>JASDDO010000004.1:78892091-79542448 GCA_030015575.1 Agapanthus africanus | reverse complement strand
CCTCCTGCATACTGGGAATTATGATCTATAGAGATAGATCTAAACGGATATTGGGATTGTCCCAATCCAGGTACATTGACACCATACTAAAGAGGTTTAGTATGGAAGAATCCAATCGTGGGAACCTACCCACGATCTCTGGACTCACTCTCTCCAAAGAGATGTCTCCGAAGACTGATTTGGAGAGAGCACGCATGCAGGAGATACCCTATGCATCTGCAGTAGGCTCTATCATGTATGCGATGCTATGTACCAGACCCGATTTAGCATACTCACTAAGTGTAGTGAGTAGGTATCAAGAAGATCCAGGAGAGAGTCACTGGATAGCTGTGAAGAACATTCTCAAGTACTTGTGAAGGACTAAAGAGATGTTCTTGGTGTATGGTAACGGAGAACTCCAGGTGGAGTCCTTTACCGATTCGAGCTTCCAAAGTGATAAGGACGATTCTAAGTCTCACTCGGGATTTGTCTTTACCCTCAATAGAAGGGCGGTATGTTAGAAGAGTTCCAAACAGGATACCGTTGCAGACTCGACGATGGAGGCTGAATACATCGCTGCCAACGATGCTGCCAAAGAGGCTGTCTGGATAAAGAAGTTCATTAGTGAACTTGGTGTGGTTCCATCCATTGAACATCCAATACCTCTATACTGCGATAACAATGGAGCTGTGGCTTTAGCCAAGGAACCCAGGTCCCATCAGAAGTCCAGACATATTCTGAGGCGGTATCACCTGATCAGGGAGATAGTTGATCGCCGGGAGATCGAGGTTAGGAGAGTTGATACGAAGGACAACACTGCGGATCCACTCACGAAGGCCATTCCCCAGATATAGTTTGAGAGATTATTGGGGATGCTAGGTATGTGATACTACAACAGCTGGCCTTAGTGCAAGTGGAAGATTGTTAGTTATGTATATACCCTAGAGGCCATTGTTGTACATATGATATATATTATAATGGATGCTTGGATATATATAGAGAGGACTTTCTTGCTCGTCATGATAGTATGCTATTTGGTTTCACTTTATCTTAACATGTTGACTTATATTGATTTATTGTCTTACTCTCACATGTTGATAAAGCCCTTAGGATATGTACTCGACTACTGGGACTATGATGAGATCATACTAGTGGGGCCACGGTAGTCGATGAGTACATCCTATAACTGTTCTTAGTTGAGGGTGTGTCGAGACAGGGCATCGATACACCGTAGTAGACTAGCGTATATGCATCTTGACCCATATGATGGGCGATGGATGATCCCATATCCATCGGTATATTGACATCAGAGATGGTGTACGGGTGCTCAGTGGAGACTGGGTACACTGGACGGACTCGCCGAGAACTCCCAGATGGTATTATACCTCACGTCAAATGGCAGTTCTCCGGTGGCACAGGTACAAGGTAGTCTGTAGACCCGAGATCATCATAGAGTCTTGTGTGATTCCCACTGTGCTTTGATTTCCACCTTACCACGTCCAAGAGGGCATGAAAAACGGTGGCTTTTGGGTACAATCCCGAATCACAAGGAGGCAATGAGCGATAGGAGGGGATTCGTCTCTCCCGGTATAGGGAGTTGATGTTGTGCTGTGTTCGATTGGCTATAACTGGAAGTCCTTAGACAGGGCTGATATAGAGATTTACTGGTAAGTGTTATCTGTAGTTTCTCGACCAGTTATGAGCCTCACATCGACACGACTTATCGGTTACTGGGTCTGACGTATACCACCCCTAGACTAGATATGCAACAGATCAGACGAAGTGACCGGACTGTACGGGAGTGTTACTGATTGGATTCACAGGAGAATGTACAGGCATGCTTGTTGATCTTCTGATCGCTCAATACCTGGGTGGCTGTTACGTTTAGCTGACCGCTTGCATCTTGTGGGTGTTTGATATGATCATCACCTGCTACCGGCGTATTGACGATTCTATAGAGTCCTATACAGAGGTTTCTTGACTCAGGCAAAACGGAGTAGGAGCACATATGTGATATGTGCAGGACCAAGGATAATGCGATATGTGATACCGTATTATATTCTCGTGATATTTTGATATGAACCGGATCATCGGATCAAGTGTTGATTCGATGAATCAGTACTTGATATATTAGTCGGTTATATTCGATATAGCCGGATTGCCGGATCAAGTGTTGATTCGATAATTTAATGTATAATAATATATATGATATATTGCAATACATTATCTAATATTGGCCGACTTTATTATTTCATTTTCTCACCGGATAATACATTAATATATATGCGATATATGTTAATTGTATTATTTTCTTTTGTTACAAATATATATTATATATGTGATATATAATATTGTAATATGATATGATTACTAATGCTACATGTTTAGTGGAGGTTAAACATGGTTAAGGTTTGATTTGGGTTAGTTCTTTCATGAACCTTCTAGAAGGTTTCCTTTTGTTTCTTGCAAAGATATTATGATGGATATTTTGTGAGATATTTTCCTTACCCAAACCACACCTTAACCCTAGTTAAGTCTCTACATGGGTTAGCCTACTCATTATCAACTATGGTTGCATTTGTAATTATTACTTGAATTTCATTATTCATCACAAAAGGATTTTCCTTCTTCTTCTTCTTCTTTGAGCTTTGAAAAAGTTTTCTAGGTTTTCTTTATGTGATGAATTAGAGTGAGAATTTGATAATAAAAGAGAGCATAAATCCTACTTAATCATCTTCATCTAATCTAGCCAATTAGATTAGGGTGTTCAACTCATTAGTGAGAAAGAGCTTGAGTTAAAGGAACTTCGAGGTAGATCATCGGAGAAAAGGAAGACTACAAACAAGCATGGATCATTCGGGTTGTAGAGCCTCTCTTAAGTCCGGGAGATCATGGATCGCGGCGAAGGGACTTCTACTCGGAGCTTATGAAGCGAATGAGTGGACTACAAAGGTTGAAATCCCTCACTCTTAGTTGTATAGATGTTTACTTGCATGTTAAACCCTAATAATCTAGCAAAGATCCCGGCTTTGGGTTATTTCGGCACGTCTAAATTTTAAATCGGGCATGGTTGATGCCTTATAGACCCTTGTATAACTGCCTAGGAACCCTACAGAGGATGATTGCCTTGAAGGGAATTCGTAGGTTTCATGTAGACACACATACACGCACACACATATACGCTTGACTTGGTGTGTGTGTGTGTGTATATATATATGATTGTGTGTAGGTTTCTATATGTGTGTGTGTGTGTGTGTGTGTGTGTGTGTGTGTGTGTAACATATACACGTGATATGAGGATGTTATATGATACCTGGGGATGAGTTGGTATGACTGGGCATGATGCCGTAGATATACGATCGAGTTATGATATGAAATGTATTGTGATATTAGCGTATCATTTGGAAATGAGAAAATGTATATTTATACATAAACGATAATAGGTGATGATGACATTGAAATGTATGAGACTCTAGAATAAAACCCAGATTGTAATATGTGACTTAATCACGATATTATATAGACATGATATTTTAGTGGATCATTTGGCGATGTGTATTCACACAAATGAGGATACGTGTTGATGATATTGAATGTATGCGATTTTAGTATAGTACCCTTGACCATGATATTGTTTGATGATGATACATACGAATGATGATGTATATATGATAGTTGACCATACCCCGATTTTGGGATACCGTACGATGGATTTTACCGTACGAGGCATAGATCTGATGATTGATCCCCACTCTTGACTCGAGGAAGTCATACTATGTACGTGACGCTATTGAGTCTGGATCGCCGACTACTAGAGATACCGACTCAGACTTTAGGAGGATTCTTCTTACCTTTCGACTAGTGTCTTTAGTTAGTTCCTTAGTTGGTTAGGTAGATCTTAGTTTAGGCTCGAGTCATACTTATTTTCAAAACTAACGAATCATGCGCATTTTTAAAGACAGCCTGAGGGATACTACGGATTCTTCAAAGAACATATCTTTTCTTAAAAACCCCGTAGCCCCTAATTTTCAAAAAAGCCACGATTCGTGCTTTTTCAAATAACAAATGGTATGCCTCATAATTAGTATGTATTCTCTAGTTGAGCGTTTACTACACATTCACCATTATAATCATGTGGTATTCATCGCATTGCATGTTCATACATATGTTTCTTTAGCTAATATGATACTCTGTCTGTTAGGACACCAGCACCATCACCGATGATGCACATGTTCCATGTACACTTATTTGCCGGCTCATACACATCATCATCGGTAATTGCTTTATCACGTACACTTTAGAACATATTATCTTTTTATTGATATAATCAGCTAAATGCTAGTCCAATATAATATTGTGTGATTACTCTCATGTGCTAATTTAGACATTGCATTTATTACTTAGACACTTCATGCATTCACATATTCATATTATCATGCAGTATTGTGGGGCTTATGCCGATACTCATTATTTACTTACTCATGATTTTGGGATTTGGATTTCTATGAGATTTCTGGATTTTGGGGGAAACCGCAAGAATTTAATAAAATCTTAGTATCATCATTTTTAAAATGCAAGTTGCGGTTTTCTCGTGATGTATGTGTCGTCCACCATGAGTTTTCATGTTTTCTGTTGGATTTCGAACCCGATTCCAGGAGTGGATGAACCATCTCGGGTACATGGTGGGCCCGGTAGGTATCCCAGGGCAAGAAGATCGCAGATGATGGCGTTGAGCCTGGCAGGGGTACGGACTATCTACCGGTGATGTCTGGTGCGGCGGATATCCGGAGGATACCGACCGTTGTCGTGAGATTTGATGATATGGGCCGATCCGGACTGCCGGAGCCTGAGATACAGAGATATTGAGATTTGAGATACAGAGATATGGGATATTGAGAAACAGAGATATACCTATTTTGTGTCGATGCTTGACACGGATTTCTGTCGATTTCACTGATGAGGTTTCAGTTTTACTATACAAGATGCATTGATGTTTTTCTTATATCAGATTATTCAGATTTCCTTGTTGATTTTCTCATTCATGATGCATTCATACATTAGATATGTGACATATTACTGTTTAGTAACACTGACATGATGCACTGAGCATTGCACTTATGCATAGATTATTACCCTGTCACTACTAAATGACTAGTGTTATGTAAGTATATTATTATGACCTAGGAGATCGTCGTGCATGCGATTTCTACTCGCAGATGTCTTCTACTCACGAGTTGGCAACTCACCCCCGTTGTGCCAAATTTTCTTACAGGTTTCGATGTACAGGTTTCCTTGGTAGATTGCTGGCACATCATTTCATTCAGGGTGATTTGCTTGGTAGGATGGTTCATTATATCGGGACCGCCGTTGTACTGTTATTTATTACATCTGTATCTAGTAAGCTCCATCAACCAGACTTGTATTACATGATAGATTTAGAAGGCTAGTTGTTTATTCTTTCGACCTTAGAGTCGCACTTGTATTATTATGGTTTTCTGGTGGATTGGGTTTTCTTTTGAGTTTTGTTCCTCGCCCTTCGGCGTTGTATATTATATTGCTTGCATGGTTGTGATCGCCAATTGGCGAAGAGCTAGCTCCCGCTTGGGGATGCCTTTATTATTGCTTTTGTATATATATTCTTGTTTGTACCCGTTTGGGGCCTGTTTTTACAAAGGAGACTCTGCCGAAATTTTTGAGAAAATTTGATGTTGCTTTTAAACATATTTTTCTTTACTTCTTCTTTTAGTGGTTTAGATTTCTCGGCTTCAGCTTGCTTAGATTACGTTACGCCTCTAGGTGTTTCGTAATTTAAGTGCCGGTCACGTTCCGTACCTTCGGGACGTGACAGATCCTTCTTGAGATGTTGGATTTGACGTTCTCCTGGGCACGGACTGGTTAGCTACATGCTATGCGTCTGTGGACTGCCATGCGGAAACAGTCTGGATTTGTTTCCCGGCGAGTCAGTTCTTGTTGTGCAGGGGGAAAGTGGTGCCGCCCATCACAGCTTGAATTCAGCCTTTTTCGCTAGTCGGCTTTTGAGGAGAGGATGTCGAGAATTCTTATCTTCCATTAGTGATACCGAAGCCACAGTACGTTTGTTGGACCGGGTTCTATCGTGCGAGGGTTTTCCGACATTGTTCCAGATGAGCCGGCGAAGCTTAGGGAGCTTAAGGATCTGCTACAGAGTTGCTAGATAGGTGGGACTTGTACGTCCAAGTGTTTCTTTTTGGGGTGCTCCTATTCTGTTCGTCAGGGAGAAAGACGACAGTTTGAGGTTGTGTGTTGATTGATCGTCAATTGAACCGAGTTACGGTGCAGATAGGTATCCTTTACCTCGCATTGACGATTTGTTCGACTTGCTCCATAGTGCGAGACATTTTCTATGTTTTTTGGAGATCAGGTCATCATTGGTTGCGGGTTCGGAGTGATGACATTCCGAAGTCTGCTTTTGTGCGTGCTACGGGATGTATGTGATTTGGTGGTGTTGTTGGACTCACCAATGCCCTAGCAGCATTCGTGTATGTGATGAACCAGATTTCTTCAGGCCGTTCCTCGACCAGTTTATTGTTGTGTTAGTGATGACATTCTGGTCTTTTCCAATGTGTCGTGAGGAACTTGAGCAGCACATAAGGATTTGCTTTGCGGACATTGGGAGAGCCCCGGCGGTTTGCTAAATTCTCGGAGTATTCCTTCAGGCTTGATTGTGTGACTTCCTAAGGTCATGTGGTTACAGGATACGGTATTCGTATGGACCCGATGAAGATCGAGGCCGTACAGCTTGGCCCAGACTTGCAACGGGGGCAGTTGTCCGCGGTTTTGGGCTTATCAGGTTTTTACCGCCGTTTCGTGCAGGATTGTTTGTGTATCGCTGCACTGTGGGCTGGACTGACCGGGAAGGAGGTTCCTTTTCTTGGACTGAGGTATGCGTGCAGAGTTTTTAGCAGTTGAAGACTCGGTTGACAACTGCACGAGTTCTTTCTTTACCTTCTGGATCGGGCGACTTTGTTGTTTACTGAGTGGGGCTCGATTTTTGCACTGATGTGGCATTTTAGAGTTATCGCTCATGCTTCCCGACAGTTAGAGGAAGCACGAGCAGGATATCCTACTTATGATCTGGAGATGGCAGCGGTGGTCGTGCGTTGAAGATTTGGGACACTACTTGTGTGGAGAGTCGTGTCAGATTTTCACGGACCACCAGAGCTTAGTGTGCATCTTCCTGCAGTGGGTTTTGATTGTTGAGACAACACCGTTGGATGGAGCTTGTAAAGGATTGTGATTGTGAGATCCTTTATTACCCGTGGCAAGGAGATTGTGGTAGCTGATGCTTGAGTTGTAGGCCCGGGGTTTAGCTTGTCCAAGTTGTGCACAGTTCTGAGACAGTCTTCTGCAGATTTGCAGTTCTTGTGCGATTGTGGAGTATAGCTAGGTTCGCCTCTTCTAAAGGGGGAAATAGCTTGCTCGTGTCCGCGCCCGTCCAATTTTACTTAATCGTTTTCATGAGGCATAACCCACCGATGCTCGTTGTCTGTGATACTTGAGCATGTTCGGCAGGGTAAAGATTCAGGGTCCTTGATTTGTGACTAGGGTGTGCTACGTTTAGGGACGCGCTTGTGTGTCCTGATACTGATGGGTAGAGACGCGAAATCCTAGAGCAGGCACATCAGTCAGCTTTCTGTGTTCATTCAAATTCACCAATATGTAACGTGACTTGTGAGATAGTTTCGGGTGGGTGTTCAGTTGATAAAATTGCACATTTGTTATTACATTTTTCCTACTATTTCCATATTAAAAAAGGTCTTTATTGTAATATATCATATATATGAGGGTTTATGTGTAAAAATACTATTTTCCATGTGTTGATATATTATAATTAGAATTTGGTAGGAAAATGTATGCAAATAATATCATTGACCAAATCCTAGTAGAACAAAGTCTACTAAATATTATTTAATTTGTTGTGCAGAATTTTTCCAAGTTGTTGTGCAGAATTTTTCCAAGAAATCAAGTTGTTAAAGAAAACTTGCCTAATTAAAAAAGCAAAACTTGGAGATCAAGTCTGGCGGCAACTAGGAGAAGATTTCAAAGATCCAAAGATTCCAGAGTAGTCCACATGCCAAGTAGAGAGAAGCCCCAAAAAGAAAATCAACGGCTCTGATTAAATGGCCGCGGATCCACGGCCATACCCCCCCTTGGGCCGCGGATCCGCGGCAATCTTGAGGATTTATTTGCTGCAAATTTTTGGGAAAAATCTCTGCTGTTATTTACCTAATTTGGAAGCAAAGGTTTCTGGCTTTGGACTATAAATAAAGACCAAGAGCCTCTTGGAAAAATCATCAAGTCGACGCGATCACGAAGTCCAAGACGGCTCACGCATCCGGCTGATCATCAACTGTTCGTCTTTCTCCTTGGAAGAGATTGAGAAGCAAGCTAGTCTTTATAATCATTTTCTAAGGATCAAAGTGTAATGAATATTGTTGATTAATAAAGGTAGTTCTTTTTCTTATTCTATTTCTTTGTAGTTTAATTATGCATTTTCTATCCATCTCTTTTTCTCCCAACATGCGCGAGTAATTCTCCGCTTGTTAGGGTTCGTAGGATTAGGGTAGGCTAATGGATGATGAACATCCCTAAACCCTTTTTAAGTCCTATAAAGTTTATGAACTTTATCAAAAGAATCATTAACATGCTAATCGGGCGCGCTAACAATTCTTTGTTAGTTCCGACCGCGATTAGAGATTAGATTAATGATTGTTTTGGTAAAGGGTAGATATGAACGGAGTTCCGTGTCGAGATAAGGGTTAAGAGTGGGATTCCTTTTCCCTCCAGAAAGCCTAATCTACACGCATCACCGTCGTTCTAGTTTTAAATCTATTAAAGGATAAAAATGGTAACTTTTAATTAATCGTCCATGACTACTAAATCCTAACGAACCCTACAAGCCCCCTTATTATATTAACTACATCTCTAAAATAATCTAGATCTATATTTTTGCATTCTTGCTTAACGTAGATCTAGAAACCATTCTTCAAAATTCTTTATCCCTCCTCTCTTTCTCAAAACATCTAAAGTAAGAGTAAAAGATTCAACGTTTTCCTGAGGACGACCCGCACTCACCTCGGTCTAGCTACGCGCGACACTGTTCTGATTGCGGTTAACTACAAAACACACTCTTTCGATCCAATCAAATGGCGCCGTTGCCGGGGATACGTGCGTAATTTTTTATTCTTACTATTTATGTTGAATTCTTAGACGATTCATATCATTATTAAAACAAAACTGCAAATTGCATATTTAACAATTTGTGCGTGAATTTTGCAAGGAGATCTGGAGTCACAGAATTAAGGAAAACAGAAGACAGAGACATTCTTATAGATCCAGAGGAGCAAAGAAGGGCACAGAAAAAATTTCATCACCCGATCCTTCCCTCCTGCGGCGGAACCGCGGCATTAGGGAGCATCTGCGGCGGAAACGCGGCTTGACAAGGGGATCTAGGGTTCACAATTCTCTGGTATCTTTCTCAACTCTTTCCCTCTCCTCTCAAATCCAATAAAATATATTTTCTGCAGGATTCTTTGCAAAATAGCGCCGCTCAAAAATCTTTTTGCAAAAGTTTTGTGATTGGTTTTGCTTTGCATATTTTAATACGGACTTTAAGGGGCAAAGACCAAATCAAGATTAGGTGGGGATTTCATCACCCTTCCTAAGCCCTACAAATCACAAACCGAGCATCTGCATCAAGCCTACAATAATTTAAAAAAATATCTAGACCAGACTCTAAGGACTGTCGCGCTCATTAAGGACAGAGGAAGGTCGTAGGTAATCTATCGCTTATCCGCATTACTTTTGTAGTGCCTAGGCAATTGTGTCCAAGGTGAGTGGTTACTTAATTAGGACCACTACTTTCATAGTGGGGAGCCTCCCACTAACCTGACACTTACCTGGCTACAAGGGTAGTAAAGAGGCGGTAGAGGATTAATCCCGCGGCTTGTCCTTTGGAAGTCTAGGAGCGGTCTAGAGACTGACCTAGGTAACCTTAGTTCTAGGGTTGCTTGTGCATTTTAGGGAGATTTGTCTTGAGTCCCACTTTTTCAAAAAAAGACAATTTTAAATCACACACACGCTGCCACTTGCACTAAACCCGCTTAGTGCATGCTCGGCTGGACACGGGATCCTAGTGCCCGTCTTGTCCGCGTTCCTGCTATCGATGCCGAAGTCGGTACTTCTTCATCTTATTTTCCCCCACCACACACCACGAATACTCACCACTATGCTACAACGACCGAGATGGACAGCACTCCATCAGATTATACCACCACGCTGCCACCGCCAGAAGGTGTGTAGAATCCACCGCGCATCTCTCTCCAGGAGAGATGCTATCCTATCCGTGGTCCTCTTCCCACTTGTCTATCTTTTCCACCACCTAACGGGGATAATTTCGAAATTAAACCCCACTACATCAATCTGCTGCCCAAATTTCACGGGCTTGAGTCGGAAGACGCGTACATTTTCATCACCAAATTCGAAAACGTATGCGCAATGATGGGTACTTCACAATTGACTTTAGATGCTATGCGCTTACGTCTTCTCCCATTCACACTGTGCGACTTGGCAGAAAAATGGCTTTACAATACTGCCGCACACTCTATAACTAATTGGGATGAATTCGTCATAGCATTTCTTAAGAAGTTTTACCCAAACCATAAGACTGCACGTGTTAGGAGCGAGATCAACCAGTTCACCCAGCATCCCAATGAACCATTTTGGAAGTGCTTTGAACGTTTCAAAGATCTGCTTGTCCAATGTCCTCATCATGGAATCAATAGATGGGATTTATGTCGGATTATATATGAGGGCATTAATCCAGCGACAAAGCAGATGCTTGAAACAATGTGTCAATGCAATTTCATGTCTAAAGATGACGGTGAAGCTTGGAAGTATCTGGAAGACCTCGCTGAACACACTTTGCAGTGGGAAAGCGTAAGACCTCCTTCATCTAGGGGAGGTGTTCACCAGCTCGATGTTTCCATCGCAGTGAAAGCCGAAAAGGCAGCGATGCAGAAGAAACTCGACGCTATTGAGAACAGATTCTCATCAGTCTCCCTAAATCAGGTTACGCTTCCTAAGACCGTCTGTGGTTGCTGTTCGGATCCTTCACACTTAACAGAAGAATGTCCTTTGAATGCATCGTTTCAAGCTAATGCTGCTTTTCAGCAGCGACCTAGAAACGACCCTTATTCTTCCACGTACAATCAAGGATGGAGGAATCATCCTAACTTTGCTTGGAATCAAAACCAACAGAGCAATTATCAAAGACCTCCTCCACAGCAACCACAACCACAGAATCGGCCCCCCTTTCAGTCACAGAATTTCCAAAATCCGTCCAACACTTCTACACCACAAATGGCCGGTACTGACAACTCTTCACTTGCACAAACTTTGGATATGTTCATGAAACAATCCATGCAATTGTCGGCTGAGATGAAGTCTTCTATTGATACCATAACGAAAAACTCCGCCTCCCATGGTGAGAGTATTAAACACTAGAAAACCAAATCGCACAGTTAAACGCCGCAATGAGTGCGAGACAAAAATGGAAACTCCCATCTCAACCCCTACCGAATCCTGGCCATTCACAAAATTATAATGTGAATGCCATTACTACGTTGAGATCGGGGAGAGTGCTGAATAACCGAGTGGGTGAGCAATTTGATGTTAGTGACACATTTGATATCCCAGCTTCTTCTTCTTCTTCCCCTAATTCGTCTAGTCTTCCACCTTCATCCGAGCCTATTCTCCGTTTTCTCCAAGGCTCGAACATTTCGCTGAATCTATCTAAGTCGATTCCCACTCCAATTTTGGGATCGAATCCGTCGCCACAGTCTTCTCCACAAACGTTGGACCCAAAACTTATTGATCGAGCTCCATTTCCAAACCGATTAAGGGCCAACAGACCTAACCCGCAAATGGAGAAGATTGTGGAAATGTTTAAGCAAGTAAGCGTGAATATTCCTCTCCTAGATGCTATTTAACAAGTCCTATCTTATGCAAGAATCCTTAAAGACTTGTGCGCTAGGAAGAGAAAAACTCAAGTGCCTAAGAAGGTTTTCATGACGAGTAATGTTAGCACCGCTTTTACCCAACAAATACCAAAGAAACGTAAGGACCCCGGCTGTCCTACAATCTCTATTTCTATTGGGGGTAAAAATATTAATCGTGCTTTACTCGATCTAGGCGCTAGCGTTAACTTGCTTCCTTATTCAGTATACGAGCAGTTAGGAATTGGAGAGTTAAAACCCGCCCATTGTACTCTCCAGATGGCAGACCGATCTATCACCAAATCTCGGGGCGAACTAGAGGATGTGTTAATTAAAGTTGGGGAGTTCATATTTCCCATAGACTTTATTGTTTTAGATACACATCCTGTGGCAAACCCACGCAATCAAATCCCGGTGATACTTGGTCGACCCTTCCTAGCAACTTCTAACGCTGTAATTAATTGTCGTAACGGTTCTATGAACTTATCCTTCGTGAAAATGACACTTGAGCTTAATATTTACAAGCTAGGAAGTCAGCCATCAGAACCTTCTGCTCATTTGCTGGATGTTTGTTCCATCCACGAGATAGCTTCAGAAAGCTGCATGGATGAGGAACTTTGCCTTGATGTTCTCGACAACACTAATGAGACATCGTTTGATCTTGCACCACTTCACAGTGAGGATATGTTCAATGAGTCCGACCTTGAGATTGAACCCGTTGACTCGTTGCAAAAGTCAGCAGCACTTTCCGAGTCAATATCTTATGCAAGTTTTGAACCTCTTAAGGAGTCCGAATATCATTCCGTTACCCCACCTTCTATTGTCTCTTCGCCAATTCTTGATCTCTAACCGCTACCTTCTCATCTTAAATATGCATATTTAGATGAGAATGAGACTTTGCCAGTGTTTATATCCGCTTCTCTAGCCTTAGAGCAAGAGAATGCACTTTTTGGCAGTGATGAGATCGAATCGGCAAGCATTTGGTTGGACGATGGCCGACATCAAAGGGATTAGTCCCTTAATTGTTGAACATAACATACATCTGATGGATGAAGCCAAACCAACCCGAGACCCACAAAGACTGTTAAATCCCTTTATGAAGAAGGCGGTAAAGAAAGAAATCGTCAAGTGCCTTGATAGTGGAATAATTTACCCTATATCTGATAGTCAATGGGTAATTCCAATTTATGTGGTCCCTAAAAAGTCTGGCATCACGGTCATCACTAATGAGGCTAATGAGTTAATCCAAACACGCACCCAAACTGGGTGGCGCGTATGTATTGATTACAGGAAACTCAATGCCACTACGAGGAAAGATCACTTCCCTCTACCTTTCATTGACCAGATGTTAGAACGATTAGCGGGACACGATTACTACTGTTTCTTGGACGGATACTCTAGCTATAACCAGGTCCCCATCGCCGAAAAGGATCAAGATAAAACCACTTTTACTTGTCCTTTCGGAACTTTTGCTTATAGACGCATGCCCTTTGGGTTATGCAACGCTCCCGCTACATTTCAGCGGTGCATGATGGGGATATTTTCAGATATGGTGGAAAATTTTCTAGAAATTTTTATGGACGATTTCTACATTTTTGGGGACTCCTTTAAGGACTGCCTTCGTAATCTTGACGCGGTTCTTACCCGCTGTAAGGATAAGAACTTGACTTTGAATTGGGAAAAATGTCATTTTATGGTCCAAGAAGGTATTGTACTTGGACATATAATTTCACGAAAAGGCATTGAGGTTGACAGAGCTAAAATAGATGTCATTCATAACCTCCCTCGTCCCAACTACGTCAAAGATATACGATCCTTCCTTGGCCATGCAGGATTTTATAGAAGATTTATTAAGGACTTTAGAAAAATTGCTAGACCCTTAACCCTTCTATTGGCCAAGGACACTACTTTTCACTTCGATTCGGATTGTGAGGTTGCTTTTGAATCGCTTAAAGAATCACTCACTACAGCCCCCGTTCTATCATCTCCGGATTGGAACCACCCGTTCGAGCTTATGTGTGACGCATCAGATTTTGCTATTGGTGCTGTCTTTGGACAGCATATTGATAAGATGCCACATGTAATTTACTATGCAAGTAGGACCTTGAATGATGCACAAATAAATTACACAACTACCGAGAAAGAACTCTTGGCAGTTGTATTTGCATTAGAGAAATTCAGGCCCTACTTGATTGGCTTGCCTATTGTGGTTTACACAGATCACTCTGCCCTACGACATCTTTTAACGAAGAAGGATGCAAAGGCCAGGCTAATACGTTGGATCCTATTGTTACAAGAATTTGATCTTGTCATCCGAGACAAGAGTGGATGTGAAAACGTTGTAGCCGACCATCTTTCACGCATCACTTCTTCACCAACTTTGACCGTGCCGATAAATGACTCATTTCCTGACGAACAGCTCTTGACTGTATCCTACGAACCTTGGTTCGTGGATATCTTGAACTATCTTTCAACGGGACTTATTCCTAATGATTGGTCGAAACAAGACAAACTTCGATTTCTATCCCAAGTAAAATATTTTTACTGGGATGAACCTTATCTATTCAAGTATTGTTCCGATCAAATCATTCGCAGCTGTGTCCCGAACGATGAATTCAAGAGCGTGTTATCATTTTGTCATGATTAGGCATGCGGCGGTCATTTTGGTCCTCGCAAAACGGCGGAGAAAGTTTTGCAATGTGGTTTTTACTGGCCAACATTATTTAAAGATGCATTTGAACATTGCAAAACTTGTCCGCGATGTCAGCATTTGGGTCGGATTTCACGAAGGAACGAGATGCCGCTCCAACCTATATTGGTTGTGGAAATATTTGATGTTTGGGGTATTGATTTTATGGGCCCTTTTCCCAACTCCTTTGGGAATCTATATATCTTGTTAGCGGTTGATTATGTCTCGAAATGGGTGGAAGTTATACCGTGTCGCACTAATGACAACAAAGTTGTCATTAAGTTCCTTAAAGAAAATATCTTTTCGCGATTCAGACACCCTCGCGCTATAACTAGCGACAACGGGACACATTTCTGCAATCGGTCTTTCGAGGCCTTGATGCGGAAATATTCAATCACTCACAAGCTTTCTACGCCCTGTCATCCCCAAACAAGCGGGCAGGCTGAGATCTCAAATAGGCAGATCAAACAGATATTGGAGAAGACGGTTTCGAAAAACCGTAAAGATTAGTCAACCAAATTGACGGATGCTCTTTGGGCATTCCACACCGCTTATAAGACCGATCTTGGTATGTCTCCATACCGCCTTGTGTTTGGGAAGGCATGCCACCTTCCTGTCGAGATCGAACATAAAGCAATGTGTGGGCTATTAAAGAGCTTAATTTTGATCTTTATCATGCAAGCAGCTATCGGAAGCTGCAATTGAATGAGCTAAGCGAACTCCGCGATGAAGCTTACGATAATGCGGTGATAGTAAAGAATCGGACTAAAGTGTTCCACGATAAAAATCTTTTTAGAAAAAGCTTCACATCGGGGCAACAAGTCCTTCTTTACGATTCCCGTCTCCATCTTCATCCGGGTAAGCTTAAAACTCGTTGGAAAGGACCTTTTGTGGTGCGGTATGTACACCCGCACGGGGCAGTTGAAGTCGAAAATTTGAAAAACGGTTCAATTTTTAAAGTAAATGGGCATAGATTAAAACCGTATTTTTCTGCTGACCCCGCGGAGGAGCTCCTGTTTTTACAGGAGCCGCTTTATCAAAACTAAATTTCCTCCGCCTCACCTCCATGTTTTTATAACATTTTCTCATTTTAAGAATGGAGGTGAGTAAAAATGGATTTGATTGAATAGCTGTGTGTGTCAAAGATCAAGTTTGGGGGTAGTTTTTATTTAACTCTTATTTTACCCCTTGTATCTCTCTCCTAGTATTCAGGTCCATGTTCTCAAAAGGCTACATCAATGAGGACACTGCTGAAAACAGGTTGGGGGGGAGGTTTGTATTCACTGAATTATCTTTGACACTGGGCATTAAAAATTTTTTATATAACAAAAGAGTAGAAAGTGAAAAATTACATCCAAAAAATAGGAATAGTTTAAGAAAACCAAGAAAACTAGAAGTTTTCTTAAACGAACTAGTAATAAGTAGTTATGAGCTATTGTCCCAAAGGTTAGTAAGATGAAGGAAGTCACTAATCTGAGGATAAAAATAAGTCTGAAAAATAGTCCCTATTCTGGAAGCCAAACATTTGAATGTTGATACCCTACTATATGCACTTACACATGTCTTGAAACTCGGGATAGTAGAGGATACCTTGAAATGCTCTTGTCTAAAAGCCAAATTATGAAAGAAATGAAAAAAAATGAAGAAAATATAAAATGGTGAAAAGAAAAATGAACACTGGTTTTGTATCGCCAAGGAAGCAATAAAAAAATATAGCGAGGGTGCTTCATCACCTAGTGTCCTAAGGCCAACTGGTCTGGGAGTCACTGCTAAGCCTTAGGTGGTGCAAAACGAGGAAAATATTATCACCTAGTGAGCAAGCACATGAGTAATCGGTTGGTTAGTACCTCAAGAAGTATTAACGGTCGCATGAAAATGTGTGAGCAAATCTAAATATTCATCAAGTTAAAAAGTGCTGAGGTAGATGGACAAGAGTATGATAGCTTGAATTGAATTTTCCGAGTGTAGGGATGTCCATTTCACACACGTAGGGGTATATGATCAATGTTTGGATGAAAGGTAGGAATGAAGAATAAAGATGATGTTTTATTGAGGGATAATGTGATTTCTAACATCTTTTCATGACTATTAAGAATATGGCTCATGACAACTGAAAAGCTAGTGTAGTTGGAAACTCTTATTTTCAAAGTCTTTCTTTTATGGTTCTTATCTTTATATGTAAATTTCACCATCTCTCTTTTGTTATTGGATTTTATGGGTGTAATCCGCTGAAAACCCTCAGGAGACAACACTCCTCCTACTAGGGACACCTAGAGGTTTAACGGCATGTTGCACCTGCTCAGTGCAATCGTGTTTGCCTACGAAAGTGTGCTTAGTTTTCTCCTTTCTTTTTTCTCCTTCTCTTGAATAAACTAGTTTGCTCGGGACGATCAAAGATAAGTTTGGGGGTATTTGTTCAGTTGATAAAATTGCACATTTGTTATTACATTTTTCCTACTATTTCAATATTAAAAAAGGCCTTTATTGTAATATATCATACATATGAGGGTTTATGTGTAAAAATACTATTTTCCATGTGTTGATATATTATAATTAGAATTTGGTAGGAAAATGAATGCAAATAATATCATTGACCAAATCCTAGTAGAACAAAGTCTACTAAATATTATTTAAGTTGTTGTGCAGAATTTTTCCAAGTTGTTTTGCAGAATTTTTCCAAGAAATCAAGTTGTTAAAGAAAACTTGCTTAATTAAGAAAGCAAAACTTGGAGATCAAGTCTGGCAGCAACTACGAGAAGATTTCAAAGATCTAAAGATTCCAGAGAAGTCCACATGCCAAGTAGAGAGAAGCCCCAAAAAGAAAATCAACGGCTCTGATTAAATGGCCGCGGATACGCGGCCATACCCCCCCTTGGGCCGCGGATCTGCGGCAATCTTGAGGATTTATTTGCTGCAAATTTTTGGCAAAAATCTCTGCTGTTATTTACCTAATTTGGAAGCAAAGGTTTCTGGCTTTGGACTATAAATAAAGACCGAGAGCCTCTTGGAAAAATCATCAAGTCGACGCGATCACGAAGTCCAAGATGGCTCACGCATTCAGGCTGATCATCAACTGTTCGTCTACCTCCTTGGAAGAGATCGAGAAGCAAGCTAGTCTTTGTAATCATTTTCTAAGGATCAAAGTGTAATGAATATTGTTGATTAATAAAGGTAGTTCTTTTTCTTATTCTATTTCTTCGTAGTTTAATTATGCATTTTCTATCCATCACTTTTTCTCCCAACATGCGTGAGTAATTCTCCACTTGTTAGGGTTCGTAGGATTAGGGTAGGCTAATGGATGATGAACATCCCTAAACCCTTTTTAAGTCCTATAAAGTTTATGAACTTTATCAAAAGAATCATTAACATGCTAATCGGGCGCGCTAACAATTCTTTGTTAGTTCCGACCGCGATTAGAGATTAGATTAATGATTGTTTTGGTAAAGGGTAGATATGAACGGAGTTCCGTGTCGAGATAAGGGTTAAGAGTGGGATTCCTTTTCCCTCCAGAAAGCCTAATCTACACACATCACCGTCGTTCTAGTTTTAAATCTATTAAAGGATAAAAATGGTAACTTTTAATTAATCGTCCATGACTACTAAATCCTAACGAACCCTACAAGCCCCCTTATTATATTAACTACATCCCTAAAATAATCTAGATCTATATTTTGCATTCTTGCTTAACGTAGATCTAGAAACCATTCTTCAAAATTCTTTATCCCTCCTCTCTTTCTCAACACATCTAAAGTAAGAGTAAAAGATTCAACGTTTCCCTAAGGACGACCCGTGCTCACCTCGGTCTAGCACGCGCGACACCGTTCTGATTGCGGTTAACTACAAAACACACTCTTTCGATCCAATCAGTGGGCAGGGATGAAGAGTGAAGTTTCGGATTTCGTTTTGAGGCGTCTGACCTATTGTGAGCTAAGGTTGAGCATTTGGAGACCGGCAGGAGAGTTGAAACCTTTAACCGTTCCAGAGTGGGAATTGGAGTAGATCTCCATGAATTTCGTTGTGATGTCTACCCAGGTTTAGACAGGGTGTGGCTCCATTTGGGTGTTTGTTGTCCGGTTGTGCTCTGTTTGCTCAGTTGTTCTTCGTTAAGTTTGTGCGTTTGCATGGAGTTCCTTCATGCATTGTATCCAATAGAGGCACCCAGTTCGCTTGCCGTCTTTGGCAGAAGCTTTTAGAAGCCTTGGGTACCTGGTTGAGCTTTAGCTCCGTTTCCTATCTATAGGCCGATGGTCAGACAGAGCGGACTATACAGACTCTGGAGGTTATGCTTGTGCGTACGTACTAGGTGGTTGTAGGCAGTTGGGATCGTCACTTGCCATGGATATGGTTCTTCTTCGATAGCTGTTATCAGGAGACATTCCAATTGGAAACCTTTAGGTTTTGTTTGGTAGGTCGTGTCGATTGCCAGTCTATTTTTCTGACTCTGCGAGAGTAGGATTTTTGGACCCCGGCTAGTCATGAGTCTACGAAAATGATCCAGTTGATTCAGGTTAGGATGAGAGCAGCCCCGTGAAGACAGGAGTCTTATGCCGACAGTTGTTGTCGCAGACTTGAGTTCGTAGTGGGAGATCATGTATTCCTATGGATTTTTCCGATGAATGGCGTGTTGAGTTTTACGAAGCTTAGTCCCAGATTGTTGGTCATTTGAGATCCTCGAGCGAGTTAGTTCCGTTTCCTATAATATGGCACTTCCGCCCATATTTTGTGTATTCGCCCCGTATTCCTTGTGTCGATACTTCGCAATTACCTTCATGACCTTTCTCACATGATTCAGTATCAGACCTTTTAGCTTGGACGTGATCTTTCGTTCACTAGCAGCCGATAGTTTTAGTGGATCGGCAGGTGGAAAGACTTCGGTCAAGGGTCTTGCTATATGTGATGGTTCTTGGCGTAGACGAATACTGAGGTGATCAGTTGGGAGGCTGCGAGCGAGATTTGGGAGTTTTGTACTCATCTCTTTGAAGGTATGCTTAGTGAGAATTTTAAATTTTGGGACTGAATTTCTTTAAGGGGGGAAGATTGTAACGTTTTAGAAATCGTTATGCGAATTTTTCCGTTTTAGGGTAAAATAGTCGGTGTTTTCCGTTTTAACCCGATTGTGATCAAACTTTTGTATAGACTTCACGGCACCTAGTTTAGCTAGAAGAAGCTAGTGCGCTTACTTCGGGGGTCAATTAGAAGTTTTGGTTCACATAGAATTTTTCCTAATTAAATATTATTTTAATGTGTTATTTACGCACTTAATTAGTGGTAATTACATTTTGGGTTAATTAATTCTAATTTGAATCATTGCTAATCTAATCACTAGATATTTTTGTTAATCCATCCATCCAAATATCTAGATATTTTGTGAATTTAAAATGAAATTTTAAAAGAAAAGAAAAGAAAGAAAATGTGTCAATTTGCATTTAATGAAGCATTAATGGTTTTGTGCTAGAATTTTCCTCACTTTTTGCGCAAACACCCTCCCCCACTATTGGGCCTCCCCCCTCCCCCCCCAAGTCTGCCCTCATCTTTTCCTTGCTCATTTCTTAATCTTCTAGCCTTCAAAATTCTTCAAAAATCCCAAAATAAATCCACAAATTCATAAATAAAACTTAACCCATCATTTCCTTTCACTAAACTAGCATGGATCTTCAAGAAAATCTTGATCTTTGGAGGCAAAAGTTGATGAAACTAGTTGCTAAATTTTGTTCTTGAGAGATATAATTTTAAACCCTAATCCTTATTTGTTATGCTAAATTCATTAAGTTAGCTAATTAATTGGTTAATATAGCTTTAAACTCTTGTTTAATTCATTCATTATAATTTTAAAGAAGTTCAAGTTAGTGTTTAAACTTGATTAAAAGGTTAATGGTTAATTGTTGTTTTGGAAAACTAAACCTAGTTGCTACTTTGTTAAATGATATTTTCCTAATAGTAAAATTAGCTAATTAGCAAACTATGATTTTACAAAACCCTAATTAAGAGTGATTAAAAGTATAGTTAGGGTTTGTATGGTTTAATCATGCCATATGGTGATGTTTGTGATTGCTAGTTTCGGTAAAAACTTGTAGTTTTGAGCTAAAATGATATATGTTGCTTACTAGATTTCGGTAAGTTTAGGCGTGGGTTTCTTTTGACGTTGCGACGTTATTTATATTAGATTCCACGTTTATTATTGTGTTTTGAATGCGCGATCGATACGATCAGGGTCTAGGCTTGGTAGTTGTGTCGCTTTGCGTTCCTAGCTAGGGTCGTGCCGATGTCGTTCGTGTCCTTGGTAGCTTTTGCTCTTGAGTTGGTTTCGTAGTGTCGCTATGCGCGTTAGCCATATGACGAATACTTGAGAGTAGGTTTGGAGTTGGTGCGTCGGTCAAACGTAGTTGGTACGTGTTATTGATCGATTGCTAATATATACTTGTTATATTGTTATATGCTTTCAGGATTGCAGGCAGGGACTTCGGGAGCTGCGAACAGGGGAAAGAGAGTAGTTGGCTTTACTTAGCCAGGAACGTTGGTGAGTAGATTTAACATCTACAGGGGGATTGCCTGCATGATGTTATGCGTCTGGGCTAGATCAAATGACATGACTATTAGTTAGAAGTATATGGATATTGATTGTGCATGTATACCTTTGTTGCTTATCTCATTTCCTTGTATATGGACTTACTATTAATGAGACACAACACCATTATTGACGGTTCATGTTTCACGAGCACTAATTGTATGCTATAGACACACCGTTAATAATTGTCATGACACGCACAACACCTATACATAGGTGATATTGTATTGTTTAGGGAATTGAAACATGATCCCTATTTCCTTTTGTGCGTATGACATATAGCATACCTGTAGACCTACATGCTTACACATATGTCTTGACATACTTACATGCTAGTTACCTATATACCTATATGGTATTGTACCATTAGTGATAGGTATATACACATATGAGACATAGCTACATGTACATCTCGCATACATACTTACACTTATACCTGGAGGGTATTACATCATTATTGATAGGTAGATACACATATCTTGCTATGCCAACATGGTTACGCATACCTGGCTATACCTACATGTTCACCTTTATTTGATGTTGTATGGACTTGGAGAAATTAGGAACCACATGATATATATATTAATATGTTGCAGTTAAATAGCGGTTTTTCCTTTATACGCTCATATTACTGTTTCATGTTGCATATATTACATGCATGGATTTCATATGATGTTCTCAGATATTTTTACTCCTGTATATATAACAGTGGAATGGGACGCTGTTATATATATATATATATATTAGTGGAATGTGACGCTAATATATATGTATTGATTCATGCAGTTATACTTATTCATTACTTGATGTTTTCAGGATTTGAGGACCGTGATTGTTTCATGAAATTATGCATTATTTGAAAAACCCGGTTCCTCTTGATTTGATATTTCTGCAGCCACTATGAGTTTTATCGGTTCTGATATATATATATATACCCCATATAAGGATGCATCGTGGGCCATGTGCGGGTACATGGTGGGGCCCGGAGGTACCCCGTGGCAAGAAAGGTATTTCGATGGACCACGCCGTTGACCCTGACAAGGGAACTATACCTACCGGTGACAGTATTTCTGACACGGCGGTTATCGTGGGGATACTGACCGGGGTCATGTACGTATGGATACGTCGAATTTCGAGTATCAGAGCTAGGCACTCGAGTTTTCGGGATAGCGTATGATACGTACCTATCAGGAGGGTCAGTTGTGGTGACAACGCCTGATAGATGAGTATTTATGTGTCGATGCTAGACACTTGTTTCATGATGTTTTTGGGTGTCGATGTTGGACACTCACATTATATGAAACTTAATCGATACTGGATATTGGATATATGAGATTTACTTGATTTTGTACATTCAGGATATATGAGATTTACTTGATATTGTACATTCAGGATATATGAGGTTTACTTGATATTGTACATTCAGGATATATGAGATTTACTTGATATTATACATTCAGAATATATGAGACTTACAGGATATGAGGGAAATTTTAGGGGCTGATTTGAGGAAATTTGGGATTTAAATTGTCTTGATGGACTTTGGTCCTGTCACGAGGTCAGGATTCCGTGAGAATGACATGTTTTATTCCATACTCCTCATTTATTTATATGCATTGCTTCATCTATTTGTAGTACCTGATAGAGTACTGATTGGAAAGAATTCTTGATATGAGTTTCTCGTTGTGTCGGTATGAAAATTGAATAAAATTCAATATCAAAGAATTATATTTGACCGCAATCAACTACAGTGTCGGATATAGATTGTAAGTGAGTGCGGATCGTCTACAGGGATTGTGCGATTCGTTTCTATGTTTGATTTGTTTGAATTGAAAAGTTAATCGAAAATAAAAGAAAACATGATTCAAGATTTTATCGATTGATTCAGGTGTCACTAGTCTAATCAAGAATCAAGAAAATGATAAACAATTGAGAATCGGGTTTCGATGATATTTCCAACCAAAATATCAAGAATCTAAATGAGGCTCTCAGGAATCAATCGGATCTATAGACGTGATATAATCTTAAGATATCGTGTTCTTGTCCTTCGAAGAATTGATACTAGATCGATGATGATCGACGAGAGTTAGGGCTTTCTCGTGAAACTAGGGTTTCATCATTTAACCCTTATTCTTTCGTCGATATCATTCACATTCTAGCTTCTAGCAATTTCAAGAAACGATCGTAACTCCCCAATTTTGAGCGATATCAATCAAGAAAGCATCGCAACGAAACTGGGTCGTCGTTTCTTGAACTTGCTAGGGTTTACAAAACTCGTAGGACTCAAGAATCGATTTAAGATATGTTACATCATCATTCTATTGATGGTCTCGACTCCTCGACGAGCGGAGTATTACTCTAACATCACAACAAGAACTATAACTAGAAATTGAGATCGAATCATGATGCAACAATTTAAAGAAAACAAGATAAAAGAATATCACCTTTTATTTATATCAAAAATTTGATTACAGTCGCTCAAGAACTATAAGAGGAAGAACTAAATTGTCGATCTGGCTTCGCTTTTTCTCCGTGAGCCGTGGATCGGCTTGGACCACTTGCTCTGTTGAAGATCGGCTCCGCTCATAAAAGGTTGAAGGGCTTCTTGCTTGATGTGGTACTCGGGATCTTGGCTTTTGATTGGAATTAGGGTTAGGGTTTCACACAAGTCTTGTCACTAGACTTGTGGAAGAAGAAGATGAAGAAAGAGGTAGGGATTTTTCTAAGTATCTAAGTATTGGATGATGGATCCAAGTATATCCTTAACCCTAGGTCTAGGCTTCTATTTATAGACTGCCCAAACCCTACGTCTATGTTTGAAATTACAATTCCCTCCAAAAGTTTGTTGAGAAGCTTCTAGAATTAGTTTGTTAGGAGCTAGCTTAGGCTTTAAGCTAGGATTAATTAAGCTTAGAAATCCTAGTTTGCTGAACTGGCAGAAGCCTCTGTAATCTTCTGGAAACTGAAGTACATTTCTGAGCTGTAGCCACTGAGAGAAGCATTGTGCGCCAAATATTTAGGGCTGGCGTGGCAAGACTGCCGCGGAACCGCGGCACAAGCCGTCTCCGGCCGCGGTTCCGCGGCCATGTTGGAAGCTTGGGCTTTGGTATTTCCTCTGATGGTTTATGATGATGTTTGGGCCTTTTCCTGATGTTTTTATTTCTCTTTGGCCTTCTGTATTGCTACCAGATCTTTAGCATTTGAGTTGGCGTCTTTTTTCAGCACTGTTTGATCCTGCAATTTCCTGCACAAATCTTGAAACAAGTGTTGCACAATATAGGGATGATGTGATGCAATGAAATGCAGTCAATTTCCTTTATAGTGCCGGTTTTAGAGTCTAACACATGCAATCTGATATTTAACGACTGATTTGCTAATATGTGAAATATGAATACCGTACACTTCTAAATGAATGCAAATGATAGGGAAATTGCTGGTTAAAAGATACAGTATTTTCGACTGATCAAATTCCCCCAAACTTATTTTCGATCGTCTCGAGCGAACTGTTTTATTAAAAAGAGAAGGAGAAAATAAAGAAAGAGAAAAACTAACTAGCACACTTTCATAGGCAACACGATTGCACTGAGCATGTGCAACAAGCCTTTAAACCTCTAGGTGTCCCTAGTAGGAGGAGTGTTGTCTCCTGAGGGTTTTCAGCGGATTGCACCCACAAAATCCAATAATAAAAGGAAGATCATGAATATTACATTTAAAGAACAGAATTGTAAAAGAAAAGCCTTGAAAATTAGGGCTTCCAACTAAGCTAGCTTTTCGGTTGTCATGAGCCCTATCTTAATGGTCATAAAAAAAATGTCAGAAATCACGTCCTCCCTAAATAAAATATCGTCTTATTCTTCATACCTATCTTTCTTCCAAACATCGATCATATAACCCTGCGTGTGTGTAAAGACATCCCTATACCCGGAGAATTCAATTCAAGCTATCATACTCTTGCCCATCAGCCTCAGTACTTTTTAATTAATGAATATTTAGATGAGATTGCTCACACACTTTCATGAGACCGTTAATACTTCTTGAGGTACTAACCGACCGATTACTCCTGTGCTTGCTTACTTGGTGTATTTTCCTCGTCTTGCACCACCTCAGGCATAGCAGTGACTCCAAGACCAGTTGGCTTTAGGGCACTAGGTGAAGAAGCAGCCTCGCTATATATTTTTTATTACCCTCGGTGATAACAAAACCAGTGTCCATTTTTTCTCACCACTTTATATTTTCTTCATTTCATTTTTTTTTTATTTCCTTCATACTTTTGGCTTTAAGACAAGAGCATTTCAAGGTATCCTCTACTATCCCAGGCTTTAAGACGTGTGTAAGTGCGAATAGCAGGGTATCAACGTTCAAAATGTTTGGCTTCCAGAATAGAAACTATTTTTCAGACTTATTTTTATCCTCAGATTAGTGACGTCTTTCATCTTACTAACCCTTGGGACAACGGCTCATAACTACTTATTACTAGTTCGTATAAGAAAACTTCTAATTTTCTTAGTTTTCTTAAATTTTTCTAATCTCATGGATGTAATTTTTCACTATCTAAACTTTTATTATCTTATTTATGTACAAAAAAGGTTTAAATGTGAAAATATTTTTATATTTTGAAAATTTTAAATTTTTATAAGTTTTTTTTTTAAAAAAATGTTTTGTGCTTATGAAAATGATATGCAAATGATGCAAAAATAAGCACAAACCTCCACCAAACTTGTTTTCAACAGTGTCCTCACTGTTGCCAACAGCTATATCTACAAAACCTGTAAGTCTGAGAGGAATTATTAGTGGGGGCAAAATATATAAGTGAAGAGCTTCCCCCAAACTTACTCTTTTCACTCACCTCCATTCAAAAAATGATGCAATGATATACAGGACATGAAGGTGAGACGGAGGAATTTTAATCCAAATAAACTGGCTCTTGTAAGAACAGGAGCTCCTCCGTGGGGTCAGTGGAAAAATACGGCTTTAGTCTATGTCCATTCACTTTAAAAAATGTGCCGTTTTTAACATTTTCTACTTCTACTGCCCCGTGCGGGTATACAGACCGCACAATAAAAGGTCCCTTCCACCGAGATCGGAGCTTACCCGCGTGAAGGTGTAATCGTGAATCATAAAGAAGGACTTGTTGACCTTGTGTAAATGTTTTCCTCAAAATGTTTTTATCGTGAAAAACCTTAGTCCTATTCTTTATGATTACAGTGTTATCATAAGCTTCATCGCGGGGTTCGCTTAGCTCATTAAGTTGCAGCTTCCGAAAGGTGTAGGCTTCTTTGAGGTCAAAATTAATTTCCTTAATAGCCCACAATGCTTTATGCTCTATCTCGACGGGTAAATGACATACTTTCCCAAACACTATCCTATATGGAGACATTCCTAGGTCGGTTTTAAATGCAGTTCGGAATGCCCAAAGAGCATCCGTCGTTTGGTCGACCAGTCTTTTCTATTCTTAGCAACAGTTTTCTCCAGGATAAGTTTGATTTGTCTGTTTGAGATTTCAGCCTGCCCGCTTGTTTGGGGATGATAGGGTGTAGAAAGTCGGTGGTTGATTGAGTATTTCTGCATCAAAGTCTCGAAAGACCTGTTGCAGAAATGTGTCCCATTATCGCTAATAATAGCGCGTGGGTGTCCAAATCGCGAAAAGATATTCTCTTTCAAGAACTTAATGACAACTTTCCTGTCATTAGTGCGAATTGGAATGACTTCAACCCACTTTGAGACATAATCAACCGCCAGCAGTATGTACAAATTCCCAAAGGAGTTGGGAAAGGGTCCCATAAAATCAATGCGCCAAACATCGAATATTTCAACAACCAGAATGGGTTGCTGAGGCATTTCATTTCTCTGGGAGATTTTACCCGTGTACTGACATTGTGTACAGGTTTTGCAATAGTCAAATGCGTCCTTGAATAAGGTCGGCCAATAAAATCCACATTGCAAAACCTTCTCCGCCGTCTTTTTGGGACCGAAGTGACCCCCACAGGCCTGATCATGACAAAAAGAAAGAACACTCTTGAACTCTTCTTTCGGGACACACCGGCGGATGATCTGATCAGGACAATACTTAAACAAATATGGATCGTCCCAGTAAAAGTGTTTTACTTGGGATAGAAAACGGTATTTGTCCTGTTTTGACCAATCGCTGGGTATAAGTCCCGTGACAAGATAGTTCACAATATCCCTGAACCATGGTTCATTGGATACGTTCAAGAGTTGTTCGTCGGGAAATGAATCATTGATCGGCAGGGTCACAGGGGAAGAAGAGATGCGTGAAAGATGGTCAGCTACTACGTTTTCACATCCTTTCTTATCTTTGATAACAAGATCGAATTCTTGTAGCAGAAGGATCCAACGTATTAGTCGACCTTTTGCATCTTTCTTCGCCAGAAGATGTTTTAAGGCGGAATGGTCCATGTACAAAACTATAGGTGAGCCAACTAAGTAAGGCCTGAATTTTTCTAATGCAAATACAACCGCTAAAAGTTCCTTTTCGGTGGTTGTATAATTGATTTGGGCATCATTCAGGGTCTTACTTGCATAGTATATCACGTGTGGCATCTTTTCGATGTGCTATCCTAAGACTGCACCTACTGCAAAGTCGGATGCATCACACATCAGCTCAAAGGGGTAGTCCCAATTTGGCGATGATAGCACGGGGGCTGAAATGAGTGAGTGTTTAAGTGAGTCAAAAGCTGTCTCACAGTCCGAGTCAAAATGGAAGGTCGTATCCTTGGCCAGGAGAAGAGTTAAAGGTTTAGCAATTTTGCTAAAGTCCTTAATAAATCTTCTATAAAAGCCCGCATGGCCAATGTAAGATCGAATATCTTTGACGTTTTTGGGATGAGGCAGGTTTTGAATGACATCTATCTTAGTTCTTGTTAGTTATATGTATGCCCTAAAGGCCATTACTGTACATTGGATGTATATTGTAGTGGATGCTGGGACATATATAGGGAGGACTTTCTTGCTCGACATGATAGTATGTTATCTGGTTGATCTTTACCTTAACGTGTATACTGATTGTCTCTCTGTTACATGTTGGTAAAGCCCTTAGGATGTGTACTTGACTACCTGGACTATGATGCGGATCATACTAGGGGGGACAGGGTAGTCCATAAGTACATCTTTCAAAGTCCCTAGTCGTGGGTATATCGAGACGGGGCATCGATATACCAGAGTAGACTAGCGTGTACCTTCTCAACCCATATAGATGGGCGATGGATGATCCCATATCCATCGGTGTTTGACATCAGAGATGATATACGGGTGCTCAGTAGAGACTGGGTACACTGGACGGACTCGCCGAGAACTCCCAGATGGTATTATACCTCACGTCAGATGGCAGTTCTCAGGTGACACTGGTACAGAGTAGTCTGTTGACCCGAGATCGTCATAGAGTCTTGTGTAGTTTCCACTGTGCTTTGATTTCCATCTTACCATGTCCAAGAGGGCGTGCAAAACGGTGGTTTTTGGGTACAGTCCCGAGTCACATGGAGGCAATGAGCGATAGGAGGGGATTCGTCTCTCCCGGTATAGGGAGTAGATGTTGCGCTGTGTTCGATTGGCTATAACAGGAAATCCCTGGCCAGGGTTGCTGAGATTTACTGGTAAGTGTTACCAGTAGTTTCTCGAATTGTTATAGACCTCATATCGACACGACTTATCGAGCTATTGGGGTCTGACGTTTACCACCCCTAAGCAAGATATGCGACATATCAGACGATCAGACCGGACTGTACGGTAAGTGTTACTGGTTGGATTCACATGAGAGTGAGCGGGCTTGCTCGTCGATCTTCTGATCGCTCAATACCCGGGTGGCCGTTACGTTTAGCAGACCGCTTGCGGCTTGTGGGTGTTTGATATGATCATCATCTGCTACCGGCGTATTGACGAGTCTTTAGAGTCCTACACAGAGGTTTCCTGGCACAAGCGAAACGAAATAGGAGCGCATATGAGATATGTGCGGGACCGAGAATGATACCAGTATGTGATACTGTATTCGATTCTCGCGATTTGTGACATTGATCGGTTATATACGATATAGCCGGGTTATCGGATCAAGTGTTGATTCGATAAGTTGTTACTGTTGATATTAGTCGGTTATATGCGATATGACCGGATCGTTAAATCAAGTATTGATTTAATGATTTAATGTATAATTATATATTTGATATATTACTTTGCATTAACTAGTATCGGTTCACTTTAAGATGGATTTTCTCACTCGTATGTGCGCATTACATATGCGATATGATTTTGTGCACTTGTTCGTATCATGTTTGATGATGCATGTCTTTATGGTTAAGTGTAAAGATTTAAACCATGGTTAAGTGGATAATTAGGGTTTTACATATTCATTTATTAATCTTTTTCTTTTTGGAAAAAGGAAAAGATATGAGAAGAAATGGTGGCTTTTATTTGTTTGCACTTGAAGCTTCTTGAAGCTTTCATAAAGTAACCATTTTTGTCTCATGCTTACCCCTAACCATTCCACTAAACCATGATTCACTCTCTACACCTAACCATGGTTCTATTATGATAAGAATTGATTATTCTTTTCATTTTGGAATTAACTCATCATAACATTCTTCTTCTTCTTCCTTGAACTCAGGAAGAAAACCTTGCATCCATCAATGGTGATTGATGTATTAGAGTGTGAAATCCAACTCTAAAGTCTAACCACTTCCTATTTCTTCATCCTCTACCTCTTGCCAAGTAGTAGAGTGTGTTTCCTTCACAAGTTTTCTTGACTTGGTGAAGTTGGAGCTTGATCTAGTGATGCTTCGACGTAGATCATCTTCGGCACGTCGTCGATGACCTAGCCCGCCTATTCTCCGATGAAGCCGACGCTAGAGCCCGGGAATTCACTAGGACAGCGAGGGGACTTCGTTGCGGAGCTATGGAGGTGGAGCACCGGATCTACAAAGGTTGTATTTCCGTTTCCTTTTTGTTAAGTTGTTAACTAGATTTCATTTTCGCCTAGATTTCTAGCCAACGATCCGTAGTCGGGTTTCTCGGCACCTAGATATTTTTTGAAATTGGCATGGTTGATGCCTTGTGAGACCCCTTGAGAGTGCCTAGGAACCCTACAGTGGTATCAGAGCCTAGCTAGAGCCTTAGGCGAAGTCTAGACGGAGTTTGAAAGCCGGACGAACCGAAAACCTAACCCAAAATAGCTCTCTGGACTTTTTCTAAAAACTGGGATTTTTCCAGATTAAAAATTGCCAAAAAATTCAGCAGGGAATAGTGTGAGTTACTGTGAAGCACGTGATGCTAACTCCACTAAAGAGGCGCGGAACCGCGGCCCCTACCATGGGCTTAGCGGCGGTTCCGCGGCCAATTTGTAGAGTTACACCGCGTGGCTTGCACAGTAATTCTTGTCTTGTAGTGCTGATTCTTCTAGAAATTTTTAATATTTTATTCAAGAGTTGAATTTTCTGGGGTTGTTTTGGGGATTCGATGTTTCGATCGGATTATCAAATTTTGTCTATGTGGCTTTCCGGATAAATTTTAGAATATGTTAAAAAGTTCGACCGGATATAAATACCCAATTTTTCCCCTGTCGGGAAATTTCCAAGTGTTGGATTTTTCCGTAGTTTAACGACGTTCTAAGTAGTGCAAGTAATGCGATGGACCCTCTAGAAGACAACAAACCTTAACTCGATTATGTGACCGTCTTGAACTGCCCTTTGAACCTTCGGGTTTGGGACAGTACGGCGTGCCACATGTGAGGCGTTGGCTTGACCCTTCTACGGCTGGACCGTTGGTACTGAGGCACGAACTGAATGTTGTTAGACTTATTTCATGTGTTGAGCTGTATCGGGAAAACTTGGGTGTTCGATTGTTCGATCGGAAAGTTTGACATTTTCTATTTATCCGGAATGGGATATAATACTTGGAATTCGCAAATAGTTATGAGATGACTGGATGAATGCTATAAACATGGCAATTTAGTCTCACTTGATCGGTTGCCACGGAATTTTGATGTGATCAAAAGTCCGTCGTAATCACGTAGCGTACGCGGATACTCGCCGGGTAAACTTAATAGACAGCCTCACTCCATAGCCCCGACCAAGTGACTGTAGGAGAACCCCGTCGCCGAAAGCATCCGTCCGGGTGCTCGCGGCAGCGGTGTTCCGCCTTGGTGCACTTCGTCGACGGTATCAGGGGTGCGGCCGCCTACTAAAGTTTGTGACGAGCATTCGATCAGGATGTCGGGAATCCAGTTGAATTCCCCGACTTGATATTGAAAAGTGTTTTCGATAATGAGACTAAAATGCGGGGTTTATAATTGTTAGGCATGCGATGTCTAAAGAATTCATTTGGTCAGGCATTCGATGTCTGAGGAGGTTGCGGATTCCAACTGTTGTAGTTTTACACTTTCTTTTCTGTGACCGTAAGTGTAATATGTGATATCGCCGGTTTCGTTGCTATATGTCAACGACAATTGGGATGCGCATATTTACTTACGTTGATGATATGTGATGTTATGTGTTGGTGGATATGTTATATTGGATCGTCGTGTATAAGTAGCCGGGGGTTTTTATGTGAGATGAGTGTTTTTCATTTTCATTCATGTAAAAACATGTATGTAATATTATTTTATTGGGGCACTTCCAGGTTGCGGAAGATGTCACTGTTTATATATTATTTACTTTTCCGCACTAGGATAGACCCAAGGAGGAGAGCACAAGTAACCGGGTTCTGGAGTCCAGTGGGAGACCAACTCGAGGAGTCGAGTCCGGGTCTCCTAACTCCAGAATTGGTAGGGTTGCTTTCCGCTCTCGTAGGGGTCTTGGGGTGTGGGTTTGGCTATTCATCGCGACCGTGGAATCCGTGTTTTATACTGGCTCGTATTGAAAACACGGACGTCCTAGTATATCCAATATTTCATATGTTTCTTCTGCTGCGATATATGTGATGTGATCATGTGATGTTCTGTGATAGATACAGTATATAGTATATATGATATATTATATAGGCGTTACTTATGTTTTAAACCCGCGCTAGCCCTGCCCTGCTCTGCCGTTAGTTACCTAACCTAACGGTGCACGAGGGGACATCGAGGCGAATGCGGATGGCATAAGTGTACGTCGTATTTATCTGTGATGTTTAGGTACCTAAATGATGGGACTTCATTAATGAGATTAATGAAATAAAAGAAACCTAAGATGTTGTAGAATTGAATTTCAAAATAAAACAGGTAGCTACAGTTCTTGCTTTGCACAGCGGTATATGTGATATATCCTGCACCTTATTCGATAAGGAAAGGACCGAGATCCCTTCACCGGGAGTGACAACTTTAGCAATAACTGGCAGATGCTACACCCTCGGTTTGTCTTTTGATTGCTTTTAAGAGTTTTTGCTTTGCACAGTGATATATATGATATATCCCGCACCTCATTCGACGAGGAAAGGACCGACGATCCCTTCACCGGGAGTGACTCCTTTAGCAAAACTAGAAAAGCCTCAAAGACACTCCATTTCAAAATTCATTCGATCCTACAACGATATCAAGTTCATTACGCAATAGGTTTTCAGAAAAACCTGTCATAGCCCTCCGTCATTTCAGATAAGTGGTAGTTAGTATTCGTGCTACGTTTGTTGGCCTGCGTCAAGGCGTAGTGTGCGGTAGCTAACTAGTATTTATCTGCTTATGCATATGATGCAGATTGGATTAGGGTAGTCGTGCGACTTTGTTCGCCTGCGTCAAGGGTCGTGCGGGTGGGTTTAATTCAATCAGGAAATGACGGGTTGAACTTGACCAGCGGACTATGGTTTGTTGGCCTGCGTCAAGGTCATAGGACGCTAGGGGCAAAATATTATCGGGAATTTCAAGTGTTGAAATTTGCAATGAGATTGCATACCTTCTATGAGATAGTTGGATCCCGATACCCGCTGCGAGTAAGAGTTACTCCTGGGAGAGTTTTATACATTACAATTAGCCGATCAAGTAGGTGTCTAGAAAGGTGTTAACGAGGTTACGCCTCTGGGAAAATGAGGTTTACATTAATTAGGTTCGTGCGAAAGCACGGGGGACCTCCCTCAAAGTACCGACACTGGCATGACTGAAAGATTGGCGAACTTGTAGTGTGTAATTAATCCCGGCTAGTCTTTCCTTTTAGGGTTTGAAGGAAGATTTGATAAAAAGCAGTGGGAGCCATCCTAATTAGATAAAATAATAACCAATCTATTCTTGAAAGAGCGCACGCTGAGTGTTTTCTTCTCTCTCTCTCCTTGTAGCGACCATGTCACGCCTTAATCAAGATAATAATACGGAATATTGACCGAACCCGCTTGTTATACTGAGCTGGGGAACGTTGGTCCCGCTCCAACTTATAATTGTTATAAGATCGAGCAAGAAATTGGGGATTACCAGAATTCCCGTGCCACCCAAACGAAGAGAGTGCATGCTGATGCATCATCTTCGGGTGTGTTCATTACAAAGAACTGTTTCTCAGTATCCTCCGCATCCTGGGTATATGATACCGGATCAGGATCCCAGATATATAATCTGTTACATAGGGCTACAAAAGGGTAGAAAAAACTGAGAACGGGTGATAAGTTTCATGAGGCAGAAAACGGGGCAAGTGTTGCAGCCAAGTCTGTCGGTCACTGTCACCCTGTATTACCAATACATTGATTCTGAATGAATGTTATTAGATACCGAACCTGATATACAAAATCATATCAGTCTCTTTATTAGTAAAGAAATGATAAAATTTTGTATAGTTGGATAATGTTTTGAACATTTCCTATATCAAAAGTTGATCGGTTCAGGCACGTTATCTAAAAGCATTGATGTTCTAAATCAAACTACAGTTCTTAGTATTTGGAACACACACAAGAGGAAGAGTTCAGAAATGAACGGATCCTTCTTGAGGTATTGTAGACTAGGTCATATCAATGCGACCCGACTAGCTGGAGTTACATATAGATGCATATTTAAATTAGTTTGAATTTACATCTTGTGAAACTCGCCAGTCATGTCACAAAGATAAGATGACCACAGCCCTGTTTATTGGAAACAGAGAAAGAGTTAGTGAACTCTTGGGACTGATACATGATGATGTATGCAAGGTCTCCTGTCTACACATGCCAAGACTGGTTCTTAATACTTCATTACATTCTCTGATGATCTTTCGAGATTCAGACCTATGTTCCTGTTGAAACACAAGTCCGAATCTTTTGAGATATTCACAGAATATAAGTTAGAAGTAGAGAACCAAAATACGGGTATAAGTATTATGTCCTATGATGAGATCAGGGAGGAGAATACTTGTGCATGGAATTCCTGGACTATTCTAAAGGAGAATGAGATTCTTTCTCAGCATTACTCCTCCGTATACACCATAGCACGATGGTATATCGGGGCGGAGCAATCACACCCTATATGATAAGGTGTGCTCTATGATGAGTACTACAGAGTTACCTATTTCCTTTTGGAGGTTATGCACTTATGAAGCTGCATACCTATTGAATAAGGGTCCCGATCAAATCAGTAGCCTACCACTTCATATGTGATATGGAAAGGAAAGAGCCCATCTCTTAAGTCAGTTAAGATTTGGGGTTGTCCGGCCAATGTCCAAAAGAAAAATCCAGACAAGCTCGAGGCAACGTCTGTTATGTACAACTGGAAATGTTCCAGCTATACAAACTGCAGCTGATGATTTGACAGAACCAAAGGATTCAGTAGATTCCAATGAACCTCAGCCTCTCCGCCGATCTAGTAGGGTTCCTCACCCACCTGAGAGATACTTCGGTTTCTCTATGACAGTGGGAGCGAGGATTGCATCATGAGATGATGACCCAACTAGCTTCGAGCTGGCCATCAGGAGTGGGACTCTGTAAGAATGGCTGGATGCTTAGCGATCTGAGATGGAATCCTTATACACCAACAAAGTATGGACTTTGGTTGCTATATCTGAAGGGTTAAATCCCTATCAGGAGCAAGTATATCTTGAGAAGATTACTTGGTGTAAATGGAAAAGTTGAGACATTCAAAGCTAGACTTGTTAAAGGTTTTCGTCATTGACCAGGCGTGGATAATGATGAAACCTTTTCCAGTACCTATGCTTAAGTCCATCCAGATCCTACTTGCCACGGCTACATACCATAACTACGATGTCTGGCGGTTGGGTGCCATGACTGCTTTTCTAGATGTTGTTTTAGAAGAGTGTGTCTATAAGTACACAGCCAGAGGGCTTCGTAGACAGTGGGAGCAGCGGAAACGTGTGCAAGATGCTTTATAGGATAAAGCAGGTATCGCGGAGTTGGAACATCTGTTTTGATCGATTAGTCAAAGAAGTTGACATCATCAAAGTGGTAGATGAACCTTGTATAAACAAAAAGGTAGTAGGGAGTATGGTGACGATCCTCGTAGAATACGTAGATGACATACTCTTGATAGGGAAGGAGTTTCCTATGCTACGCTCGATCAATCCCGGCTTATCACAATGATTCTCCACATAGGATAAAAGTGATACCTACTAAATCCTAGATTTTGGATCTATGAGATAGATTTAATTGGATGTTAGAATACTCACTAGTTCTAGTGAGATGATATCAGTTGATCCGGGGGAAAATCACTGGAAGTGTTCCAGGGTGATAAAGACGACTGAATGTCAGTCGCAGGCATTGTCTTTACCCTCAGTAAAGGGACGGTATGTTGGAAGAGTTCCAAGCTAGATACCGTGACATACTAGACGATAAACGCAGGATACATCGCTACTTAAGATGCTACCAAAGAGGCTGTTTGGATGTATAATGGTTCATGAGATGAACTATGTTCCTACCATTGTGAGACAATGGAGTTGTGGCTCATGCCAAGGAACGTCCATCCCATCAGTGATCCAGACATATTCTATGGCAGTATCACCTGATCATGGAGATGGTTGATCTCCAGGATGATCAAGGCTAGGAGAGAAGACTCAGAGGATAACACGGCGGATCCACTCACGAAGGCCTATTCCCAGAGAGAGACTTTTATGGGATGGTTGAGTATGAGATACTACAACCACTGCTACAGATGGCCCTAGTGCAAGTGGGAGATTGTTAGTTATATGTATGCCCTAGAGGCCATTACTGTACATTGGATGTAAATTGTAGTGGATGCTGGGACATATATAGGGAGGACTTTCTTGCTCGACATGATAGTATGCTATCTGGTTGATCTTTACCTTAACGTGTATACTGATTGTCTCTCTGTTACATGTTGGTAAAGCCCTTAGGATGTGTACTTGACTACCTGGACTATGATGCGGATCATACTAGTGGGGACAGGGTAGTCCATAAGTACATCCTTCAAAGTCCCTAGTCGTGGGTATATCGAGACGGAGCATCGATATACCAGAGTAGACTAGCGTGTACCTTCTCGACCCATATAGATGGGCGATGGATGATCCCATATCCATCAGTGTTTGACATCGTAGATGATATACGGGTGCTCAGTAAAGACTGGGTACACTGGACGGACTCGCCGAGAACTCCCAGATGGTATTATACCTCACGTCAGATGGCAGTTCTCAGGTGACACTGGTACAGAGTAGTCTGTTGACCCAAGATCGTCATAGAGTCTTGTGTGGTTCCCACAGTGCTTTGATTTCCATCTTACCACGTCCAAGAGGGCGTGCAAAACGGTGGTTTTTGGGTACAGTCCCGAGTCACATGGAGGCAATGAGCGATAGGAGGGGATTCGTCTCTCCCGGTATAGGGAGTAGATGTTGCGCTGTGTTCGATTGGCTATAACAGGAAATCCCTGTCCAGGGTTGCTGAGATTTACTGGTAAGTGTTACTAGTAGTTTCTCGAATTGTTATAGACCTCATATCGACACGACTTATCGAGCTATTGGGGTCTGACGTTTACCACCCCTAGGCAAGATATGCGACATATCAGACGATCAAACCGGACTGTACGGTAAGTGTTACTGGTTGGATTTACAGGAGTGTGAGCGGGCTTGCTCGTCGATCTTCTGATCGCTCAATACCCGGGTGGCCGTTACGTTTAGCAGACCGCTTGCGGCTTGTGGGTGTTTGATATGATCATCATCTGCTACCGGCGTATTGACGAGTCTTTAGAGTCCTACACAGAGGTTTCCTGGCTCAAGCGAAACGAAATAGGAGCGCATATGAGATATGTGCGGGACCGAGAATGATACCAGTATGTGATACTGTATTCGATTCTCGCGATTTGTGACATTGATCGGTTATATACGATATAGCCGGGTTATCGGATCAAGTGTTGATTCGATAAGTTGTTACTGTTGATATTAGTCGGTTATATGCGATATGACCGGATCGTTAAATCAAGTATTGATTTAATGATTTAATGTATAATTATATATTTGATATATTACTTTGCATTAACTAGTATCGGTTCACTTTAAGATGGATTTTCTCACTCGGATGTGCGCATTACATATGCGATATGATTTTGTGCACTTGTTTGTATCATGTTTGATGATGCATGTCTTTATGGTTAAGTGTAAAGATTTAAACCATGGTTAAGTGGATAATTAGGGTTTTACATATTCATTTATTAATCTTTTTTTTTTTGGAAAAAGGAAAAGATATGAGAAGAAATGGTGGCTTTTATTTGTTTGCACTTGAAGCTTCTTGAAGCTTTCATAAAGTAACCATTTTTGTCTCATGCTTAACCCTAACCATTCCACTAAACCATGATTCACTCTCTACACCTAACCATGGTTCTATTATGATAATAATTGATTATTCTTTTCATTCTGGAATTAACTCATCATAACATTGTTCTTCTTCTTCCTTGAACTCAAGAAGAAAACCTTGCATCCATCAATGGTGATTGATGAGTTAGAGTGAGAAATCCAATTCTAAAGTCTACCCACTTCCTATTTCTTCATCCTCTACCTCTTGCCAAGTAGTAGAGTGTGTTTCCTTCACAAGTTTTCTTGACTTGGTGAAGTTGGAGCTTGATCTAGTGATGCTTCGACGTAGATCATCTTCGGCACGTCGTCGATGACCTAGCCCGCCTATTCTCCGATGAAGCCGACGCTAGAGCCCGGGAATTCACTAGGACAGCGAGGGGACTTCGTTGCGGAGCTATGGAGGTGGAGCACCGGATCTACAAAGGTTGTATTTCCGTTTCCTTTTTGTTAAGTTGTTAACTAGATTTCATTTTCGCCTAGATTTCTAGCCAACCATCCGTAGTCGGGTTTCTCGGCACCTAGATATTTTTTGAAATTGGCATGGTTGATGCCTTGTGAGACCCCTTGAGAGTGCCTAGGAACCCTACAGTTCTGTCAACCTCAATGCCTTTCTGTGAAATGACATGTCCAAGAACAATTCCTTCTTGGACCATGAAATGGCATTTTTCCCAGTTCAAAGTCATGTTCTTCTCTTTGCAACGAGTAAGAACAGCGTCAAGATTCGATAGGCAATTAGAAAAAGAGTCTCCAAAAATCGAGAAGTCGTCCATAAAGATCTCCAGGAAATTCTCTACCATATCAGAGAATATCCCCATCATACACCGCTGAAAGGTAGTGGGAGCATTGCATAACCCAAAGGGCATGCGACTGTAAGCAAAGGTACCAAAATGACAAGTAAAAGTGGTTTTATCTTGATCCTTTTTGGCGATGGGGACCTGCTTATAGCCTGAGTATCCGTCCAAAAAACAATAATACTCTCGTCCCGCTAAGCGTTCCAGCATTTGATCAATGAATGGTAGAGGAAAGTGGTATTTCCTCGTGGCAGCATTGAGTTTTCTATAATCGATACGTACACGCCACCCAGTTTGGGCGCGTGTCTGAATCAACTCATTCGCCTCATTGGTTATAACAGTGATGCCGGATTTCTTAGGAATGACATGTATAAGACTCACCCATTGGCTATCGGAGATGGGGTATATAATACCATTATCTAAGCATTTGACGATCTCTTTCATTACTGCTTCCTTCATGACGGGATTCAACCGTCTTTGTGGTTCTCGGGTTGGTCTGGCATCATCCATCACATGTATATGATGTTCAACTATCAAGGGACTAATCCCTTTGATATCCACCATACTCCAACCAAACGCCTCTTTGTTAGATCTCAATACCGATAAAAGTGCATTCTCTTGCTCTAAGGCAAGAGAAGCGGATATTATAACCGGTAAAGACTCCTTCTCACCTAAATAAGCATATTTCAGAAGAGAAGGTAACATTTTGAGATCTAATTCAGGCGGAGAAATGATAGAAGGAGGGATCATTGAGTGATTTTTGGATTTACAAAGAAGCTCAGAGCCTGTGAAAGATATAGACTCGGGTGGAGAAAAGTCAGAAGTGCAGGACTCAAGTGTAGGAAAAGTGTCCTCACTAAGATCATGTGTAAATTCAAACAGAGATGTGGTAATGTCGTCGAGATTAGTAAAGCAAAGTTCCTCAGCTCCGCAACTATCGGGAGCGATCTCGTGGACAGAGCACACATCTAAAATATGAGCAGAGGGTTCTGATGGCTGACTTCCAACTTTGTGGATATTTAGTTCAATGGTCATATTTCCAAATGATAAGTTCATTGAACCATTTCTACAGTTTATAACAGCGTTGGAAGTGGCAAGGAAAGGACGACCCAGAATCACCGGAATTTGGCCCCGGGGGTTTGCTACAGGCTGTGTATCGAGTACAATGAAGTCTACAGGGAAAACAAACTCCCCGACCTTTATTAACACATTCTCTAGTTCACCCCTTGGTTTGGTGATTGAGCGGTCTGCCATCTGGAGAGTGCAGTGAGCAGGTTTCATCTCTCCAATCCCTAATTGCTCATATACAGAATATGGAAGTAGGTTAACACTTGCGCCAAGGTCTAAAAGAGCACGATTTATGTTTTTACCCCCAATAGAAATCGATATTGTAGGACATCCTGGATCCTTTCGTTTCTTTGGTAGTTAGGGAATAAAAGCAGTGCTAATATTATTGGACATAAAGACCTTCTTCGGCACTTGAGTCTTCCTCTTCCTAGTGCACAAGTCCTTAAGAATTTTCGCATAAGAGGGGACTTGATGAATTGCATCTAGGAGAGGGATGTTGATGTTAACCTGTTTGAACATTTCTATAATTTTCTCCATATGAGGACTCGTTCTATTACCCCTTAACCGATTCGGGTAAGGAGCTTTCGCAATAAGCGCCGGGTCCATCATAGGAGAAGGAAGAGGGGGTAGACGAGATCCCAAAAGAGGTGTGGGGACCGTCTGTGGAGAACTATAAGGGTTGGGTTGAGGTGTTGAGCCTAGTGGGAAATGGAGAATAGGCTCGCGAGAAGGTGGTGGGGTAGAAGAAGAAGGATCGGAAGTAGAAGTGTGTGTGTGAGGAAAGGTCTCAGCCGGGGTGTTAATGATAGGATTTTCAATATCATCAATACCTTCCCCGACATGATTGTTCAGCACTCTTCCCGATCTCAACGTTGTGACGGCATTAACATTGTAATGCCCAGGATTCTGTAGGGGTTGAGAGGGAAGTTTCCCTTTTTCTCTCGCACTCATCTCGGCTTTAAGTCGTGCTATTTCAGCTTCCATCGATCTGATACTCTCAGCTTGAGACACTGAGTTTTTCTTTATCTCACTGACGGAAGTTCTAACCTCAGCCGAAACCTCTATGAAATTTGATAAAAGTGATTTCATGGTTTGAGTGAATTGAGAGAATTCGTCAAAACAGGACAACTGCATAGGAAAAGACTGTGCAGGAGTTTTGACCTGGTTTTGGAAATTTTGTGACTGGTAGGGGTGCTCAGTAAGTTGAAGTGGTTGATGTTGTGGTGGAAGAGCCCTTTGAAAATTATTTTGGCTTGGAACCGTATTTTGAGATTGTTGTTGGTTCCAGGCAAAATTCGGGTGATTCCTCCAGCCCTGATTATACGTGGAAGAATAAGGATCGTTTCTAGGTCTTTGAAATGCGGCATTAGTATGCTCATGACCTTGAAACGGACATTCTTCCCTCAAGTGAGACGGATCAGAACAACAGCCACATACAGTTTTGGGAAGCGACATTGGGTTTAGGGAGGCTGCAGAAAATTTGTGTTCCGTAGCGTCGAGCTTCTTTTGCATTGCTGCCATCTCAGCTCGAACACCTATGGACACATCTATTTGGTGTACGCCACCCCTATTCAATGGTTGGGTTCCATTCTCCCACTGTAGTGATTTTTCAGCGAACTCTTCTAAAAACTTCCAAGCTTCCCCATCATCCTTAGTCATAAAAGTACCTTGACACATGTTTTCAAGGTTCTGTTTAGTGTTTGAGTTAATGCCCTCATATATGATTCGGCAAAGTTCCCATCTCGGGATGCCGTGATGAGGACATTGAACCAATAGATCCTTGAAACGTTCAAAGCATTTAGAGAATGGTTCAGTAGGTAGCTGGGTAAATTGATTCAGTTCGCTACGGATTAGAGCTGTCTTTTGCATTGGGTAAAATTTCTTAAGGAATGCCGCGACGAATTCTTCCCAATTCGTGATTGAGTGTGCGGTAGTGTTATATAGCCCCTTCTCGGCTATATCGCACAATGTAAATAGAAGAAGTCGTAGACGCATAGCATCCACTGAAAGTTGTGACGTACCCATCATTGCGCATACGTTTTCAAATTTGGTAATGAAAACGTAAGCGTCCTCAGTCTCGAGTCCGTGGAATTTGGGTAAAAGGTTGATGTATTGGGGTTTAATCTCAAAGCTATCCCCATTGGCTGGTAGAATGGATAAGCAGGTCGAAAGAGGACCTCGCAGTGGATAACACCTCTCTTGGAGAGAGATGCGGGGTGGATTCTGCGCACCAACGGACGGCGGCAGATTAGGGTTAAAGAAGTTCGATGGAGGTGGATCCATCGATGTGGGTGTGGTAGTGGGTAAAGGAAAGGTAAATGTAGAAATATCGACTTCGGAGTCGATAAAGGGTACACGGACTAAACGGGCACTAGAATCCCGTATCCAGCCTATCTTATACTAAAAAGGGTTAGTACAAGTGGCAGCGTGAATTATAATTAGGGGTAATGAATGAATGCAGTGTTTGCTTTGAAAAAGGGGCGGATTTTAGAAAAAATTATGCGACACAACAAATGCAGCAACACAAAACCCTAATTCTAAGGGTCGCGTAGGTCAGATCTCTAGACCGCTCCTAACTGCCAGAAGACAAGACGCATGATAAAATCCTCCACTGCCTCTTTGTCTTTCCTGTGGCCAGGTAAGTGCCAGGTAAGTGGGAGGTTCTCCACTACGTAAGTAGTGGGCCTAATTAAGTAACCACTAGCCTTCGACACACTTGCCTAGACACCACAAGAGAAACGCGGATAAGCAATGAATTACCCACGGCCTTCTTCTGTCCTAAGTGAGCGCGACGATCCTTAGAGTCATCTCTAGATATTTTTTAGTTAATTTGGGGTAAATGCGGATGCAAGTTTTATGATTTTCGGGGCCTAGGAAGGGTAATGAACTCCCCACCTAATTTGGATTTGGCCGTGCCCCTTAATATCCGTATTTAGAATGCAAACAACCAAAAAACAAAAACACGCACAATTTAATTTTGCTATTTGCAAGCTGCGATTATTTGCAAAGAAGCCTGCAGAAATTTGTTAGTTGGAGCAGATAAAGAAGAAGAGAAGAAAGTGAGAAGCTTACAGTGAATTTTTTTTGCAGAGAGGGCTTCACCAAGCCGCGGATCCGCCGCTATTGCTGGCTCCCACCGCGCTTTCGCGGCCGTTGGTACTGTTCACAGTACCAACTTTCAACAACAGCTTGCTTTTGATGTCTTCTGCTCTCTGGAAATTTCCAAAAATTTTCTTCAATTGCACAACAGCTCCAGATTTCCTTGCAATGAACCACAACAAATCATTTAGATTTTGCGCGAATTTTGATCTCAAAATAACAATGGAATAAATCTTTCAATTCAAATTTCAATATAAAACGAATTAGAGCGTAATCCCCGGCAACGGCGCCATTTGATTGTAAAGAATTCGTGATATGAGTTTCTCGTTGTGTCGATATGAAAATTGAATAAAATTCACAATCAAAGAATTATATTTGACCGCAATCAACTACAGTGTCAGATGTAGATTGTAAGTGAGTGCGGATCGTCCACAGGGATTGTGCGATTCGTTTCTATGTTTGATTTGTTTGAATTGAAAAGTTAATCGATAATAAAAGAAAACATGATTCAAGATTTTATCGATTGATTCAGGTGTCACTAGTCTAATCAAGAATCAAGAAATTGATAAACAATCGAGAATCGGGTTTCGATGATATTTCCAACCAAAATGTCAAGAATCTAAATGAGGCTCGCAGGAATCGATCGGATCTATAGACGTGATATAATCTCAAGATATCGTGTTCTTGTCCTTCGAAGAATTGATAATAGATCAATGATGATCGACGAGAGTCAGGGCTTTCTCGTGAAACTAGGGTTTCATCATTTAACCCTTGTTCTTTCGTCGATATCATTCACATTCTAGCCTCTAGGAATTTCAAGAAACGATCGTAACTCCCCAATTTCGAGGTATATCAATCAAGAAAGCATCGCAACGAAACTGGGTCGTCGGTTCTTGAACTTGCTAGGGTTTACAAAACTCGTAGGACTCAAGAATCGATTTAAGATATGTTACATCATCATTTTATTGATGGTCTCGACTCCTTGACGAGCGGAGTATTACTCAAACATCACAACAAGAACAACAACTAGAAATTGAGTTCGAATCATGATGCAACAATTTAAAGAAAACAAGATAAAAGAATATCACCTTTTATTTATGTCAACAATTTGATTACAGTCGCTCAAGAACTACAAGAGGAAGAACTAAATTGTCGATCTGGCTTCGCTTTTTCTCCGTGAGTCGTGGATCGGCTTGGACCACTTGCTCCGTTGAAGATCGTCTCCGCTCATAAAAGGTTGAAGGGCTTCTTGCTTGATGTGGTACTCGGGATCTTGGCTTTTGATTGGAATTAGGGTTAGGGTTTCACACAAGTCTTGTCACTAGACTTGTGGAAGAAGAAGATGAAGAAAGAGGTAGGGATTTTTCTAAGTATCTAAGTATTGGATGATGGATCCAAGTATATCCTTTACCCTAGGTCTAGGCTTCTATTTATAGACTTCCCAAACCCTAGGTCTATGTTTGATATTACAATTCCCTCCAAAAGTTTGTTGAGGAGCTTCTAGAATTAATTTGTTAGGAGCTAGCTTAGGCTTTAAGCTAGGATTAATTAAGCTTAGAAACCCTAGTTTGCTGAACTGGCAGAAGCCTCTGGAATCTTCTGGAAATTGAAGTACATTTCTGAGCTGTAGCCACTGAGAGAAGCATTGTGCACCAAATATTTAGGGCTGACGTGGCAAGACTGCCGCGGAACCGCGGCGCAAGCCGGCTCCTGCCGCGGTTCCGCGGCCATGTTGGAAGCTTGGGCATTGGTATTTCCTCTGATGGTTTATGATGATGTTTGGGCCTTTTCCTGATGTTTTTAATTTTCTTTAGCCTTCTGCATTGCTACCAGATCTTTAGCCTTTGAGTTGGCGTCTTTTTTCAGCACTGTTTGATCCTGCAATTTCCTGCACAAATCTTGAAACAAGTGTTGCACAATATAGGGATAATGCGATGCAATGAAATGCAGTCAATTTCCTTTATAGTGCCGGTTTTAGAGTCTAACACATGCAATCTGATATTTAACGACTGATTTGCTAATATGTGAAATATGAATACCGTACACTTCTAAATGAATGCAAATGATAGGGAAATTGCCGGTTAAAAGATGCAGTATTTTCGACTAATCAAGTACCTTTCATGACTGTTGCATATACATATTGTCATATTATTGCTTCATGTATTAGTTGTACTTGCTAGAGTACCTTTCATGACTGTTGCTTACATATGACCATTTATTGCTATCCGCTTGCTTGTATTAGATTCGCGTTGCACGTGCATACTTGCGATCACCTGCATATGTTATTTACTATCCACGAGTTGGCAACTCACCCCCGTTGTGCTACAGTGTTTTGCAGGTAGCCCCTCAGGGCAGTCGCGGCAGGGTTTTCATCTTTCGTATCATCTTTTGCGGCGGATACCGCTTCGGCTGACTGCGTGCAGTTTTGCTATAGGTGGTGTCACGTCCCGAAAGTACGGAACATGACCGGCACTTAAACTACGAAACGTCTCGAGGCGTACGTAATCTAAGTAAGCCGAAAACCCAGAAATCCAAACCAAGTAAAGTAGTAGAGTGAAGGAAAACCAATTCAAATCAAGTAGTTTTAATAGCATAAGCCGAATTATGCGTTTTTTAAAAAAAAATCAAATATTTACTGAAAATTTCGGCAGAGTCTCCTCTGTAAATACTGGCCCCCAAACGGGATACACAATGAATAGTATACGAAATCAATAAAAGGCATCCCCAAGCGGGAGCTAGCTCTTCGTCAATCGACGGTCACAACCACACGAGCAATATAATATACAACGCCAAGGGCGAGGATCAAAAACTCAAAAGGAAACTCAAAACCACAAGAAATATAACGCGCGACTCTAAGGTCGAAAGAATAAACAACACTGGTCTCTATCTCAAAATAAACACATGTTTGGTTGATAGAACTTCTAGATACAACCGAATAATAATATACAATGTATAATGATGGGTACGATACAAATAAACCCACCTACTAGCAAGTCACCCGAAAGAAGCAGTGCCAGCAAAGCCGTAATGGAACCTGTACGGCAAAACCTGTAAGAACTGTGGCACAACGGGGGTGAGTTGACAACTCGTGAATAGAATACATCTACGAACAGGAATCGCATGTATGACACAATCCTAGGTCATACGATCATAATATATCATCAAAATATAACCAGCAGCCTATAACCATGGCTATGGTATACCACTAAACAACAGTAATACCAAGTGCTCGTGTCAGTGCCTCAGATAGCAATATATCATATGGATGATGTATGAATGCATGAAAACAGAGTACATGTACTAAAGAAACTGCTTTAATAACTCAGTGAGATTTCTGTATTTTTAAAAATGAGGTATCATAAGAAAATCAGTATAAACCGTGTCTTGCATCGACACAAAAACATAAATCCACATATCTTAATATCTCAGGCTCCGGCTACCCGGACTGACCAGGATCATCAAATCTCAGTACCTCAATATCTCGAAATCTCAATGTATCAAATCTCAATATCTAGGGCGCCGTCAGTCCAGACCGGCCCCTACCATCCATCTCAAGACTACGGAGGTATCCTCCGGATATCCGACGCGTCGGGTAAAATCACCGGTCGGTAGTGCTCCCCTGCCAGGCTCAACGTCAACAACACGAACTTCTCGCCCCGGGTACCACACCGGGCCTACCATGTACCCGAAACGGTTCATCCAACTACTCGAATCGGGTCTCGAAATCCATCAGCAAACTCATAGTGGACGACTCATACATCATGGGAAAACCACAATTTTCAATTAAAAGAGAGAGAAAAGAAGTTTATAAATGTTTTTTTTTGCGGTCCGCCCTCCAAATCCAGGAAATCTCATGAAAATCCGAATCCAAATCCTCAATAGCATGTAAACAGTGAATATAGGCATGAGAATCCATGAATGCGGCATAACAGTGAGTAATAACATGCATGAAGTGACAAGTAATAACTACAATATCTAAACTGGCATATAAGGCAAGTACACTAATATCATGTCAAACTACTAGCTAACAAGCTAAATCAAGCAATAATATTCTCTAAGTGTACGTGACATGGTAATTACCGATGAAGATGTGTGTGAGCCGGCAAGTAAGTGTACGTAATACATACGCATCATCGGTAATGGTGCTGGTGTCCTAACAGCATTATATCAACAATAGAATATGAATCATAATATAAGCATGCGATGTAGAGCGAAAAACAATAATAAGCGGGAGCTAAATACTAAACAATGGTGCCCTTTGAAATAACACGAATCGTGGGGTTTTGAAAATAAGGGCTATGGTGGTTTTAGGAAAGGATACGTCTTTTGAAATATCCGTAGATCCCTTGACCTGTCTTTTAAAATAACCACGATCCGTTAGTTTTGAAATAGGTAGAAATCTAATCTAGTCTGACAACTACACTAAACTATACGGCTGAACTAAAGGTAAGGAAACCGCCTAGCATCTGAGTCGATACATATATGAATATATATTAGTCGGTAATCCCGCCTCGATACTATCAATCCGATACCATATCTATAATCAGATATTCCCAAGTCAAGAGTGCGGATCAATCATCAATATATAGCTCGTACGTAAATCCGTCGTACGGCATCCCAAATCTGGGTACGGGTCAATATCACATTCATCACATTGTTCATCTGGTATCCTCTTTATCAAAGATCATAATCCGGGATACTGATCTACGTCTAGTACAATACTGATACAATCAATGTAATGCATGCGTGTGTATGAAAACACCACGCCTAAATAACCCGCTAAGATATCATATCGTATCTCAATTACGGACCATATCACCTCACCGATCTCACGGCCTCAAGCCCAATCTCATCGACTCATCTCCAATCCCAAGTACTATCCTCATAATCCGTGTATATGTATACGTATATATATTTATATATATATATATACACATAGTCCCATACCCATGTGTATATATATATATATATATATATATATATATATATATATATATACATATCCCCATATACGCACAGGTAAAATAATGAATGTATGCAAGTAAGTGTGCGTGTATAGGTGCAACAACTACTCTAGGGTGGTTTCGCAAGTAACACTTCTAATCCATGAACATGTAACCCTATCATTAACATCCATGTCACACAAGATTGATATCATAAATATATAGCATATATACATACTATACATTGAACTCCAGGGGTGCTATACGCCATCCACCCGACTTCTCCCCGTAGATATAAATCTACTCACCTGGTCCTCGCTCGCCAGTGCCGACGTCACCACGCGCTTGCTTGTTATCTCGAAGTCCACATGGGGGTACCTACATGTCATAACGTATTGTGTCGCATACAAACCAAATTCAAAATCGAAACGGCATACGAAACCAAATCGGCACGCGTATCACGTATAGGTCAAAACCTATCGCCTACGCATGAAAGAATAGTCAAACCAACCCTTGATGTCGATGTACCAATATCAACACATCGAGAAAAGCCCAAACACACCAATGATGATTTCAAAACTCATTAATTATAATATTAAGTAGAATGCAACTCATCAAAACCCCAAAATAAATCAAATCGATTTATTTCCAAAAACCTAGAAAGCACTAAATTTTCGTTTTAATTCGCAACTTGATGTTTTAACAAAACTAATGGCCATAATATCCACTAAATATCATAATTATGTCATATAAACCATTTCCACAATTTAATCTCATCAATTTTTATAAAACTAAAAATTCTAGTTTTGCAATTTTATCAAATTTTAACAATTTCAAGTAAAAATACACAAAACAACAACTAAGTTTGGTTTTGCATGATCCAAAGGTATTAAACCACTCATGGAAACCTTAATGATGTGCTAAAAATCCTAACTAGATTTTAATCTCACTTAATTACATTAATCCTAAAATCTAGTTTGCAACATAATACAATTTGGACAATTTCTTTTTAAAGTGAATTTGCAACTAACAGCTAGCTTGGGTTTTGAAATTCTCAAGATTATAAATTACACAACACAACCATAACCAAATAATCCAAACCCTAACTCCCAATTCAACTCTTCTCTTTAAATTTCAACTTTCAATTAAACCCACAATTTAAACACCGAATTAGCTTAGATTACAATAAAAACTAACAAGGTACAATTAGTGTAAGATTATACCTCACAAATTTGAAGATCTAACATGAAAATCTTGGCCTCCAAAATAGCTTCTTGATCCATGATCCACACTAGAATAGGTTAAGAAGAAATGGGTAGAGGTTGGATTTTGATTTTGTGGGATTTTTGTGTTGATTTTTGGGCATTTTATTGAATTTTTTGATGCAAAATGAGAGAGGAAGAAAGAGGGGTTGTTGTGGTGCAGGAAAAAGAGGGCTCGGCCAATGTTGTGAGGGGGAGAGAGAGAGTGGTGTGGGTTTTAAAGTCAACACAAGATCATGCTTCATTTTCTTTCTTTCCTTTTCTTTTCTTTTCTTTTTTATTCTTTATTCTTTGTGTGAGGAATGAGGTGGGGACTTGGGTGATTGGGGCAGCCTAGGCTCAGCAATGGGAGGAAAATAGGGTGTGTGTGTGTATGTGTGGGTGAGGGAAAAAGATAAATACAATAGCCCAATTCCCATTAACACTAATTTCACCGAAAAAGCCTTTTTCTTCGATATTTTCTAAACCGTTTGGCAAACCATTTCATTTCAAAAACCACAAGATAAAATTTTGTTTAATGTGTTGTGTTGCACAAAATTTTTTTCAACTCATTCCAATTTGTAATTTTCCCTAATTAAATGTATTAGTGACGGCTTAAAATAATGTTAAAATAATTAATTTCGGAAAAAATTTCAGAAAATTTGAAATTTCACCAGTGGCTCAATAAACACCAAATACTAGCAATTACATAGCTAGAATATATATATTTAATTTTATAATAAAGATATTTGTATTTTGACTTTTTACAGAAAACCCCCTTATTTTACCGATTTTCCGAAATTTCACCGAAACGATTTTCAAAACATTACAATCTCCCCCCCTAAAGAAATTCGGTCCCTGAATTTAAATTAAAACTCCCCCTAAATACTAAAACATCTAAGCCAAAACCATCAAGTCGTCGGAGCTCCGAAATCGTAAATACATAAAACAAATCGTAGCGCAGCGCATGAGAATATAACTCAAAATCAAAACTCCGTCAAGCATCCCGCAATCATCGGAGTCTTGGTAAAGACACAAATGTTAAATCCAATACAAAACTAATATGATATAACTCGAAACTATATACGTAAATATCAAATATATATATGTAAATATCTGAAGGGAATGCATGCCAAATCTCTTAAAGTCGCTGTGCAATGCGCATAACACTGCACAGTGGCGGACGTCTATCATAAGAAAATAATCATATACATATATACCTTTTGTTTGAACTGTACGTTCCGCCATTTTGGGAAACAATTTGGAAGGGTTTTCTTGTTTTAAACGTTTCGTGTCATATCAGACACGTAGGTAAATACTGAGACTATAGCTCGCTTTTTGGAATTCCCTTCGATAGCTATCAATGCATGCAAAATACATTCAGGTACTGTCCTCTGACTAGTCCTGCTAAGTACGAAAACACATAGCAAATATCATAAAAACGTACTGCTCTATAAGAAATCAATCCCAAAATATGCATACGAATACTACGTGCGTCTGGTGCGTACGGAAATCAAAATCCATATATGTTCCAACATGTGCACAGAAACAAGATCTAAGTGCATCGGGTGTGCACGAAACATCTGTCATAGGCAACGTGGGTGCCTGACAGCAAAATCAGGTGCATCTGAAATGCACGAAGAATCTCGATTTAGTGCATCTGGTGTGCACCAAAATCGCACCTCAAAACATGCGCCCAACATGCGCGAAAATCCAAATTAGGTGCATCCATCGTGCACGAAATCATGAAATCCGATATCAAGCGCCGAACATGCGCAAAATCCAATCAAGTGCACAAGGTGCACAAAACAAATATCGAACATCACAATCGAAATCGAAGTTCAGTGCATCTAAATGCACAACATACGTAACACTGCACTGCAAGCATATATGAACTATACCGAGTGCAAAAACCAAATCGTGTGCGTACATACGCACAAAATCAACTCAACTGTATGAAACCCATAAAATCATAAACTTGAGAAACCAAGGTACAAAAATGATATCAAGTGTAACACTGTGCAGAAATCATAAATACTCAGCAGGTGCAACCATGGTGCATGAAAAACAAATATCCTGAAACTCAGTCATCAAAATCAATCATGCGAATAGATCGCCCAAAATACCGAAATCAAGTATGGAGGAATAGTCCCGCTCAAGCACATCCTCCAAGAATCTCTGGCCAACTGTCGTGGTCACTCATAGCATGTCTCGTCGACGATCCTGAACTCTGGCCTGCCGGTGTGCATGACATGACCACTCCTGGGTCCAAGTCTTCTCGTAATTTATTCCAGAAAGGTCTTGTCGAAATCTCTCCCAAATCTCGTCTCTGCCGAACTGTCCGGAAGTCATCGTCCCTTACTAGATCTGTTCTCGTTCCGGAACGGCTGCATACTCATCACGACTCCTTCTGGAAGGTATATCCAAGTACAATGCCTCGGCAGGCGTATCGCATCTTCTGATGTCGGCAGAGTGGAACGTCGTCTCATCAAGATCTCGTACGAACCTCTTACTCCACTTTTTCTAATGTCAACTTCTTCGGACTCGTCTCGTCGTGGCAGCATGGACTGAGCTCCAACGGCTATCCTCATATCTGGAGTCTCCCAAGAAATGCATCTCACCACCTAGCATCCGAATGAAGTCGAACCATCCGATCGATTTATCAAAACCTCATAATCCCCCAAGAGCTCAACATCTTGGGTACAGTTTAATAGTATCGAGTACGTACCACAATATCGATGGTCCAGCCGTAGAAGGGCAAACCCAAGCCCCACTAATGGCACCGCGGAACTGCCGCAAACCCTAAGGTTCAAAGGCTTTCACACGGTCATTAAGTCGAGTGAGGGTTTCATTCTTCTAGAGGGTCCATAGAATTGCCTGCATGTCTTTCCGAATACTTTAAACTTGGAATAATAGGTTTCTGACATTCGATCGTCTCTGTCGACTCTCAACGTCTCCACGTGAAGTCGTCTCTAGCTGAAATCAATCCATCTGATGACCTCGCATCGGGGTAGGCGAACGAACTACCTGTCCTAGTCATTCATCCTCGGGTGACTAGCGACCTCCTATCATCTCTTAGTACAACTCGTACCACAATAGCTCCAATATTTGGGGCGATATCTCGTCGTTCGCAGCAATAACGGGCTCACTTGTCTGCACGCTGAACCGTGCCTCACTCATCATGAATAGGCTATATATCAACGGTCATCAAAATCTGGCTAGCCTCTATCAGTGGCTCAATCCTCTAGTGCAAATCGGCATGTCCGAGTAACCTCATACAGCAATCCACCCAACGCTCGTGGCGCAAAAACACAATGAAAAGACACATCTCTGCAATCGTGTGTCGCCGGAATTATGCCCTGGTCAATCCTCGTTCATGACGAGCTCATGCAGACCACAACTCTAGCCGTAGCTCTCCCTTCTAGTAATCGTGGCAGCAAAACCATAACTGATACCGATGAGGCTAGATCAGGAATGAATGTAATACTGAGCAAAGAAATGTACATCCTAAGGCTTCTTAAGTGGAGTAGCGTATCGTAAGTATGCCGCGGAACATACCCACGGTACGTCACTCTACTTTAGTCACCTATTCCATCAACCAAGGGTCATCCTACGCTCCGAAGGTAAAACCTAACGCTTTGATACCAACTTTGTCACGTCCCAAAAGTACGGAACATGACCGGCACTTAAACTACGAAATGTCTCGAGGCGTACGTAATTTAAGTAAGCCGAAAACCCAGAAATCCAAACCAAGAAAAGTAGTAGAGTGAAGGAAAAACCAATTCAAATCAAGTAGTTTTAATAGCATAAGCCGAATTATGCGTTTTTTAAAAAAAACATCAAATATTTACTGAAAATTTCGGCAGAGTCTCCTTTGAAAATACTGGCCCCCAAACGGGAAACAACATGAATAGTATACGAAATCAATAAAAGGCATCCCCAAACGGGAGCTAGCTCTTCGTCAATCGACGGTCACAACCACACGAGCAATATAATATACAACGCCATGGGCGAGGATCAAAAACTCAAAAGGAAACTCAAAACCACAAGAAATATAACGCGCGACTCTAAAGTCGAAAGAATAAACAACACTGGTCTCTATCTCAAAATAAATACATGTTTGGTTAATGGAACTTCTAGATACAACCGAATAATAATATTCAATGTATAATGATGGGTACGATACAAATAAACCCACCTACTTGCAAGTCACCTGAAAGAAGCAGTGTCGGCAAAGCCGTAATGGAACATGTACGGCAAAACCTGAAAGAACTGTGGCACAACGGGGGTGAGTTGCCAACTCGTGAATAGAATACATCTACGAATAGGAATCGCATGTATGACGCAATCCTAGGTCATACGATCATAATATATCATCAAAATATAACCAGCAGCCTATAACCATGGCTATGGTATACCACTAAACAACAGTAATACCAAGTGCTCGTGTCAGTGCCTCAGATAGCAATATATCATATGGATGATGTATGAATGCATGAAAACAGAGTACATGTACTAAATAAACTGCTTTCATAACTCAGTGAGATTTCTGTATTTTTAAAAATGAGGTATCATAAGGAAATCAGTATAAACCGTGTCTAGCATCGACACAAAAACATAAATCCACATATCTCAATATCTCAGGCTCCGGCTACCCGGACTGACCTGGATCTTCAAATCTCAGTACCTCAATATCTCGAAATCTCAATGTATCAAATCTCAATATCTAGGGCGCCGTCAGTCCAGACCGGCCCCTACCATCCATCTCAAGACTACGGAGGTATCCTCCGGATATCCGACGCGTCGGGTAAAATCACCGGTCGGTAGTGCTCCCCTGCCAGGCTCAACGTCAACAACATGACCTTCTCGCCCCGGGGTACCGCACCGGGCCCACCATGTACCCGAAACGGTTCATCCAACTCCTCGAATCGGGTCTCGAAATCCATTAGCAAACTCATGGTAGACGACTCATACATCATGGGAAAACCGCACTTTTCATCTAAAAGAGAGAGAAAAGAAGTTTATAAATGTTTTTTTTGCGGTCCCCCCCCCCCCCCAAATCCAGGAAATCTCATGAAAATCCGAATCCAAATCCTCAATAGCATGTAAACAGTGAATATAGGCATGAGAATCCATGAATGCGGCATAACAGTGAATAATAACATGCATGAAGTGACAAGTAATAACTACAATATCTAAACTGGCATATAAGGCAAGTACACTAATATCATGTCAAACTACTAGCTAACAAGCTAAATCAAGCAATAATATTCTCTAAGTGTACGTGACATGGTAATTACCGATGAAGATGTATGTGAGCCGGCAAGTAAGTGTACGTGGTACATACGCATCATCGGTAATGGTGCTGGTGTCCTAACAGCATGATATCAATAATAGAATATGAATCATAATATAAGCATGCGATGCAGAGTGAAAAACAATAATGAGCGGGAGCTAAATACTAAACAATGGTGCCCTTTGAAATAACACGAATCGTGGGGTTTTGAAAATAAGGGCTATGGTGGTTTTAAGAAAGGATACGTCTTTTGAAATATCCGTAGATCCCTTGACCTGTCTTTTAAAATACCCACGATCCGTTAGTTTTGAAATAGGTAGAAATCTAATCTAGTCTGACAACTACACTAAACTATACGGCTGAACTAAAGGTAAGGAAACCGCCTAGCATCTGAGTCGATACATATATGAATATAAATTAGTCGGTGATCCCGCCTCGATACTATCAATCCGATACCATATCTATAATCAGATATTCCCAAGTCAAGAGTGTGGATCAATCATCAATATATAGCTCGTACGTAAATCCGTCGTACGGCATCCCAAATCTGGGTACGGGTCAATATCACATTCATCACATTGTTCATCTGGTATCCTCTTTATCAAAGATCATAATCCGGGGTACTGATCTACGTCTAGTACAATACTGATATAATCAATGTAATGCATGCGTGTGTATGAAAACACCATGCCTAAATAACTCGCTAAGATATCATATCGTATCTCAATTACGGACCATATCACCTCACCGATCTCACGCTCTCATCGACTCATCTCCAATCCCAAGTACTATCCTCATAATCCGTGTATATGTATACGTATATATATATATACACATAGTCCCATACCCATGTTTATATATATATATATACATATCCCCATATACGCACAGGTAAAATAATGAATGTATGCAAGTAAGTGTGCGTGTATAGGTGCAACAACTACTCTAGGGTTTCGCAAGTAACACTTCTAATCCATGAACATGTAACCCTATCATTAACATCCATGTCACACAACATTGATATCATAAATATATAGCATATATACATACTATACATCGAACTCCAGGGGTGCTATACGCCATCCACCCGACTTCTCCCCGTAGATATAAATCTACTCACCCGGTCCTCGCTCGCCAGTGCCGACGTCACCACGCGCTTGCTTGTTATCTAGAAGTCCACATGGGGGTACCTACATGTCATAACGTATTGTGTCGCATACAAACCAAATTCGAAATCGAAACGGCATACGAAACCAAATCGGCACGCGTATCACGTATAGGTCAAAACCTATCGCCTACGCATGCAAGAATAGTCAAACCAACCCTCGATGTCGATGTACCAATATCAACACATCGAGAAAAGCCCAAACACACCAATGATGATTTCAAAACTCATTAATTATAATATTAAGTAGAATGCAACTCATCAAAACCCCAAAATAAATCAAATCGATTTATTTCCGAAAACCTAGAAAGCACTAAATTTTCGTTTTAATTCGCAACTTGATGTTTTAACAAAACTAATGGCCATAATATCCACTAAATATCATAATTATGTCATATAAACCATTTCCACAATTTAATCTCATCAATTTTTATAAAACTAAAAATTCTAGTTTTGCAATTTTATCAAATTTTAACAATTTCAAGTAAAAATACACAAAACAACAACTAAGTTTGGTTTTGCATGATCCAAAGGTATTAAACCACTCATGGAAACCTTAATGATGTGCTAAAAATCCTAACTAGATTTTAATCTCACTTAATTACATTAATCCTAAAATCTAGTTTGCAACATAATACAATTTGGACAATTTCTTTTTAAAGTGAATTTGCAACTAACAGCTAGCTTGGGTTTTGAAATTCTCAAGATTATAAATTACACAACACAACCATAACCAAATAATCCAAACCCTAACTCCCAATTCAACTCTTCTCTTTAAATTTCAACTTTCAATTAAACCCACAATTTAAACACCGAATTAGCTTAGATTACAATAAAAACTAACAAGGTATAATTAGTGTAAGATTATACCTCACAAGTTTGAAGATCTAACATGAAAATCTTGGCCTCCAAAATAGCTTCTTGATCCATGATCCACACTAGAATAGGTTAAGAAGAAATGGGTAGAGATTGGATTTTGATTTTGTGGGATTTTTGTGTTGATTTTTGGGCATTTTGTTGAATTTTTTGATGCAAAATGAGAGAGGAAGAAAGAGGGGCTGTTGTGGTGCAGGAAAAAGAGGGCTCGGCCAATGTTGTGAGGGGGAGAGAGAGAGAGTGGTGTGGGTTTTAAAGTCAACACAAGATCATGCTTCATTTTCTTTATTTCCTTTTCTTTTCTTTTCTTTTTTATTCTTTATTCTTTGTGTGAGGAATGAGGTGGGGACTTGGGTGATTGGGGCAGCCTAGGCTCAGCCATGGGAGGAAAATGGGGTGTGTGTGTGTATGTGTGGGTGAGGGAAAAAGATAAATACAATTCCCCAATTCCCATTAACACTAATTTCACCGAAAAAAGCCTTTTTTTCGATATTTTCTAAACCGTTTTGGCAAACCATTTCATTTCAAAAACCACATGATAAAATTTTGTTTAATGTGTTATGATGCACAAAATTTGTTTCAACTCATTCCAATTTGTAATTTTCCCTAATTAAATGTATTAGTGACGGCTTAAAATAATGTTAAAATAATTAATTTCGGAAAAAATTTCAGAAAATTTGAAATTTCACCAGTGGCTCAATAAACACCAAATACTAGTAATTACATAGCTAGAATATGTATATTTAATTTTATAATAAAGATATTTGTATTTTCACTTTTTACAGAAAACCCCCTTATTTTACCGATTTTCCGAAATTTCACCGAAACGATTTTCAAAACGTTACAGGTGGGTTTTGCGGTTATCCGATATTGCTTATTGTATATTCGTTGTATCCTGTACTCTCCGTCTACCACTTTCATGTGTATGACTTAGAGACTTGATGTGAGGACGATATTGTATATTTTGGTGACTTGGATGTCTTTTATGTAGTTTTACTTATCTCGTCTTTTATTTATTCGCTACGGCGTCGTATATCTTTTGTGGTGGTTGTTTTCCGCCGTTGGGCATGGATTTGCTCTCGTTAGGGATGCTTTACTTTATATTTATGTTGTACCCATTTTTGGGGTTAGTTTTTACAAAGGAGGTGCTGTCAAAATTTTTAAGAAAGTAAAGTTGGACTTTAAAAAATTTGGTTTGAGGTTTCAAAAGTTTTGAAAATTCTATTATCACTTACTACTTTTGATGGTTTAGATTGATGGGTTTTCGGCTTAATTAAATTGTGTTATGCCTGTAGACGTTGCGTAGTTTAAGGGCCGTCACGTACCGATTTCGGGTCGTGACACAAAACTAATTAGTGTAGATTCCAATTTTTGTATCACATTCAAAAATTTCTAGACAATGTTAAACGTTTCGATCGAGTCAACAAGCACCCACAAATTACCCCGATGAGCTCAACACTTGAGCAAAGTTAAAGTACCCAAAAACGTGCCACAGTACCTTTGATCCATCCGTAGAAGGGCTAAACCAATGCCTCACCTATGACAAGTCGCGGTTCCGAGAGCATGAACCGAGTTAAGGTTTTTGTTCTTCTAGAGGGTCCATAGAGTTACTTGCACGACTATCGAATATAATTAACTCATGAAAATTCCAACACTTGGAAATTTTCAGCGATGGCAATAGGGGGTTATTGATGTTCGTTCAAACTGTTAAACGTCGTCCAAGTTACCATTACAATGTTAAAACATACGACTACGAAATACTCTGAATAAGGCCCTAAGCACAATTTGCATCACATGAAAATTTGGCCTAAACAAACAATACCTGAAACCCCAAAACCTAGACACCAGAGCACCAGATTAAAACGAGGGCTTTCTGATGAAGGAGGGCCGAGCAGGCCGGCCCAGGGAGCAATGTGCTCGGTTTTTTGGTGGTCAAAACCCCTCGTTTTTCTCTGGTGTTCTCAGTACAGTGTCAGTAAGATTCTGCAGTTGTTTGAAAATTTTGCCGAGCACTTTAAAAATCGACAGAGAAGCTCATTTTTAGAGTTGCAGTTTTGTTTAATTAGGAGTTTTTTCGGTTTCGTAATTAATCTAACATTGTCTATGTTTCTAGCTTGGCTCTGATACCACTGTAGGGATTCTATAGCACCACACTAGGTTTAGGGTTGCATCACACATGCTATAACAAAAATTTAGAGGGTGCTAAACAATTCCAAACATGAATTGAACTAGAAAAATAGAGTTACAACTAGCTAGTATCATATACTACAAGTGTCTAACACTAAGTGGGGAGAGATACAACCTTTGTAGACCTCTTCCTAGACTCCTTGGATCGATTGAGCTTTGAACAGGTTGGCTTGTGTCCTTCCAAGTCCACGATGATCCACCACGAAGTCTCTTTGCACCAAGCTCCAAGCTTCACTTGATCAAGGATGAAGATGAAGCAAACACTCCACTCAAGTGGGCTAGACTAAAGTGGAATGGTGATGTGGGTTTGGATCTCACTACAAAACCTTTTCTTTTTAATCCTTTCTCTTTCTTTTAAAACCCTAGTGAGCTTTTGAGGAGAGAGAGAAAGAAAGAGATGGCACAAAACAAACTCAAGAGAATAATGTGATAAACCTCTCTAAACTCAAGAGAGTAAGAGAAGTCATCCATGCTAAACCATGGTTACAATATATCTAGATATTTTGTAACTTGAGTTTAAGCAAAACCATGGGCAAATTAAACCATTGACTTTGTCAACTCAAGAGAGTTGAATAGTCAACCACGATTTTAATCTCATTTACTTTTCTCAAATAATCAAAATATCTAAATATGTAACTATGTGAGTCTTGCATTTCCACCACCAATGTATCATCAACCATGACACATGTATGCTTGCATGCATGCATCCATATCATCATATACATACACTCATGCTGCATCATAAAGAAATAGGTTTTAATAAATGAGCTAATGGACTTAATATTAAATCAACACTTGATTTAATAACCTGGTCATATCACATACGACCCGTCCAATAGTAAACGCTCGATTAAAATATGGTATCAAATACACGCATTTAATCGAGCTCCTGCGCATATCACATATGCGCCCCACATCTTTTTGCCTGAGCTAGGATACACTTTTGTGGGACTCTGAGACTCGTCAATACGCTAGCAGTAGGCAGTGATCACATCACATGCCCACAAACCGTCAGTGGCACAAGCTATACGTAACGGCTCCTAGGTATTGAGCGATCAGAAGAAACATAAGCAAACCTGCTAAAAGTCCAGTCGAGCCAACTGACAACACTTACCGTACAGTCCGGTCTCTTTGTCAAATATGCTGTATATGTGAGTCTAGGGATGGCATCGTCGACCCCAATAACCCAATAAGTCATGCCGGTATATGTCTCATAACAGATCGAGAAACTACTGATAACACTTATCAGTAAATCACAGCAACCCTGGCTAGGGACTTCCTGTTATAGCCAATCGTACATGGTGCAACATCAACCCCCAATACCGGGAGAGACGAAACCCCTCCTATCGCTCATTGTCTCTATATGCCTCGGGACTGTACCCAAAATCCACCTGTTTGTATGAATCAGTAGAGCCGTGGTAGGGTGGAGATCAAAGTATAGTGGGAGGACACACAAGACTCTATGACGATCTCGGGTCTACAGACTAACCTGTACCAGTGTCAACTGAGAATTGCTATCTGACAATAGATATAAAACCACATAGGAGTTCTCGGCGAGTCTGTTCAGTGTTCCCAGTCTCCACTGAGCACCCGTATACGATCTTTTGTGTCACCACACCAATGGATATGTGATCATCCATCGCCCATCATATGGGACAAACAACGTATACGCTAGTCTACTCTGGTGATATTGATGCCCCGTCTCGATACACCCACGACTAGGAACATTTCAAGGATATGCTCATAGAATACACATGTCCCACTAATATGATCTGCATCATAATCTCAGTAGTCCTGCATCATCCTAAGGGCTATATCAACATGTACCAAATGAATGAAAGCATGAACATGTCAAGATAAAAGGTGCAACCAGATAGCATACTATCATGTCGAGCAAGAATGTCCCCTGAATACACACACGCACACATACACCGGTACATACACTATCATATAATGTCCTCTAGAGCATACATATATCCAACACTACCACTTCATGTATTTGACTTAGAGATAAGTTGTGAGGATCGATGTTGTATTATTTTGTGACTCTGGGTGCCGTGCTCATGGGAGCCGGTCTTGTTATAAAGTTTTACCTCCTTATGTTGTTTTCATTTATATTTCTTCACTATGGCGTCATATATATGCTTGTGGTGGTCGTGTCACGACCCAAATGTAGGCACGTGACCGGCACTTAAACCATGTAACGTCAACAGGCGTACGCACCGAAACCCACAAATCTAAACTACCAAAAATGGAAAAGTGGAGAAAACATAGTTAAAAATCTTCGGAAAACTTCAAGTAAAATTCTTTAAACTTAAGTTTACTTTCTTAAAAATTTCGGCAGCACCTCCTTTGTAAAAACTAGCCCCAAAAACGGGTACAACATAGAATATAAATAAAGCATCCCAAACGGGAGAAAATCATGCCCAATGGAGGAAACAACCACCATAAGCATATATACGACGCCGTAGCAAAGAAATATAATGAAAATAGCATAAGGAGGTAAAACTTTATAAGAAGGCCGGCTCCCACAAGTACGGCACCCAGAGTAACAAAATAATATAACACTGATCCTCACAACTCGTCTTTAAGTCAAATACATGAAGTGGTAGATGGAGAGTACTAGATCCAACAAAAGATATACAATGTACATAAACGGATAACCGCGAACCCACCTATAGCAAAGGCCTCACAGCCAACCGTAGCGGTATCCGCAAAAGTAGAGATAACAAGAAGCCCTGTCGCGACTTCTCTGAGGGTAAATCCTGCAAAACATGGTGGCACAATGGGGGGTGAGTTGCTAACTCATGAATAGTAAATAACATCATACTGTAATCGCAAGTATACACGAACAGCGATAATCTGTCACATGTAATCTGATAGCATAAGTATCGAAATATGAATATGCAACAATCATGTAAAGTTACATCATCAAGGTATTATAACTACATGTAGCAATGCATATAAACATAATCCCGAGTGTGGGATGATATAATAAAACCTCATGCAAAAATCCTCAGCATGGAAAAACCTCAGTGTCCTACACTGACAAGTAAAATCCCAAAATCCTCAGGCGTCGTTGATTGATCGTTCTTTTGCGTGCGTTTTTAAAATCAAAGAATAGAATATACCGCAATCAAGACGATGTCGCTTGGTAGCTAGCCGGTTGAGTACGGGTCGGTCTATAGGAAAAACGTGTCTTTTATTATTGTTCTAACGAGTCAATTCCTATTTGTGGTAGGTTTTGATTTTTATAAAAACTAAGATTGAATTTGATTTGAATTAAAACCTTGATAGGATTAGGATTAGGTAAGTTTGGAAAGTTAATTCTACTCACCGCTTCCTTTGCCCTAATTAAGAACTTAGTTGTTAGGGTAATAGTTAACAAAGGGAATTAGCACGACTAGGAAGAAACATAGTTTCTTCCCTTTGGTCCTTATCCGTCCTTTCTTAACTCTTATACCTAACCTCTATGTAAATCAACCACTACTGGTCTAACTAGGGAATCACCGCTATCTTGTAGGATAGGGTGCCGTAGTGAGCGGTGGGTGTTTGTTTTACATAGATTCTTAATTTATAAAGCTATGAGGGCAAGAAAGGAGTGAGAGATTTCCATCTCTCAAACCTACCCAATCCTAACCCTAACAAGTGAGGAACTCTCACTCATTAGGGTATTAACAATGGAGTTCACTTTTTTATTTTCTTTTTAATTACCTAATTAACGTGCAGATAATAAAAGATAAGAAAATTGCAGAATTTAAATTGCAAATAAGAAAAATTCAAAATAAAAAACGTACTTTTATTGATGCACTCTTGACGATTACAAGGGAATTAAAATTTAATCTAAAATTAAAAAGAGGCATGCCCCAAAAGAGGCTGTAGGCTTTCCTATTTATAGATAGGAGAAACCCTAGGGTTTACATATGATCCACATCTCAAATTACAAGACTACCCTAAGAAAACCGGATCAATGCACCGACTCCCACCGATACGCACCGACACACACCAACACGTGCTTGTCACGACCGCGGATCCGCGGCCATAAGCCTTGTTTGGCCGCGGTTCCGCGGCAGTTTGATTGGATCTTGGGCATATTTTTTCTGTGATGCTTCAAGTTTCTTTTTCTATCTCTTTTCTTCACTTGGTTCCTCAGAATCTTTTCTACTTTCTTCCAGATTTCCAACCGTGCAGAATTTGTGGACTTTTACTGTTAGCTTCGCGTTGAAGTCTTGAATCTTGTGTTGCCCTTATACTTTGTATATTGAACTGTTTGCTGATCTTCGTTTGTTCCTTAAACTGGTAGGCGGCATCTTGTAGATTCATCTATTTGTTGGTCGTAGTCTCACATTTGTAGCATTTTTTCCCACCATTTTCACTGTATTGTTCCGAGAACCTATAACCTTCAACTATTTAGCAGATATGGATCAAAAGCACCTATTTATTTGCAATATGATTAAGAATGGGGATTATAATAATGTAAAAATCTGATATGAACAAATACCCCCAAACTTATCTTTTGCTCGTCCCGAGCAAAACCAATTTATTCTCGAAAAAACCTAACCTCACTTTCGCAGTGAAACGCGATTGCACTGAGCTCGTACAACAAGCCGTTAAACCTCTAGGTTTCCCTAGTAGGAGGAGTGTTATCTCCTGAAGGTTTTCAACGGATACTACCCACAAAATCCGATCAATTTGGCCAATTGATTTTCATTCTTCAATTCGGTGTTCTAGCAAGAAATTCTATTATCTTCAACTTAGAGATCATCAACCTGTATTTTTCACACTCACTTATCATTTAACTTAAGATTGTATATGTTCTGTAAATTTATTTAGCTTTTTGAATCTCTTGAATTTTCCTTCTAAGGTTCCATCTCAACATAGGAATTTTTATCATCTCTACTGATGATATAAGTCATATTTTTTACCCCTATCTCTCATCCAAACCCCAATCATATACCCCTACGTGTGTGTATGTATCACCCCTATACTTAGAAATTCAATTCAAGCTATCGTACTTTTGTCCATCGTCCAAAATACTTTTACTTGTGAATTTTAGATGAAATTGCTCACATATTCTTCATGCCACCGTTAATACTTCTTGAGGTACTAACAACCGATTACAAAATGTGTTTGCGCATTAAGGCGTAATTCCACATCTTGTAACACCTAAGGCTTTAGCAGTGACTCCCAAACCAGTTGGTCGAAGGCACTAGGTGATAAAGCACCCTCGCTATATATATTTTTTATTTTACGCAGCCTTAAGTGATTACAAAACCAGTGTTCATTTTTTTTATATCTCTTTATTCACACTTATACTTTTATTTAATTTTTTTTAATACTAAGGATTTTAGACAAGAGCAATTCAAGGTATCCTCTACTATCCCAAGTTTCAAGGTGCGAGTATGTGCGAGTTGTAGGGTATATATATTTTTCTAAATTTAGACTAAAGGTTCGGAATTATTTTTCAGACTTATACTTCAATAAAAATTTCAATACTCTTCCCTTATTTTGATTTAGCCCAAGAACTGAACTCAAAATTTGCCTATTTCTAAATAAACTACAAGGTCATATATTTTCTACCATTAAATTTTAAGTGAGGTTATTTTTAGGGTTTTTAATTTACTAAATTTAGGATATAGTTTTTCTAGCTAGTTAACCGTCTTGTCAAACTTAAGTCGAATAATGCCAAGTTGAATTTTTTTTTTCTTATATTTTTTTTTCTTTTCAATTTTTATTTGATTTTTTTTCTTTTATATATATTTTTATTTTCATTTTTTTAATTTTTATAATTTTTTTGATAAAGACGTAATGCAGAATTAAACATGCAAAGAAAGAAAAGAAAAAATATGTACAAAAATTAAAAATATGCAATGCAATGATAACTATTTACAAACTGTTAGTGTATATGCCCTAGAGGCCATTACTGTATCATACTAGTATGTATATTACTTAATGGATGCTTGGGATATTCACCTTGTATATACAATCTTGCTCAAAATAGTAGTATGCTACTTGGTTTATTTCTACTTCAATGTGTACATGTGTTTATTTTTGTATATCGCCTGAACACATTAGTGGAGCCCTTAGGATCTTTGCTTGATTACCAGCGATGTGATGGCCGTCACACTAGTGGGGCTGGGTAATCTATAAGCACATCCTTATGCAGGTCCCTGGTCGCAGGACTATCGAGACAGGGCATCGATACTCCGGAGTAGACCAGCGCATGCGCTTCTCATCCCAGTGTGGGAGACGGTCTGTCCCACAGCCGTCAGTACGTCGTACTTGAGATAGTATGCGGGTGCCCGTTAGGTTACGGGTACACTGGACAGGACTCGTCGGGAACTGACTAGTTGGTATTATACCTATCGTCAGTTATCAGTTCCCGGGTGACATGAGTACAGCTTAGTCCGCTGACTTGACACTGTCACTTCGCCTCGGGTGTGTTCCCACTGTACTTTGATCACTACCCTACCACGGCTCAAAGGAGTCGTCCAAACAGGTGGTGGTTGGGTGCAGTCCCGAAGCACTTGGAGGCAGTGACGGTTAGACAGGATTCGTCTCTCCCGGTATTGGGGGTTGACATCGCGCTGTGTCTAGGAGAGCCATTACACGAGTAGTCCCTGGCCAGGGCAAACGAGATATACTGGTAGGTTTCCAGTGTTATCTCAGGGTGTTTTGGGCTTCGCTCCGGCACGACTTGTACCGCTATTGGGGGACTGACGTTTACCGCCCCCTAGGCCCGCCATGCGATGTATCAGACGAACAGACCGGACTGTACGGAGAATGTCACACTCAGGCTCAGTAGGAGTTCAGATGGGTTTCGCCTCGTCGGTCTTCTTGTCGGCATTACCTGGGGACCGTTACGCACAGCTAGTGCCGCTTGCGGTCTGTGGTTAAACCCACTGCCAGCGTGGTGTCGAGTCTTTAGAGTCCCACACAGAAAGCTTTTCGCCTTTAGGCAAAAGAGTAGAGGTCGCATGGTTTTGCGACAGGTCGCATGGTTTTGCGACAGGGTTCGGTCACATCCGTGCACTTGTGCACGTACAGTGTCCGGACAGTTTACACTAGCGGGCTTTGGTTTAAGCCAGATCCTAGTGTACCTTATGGGATTGGATTTATCCAGTTTGCATTCGTGTTCCTCGGAACGCGGATGCGGGTGTGTATGCACAGTTGACAGGGAGGCACAGACAGCGGATTCTCATTAGGGTTGTTGACAGTTGACCGTTGACTTTTTGACTTTTTGCTCAACCCTAATGAGAATATGATATGTGATTAACTATTATATTAATTAAGTATTATGGTGACTTGGTTGTTGACTTGTTGACTTTTGTTGACTTGTTGACTTTGTTGACCGGTTGACTAGGCTTGACTAGTTGACCATCATGATAACCATGACTATCATTTCATGCCAAAGACTTTTACTTGCTTGTTCATTTGAGTAAAATGAGTGCATAACATGATAAGGTTATGGTTGCTTCAACCATCACATAAGACTTTTATTGATATGATGAGTTATGATTACTTTGGATTATGAAAGGGTGAGAGACAAAAGTGAGCCTCATTCTTTCTTGCTCATTCTCTCTCTTGTTCTTGAGCTCTCCATTTTGCTCTCACCCTCTTGCTCTTGCTCCCTCTCTTTAATCTATGGTTCATATCTCTCATGAGTTGAGAATCAAGAACCATAGATAAAATCCCATTCTAAATCTTCTCTACTCATTCTAGTTCACTAGGTTTAGCAAACCAAGTGAACTAGTTTCTTCAAAGAACGAAGAAGGAGCTAAAGGTTGGAGCTTTCAAGTGGATCTATCTTCGGCGTACGGAGACGACGAGAAGGAGCCATCGGACCACCACCGGAGCTTGAAGACGAAGGAGTTCAAGACAAGCTAGGTATAACCATCTTCATCCGAGTAGCTAACTCTCTTTAGCTAGTTTGCTAGTTTTAGTTTAGGAAAAGATCCCGACTTTGTTTAGTCCATGTTGCCCCTTGCGCTAAAAATTTGATTTTTATACCGTTTCCGCCTCCCCGTAAGAACCGGGAGAGGTAGCATGGACTTACAGTGGTATCAGAGCCTAACTAAACTTAAACTAGCTTGGTAGTGAAGTGTAACGAAGTTCGGAACCGGAAAAATCCAAAAACCAAACTTTTTCAAAATCCTAGTTTCTGTTAAAAAATTTTCTGGTCAAAACAAGATTTGTTATACACCTAAATTCGGCTCAGGGTTTTGTGTGAACACCCAAGAAAAACGATCCCCTAATTCGTTCAAACCGCCGCGAATCCGCGGCCTCACCTATTCATTGAGCCGCGGAACCGCCGCCGTTTAGAGTCTTCTGGTGATCGTCTTTCGTGCAGTGTGTCTCTGTATTGGTTTTGGGATTTTGAAAATATGTTATATGTGCCCAGATTCTCCAGAACAGAAATTTACTTTTGGGGTCCTATAATTTCGTATTTTTTCCGAACTTCACTACACTTTGACTATGATGGTTATATCTGTGATGTTTGCATGTATTGAACGTCGGCTAATCGCTATAAGTCGATTAGTCGGGGTTATACATGATCTGTGATCTGTAATGTGATGGAATGTGTATATAAATATGTTAGATTGTCGCGGGTGAATAGCCGGGGGTTGTGAGACGAGAGTTTTCTTTTCTTGCAATTTCCTGTAAATTTGTAAATTGATGTAATAATTATTTGTATGGCCGCACAACCGGGTCGGGGTTGTAGCCGTCATTGTATAATTTCTTTTTACTGTTTTTGCTCCTAGGATAGACCCATGGAGGGGGTGCACAAACTACCGGGTATGCCGAAGTGTCGAGTGGCCTTCTCATGGAGATGAGGGAGGTTACTACGCTTCGGGTACTTGGCGGGTAGTTTGCCGCACCCGTAGGGGTCTTGGGTGGGGTATTGGCTATTCACCGCGACCGTGTAATCTGTTTTTGTTACAGGCTCGTACAAATTACAGATTCCTAGTATATCCAATGTATTTATCTGTGATCTGAAATGTTTATCATTGCAGTATATCTATATATGATATTATTTAGGCGTTGCTTATGTTTTACAGACGCGCTAGCCCAGCCCCCGCTCTGTCGTTAGTTAAGTAACCTAACGGGTAATGACGGGGCCCAGTGGCGAATGCGAATGGCATAAGCGTACGTCATATTTTGGTTGTTTTCTGCAATGGTAGGATTAAATGATGGGACGCATTAAAAGAACTAATGCAAGAATATCACGCATTAAAAGAATTAATGCAAGATAAAAAACCAAGTTAAAGTCATTGGAACACTTTCGAAAAACCACTCGGTTCTTTTCAAAACAAACTTTTAAAATACGGAGTTTGAGCCACTCCTTTTAAAAGCTATCTCGTTCCATCGACCAAATCAAGTTCACTACGTTCACGGTTTTGCCAAAACCATTCGTAGCCCTCCGTCGTTTCACATGAATAGTCAATAGTATTCAAGCTGTGTATGTTGGCCAAAGTCAAGGCACAGTGATTGGTAGCTGTTGGGTGTTCATGTGTAGCATAGATAGATGCGTTGGTTTGGGACAGTCGTACTGCCATTTTGGCCAAAGTCAAGGGTAGGTACGGATGGATCCAAATTAACCTGGATAATGACGGGTAGAACTTGACATGTGACTTATGATATTTTGGCCAAAGTCAAGGTCATAAGAGAATGGGGCAAAAATCCACATCGGGAGTTTCATAAGTACTGAAACTTGCTAGATTTGCATACCATTTGTAGTGTGATGATTCTGGTAGGATTCCTTCAGTTTCGTCACGCAATGATATTTGGATCCCGATCCTACTGTGGGTATATGCTACTCCTCGGGAAATTTCTCGCTAAACGATCAATGCTATAAACCTAGTAGGTGCCTAGAAAGGTGTTAGCGGGGCTACGCCCCCAGGGAAAAGAGGTTCTCTAAATAAGGAACTTCGCGAAAGCGTTGGAAAACCTCCCTCAAAGTACCGACACCAGCCTGGCCGAACGGTTAAGCAAGTATTGTACGGTGAGTTTGATCCTGACTAATTCTTCCATTATGGTTTGAGGAGGGATTCGAGAAACAGTGGGAGCCATCCTGTTTAGACAAACTAAAAACCACTCTAAACTTGCAAGAGCATCATGCTGAGTGTTTTCCTCTTCTCTCCAAATTGCAGCGACCAAACAACATGACTGGACTTAAGTTACTCCTAGATAAAAACAAACTGACAGGGCCAAACTACAAAGATTGGCTCAGGAATGTCAAGATAGCAATCACTTATGACAAGCTGGGGTATCTTCTTACCACCAAAGGTCCCCTTGTCCCTGGTCTAACTTCCAGTGTCGCGGATAAGGAAATCCGCAAGACTTGGGAGATTGATAGCGCGAAGGCCAAGTGCCTCCTGCTTGCCTCGATGGACAACGAACATCAGAGGAGGCATGAGAATATGGACATGGAATCCATATTGCTCCATACAAAAGAACTGTATGGAGAGCAATCTCGTATCGCAAGATACGAAGCGTCGAAAAAGTTATTCTCGACAAGAATGGCCGTCGGATCATCAGTAGCCGAGCACGTGCTAAAGATGATCGGCTACATTGAGGAGCTCGCTGACCTAGGGATCACATTGGAGAGTGAGCTATATACGGATATAGTTCTCCAGTCCCTTCCTTCCACTTACGCCCAGTTTATACTGAACTTCAACCTACAAGAAAAAGAGGTTGAACTTTCAGAGCTCCTCAACATGCTGAGGAGCGCAGAGGGCACCCTACAGAAAGGTAGGGATACATCCACTTTGTTTGTAGGAGGATCATCTTCTTCTAGGTCCAAGGCTAAAGCCAAGGGAAAGAAGAAGAAGGCCCCCGCCAAACCAAGGGGCAGTGTAAGTAAAGTGGATACGAAGGGAAAAGCAAACGCAACAAAATTAGCGGGAAAGCTTGTGGATAAGGAAGAATGCTTCTATTGTCATAAGAAAGGACACTGGAAGAATGATTGCAGGGCCTGGAAGGCCAGAACACAGGAATTGAAGCAGGTTGCAGCTTCAGCTTCAGGTGTGTATGTTATTGAAAACTGTCTTTCAATAAACTCTACTTCCTGGGTATTGGATACCGGATCAGGATCTCATATCTGTAATTCTTTGCAGGCGTTGAGAAACCGTAGTGTTTTGAAAGCAGGTGACATGACCCTCAGAGTTGCGAACGGAGCTAGCATGGATGCTAAAGCCGTGGGGGACTATCACCTGGGAATGTCAGATGGACATGTTTTGGTTTTGCGTAATTGCTTTTTTGTACCCAACGCAACTTGTAATGTCATTTCTGTATCTTTAGTTTCTAAAGAAGGTTATGAATTTGCGTTTGTAAGTAATGTTGTAAACATTCACCTTAATCAAGTTTTGATTGGGTCAGGTACTTTGAGTAATGGTATATACGTGTTAAACCAACCACAGATTTTTAATGTCCAGAATACATACAAAAGAAAGTCTCCAGAAATAAATCAGACTTTCTTATGGCATTGTAGATTGGGTCACATCAATGAGAGAAGGTTGACTAAGTTACATACAGAAGGGTATTAGAATGCGTTCGAATATCAGTCGTATGCCACTTGTCAATCCTGTCTCAAAGGAAAGATGACAAAGACTCCGTTTACTGGACATGGAGTAAGAGCGAGCGAGCTCTTGGGACTCGTACACAGTGACGTGTGCGGTCCAATGTCTACACATGCCCGAAGCGGACATTCTTACTTCATTACTTTTACGGATGACTTCTCAAGGTACGGTTATGTCTTCTTAATGAAACATAAGTCCGAGGCCTTTGGAAAATTCCAGGAGTATAAGAATGAAGTAGAGAAACAAACCGGCAAAAGTATTAAGATTCTAAGATCGGATCGAGGTGGAGAATACTTAAGTGCCGAATTCCTGAATTACTTAAAAGAGAATGGTATTCTCTCTCAGCTTACTCCTCCATACACTCCGCAACATAACGGTGTATCGGAGAGACGGAACCGAACCCTATTGGATATGGTTCGGTCCATGATGAGTAACGCTGAGTTGCCGCGATCATTCTGGGGATATGCGCTAGAATCAGCCGCATACCTTTTGAACCGAGTTCCCACTAAGACTGTGCCTACTACGCCATTTGAGATGTGGTGTGGGAAGAGACCCCATCTTAATCACATTAAGATATGGGGAAGTCCAGCTTTTGTCAAAAAGCAGCATGCGGACAAGCTCGAGGCACGCTCAGTACTGTGCAAGTTTGTGGGATATCCAAAGAATTCCAAGGGATATTTCTTCTACTGCGAAGAGGAACAAAAAGTTCTTGTTTCTCGTCATGCCCACTTTCTAGAACACCAGTTCATAGAAAAGGAAATAAGTGGGAGCGCAGTAGAACTGGAAGAGATTCCAGAACCACAGACTATTACTGAAAGTTTAGTGGAACCAGAGGGTTCGGAAGAACAGGACATTCCTACGCCGCTCCGCAGAAGTAGTAGGCAGTCTCATCCGCTCGAGAGATACTACGGTTTTCTCATAGACGGGGATAGAGAGGATTGCATCATAGATTATAATGAGCCTACTAGCTTCCAGCAGGCCGTTCAGAGCGCTGACTCAGTGAAATGGCTGGATGCAATGCGGACCGAAATGGAGTCCATGTACACCAACAAGGTTTGGACGTTTGACATTGCTCCAGACGGGGTAAAACCCGTAGGATGCAAGTGGATCTTCAGAAGGAAGATTGGTGTAGATGGACAGGTTGAGACCTATAAAGCTAGGCTGGTAGCAAAGGGTTTTCGTCAAAGACCTGGTTTGGACTATGACGAAACCTTTTCTCCAGTAGCCATGCTGAAATCCATTCGGATCCTTCTTGCCATTGCTGCCTTCCACGATTATGAGATTTGGCAAATGGACGTAAATACAGCTTTTCTAAATGGAAATTTAGAGGAGTGTGTCTATATGGACCAGCCAGAGGGTTTCATTCAGAGTGGGAGCAGCGGAAAGGTGTGCAAGTTGCTTAAGTCCATCTATGGACTAAAGCAGGCATCGCGGAGTTGGAACATCTGCTTTGATGAGACGGTCAAAGAATTTGGCTTTATCAAAAATCCAGATGAACCATGCATCTATAGTAGATTTGTAGCGAGAACTGTAGTATTCCTCGTTTTATACGTGGATGACATTCTCTTAATAGGAAATGACATTCCTATGCTACAATCTGTCAAGGGGTTCTTGTCACACAGGTTCTCCATGAAAGACCTGGGTGATGCCTCATACATTCTGGGTATCCGGATCTACCGTGACAGATCCAAGAGGATATTAGGACTTTCACAGTCCAGGTACATCGACACCATACTGAAGAGATTCAGTATGGAAGATTCCAAGCGCGGTAACCTACCGGCTTGTCACGGGATCACCCTCTCTAAAGAGATGTCTCCCAAGACTGATTTGGAAAGGGATCGCATGTCTATTATACCCTACGCTTCTGCGGTAGGCTCTATAATGTATGCGATGTTGTGTACCAGACCGGATGTAGCTTATGCACTGAGTGTGGTAAGCCGGTATCAGTCTAACCCTGGGGAGAAACATTGGATAGTAGTAAAGAACATTCTCAAGTACCTGAGAAGAACTAAGGAGATGTTCTTGGTGTATGGCGGAAAGGACCTCCAGATCGAGGCCTTTGCTGACTCCAGCTTCCAGAGTGACAAGGATGATTCCAAGTCCATGTCGGGTTTTGTCTTTACCCTCAATGGAGGGGCGGTGTGTTGGAAGAGTTCCAAACAGGAAACCGTTGCAGACTCGACGATGGAAGCAGAATACATCGCTGCATCTGATGCCGCAAAAGAAGCTGTCTGGATGAGGAAGTTCTTGAAAGAACTTCAGGTGGTTCCGTCCATTGTTGATCCAATACCTCTGTATTGCGACAACAACGGGGCTATAGCTTTAGCGAAGGATCCCAGGTCCCATCAGAGATCCAGGCACATCTTGAGGCGGTATCACCTGATCAGGGAGATCGTGGATCGCCAGGAGATCGAGGTTCGGAGAGTCGCTTCAGAAGACAACACTGCAGATCCATTCACCAAGGCCTTGCCCCAGACTCAGTTCGAGCGGCTGATCGAGATGATAGGTCTTCGATACGCCAGTACATGGCCTTAGTGCAAGGGGGAGATTGTTAGTGTATATGCCCTAGAGGCCATTACTGTATCATACTAGTATGTATATTACTTAATGGATGCTTGGGATATTCACCTTGTATATACAATCTTGCTCAAAATAGTAGTATGCTACTTGGTTTATTTCTACTTCAATGTGTACATGTGTTTATTTTTGTATATCGCCTGAACACATTAGTGGAGCCCTTAGGATCTTTGCTTGATTACCAGCGATGTGATGGCCGTCACACTAGTGGGGCTGGGTAATCTATAAGCACATCCTTATGCAGGTCCCTGGTCGCAGGACTATCGAGACAGGGCATCGATACTCCGGAGTAGACCAGCGCATGCGCTTCTCATCCCAGTGTGGGAGACGGTCTGTCCCACAGCCATCAATACGTCGTACTTGAGATAGTATGCGGGTGCCCGTTAGGTTACGGGTACACTGGACAGGACTCGTCGGGAACTAACTAGTTGGTATTATACCTATCGTCAGTTATCAGTTCCCAGGTGACATGAGTACAGCTTAGTCCGCTGACTTGACACTGTCACTTCGCCTCGGGTGTGTTCCCACTGTACTTTGATCACTACCCTACCACGGCTCAAAGGAGTCGTGCAAACAGGTGGTGGTTGGGTGCAGTCCCCAAGCACTTGGAGGCAGTGACGGTTAGACAGGATTCGTCTCTCCCGGTATTGGGGGTTGACATCGCGCTGTGTCTAGGAGAGCCATTACACGAGTAGTCCCTGGCCAGGGCAAACGAGATATACTGGTAGGTTTCCAGTGTTATCTCAGGGTGTTTTGGGCTTCGCTCCGGCACGACTTGTACCGCTATTGGGGGACTGACGTTTACCGCCCCCTAGGCCCGCCATGCGATGTATCAGACGAACAGACCGGACTGTATGGAGAATGTCACACTCAGGCTCAGTAGGAGTTTAGATGGGTTTCGCCTCGTCGGTCTTCTTGTCGGCATTACCTGGGGACCGTTACGCACAGCTAGTGCCGCTTGCGGTCTGTGGTTAAACCCACTGCCAGCGTAGTGTCGAGTCTTTAGAGTCCCACACAGAAAGCTTTTCGCCTTTAGGCAAAAGTGTAGAGGTCGCATGGTATTGCGACAGGTCCCATGGTTTTCCGACAGGGTTCGGTCACATCCGTGCACTTGTGCACGTACAGTGTCCGGACAGTTTACACTAGCGGGCTTTGGTTTAAGCCAGATCCTAGTGTACCTTATGGGATTGGATTTATCCAGTTTGCATTCGTGTTCCTCGGAACGCGGATGCGGGTGTGTATGCACAGTTGACAGGGAGGCACAGACAGCGGATTCTCATTAGGGTTGTTGACAGTTGACCGTTGACTTTTTGACTTTTTGCTCAACCCTAATGAGAATATGATATTTGATTAACTATTATATTAATTAAGTATTATGGTGACTTGGTTGTTGACTTTTGTTGACTTTGTTGACTTGTTGACTTTTGTTGACTTGTTGACTTTGTTGACCGGTTGACTAGGCTTGACTAGTTGACCATCATGATAACCATAACTATCATTTCATGCCAAAGAGTTTTACTTGCTTGTTCATTTGAGTAAAATGAGTGCATGACATGATAAGGTTATGGTTGCTTCAACCATCACATAAGACTTTTATTGATATGATGAGTTATGATTACTTTGGATTATGAGAGGGTGAGAGACAAAAGAGAGCCTCATTCTTTCTTGCTCATTCTCTCTTGTTCTTGAGCTCTCCATTTTGCTCTCACCCTCTTGCTCTTGCTCCCTCTCTTTAATCTATGGTTCATATCTCTCATGAGTTGAGAATCAAGAACCATAGATAAAATCCCATTCTAAATCTTCTCTACTCATTCTAGTTCACTAGGTTTAGCAAACCAAGTGAACTAGTTTCTTCAAAGAACGAAGAAGGAGCTAAAGGTTGGAGCTTTCAAGTGGAGCTATCTTCGGCGTACGGAGACGACGAGAAGGAGCCATCGGACCACCACTGGAGCTTGAAGACGTAGGAGTTCAAGACAAGCTAGGTATAACCATCTTCATCCGAGTAGCTAACTCTCTTTAGCTAGTTTGCTAGTTTTAGTTTAGGAAAAGATCCCGACTTTGTTTAGTCCATGTTGCCCCTTGCGCTAAAAATTTGATTTTTATACCGTTTCCGCCTCCCCGTAAGAACCGGGAGAGGTAGCATGGACTTACACAAACCGCATCCTCCCCCAAACTTACCAAAAGCAGTGCTCTCACTACTCAGGCCCTCGCCGTCCCCTTGAACGTGAACGCTCCTCTCGCGCCAGCAGCGTAGATACGCCATGTTCAATCTCAGTCACCCGGTGATCCAAGTTGGTCACCATCTCCACAAAATTATCAATCCCCCTAATGGATTTCCTCATTAAACGTGCATGTTCTATGGGGGTAAGCTCTTCCTCGCTCGCGGTCGAGCTGGTGCTGGGTGTTCTGGCGGGTACATGTTCGGCCGGTTCTCTTCGCGATCATACATCAGTCAGGCGGGTATAGGACGTGGATACGCCCTCAATGAGAGGCCTAATAGGTATACCTCCATGGATGTAAAATTCAAATTCCTCCACAGGGAGAAAATAGTGACACAGTTGTGTCACTAACATAGGGCATGGGTAATTTGCGGCCCTTTTGCCAGCACAAATTGAATTAAGTAAAACCGTGCACATGTGAAATCTAGGGTTCCTAGTCATTAAGGTGTGCACGATATGAAGGGACGGGGTGAAAAATGTGGTATTATGTGAACTACCAAAAATGTTGTTTTGTGCCCACCGGCACACGGTTAAAACATTGGCGAAGAGGGTTCTAGCCTGTATTCCCTTCCTAGGTTCGCTCGAACAGTCGTTACCCATTAAGGGTAAGTAGTCTTCAAATTGAAGGGGTTGGTCGTGAACAGGTAATCTAGGAATTAAAGTGACTTCATGGATGAAGTCCCTGTCAATGATTATCTCCCTATCGCCTCAAAGTAGTTTGATAAAACCGTATTGTGTAAGGCAGCCTTCCTCCATACACTCGTAAAAACGAGTGATTAGATTTGGAAGAGCGTAAGCATTGGGATGATTATAAATTAAAAAGTTCCACCCCTCCGTGTGATTTCATCAGCAAAATAGCTCCCGTAAATTGTGTGTGAAAAGATTTGTGAAAAATCACGTTCTAATTGCATGTTCGGTGCCATTACAGAGAGTGCAGATCTTCCAACAATTTTAACAGAGATGGAAAAGAGATGCAAACCTCCTCTAAAAGATTTAGAGGGAGACGACACAGAGGCACGGCGGAAGCGCAGTGGGAACCTGCTTCTTGCTGCGGAAGGGCGGCGGCAGGAGGAGATCTCGCTGCAAAAACTTGAGCGGCGGCTAGAGTTTTTCAAAGAGATGAAATTAGGGTTTGGTAAAAAACAGAGAGGGCTCGGGTGTTATTTATAAGGGGGAGTGTGTTGGTTATTTTCAAAAAGCCCCTCTTAAAGAGAGGAAATTATTTGTAAATAAAATTTTTATTTTTATTTTATTAAAACTAGAAATTTACAAAAATACCCCAAATTTTTTTTTATTTTCAAATTTTCATTTTATAATTTTATTTTGTTTTTTATATAATTACAAATGATACATACCCCCAAACTTGTTTGAAAAAGTGTTTTGGCTAGATAATCGAACATTTTTTAGGGGTAGATGGAGGAAGATCGGTCAATATAAATCGGCTCTTGCAAAAACAAGAGCTCCTCCGAAGGGTTCGCAGTGAGGAACAGTTTAAGTCTATGTCCGTTCACTTTAAATAGTGAACCGTCCTACGGGTTTTCTAGATCGACCGCACCGTGCGGATATACGGTGCGTATCAAAAATGGCCCTTTCCATCGAGATCTGAGCTTCCCGGGATGGAAATGTAACCGAGTGTCGTAAAGTAAAACCTGTTGACCAGGTTTGAAAGTTTTGCGCCTAAGGTGTTTATCGTGGAACACCTTCGTTCGGTTTTTAACAACTATTGCGCTCTCATAGGCTTCATCCCGCAGCTCGTCTAATTCGTTCAACTGCAACTTTCTGTTGCTGCCCGCATCTCCCAAAGATAGGTTCAACTCTTTTATTGCCCAAAATGCCTTATGCTCTATTTCAACTGGAAGGTGGCAAGTCTTTCCATAAACAAGTCTATATGGATACATGCCAAGATCGGTCTTTTAGGCAGTTCGGAATGCCCAAAGGGCATCAATCAGTTTTGATGACCAATCTTTACGGTTTTTGGAAACCGTTTTCTCCAATATCTGTTTAATATGCCGATTCGAAATCTTGGCTTGCCCACAAGTTTGGGGATGATAAGGCATTGACAGCTTGTGAGTAATGGAGTATTTCCTCATTAAGGACTCGAAAGTCCTATTACAAAAGTGAGATCCATTATCATTGATAATCGCGCGAGGATGCCCAAACCCAGAAAAAAATGTTTTCTTTGAGAAATCTAACGACAACCTTGTTGTCGTTAGTTCGGTTGGGCACAGCCTTGACCCATTTGGAAACATAGTCAACAGCGAGTAGAATATACATGTTTCCAAAAGAGTTGGGAAATGTTACCATAAAGTCTATCCCCCAAACATAAAAAATTTCAACAACCAAAATTGGTTGGAGCGGCATTTTATTTCTCCGAGATATCCGGCCTAAGTGTTGGTACCGGGAGAATGTCTTGCAGTACCTATATGCGTCTTTAAAAAGTTGTGGCCGGTAGAAGCCACACTACAAGATATTTTCTGCTGTCTTTTTGGGGCCAAAATGCCTGCCGCACGCTTGATCACGGCAGAATGATAGCTTGCTCTTAAACCCATTATCGGGGACACACCGACGAATAATTTGGTCAGGACAGTATTTGAATAAATACGGTTCATCCCATTAAAAATGTTTTACATGAGATAGAAATCTGAGTCTGTCTTGTTTCGACCACTCGTTTAGTATTAGTCCGGTGGCCAAATAATTTACGATATCTGCGAACCAAGGTTCACATAACACAGTTAAGTGCTGCTCATCCGGAAAAACGTCTTTAATAGGAATTTGAAGTGTAGGCGAAGAAGGAAGGCGTGGAAGGTGGTCGGCGACTATGTTTTCGCATCCTCTTTGTCTTTGATGAAAAGGTCAAACTCTTGTAGTAAGAGGATCCAACGTATCAGCCGAGATTTAGCATCCTTCTTCGCGAAAAGATAGCGAAGATCTGAGTGGTCAGTGTAAACGATGACTGGAGAGCCGATTAAATAGGGCCTGAACTTTTCTAGTGCAAACACAACAGCTAAGAATTCTTTTTCAGTTGTTGTGTAATTTAATTGGGCCTCGTTCAAGGTTTGGCTAGCGTAATAAATTACATACGGCATCTTATTTATGTGTTGTCCAAGGACAGCACCAATAGAGAAATCAGATGCATCGCACATAATTTCAAATGGATGCGTCCAGTCGGGAGATGAAAGAATGGGAGCAGAAATAAGTTAGTTTTTCAACAACTTGAATGCCTTCATGCAAGTTGAGTCGAAATCAAAAGTAGTGTCCTTGGCCAATAAAAGAGTCAAGGGTCTAGCTATCTTGCTAAAATCCTTGATGAACCGTCTATAGAAACCGGCATGGCCAAGGAAGGCTCGGATGACTTTGACGCACTTGGAAGGAGGAAGATTGGAAATGACTTCAATCTTAGCTTTATCAACCTCAATGTCATTTTGCGAGATGATATGTCCTAAGACAATACCATCTCGTACCATAAAGTGGCATTTCTCCTAATTTAAAGTGAGGTTCTTATCCCTACACCGGGTAAGAACTGCATCTAAATGTAGCAAACATTCATCAAAGGAGTCGCCGAAAATGGAGAAGTCATTAATAAAAATCTCCAAGAATTTTTCGACCATGTCTGAAAAAATGCCCATCATACACCGATGGAAAGTAGCAGGTGCATTGCATAACCCAAAAGGCATATGACGGTAATCGAATGTACCGAAAGGACACGTAAATGTGGTCTTGTCTTGGTCCTTTTCAGCGATGGGAACTTGATTATAGCCGAAGTAGCCATCCAAAAAGCAGTAAAATTCATGCCCAGCCAATCGTTCTAGCATTTGGTCAATGAAAGGTAATGGAAAGTGGTTTTTCCGTGTCGCGGCGTTGAGTTTTCTATAATCGATGCACACTCGCCACCCAGTTTGGGTGCGAGTAGGTATTAACTAATTCGCCTCATTAGTTATGACCGTTAAGCCCGATTTCTTTGGGACAACATGAATGGGGCTAACCCACTGGCTATCAGAGATAGGGTAAATGATACCACTATCTAGACATTTATAATCTCCTTTTTAACAGCCTCCTTCATTACAGGGTTGAGGCGTCTCTGTGGATCTCTTACTGGCTTGGCATCATCCATCATATGAATATGATGTTCAACTATTAGGGGATTGATCTCCTTGATGTCCGCCATAGTCCAGCCAAAAGCTTGCCGATTATTTTGTAAGACCATTAAAAGGGCTTTCTCTTGCTCCGGGGCTAGAGATGCCGATATGATAACAGGAAGGGTCTCATTCTCACCTAAGTAGGCATATTTAAGGTGAGACGGCAATAGCTTGAGTTCGAGTTTTGGAGGCGAAACAATTGAAGGTAAAATTGATGAAACTGTCTCAAACTCGAAGGATTCCAATAGAGGTTCAAAGCGAGTGTAAGAAACCGAGTCGGATGGTTCAGCTAACTCATCCAGAAATTCAAAGGACTCAAACTCGGGTGGTGATTCTTCAAAATCGTTCGAAAAGGTGAAACACTCGTAATCGTTATCGGGCGTGAAAACTGTGTCAGATTCAAGGAGGAACGCACTAGTGGCGTCAAAACTGCTGTGATCGAACAGAAATTTTTCGAGCTCACATTCCTCCTTAGTGATCTTTTGGATCGAGCAAACATCAAGTATATTAGCATTAGGCTCGGAGGGCTGATTCCCTAACTTAAAAATGTTGAGTTCAATTGTCATGTTTCCAAAAGTTAGGTTCATCAAACAATTCGACAATTGATCACCGCATTAGAAGTTGCAAGGAATGGTCGGCCGAGTATCACCGGAATTTGACTCTGGGGGTTAGCTACAGGTTGTGTGTCCATAACAATGAAATCAACGGGGAAAATGAAGTCCCCTACTTTAATTAACACATCCTCTAACTCACCCCTAGGATGGGTGATGGATCGGTCGGCCATTTGGAGAGTACAATGTGTGGGTTTCATCTCTCCAATGCCTAATTGTTCATATACTGAATAAGGAAGCAAATTAACACCGGCACCAAGATCTAAAAGTGCGCGGTTGATGTTCTTATCCCCAATAGTTATTGAAATTGTAGGACAGCCAGGGTCCTTGCGTTTTTGGGGTAAAGGTTTGGTAAGAGCATCACTTACTGCACTAGCCAAGAAAACTTTCTTAGGTACCTGCGACTTCCTCTTCTTGGTGCATAAGTCCTTCAAAATTTTAGCGTTAGAAGGGACTTGCTGGATTGCATCCAAGAGAGGTATGTTAATGCTCACCTGTTTGAATAACTCCACAATCTTTTCTATTTGTGGAGTTGGTTTATTGGATCTCAACCTGTTTGGAAATTGAATATTTTGAAAATTTGTTGAGTCAAATATTTGTGGAGTAGATTGCGGAGTTGGAATGGATCCCAGTGTTAATGTTTTCGTAGAGTGAGATGTGGGTCCGTTCGAATTAGTAGAAGAAGTAGAGCCTTGTGAAGAATGAAGAACATGCTCTGAAGAAGATGAAGAAGAAGCGGCGGCCGGGGTGTCATTATTGTTGCCAACATTGTTGTGCAATACCTTTCCAGATCTCAATGTAGTCACAACACTCACATTATGATTTTGTTGTTCATGAGCAACATGTGCATTGTGTGTGTGACCGGGATTTAGCAATGGTTGAGATGGAAGCTTTCCCTTTTCTCGCTCGCTTAACGCAGCATTCAGTTGTGCAATTTAGGCTTCAATTATTTTGCTGATCTGATCATGTGAAGCAGTGTGTTGTACCAAAGACTGAATGGAATATTGGATACTGGCTGACGATTGTGTAGATTGTTTTAAAAACGCATCCAGATTACGTTCTAGCGAGGAAACCTTATCGTTATTTGGTTGAAAAAAATTATTTTGAGAAAACGGGTTGTTTGGTGCAAAATTGTTCATTTGATTTTGGTACGGTTGGGGTTGGAGAGGTTGCTGATATTGAGTTTGTTGAGGGGCTTGTTGTTGTGGAGGAGGCCTCTGAAAATTGTTATTGCCTTGGAATTGTTGTTGATTTTGATTCCAAGAAAAATTTGGGTGGCTCCTCCAACCAGGATTATAAGTTGAAGAGTATGGATCATTTCTTTGTCTTTGCTGAAAGGAACCATTGACTTGATCTTATCCTTGAACAGGCGGGTTGTAAGGACACTCTTCGGTTAGATGGGATGGATCCGAGCAACAAGCGCAAATAGTGGGTGGGGGTAAAGCTGGGGCAGGAGAAGGCGATGAGAATTTGCTCTCAATTGCTTCTAGTTTTTTCGTGAGTATAGCCATTTCGGCCTTCAATGCAATCGACATATCAAGTTAATGTATGCCTGCCCTAGACTGACCTGATGAAGTAGATGAAGTGGTCTTAGTGCTTTCCCACTGAAGTGTTTGTTCAGCAAGATCGTCGAGAAATTGCCAAGCTTCCTCGCTCGATTTTGTAAGAAAGTGACATTGACAAATGGTTTCCAACAACTGCTTAGTTGCTGGGTTCAGTCCTTCGTATAAAGTTTGGCAAAGTTGACATCTCTCGATACCGTGGTGAGGGCACTGAACAAGAAGGTCCTTAAATCTTTCGAAACTCTTCCAAAAAGGTTCGGAAGGAAGCTGGGAAAATTGATTAATTTCATTTCTGATTCTCGCGGTCTTGTGGTGTGGGTAAAACTTTTTAAGAAAAGACTTAACAAACCCTTCCCAATTTTTTATGGAATGCGATGCTGTACTATATAGACACTTTTCAGCTAGGTCACATAAAGTGAATGGAATGACACGTAGCCTTATAGCATCATCGGAAAGTTGGGTGGTCTTCATCATTGCGCAAACATTCTAGAATTTGTTAATGAAGATGCAGGCATCTACGGATTCCAGCCCGTGAAATTTGGGCAACATATTGATGAAGTGGGGTTTAATTTCGAAGTTATCCCTATTAGCCGGTGGAAGTGAAAGACAAGTAGGAAGTGCGGTGCGGGTTGGATAGAAAAGATCCTGGAGCGCAATTCGTTGGGGCGCTTCAACAGGCAGGTGTGGTGGGTTATTCGCACCCAGTTGAGGTGGAATCAGTCCCGAATAGGTAAGGGGTTGTTAGGATTGAATCCCGACATCTCCTTAGAAGATGATGAATATGAAGATGAAGGTAAAGAAGTGGAGGGAATTTCGACTTCGGAGTCGAACGCGTCGTCAGTAGGCACTAACGAGACACGGACTAAACGTACGCTAGTGTCCCTAGTCCAACCGGACATACACTAACGAGTTGTAGTGTAGTCAAAAAGTAAAAATAGAAGGTGAGGGTAAGAAAACGTCAATGAGAGAATGTGGGTGCAAGTGGGGTGCAATGGATTTCTAGCGACAGAATCTCAAGTGTTTTTTTTGTAAAAATTTTGTTTTGTGGTTTTTTTTTATAAGGAGTTTTGCAAAAGATTTTTTATAAGGAGCTAGACACACTTTCAAGAAATCACAATATGCACAATCAAGTCTAGAGCTAGGGTCTCCTAAGTCAACTAGACTGCTCCTAACTGTTCCAAAGGGCAAGTTGTGAGATATCCTCGAATCGCCTCTTCGCCGCCAATTGTGGCCAGGTAAGCACAAGTAAAGAAAGGAGGGATCCGCTCATGAATCACCGTGAGACGGTCCTTTTAAAATTACCTTTCCCACCTGTCTAGCCTAGGCACCACAAAGTCAGGTTTAGATAAACGACCGATGCCCACAACCTTCCTTTGTCCTAATGAGCACGACAGTCCTTATTGGCTGAGTCTAATATATATATATATTTTAACTCGAGGGTTGATGCATATGCTTTTTGTGATTTTTGGGGTCCTAGGATGGGTAATGAAATCCCCACCCAATCTAGATTTGTGTTATAGCCCCTTAAAAGTCCGTTTTAAAAAAATGCAAAGCAGTAATCACACAAAAATCCAAAACACTTGCCAAATTTTTTTTCCTTTTATTTGCGGCGCATAGAATCCTGCACAAGATTGATTTATTGTAGAGGGGGAAGAAGTTTTTGCGCAAAGAACCCTGCAGGAAATTTTTTTAGAGGAGATCAAGGGGTTACAGAGAAGACAAGAAATACTCACAGAGGTTTCTGAAGTGCTGACGTCAGCAAGTAGCCGCGGATCCGCGGTAAAATGTGTTAGTTATATGTATGCCCTAGAGGCCATTACTGTACATTGGATGTATATTTTAGTTGATGCTGGGACATATATAGGTTGGACTTTCTTGCTCGACATGATAGTACGCTATCTGGTTGCTCTTTATCTTAACATGTTTACTTTCTGTCTCTCTGATTACATGTTGATAAAGCCCTTAGGATGTGTACTCGACTTCCAGGACTATGATGAAGATCATACTAGTGGGGCCTGGGAAGTCAATGAGTACATCCTTCATTGTTCCTAGTCGTGGGAATATCGAGACGAGGCATCGATATTCCACAGTAGACTAGCGTATATCTTCTCGACCCATGTGATGGGCGATGGATGATCCCATATCCATTGGTGTTTGACATCAGAGATGGTATACGGGTGCTTAGTGGGGACTGGGTACACTGAACGGACTCGCCGAGAACTCCCAGATGGTATTATACCTCACGTCAGATGGCCGTTCTCTAGTGACACTGGTATAGCTTAATCTGTTGACCCGAGATCGTCATAGAGTCTTGTGTGTCTCCCACTGTGCTTTGATTTCCACCCTACCACGGCTCTACTGAGTCGTGCAAACAGGTGGTTTTTGGGCACAGTCCCGATTCACATGGAGTCAATGAACGATAGGAGGGGATTCGTCTCTCCCGGTATTGAGGGTTGATGTTGCGCTATGCTCGACTGGCCATAACAGGAAATCCCTGGCCAGGGTTTCAGTGTCCTACTGGTAAGTGTTATCAGTAGTTTCACACATGTCATGGACTTCACGTCGGCATGACTTATCGAGCTATTGGGGTCTGACTTTTACCACCCCTAGGCGAGATATGCGACATATCAGACGAACAGACCGGACTGTACGGTAAGTGTTACTGGTTGGATTCACAGGAGTGTGAGCGGGCTTGCTCGTCGATCTTCTGATCGCTCAATACCCAGGTGGCCGTTACGTTTAGCAGACCGCTTGCGGCTTGTGGATGTTTGATATGATCATCATCCGCTGCCGGCGTATTGACGAGTCTTTAGAGTCCTACACAGAGGTTTCCCGGCTCAAGCGAAATGAAATAGGAGCGCATATGAGATATGTGCGGGACCGAGAATAATACCAGTATGTGATACTGTATTCGATTCTCGCGATTTGTGACATTGATCGGTTATATGCGATATAGCCGGGTTATCGAATCAAGTGTTGATTCGATAAGATGTTACTAATGATACTAGTTGGTTATGTGCGACATGCCCGGATCATTGAATCAAGTGTTGATTTAATGATTTAATGTATAATTATATATTTGATATATTACTTTGCATTAACTAGTATTGGTTCACTTTAAATGGATTTTCTCACTTGAAATGCACAAGTTGTATATGTGATATACTTTTGTGCACAAGATTGTATCATGTTTGATGATACATGCAAGCTAGGGTTTGTGTAAGGAATTGACCATGGTTATATGAATGGTTAGGGTTTCATTTTATTTGCTTATTTATTTATTCATTTATTCTTTATTGAAAGAAATAAAATGGTGGCTAAGTTTGGATTATCTTTGAAGCTTCATGAAGCTTTGAATGGTTGACTATTTTGTTTCTTTCCTTAACCCTAACCATTCACTTTAACCTTAGTTTATTCTCTACATCTAACCATAGTTGACATTATGATAAGAATGATCTATTTTCTATTTTCTAAGATTTCTTATCATATTCTTTTCTTCATCTTCTTCATCTTCAACATGAAGAAAAAGCTTGACCATCAATGGTGATTGATGAAAAAGTGTGAGAAATCCAAATCTAAAGTCTACCCACTTCCTATTTCTTCATCCTCTACCTCTTGCCAAGTAGTATAGGGTGTTTCCTTCGCAAGTTTTCTTGACTTGGTGAAGTTGGAGCTTGATCTAGCGATGCCTCGACGTAGATCATCTTCGGCATTGTCGTCGATGACCTAGCCCGCTTTTTCTCTGATGAAGCCGACGCTAGAGCCCAAGATCCGATTTGTACAGCGAGGAGACTTCATCGTGGAGCCATGGAGGTAGAGAAACGGATCTACAAAGGTTGTATGTTCATTTACTTTTAGTTAAGATGTTAACTAGTTTCTTTTTCGCCTAAACTTCTAGCTAACGATCCGTATTAGGGTTTCTCGGCACCCGTTAAATTAGAAATTGGCATGGTTGATGCCTTGTGAGACCTTACTAGAGTGCCTAGGAACCTTTCATTGGTATCAGAGACTAGCTAGAGCCATAGGCGAAGTCTAAACGGAGTTTGAAGTCCGATCGAACCGAAACCCCAATATTTCCATGCTCTCTGGGCATTTTCTGAATTTGTGGATTTTTGAGAATTAAAAATATGCAGAAAAATCAGCAGGTATTTCTAAGAATTACTGTGAAGTTCGAGCACCTAATTCCACCAAAGCGCGGCAGAACCGCGGCATTAGCATGCTAATGCGGCGGTTCCGCGGTCCTTTAGTCTCTTCATGCATTGAATTTTGCACAGTAACTCCTACTTTGCAGTGCTGGTTTTCCTGGGAATTTTTAATATTTATTCAAGAGTTGAGTTTTCTGGGTTGTATTGGGAGTTCGTAGATTCGATCGGATTATCTAATTTTGTCTATATGTTTTCCGGATAATTTTTGAATATATTAAAAAGTTCGACCGGATATAAATACCCATTTTTTCCCCTGCCGAGAAATTTCCAATTGTTGGATTTTCCGTAGTTTAACGACGTTCTAAGTAGTGCAAGTAACGCGATGGTCCCTCTAGATGACAACAAACCTTAACTCGATTTTGTGACCATCTTGAACTGCCTTTTGAACCTTCGGGTTTGGGGCAGTACGGCGTGCCACATGTGAGGCGTTGGCTTGACCCTTCTACGGCTGGACCGTTGGTACTGAGGCACGAACTGAATGCTGTTAGACTTATTTTATATGTTGATCTGTATCGGGAAAACTTGGGTGTTTGACTGTTCGATCGGAAAGTTTAACATTTTCTATTTATCCGGAATGTGATACAATAATTGGAATTCAAAATAAGTTATGAGATAACTGAATGAATGTTATAAACATAGCAGTTTAGTCTCACTTGATCGGTTACCACGGAATTTTGATGTGATCAAAAGTCCGTCGCAATCACGTAGCGTAGGCGGATACTCGCCGGGTAAACTTAATAGACAGCCTCACCCCATAGCCCCGACCAAGTGACTGTAGGAGAACCCCGTCGCCGAAAGCATCCGTTTGGGTTCTCGCGGTAGCGGTGTTCCGCCTTGGTGCACTTCGTCGACGGTATCGGGGGTGCGACCGTCTACTAAAGTTTGCGACGAGCATTCGATCAAAATGTCGGGAATCCTGTTGAATTGCCCGACTTGGTATTGAAAAGTGTTTTCGATAATGAGACTAAAATGCGGGGTTTATAATTGTTAGGCATGCGATGTCTGAAGAATTCATTTGGTCAGGCATGCGATGTCTGAGGTGGTTGCGGATTCCAACTGTTGTAGTTTTACACCTTCTTTTCTGTGACCGTAAGTGTAATATGTGATATTGCCGGTTTCGTTGCTATATGTCAACGACAATTGGGATGCGCATATTTACTTACGTTGATGACATGTGATGTTATGTGTTGCTGGATATGTTATATTGGATCGTCCTGTTTGAATAGCCGGGGTTTTTTATGTGAGATGAGTGTTTTTCATTTTCATTCATGTAAAAAACTTGTATGTAATATTCTTTTATTGGGACACTTCCAGGTTGCGGAAGATGTCACCCATTGTATATTATTTACTTTTCCGCATTAGGATAGACCCAAGGAGGGGAGCACAAGTAACCGGGTTCTGGGGTCCAGAAGGAGACCATCTCGAGGAGTCGAGTCCGGGTCTCCTAACCCTAGAATTGGTAGGGTTGCTTGCCTCTCTCGTAGGGGTCTTGGGGTGTGGGATTGGCTATTCATCATGACCGTGGAATCCGTGTTTTATACTGGCTCGTATTGAAAACACGGACGTCCTAGTATATCCAATATTTCATATATTTCTTCTGTTGTGATTTATCTGTGATGTGATCATGTGATGTTTTGTGACAGATATTATATATAGTATATATGATATATTATATAGACGTTGCTTATGTTTTACACCCGCGCTAGCCCTGCCTTGCTCTGGCGTTAGTTACCTAACCTAACGGTGCAGACGGGACATCGAGGCGAATGCGGATGGCATAAGCGTACGTTATATTTATCTGTGATGTTTAGGTGGAATTAAATGATGGGATATTCATTAATGAGATTAATGAAAGAAAATAAACCTAATTGATGTTGTGGAATCGAATTTCAAAATAAAAACAGGTAGCTACAGTTCTTGCTTTGCATCGCGGTATTCCTTGTAGAACATCCTGCACCTTATTCGATAGGGAAAGGACCGAGATCCCTTCACCGGGAGTAACTCCTTTAGCAATAACTGGCAGATGCTACATCACTCGGTTTGTCTTTTGATAGCTTCTATAGTTTCCGCTTTGCACAGTGATATATATGATATATCCCGCACCTCATTCGACGAGGAAAGGGCCGACGATCCCTTCACCGGGAGTGACCCCTTTAGCAAAACTAGAAAAGCCTCAAAAACATTCCATTTAAAAACCATTTGATTCCGCAACGAGATCAAGTTCAAAGCGTTAAAGGTTTTCATAAAAACCATTCGCAACCCTCCGTCATTTTAGGAAGTAGAGTACTTAGTATTCGTGCTGTGTTTGTTGACCATAGTCAAGGCACAGTGTACGGTAGCTAAGTGATGTCTTCCTACACCGCATATGATGCGATTAGTTAGGACAATCGCGTGACTTTGTTGACCTTAGTTAAGGGTCATGTGGGTGGGTCTAATTAATCACGAAATGACGGGTAGAACTTGACTAGTACTTATGATTTGTTGACCATAGTTAAGGTCATAGGTGCTAGGGGTAAAAACCTTTATCGGGAGTTTCAAGTGTTGAAATTTGCAATGAGATTGCATACCTTCTATATGATAGTTGGATCCCGATACCCACTGCGAGTAATTGTTACTCCTAGGAGAGTTTTGCACTTTGCAATTAGCCGATCAAGTAGGTGTCTAGAAAGGTGTCAACGGGGTTACGCCTCTGGGAAAAATGAGGTTTACTGTAATTAGGTCCGTGCGAAAGCACGGGGAACCTCCCTCAAAGTACCGACACTGGCCTGGCTGAAAGATTGGCGAACTTGTAGAGTGTAATTAATCCCGGCTAGTCTTTCCTTTTAAGGTTTGAAGGAAGATTTGATAAAAACAGTGGGATCCATCCTGGTTAGATAAAATAAATAACCAATCTAATCTTGCAAGAGCGCACGCAGAGTGTTTTCTTCTCTCTCTCTCCAGGTAGCGACCATATCATGCCTTAATCAAGATAATAATATGGATGTATTGACCGAACCAGCTTGTTATACTAAGCTGGGGAACGTTGGTCCCGCTCCAACTTATAATTGTTATAAGACAGAGCAGGAAATAAGGGGAATACCAGAATTCCTATGCCGCCCAAACGAAGAAAGTGCATATGATGCATCTCCTTCGGGTGTGTTCATTACAAAGAACTGTTTCTCAGTATCCTCTGCATCCTGAGTATATGATACCGGATCAGGATCCCAGATATGTAATATGTTACATAGGGCTACAAAAAGGGAGAAAAACTGAGAACGGGTGATAAGTTTCATGAGACAGAAAACGGGGCAAGTGTTGCAGCCAGGTCTGTTAGTCACTGTCACCCTGTATTACCAATACATTGATTCTGAACAAATGCTATTAGATACCGAACCTGATATACAAAATCATATCAGTCTCTTTATAAGTAAAGAATTGATAAAATTTTGTATTGATGGATAATGTTTTGAACATTTCCTATATCAAAAGTTGATTGGTTCAGGCACGTTATCTAAAAGCATTGACGTTCTAATTAAAACTACAGTTCCTCGTATACAGAACACACACAAGAGGAAGAGTTCAGAAATGAACGAATCATTCTTGAGGCATTGTAGACTAGGTCATATCAATGCGACCCGACAGGCTGAAGTTACATTTTAGATGCATATTTAAATCAGTTTGAATTTACATCTTGTGAAACTTGCCAGTCATGTCACAAAGATAAGATGACCATAGCTCTGCTTATTGGAAACAGAAAAAGAGTTAGTAAACTCTTGGGACTAATACATGATGATGTATGTAAGGTCTCCTGTCTACACATGCCAGGACTGGGTTTTTATACTTCATTATGTTCTCTGATGATCTCTCAAGATTCTGACATATGTTCCTATTGAAACACAAGTCCGAACCTTTTGAGATATTCACAGAATATAAGTTAGAAGTAAAGAACCAATAACCGGGTATAAGTATTATGTCCTATGATGAGATCAGGGAGGAGAATACTTGTGCATAGCATTCCTGGACCATTCTAAAGGAAAATGAGATTCTCTCTTCGTACTACTCCTCTGAATACACCACAGCACAACGGTGTATCGGGGTGGAGCAATCACACCCTATATGATAAGGTGTGCTCTATGATGAGTACTACTGAGTTACCTGTTTACTTTTTTTGGGAGTTATGCGCTTGAGAAGTTGCATACCTATTGAATAGGGTTCCAATCAAATCAGTTGCCTACCGCTTCATATGTGATATGGAAAGGGAAGAGCCCATGTCTTAAGTTAGTTAAGATTTGGAGTTGACCGGCCTATGTCTAAAAGCAAAATCCGGACAAGCTCGAGGCAAGGTCTGTAATGTAGAACTGGAAAGGTTCCAGCTATACAAACTACAGCAGATAATTTGGTAGAACCAAAGGATTCGGTAGATTCCAACGAACCTCAGCCTCTCCGCCGATCTAGTAGGGTTCCTCACCCACCTGAGAGATACTTCGGTTTCTCGATGACAGTGGGAGCGAGGATTGCATCATGAGATGATGACCCAACTAGTTTCGAGCTGGCCATCGGGGGTAGAACTCTGTAAGAATGGCTGGATGCTTAGTGATCTGAGATGGAATCCTTATACACCAACAAAGTATGGACTTTGGTTGCTATATCTGAAGGGTTAAATCCCCATCAGAAGCAAGTATATCTTGAGAAGATTACTTGGTATAGACGGAAAAGTTGAGACTTTCAAAGCTAGACTTGTTAAAGGTTTTCGTCATCAACCAGGCGTGGATAATGATGAAACCTTTTCCAGTACCTATGCTTAAGTCCATCCAGATCCTACTTGTCACGGCTACATACCATGACTACGATGTCTGGTGGTTGGGTGTCATGACTGCTTTTCTAAATGATGTTTTAGAAGAGTGCGTCTATAAGTACATAGCCAGAGGGCCTCGTAGACAATGAGAGCAGCGGAAACGTGTGCAAGATGCTTTATAGGATAAAGCAGGCATCGCGGAGTTGGAACATCTGTTTTGATGGATTAGTCAAAGAAGTTGACATCATCAAAATGGTAGATGAACCTTGTATAAACAAAAGGGTAGTAAGGAGTATGGCGACGATCCTCGTAGAGTACGTGGATGACATACTCTTGTTAGGGAAGGAGTTTCCTATGCTACGCTCGATCAATCTCCGCTTATCACAATGATTCTCCATATAGGATCAAAGTGATACGTACTAAATCCTAATCTTTGGATCTATGAGATAGATCTAATTGGATGTTAGGATACTCACTAGTTATAGTGAGATGGTATCAATCGATCCTGGGGAGAATCACTGGAAGGGTTCCAAAGTGATAAAGATGACTGAATGTCAGTCATAGGCATTGTCTTTACCTTCAGTAAAGGGACGGTATGTTGGAAGATTTCCAAGCTAGATACCGTGACAAACTAGACGATAAAGGCCGGTAACATCGCTATTAAAGATACTACCAAAGAGGTAGTTTGGGTGTATATTGGTTCATAGGATGAACTAGGTTCCTGCCATTGTATGACAATGGAACTGTGGCTTTGGCCCTGGAACCCTGGTCCCATCAGTGACCCAGACAAATTCTGAGGCAACATCACCTGATCATGGAGATAGTTGATCTCCAGGTTGATCGAGGTTAGGAGAGTAGACTCAGAGGACAACACGGCGGATCCACCCACGAAGGCCTTTTCCCAAAGGGAGACTTTAATGGGATGGTTGAGTATATGATACTGCAACCACTGCTACAGATGGCCCTAGTGCAAGTGGGAGATTGTTAGTTATATGTATGCCCTAGAGGCCATTACTGTACATTGGATGTATATTGTAGTGGATGCTGGGACATATATAGGTAGGACTTTCTTGCTCGACATGATAGTACGCTATCTGGTTGCTCTTTATCTTAACATGTATACTTTCTGTCTCTCTGATTACATGTTGATAAAGCCCTTAGGATGTATACTCGACTTCCAGGACTATGATGAAGATCATACTAGTGGGGCCTGGGAAGTCAATGAGTACATCCTTCATTGTTCCTAGTCGTGGGAATATCGAGACGGGGCATCGATATTCCACAGTAGACTAGCGTATATCTTCTCGACCCATGTGATGGGCGATGGATGATCCCATATCCATTGGTGTTTGACATCAGAGATGGCATATGTGTGCTTAGTGGGGACTGGGTACACTGAACGGACTCGCCGAGAACTCCCAGATGGTATTATACCTCAGGTCAGATGGCTGTTCTCTGGTGACACTGGTACAGCTTAATCTGTTGACCCGAGATCGTCATAGAGTCTTGTGTGTCTTCCACTGTGCTTTGATTTCCACCCTACCACGGCTCTACTGAGTCGTGCAAACAGGTGGATTTTGGGCACAGTCCTGATTCACATGGAGGCAATGAGCGATAGGAGGGGATTCGTCTCTCCCGGTATTGGGGGTTGATGTTGCGCTATGCTCGACTGGCCATAACAGGAAATCCCTGGCCAGGGTTGCAGTGACCTACTGGTAAGTGTTATCAGTAGTTTCACACATGTCATGGACTTCACGTCGGCATGACTTATCGAGCTATTGGGGTCTGACGTTTACCACCCCTAGGCGAGATATGCGACATATCAGACGAACAGACCGGACTGTACGGTAAGTGTTACTGGTTGGATTCACAGGAGTGTGAGCGGGCTTGCTCGTCGATCTTCTGATCGCTCAATACCCGGGTGGCCGTTACGTTTAGCAGACCGCTTACGGCTTGTGGATGTTTGATATGATCATCATCCGCTGCCGGCGTATTGACGAGTCTTTAGAGTCCTACACAGAGGTTTCCCGGCTCAAGCGAAACGAAATAGGAGCGCATATGAGATATGTACGGGACCGAGAATAATACCAGTATGTGATACTGTATTCGATTCTCGCGATTTGTGACATTGATCGGTTATATGCGATATAGCCGGGTTATCGAATCAAGTGTTGATTCGATAAGATGTTACTAATGATACTAGTCGGTTATGTGCGACATGACCGGATCATTGAATCAAGTGTTGATTTAATGATTTAATGTATAATTATATATTTGATATATTACTTTGCATTAACTAGTATTGGTTCACTTTAAATGGATTTTCTCACTTGAAATGCACAAGTTGTATATGTGATATACTTTTGTGCACAAGATTGTATCATGTTTGATGATACATGCATGCTAGGGTTTGTGTAAGGAATTGACCATGGTTATATGAATGGTTAGGGTTTCATTTTATTTGCTTATTTATTTATTCATTTATTCTTTATTGAAAGAAATAAAATGGTGGCTAAGTTTGAATTATCTTTGAAGCTTCATGAAGCTTTGAATGGTTGACTATTTTGTTTCTTTCCTTAACCCTAACCATTCACTTTAACCTTAGTTTATTCTCTACATCTAACCATAGTTGACATTATGATAAGAATGATCTATTTTCTATTTTCTAAGATTTCTTATCATATTCTTTTCTTCATCTTCTTCATCTTGAACATGAAGAAAAAGCTTGACCATCAATGGTGATTGATGAAAAAGTGTGAGAAATCCAAATCTAAAGTCTACCCACTTCCTATTTCTTCATCCTCTACCTCTTGCCAAGTAGTATAGGGTGTTTCCTTCGCAAGTTTTCTTGACTTGGTGAAGTTGGAGCTTGATCTAGCGATGCCTCAACGTAGATCATCTTCGGTATCGTCGTCGATGACCTAGCCCGCTTTTTCTCCGATGAAGCCGACGCTAGAGCCCAAGATCCGATTTGTACAGCGAGGAGACTTCATCGCGGAGCCATGGAGGTAGAGAAACGGATCTACAAAGGTTGTATGTTCGTTTACTTTTAGTTAAGATATTAACTAGTTTCTTTTTCGCCTAAACTTCTAGCCAACGATCCGTATTAGGGTTTCTCGGCACCCGTTAAATTTGAAATTGCCATGGTTGATGCCTTGTGAGACCTTACTAGAGTGCCTATGAACATTTCAAAATGCACCAAAATGCGGCGGTTCCGCGGTCGATTCGTTGGGTCAATGCTCCAAAATTCTTCTGTTGTCTGTTGTGTTTTTTCTCTGTCTGTTCAGATCATCTGTTTCTGGATTTGTTCACCGACTTTGCTCCAGATCTGAATCTGTTCGTCTTTTCGTTCCTTCACAATTCGCACAAAAACCCTTCAAAAAATAACAAGATGATAATTTTTTTGTTTTTATATTTTCCAGTTTTTATGATTTTTTAATTTTTAATTAACCCGAAATTACAAAAAGAAAGTAACTACCGTTATCCCCGGCAACGGCGCCATTTGATAGATCATTCTTTTGCATGCGTTTTTAAAATCAAAGAATAGAGTATACCGCAATCAAGACGGTGTCACTTAGTAGCTAGCCGGTTGAGTACGGGTCGGTCTACAGGGAAAACGTGTCTTTTCTTATTGTTCTAACGAGTCAATTCCTATTTGTGGTAGGTTTTGATTTTTATAAAAACTAAGATTGAATTTGATTTGAATTAAAATCTTGCTAGGATTAGGATTAGGATTAGGTAAGTTTGGAAAGTTAATTCTACTCACCGCTTCCTTTGCCTTAATTAAGAACTTAGGTGTTAGGGTAATAGTTAACAAAGGGGATTAGCACGACTAGGAAGAAACATAGTTTCTTCCCTTTGGTCCTTGTCCATCCTTTTTTAACTCTTATCCCTAACCTCTATGTAAATCAACCACTATCGGTCTAACTAGGGAATCACCGCTATCTCGTAGGATAGGGTGCCGTAGTGAGCGGTGGGTGTTTGTTTTATATAGAGTCTTAATTTATAAAGTTATGAGGGCAAGAAAGGAGTGAGAGATTTCCATTTCTCAAACCTACCAAATCCTAACCCAAACAAGTGAGGAACTACTCACCCATTTGGGTATTAACAATGGAGTTCATTTTTTATTTTCTTTCTAATTACCTAATTAACGTGCAGATAATAAACGACAGATAAGAAAATTGTAGAATTTAAATTGCAAATAAGAAAAATCCAAAATAAAAAACTTTCTTTTATTGATGCACTCTTGACGATTACAAGGGAATTAAAATTTAATCTAAAATTAAAAAGAGGCATGCCCCAAAAGAGGCTGTAGGCTTTCCTATTTATAGATAAGAGAAACCCTAGGGTTTACATCTGATCCACATCTGAAATTACAAGACTACCCTAAGAAAACCAGGTCAATGCACCGACTCCCACCAACACGCACCGACACGTGCTCTGCACGGCCGCAGATCCACAGCCATAAGCCTTGTTTGGCCGCGGTTCCGCGGCCGTTTGATGGGATCTTGGGCTCATTTCTTCTGTGATGCTTCAAGTTGCTTTTTTTATATGTTTTCTTCACTTGGTTTCTCAGAATCTTTTCTACTTTCTTCCAGATTTCCAACAGTGCAGAATTTGTGGACTTTTACTGTTAGCTTCGCGTTGAAGTCTTGAATCTTGTGTTGCCCTTGTACTTTGTATATTGAACTGTTTGCTGATCTTCGTTTGTTCCTCAAACCGGTAGGCGACATCTTGCAGATTCATTTATTTGTTGGTCGCAGTCTCACATTTGTAGCGTTTTTTCACCATTTTCATTGTATTGTTCCGAGAACCTGTAACCTGCAACTATTTAGCAGATATGGATCAAAAGCACCTATTTATTTGCAATATGATTAAGAATGGGGAATATAATAATGTAAAAATCTGATATGAACAGCCGTCACCAAAACCGGCCCTCATATCTGTATATCTCATGGAAAACAAAACATCATGAAATACTCGTGTCCAGCATCGACACGTAAATACTCATCTCTCAGGCGCCGCATACCCAAATCGGCCCTCAATATATCTCATATCATAACTCCCGCACGATATCCTCCGGATAATCGTCGGTTTCTATACTATCACCGGTAGGTAGTGCTTCCCTGCTAGGCTCACCGTCTAACAATATGAGTCTTCTTGCCCCGGGGTACCTCACCGGGTCCACCATGTACCCGCAGACGATTCCCCTCGCTTCTCGAATCGGGTATCTAACACAAGTCTCAGAACCGAGAAAACTCATGGTGGACGAATCGAAATATCATATCTAGAGAAACCGGGTATGCAAACAATACATAAAATTTCTGAAATACCCCCACGGTTCTCAAATCCATAAATCATATGAAATCCATATCTCAATGCGGAAATCCATGAAAAATGATGTATGAAACATAAAACAGCAATATGAGCATATTAAGAGAAAACTGCTCTTTTAAATGAATCCAGTTTTAAAATATATCATGCGGTTCCCAATTACCTCTGAAATCAAGTGCAGCATCATATGAGGTGTACATGTAACTATAGCAACATATTTGTATCTACATGTAAGTATGTATGTATGATGCATTTCATATGCGCAATAGCACAATAATTAACGTCTCACTGTCAAATGACAATACAATACCACTTAGGGGTATATGTAGCTATAGCAAGGTATGTGTATATACATGTCAATAATGATGCAATACCATATAGGTATATGTGTAACTATAGCAAGGTATATGTATATACATGTCAATAATGATGCAATACCATATAGGTATATATGTAACTGTAGAAATGTATGTGTATATACATGTCAATAATGATGCAATACCATATAGGTATATGTGTAACTCTAGCAAGGTATGTGTATATACATGTAAATAATAATGCAATACCATATAGGTATATGTGTAACTGTAGAAAGGTATGTGTATATACATGTCAATAATGATGCAATACCATATAGGTATATGTGTAACTGTAGCAAGGTATACTGGTAGGCTATATTTCATATGCTCAATGAAATAAGAATCAATGTCTCAAAGACAATAACCGATACAATATCACATATGTATATATGTAGTACGTGTCATGGCAATTACCGATGGTGTGTATGTAGCATGCAATTTGTGCTCATGCAACATGAACCGTCAGTAATGGTGTTGTGTCTAATAGGTACCAAGTCAAAGCACAACAGGTAATAATATGCAATGACACTCATGCGCAAACAAGTCATATGCGTATAAACATACAGCTATAATATCATATCCAGCCCTGACGCATAACGCCATACGGGCGATTTCGATGTTAAATCTACTCACCGGTGATCTCGAGCTAAGAAAATCCGACCACCTGCTTCCTTTTCTTCGTGGCGTCCGAAGTCCCCGCTTGTGATCCTAAAATTACACAGACACAGCACATAAGGCTAAATATCCTGCGCTGACCGAACGATAACGAAACGCAAGGATAACATCCACAAGATAAACACACTGTGCACCAAGTGCACAAAACGCGTACGACATCGGCACAACCCTAGCTAGGACGACACAACCACCAAGCCTAGACCCCGATCGTACCGATCGCGCATTCACAACACTATAAATATTGTGGAAGATAATATATAACCATCGCAACGTCAAATGAAACCCACGCCTAATTTATCCGAAAGCCTAGTAAGTATTTTTTTTTATCATTTTAGCTCAAGTCTAGAAGTTTTAACAATTCTAGCGATCACAATCATCGCAAAGTAGCTTAACTAAGTCACCCAAACCTTTACTACAATTTTAATCTTACCCATATAATATTTAGAAAAAGTTAGTTTGCTAATAAGCTTAATTAGACAATTAGGAAAATATCATTTAACAATCTCACAACTAAGTTAAGTTTTCTAAGTCTACACATCTTGATTAACCATTTCAAACCATCAAAACCCTATCTTGATCTTCACCACTCTTTCATGAATTACTAAACATGCAATTTAAAGCTATATTAAACATCTAATAAGCTAGCTTAAAGTATTTAAACAACATTTAAAGTTTAGGGTTAGGATTTTATACCTCCACTAGATTCACAAAGTAGCAACTAACTCCAAATTTAGCCTCCAAAATGATCACTTTCAAGAGGATCCAAGCTTGTTTAGGCTTAAGGAATAATGGGTAGGGATTTATTTGTGAGTTTGTGGGATTATTTGAGGATTTTTAATGATTTATTTGAGCTTGGAGAGATGAAAATGGGGTGAGAAAATGAAAAGGGCGGCAGGGGGGCTCGGCAAAAGGGATAAAAGAGGAAGGTTGTGGAAATTTGTATGGAAATATCTAGCTAAAACTATTATTAAAGCTTAATAAAACAAATTTCCTTATGCCACATTTTATTTCTTTTCTTTTCTAATTAATGTTTTCCTTTAATTCACACAAATATCTAGATATTTCTTCTAGATATTATGCAAGGATGGATTAATGCTAATCTTGTGAGTAAGTTAGCATAGATTCACATTAGCATAATTAACCTAATCAAATTTGTAATTACCACAAATTAAGTGCATAATTAAGAATTTATAATAATATTTTAATTAAGGAAAATATTGAAGTGAACTAAAATTTTCAAGTGACGACTAAAAACCGCAAACTGGCAATTTCCTAGTTAAACTAGGTCCAGTTAAGTCTATACAGAAAAATGCTCACATCAGGATTTTACGGAAAAACGCAATATATTTTACCTATTAACGGAAAATTCGCATAACGATTTCTAAAACGTTACAGTCTTACGCCCTTAAAGAAATTCGGTGCCCGAATTTAAATTTTAACTATGCGTACCTTCGAAGAGATGAGAGAATTTCTTCCGCATCTCGCACTCAGCCTCCCAAGTGATCTCTTCACTAGTAGGGCTACGCCAAAGAACCTTCACAGATGGCAAGACCTTTGACCGAAGTTTCTTCACCTGCCGATCCAATTTAACTACCGGCTGCTCGGTGAACGAAAGATCGCGCTCAAGCTGAACGGTTTGGTGCTGAATCATGTGAGAAAGATCATGAATGTATCTACGAACCATCGACACATGAAAAATGGGGTGAACATCCAGAAAACTGGGCGGAAGTGCCAAACGATAGGCAACGGCACCAACTCGCTCAAGGATCTCGAAAGGACCCACAAATCTGGGACTAAGTTTCCCTTTCTTCCCAAATCTCATAACGCCCTTCATCGGAGAAATCCGTAGGAATACATGATCCCCCAATGCGAACTCAAGTCTGCGACGTCGACAGTCAGCATAAGACTTCTGTCTACACTAGGGTGCTCTCATCCTGTCCTGAATCAGCTGGATCTTCTCCGTAGTCTCCTGAACTAGCTGGGGTCCTAAAACCCTACTCTCGCTGAGTTCGGTCCAACAGACTGGCGATCGACATTTTCTACCATACAAAGCCTCAAAAGGCGCCATCTGAATTGTCTCCTGATAACTATTGTTGTAGGAGAACTCAATCAACGACAAGTGACGATCCCAACTGCCACGAAAATCAAGCACACACGCTCAAAGCATATCCTCTAGAGTCTATACAGAAAAATGTTCACATCAGGGTTTTACGGAAAAACGCAATATATTTTACCTATTAACGGAAAATTTGCATAACGATTTCTAAAACGTACAGGTTGTTTCCGCCGTTGGGCGTGATTTGCTCCCGTTTGGGGATGCGTTATTTATATTCTATGTTGTATCCATTTTCGGGGCTAGTTTTTACAAAGGAGGTGCTGCCAAAATTTTTAGGAAAGTAAACTTAAGTTTTAAGGATTTTTGCTTGAGATTTCCGAAGGTTTTTAACTACGTTTTCTCCACTTATCCCTTTTTGGGGTGGTTTAGATTTTTGGGTTTCGGCTTACTTAAATTGCGTACGCCTGTTGACGTCACGTGGTTTAAGTGCCGGTCACGTGCCTGAATTTGGGTCGTGACATATGGTTTGGAAAAAGACTATCCAATAAGCGTAATAGGTGTACCCTCCTCTAATCCTAGGAGCCCTCGCAACCTGAGAGAAAGTAAAAGGAAAAGACAACTGAATGGTCCTATTCAATTTCTCCAGAACCGAAGACCATCCTCGAATCTGAAACAAGTTTTTCGAGTTCGTATGTAACTATACGATGGTCATATCCAATAACTGTGGATCTTCGTAGTGATACGGAATGTTCCGGAGAAAAGCAAAGGGTAAAAATAAGAGTGGCAATGATGTATGCAACTTTGACAATCCAAAGGCCAGTGTTTTTAAGAAAGTTCGGTTAACTTGGTTACTGAGTTATAGTCTAGGGTCGGAACAATGTTGTCGCAAAAGAGAGAGAGAAAAGAAACACTCTCCGTGCACTATAACCTAGATCAGAATGGTTAATCATTTTATCTAATCAGGATGTCTCCCACTGTATCATCAAATTCTCCTCCAAACCTGAAAGAAGAATTAGTCGGGATCATCTAAAATTACCCGAGGAGTAAACCAACTCATCAGTTGTCACGACCCAAAGTTCGGCCCGTGACCGGCAAGTAACCACGTAAAGTCTACAGGCGTAACGCGACTAAGTAAGCCTAACCCAGAAATCAAAACCATTGAAAAGTAGTGAGTGTTAAAACATTTGATGGAAACATTTGTTAAAACATTTAGAAAACTTTAAGTTGTTTAGTAAAATTCTTTAAAGTTCAAGTTATTATCTTAAAAATTTTGGCAGCATTTCCTTTGTAAAAACTAGCCCCGAAATCGGGTACAAAGCAATATATGAGTAAAATGATATACAATAAGAATAAGGCATCCCCAAACGGGAGCAATCACGCCCAACGGCGGAACAATCACCACAAATATAATATACGACGTCGTAGCGAAGAAATAAGCAGTATAAGTGAAAACAAATATTATGAAAGATAAAACTGCATAAATAAAGTCGGCTCACAACGAGCTCGACACCAGAGTACAAAATAATATACATCGTCCTCACAACTGGTCTCTAAGTCAATACATAAGTAGTAGATGGAGAGTACTAGATACAACAGTGTATACAACTGGAAAATAAACAGATACCGCACAAAAACCCACCTATCAGCAAAAGGGCTAGCACGCCAACTGCAGTGGTATCTGTGTCAAAATATGCAAGAAAACATCCTACCGCGACTACTCCGAGGGGCAACCTGCAAACACTGTGGCACAATGGGGGTGAGTTGCCAACTAGTGAATAGTAGATAACATATAAAGGTAATCGCGAGTATGCACGTACTGCGATACTCTAACATATGCCAGCAGATAATGTCTATATGATGAACTGGATACGCAATAATCATGCCTAACAGGTGCAATTTAATAACACCAATATATATGATGAGAAGGGTATGCAATAATCATCCAAAAGTACTCTATCAGGTACTATAACTACATGATGAGATGTATAATATTGAATGCTGAGGATGGGATAAAATAACATCTACACGGAATATCAACGTGGAAAATAACCGGTGTCCATCAATACACCCAAATCCCAGTAAAACTCAGGCACCGTCACTCTAATCGGCCCTCAAATCCTGTAAATCTCATAGAATTAGGAGTGCCCAACATCGGCACTCGAAATATTATTAAATAATCGTGTCTAGCATCGACACGCAAATCCTCAAGTATCGGGCTTCGTCGGTCCGGATTGGCCCACGAGCTCCGTCTGCGGAATCGGCCCCCGGCCCCGGCAGTACGTGTCGTCCCGTATCCATCTATCGACTCTAGTCGGTATCCTCCGGATAACCGCCAGGTCCAACCAATCACTGGTAGGTAGTGGTCCCTCTGCCATCTCACCGTAGCGATCCGTTCTCGTACCGGGGTACCATTCCGGGTCCACCATGCACCCTCAATCGGCCTCGTCCAGCTCCTCGATTCGGGTTCACATGTCACACGTCTCAGAACCGAGAAAACGCATCGTGGACGCACTGAAATATCATATCAAGGGAAACCGGATTTTTAAAACATTGCGTATTTCCTTCAAATAATACCCCGGTTCCCAAATCCAGAAATCACATAAATCCAAACTCAATGCGTAAATCCATGCAATGTATCGTATGACACTAAGAGTAAAAGAAAGGGAAAACCACTCTTTTAAAAAGGATCCAGTTTTGCAAATGTCTCGTGCGGTCCCTTAGTTCTTAAATCATGTCAATATCACCCATGCATGTAACATATGTATGTATATAGGTATGGATGTGCAAATGGATATATACGCAATGTGAGTGTAACAATGTACATGTGCACTAATATGGATATACGATGTATATGTGCACAAGTATAGATATATCATGGTACGCATGCACTAATATGAATATAAAGGGTGCATGTGCGCAGGTAGTGATATATCAATGAAGGTATGCACTAATGTGAATATAAAGGGTGCATGTGTGCAGGTAGTGATATATCAACGAAGGTATGCACTAATGTGAATATAAAGGGTGCATGTGCGCAGGTAGTGATATATCAATGAAGGTATGCACTAATGTGAATATAAAGGGTGCATGGTATGAATATAAATATATGCCAATATGTGACAAGTCATGACCATCATCAATGGAGCGGAAATCAAGACGATATATAATTCATAGCAATCCTATAGTGGAGTGTCATGGCAATCACTAACGGTGTGAGTGTAACATACAGATAGTGCTCATACAGCTTTAACCGTTAGTGACAATGCAGTGTTATATACTACCAATTCTATATGCAACAAGAAGGTATGCTACAATAGTCCGTATGGACATCTACGACAAAATATCCTATCATGCCCTGGCGCTTAACGCCATACGGGCGATTTCCCTGTAGATCTTAAATCTACTCACCTGGTCGCGTGCTAAGTGTAGCCGACCACTTGCTTCCCCTTCTTTGCGACGTCCGACGTGCCTGCCTGCGAACCTGGAATTTACACAAGGAACCCATATATAAGCAAAGTATCTCGCAAAACACGATATCGAAATCAAACGAGAAACTCGCGTCGCGAACTAAACGCGTGTGTGTCCGATACGCTGAAACGTGTGTATACGCGTCTAAAACTACCCCGGCACGTCGCGATACGCTGGAACACAGAACCCACTCACGTATCACACGTGTAGCGCAAACAAAACGTATTAGAAAAACGATATATCGTCCCAGATTCTAACTCAGGTGAAAACTTACAAAATTGCACATACCACAGGTCTCAAATGTACAGCAGACTCCTACCCCCACAAACCCAACCCCAAGACTCCCTCATCTGGCCGCAAATTGCGGCCAGAAAAAATAAACCGGCGGCCAAAAGTTGGGTATGGGGTCTCGTCCTCTGGTGGTGTGATCAGGGTCTAAAAAGTTGGCTACTGTTAACTCAGATTTTATCTGAAATACCCGGGTCTATAGCAGATCACAGAAAGCTAAAAATTTACTTAAAAACGTTATATTTTGTACAAAATGGAAACCTAAGTTATTTTTGTGAAATCTGGGGTTAAGCCGAGTTTAAGTGGCCCTAAGAACACATAATTAGGCTAAGCTAACCAGTAAAATCATCACTTGGCTACAACATCACACAAAACACCATTTCTAGCACAAAACTCACTTTTATCACTAAACGAAGCTAATTCTACACATAAGTTTAGCAAAAGGAATGAGTTCAGAGATTATACCTCACTCTCGACCCTAGGAAGTAGGAGAAGGAGGAGAAGAAGAAGGTTTGGTGCTGCTGTTGCTGCTGCTGATGCTGCTGGAGCTGTTGCTGTTGCTGTTGCTGTTGCTGAAGCTGGTGCTGCTGCTATGCTGATGCTGTTGGTGTTGTTTCTGTGGCTGCTGCTGCAGCTTCTCCTCCTGCTGCTGCTAAGGAATGAGTGTGTGTGTGTGTGAGTAAGAGTGAGAGAGTTGTGAGAACAAAAGAAATGAGAGTGTTTGAGTCAACCCCCCCTCTCTCTTCATTAAATGTAGGCATGAGCAAGGTCATGATGCCATTCTCTCTCTCTCTCACCAAGTCAACCAAATTTTAAATCCTTTCTCATTTTAAAAAAAAAAACACACTTAATTAAAACCCAAAACACTTAAGGAAAATGGCTTAACCCACCATGGTTGTTAATCATGGTTTAACCCCATTTTAACCCTAGTTTACATGCACATGTGTGTGCAAACTAAAAAAAATTCCAATAAAATATTCATTAAATTTGATAAAATATTTGAAAATCAATTTGGTAAACTTTTTATTAAAACCTTTTATTAAAGTATAATTAGCCACTAATCACATCCTAAGGTGTTACAATCTTCCCCCCTTAAAGAAATTCGTCTCCGAATTTAAAAATATAAAGCTACGCATACCTTCAAAGAGATGAGGGAATTTCTTCTGCATCTCGCCCTCGGCCTCCCAAGTGATCTCTTCACCATTTGGGTTGCGCCAAAGCACCTTCACAGATGGCAAGACCTTCGATCGAAGTTTCTTCACCTGCCGGTCCAATATCACGACTGGCTGCTCGTTGAACGAAAGGTCGCGCTCGAGCTGACCGGTCTGATGTTGAATCATGTAAGAAGGGTTATGCAGGTATCTGTCAAGTATCGACACGTGGAATACTGGGTGAACATCTAGGAAGTCGGGTGGAAGAGCCAAACGATATGCTACTGCGCCCACACGCTCGAGGATCTCGAAGGGACCTATGAATCTGGGACTAAGCTTCCCCTTCCGTCCAAACCTCATCACTCCCTTCATCGGAGAGACCCTCAGAAAGATGTGATCATCAACTGCGAACTCTAATTTGCGGCGGCGTCTGTCAGCATACGATTTCTGCCTGCTCTGAGCCGTCCTCATCCCGTCTCAAATCAGCTGTATCTTCTCGGTCGTCTCCTGTACGATCTGTGGCCCCAAAATACTGCTCTCACTGAGCTCTGTCCAACAGATGGGCGATCTACATCTCCTCCCATATAAGGCCTCGAAAGGTTCCATCTGAATAGTATCCTGGAAACTATTGTTGTAGGATAACTCCACCAAGGGTAAATGATGATCCCAGCTACCACTAAAGTCTAAAATGCACGCTCGGAGCATGTCCTCGAGAGTCTGAATAGTCCACTCTGACTGGCCGTCGGTCTGCGGATGAAATGCTGTGCTGAAACCCAAGCGGGTGCCCAAGGCCTCCTGAAACCTCTGCCATAGTCGGCTGGTAAACTGGGTGCCTCGGTCGGACACGATACACGTCAAGACTCCATGCAGTCGTACAATCTCGTCGATGTATATCTGGGCATACTGAGCAAATCCGAAAGTCGTCTTCACTAGCAGGAAGTGAGCCTCTTTCGTCAAATGATCCACGATCACCCAGATGGAGTCATACCCTCTCCTAGTCCTGGGTAGACCCACAATGAAGTCCATCGAAATCTGCTCCCATTTCCACTCCGGAATGGATAACGGCTGTAGCTCTCCCGCGGGCCTCTGGTGCTCGGCCTTGACTTGCTGACAAGTCAGGCATCTCGACACAAAGTCTGTGATGTCCCTCTTCATTCCGTCCCACCAGTAAACATCTCTCAAATCATGGCACATCTTGGTGGAACCCGGATGAACACTATACACCGATCGATGTGCCTCATCAAGAATCTCATGCCGCAGTCCCTCAGCATCTGGTATGCACGGTCTAGTCCCAAATCCCAGTATCCCCAGATCATCGATCACGAATTCGGAAAATCTGCCCTGTCCAATCTGTGCCATGATCTCTGAACAACGGTCATCACTGTACTGTGCCTCATGTATACGGTCAAGCAATTGTGGGTGTGCACGAACATGCGCAAGCTGTCTCCCGATCGGCGTGAGCTCGAACTGCACTCTGCTGTCGCATAATATCTGCCAATCTGCAGATGACCGCCTCTGCACTACACTCAAACAAGATAGACAACCCCCGGGCCTCCTGCTCAAAGCATCCGCCACTACATTAGCCTTGCCCGGGTGATACAAGATCTCACAATCGTAGTCCTTTACGAGTTCCATCCAACGACGCTGTCTAAGATTCTGGTCTCGCTGCTGAAATATATACTTTAAGCTCTTGTGATCAGTGAATATCTGGCACGACTCGCCGTATAGGTAATGTCGCCAGATCTTGAGTGCAAAGACCAATGTAGCCATCTCCAAATCGTGAGTGGGGTAGTTCTGTTCATGTTTTTTCAACTGCCGTGAAGAATACGCAATCACCCTGTCATGCTGCATCAATACGCACCCTAGCCCCACTCGAGAAGCATCACAATAGACCACAAATCCGCCTGATCCTGAAGGCAATGATAACACCGGCGCTGTAGTCAACCGAGTCCGCAACTGCTGAAAGCTATGTTCACACTCCTCCGTCCAATCGAAAGGAACTCCCTTCCGGGTCAACCCGGTCAAAGGTGCAGCAATACGGGAGAAATCCTGTACAAATCGCCTGTAGTAGCCGGCCAGTCCTAGAAAGCTGCGGATCTCCGTAACTGATGCGGGTCTGGGCCAACTCTGACCGGCCTCGATCTTCTTCGGGTCCATACATATACCATCTCGTGTAATCACGTGACCCAAGAAGTCTACGCTGTCAAGCCAGAATGCGCACTTGGAGAATTTTGCGAAAAGCTGGTGCTCCCTCAAAGTCTGCAGTGTGATCCGCAGGTGCTGCTTGTGCTCCTCTCGGCTCCGGGAATACACCAAAATATCGTCAATGAATACGATGATGAACAAGTCCAAATTCGGCCTGAATATACGGTTCATCAAGTCCATGAATGCGGCTGGGGCATTGGTGAGTCCGAACGACATCACCAAAAACTCATAATGGCCGTAACGCGTGGGGAAAGCTGTCCTCAGAATATCGTCCTGTCGAACCCGCAACTGATGGTATCCTGATCGCAAGTCGATCCTCGAAAAGTTCCCTGCACCCTGAAGCTGGTCGAACAAATCGTCGATGCATGGCAAAGGATATCTGTTCCGCACGGTAACCCTGTTCAGCTTGCGGTAGTCGATGCACAAACGCAAACTGCCGTCCTTCTTCTTGACAAACAGGACCGGACCACCCCAAGGAGAAACACTTGGTCGAATAAGTCCCTTATCCAGCAAATCTTGCAACTGACCTTTCAACTCTCTAAACTCCGCCGGGGCCATCCGATAAGGCTGTATAGAAATAGGCCCCGTGCCGGGAATCAAATCAATACAGAAAACAATATCGCGCTCAGGCGGTAGCCCGGGAAGCTCGTCAGGGAAAACATCAGGGAACTCACAAACAATAGGAACCTGGTCCAACGGAACATCTATAGCTCTAGTATCGCAAACATAGGCTAGAAATCCCTGACATCCCTTCCTCAACAGCTGTCCAGCGCGAAGGGAAGAAATCAAACTGTGAGGGCCGGCACAACAGTCCCCCTGCATAACAAAAGTCGACTGGCCGGGAAAACAAAATCTAACTGTCTTCTCGCGGCAGTCCACAGACGCATAGCACATGGCTAACCAATCCATGCCCAAAAGAACGTCGAAGTCCAACATCTCAAGAAGGATCAAGTCGACAGGAAACTCTCTCTCGCCAATACGGACAACACAAGATCGGAACACTTGCCTAACAATAAACGAATAACCTATAGGAGTGGTCACAACAAGTGGTTGATCAAGCAAACCAGACTCTCTACCCAAACTCGGCACAATGTGTGTGGAAACGTACAAGTGCATAAATCCGGGATCAAACAACACGTGTGCGTCAACAGAACATACTGATAGGGTACCTGAGACCACAACATTGGACGCCTGCGCATCCTGATGCGTCAACACGAAAACCCGTGCCTGTCCTCTGCCTGCAACTGGCAGTCCCCTACTAGCAACTGGCTGCACTCTGCCGGCAGCTGGCTGTCCTCTGCCTCGACCGCCTCATCCTTTCTGAGCAAACCCTCCGCGACCACGGCCTCTCTGTGCGTGGGTCTGACACAGAGCAAAAGTAGGTACAATAGGCAATGCCCTCTGGGGTGTAGAAGGTGGAAGTGTGACATGTGGTACGGCAGTCTCTCCCTCACGTGGCTCCGGGAAATCTCGAACACGATGATAAGTACTCCCACATCAGAAACATCTAGATGGTATCGGCTGACCCTCCTGGGGATAAGTGCTGAACAACCGGCCTCGCCCAAAGTCTTTGCCACCTGTAAGGTGTCTGTCGCGGCGCCTAAATGGCCGTCTCTGTGCCGGTGTATCAGTACGAACTCTCTTCGGCTCTGGAACTACCGAAGTCTCAGCAAGGCGCTCCTCGACTAATAAGGCTGCGTCTACAGCTGCTGCATAAGTCTCGCAATGCTGTGTGCTAATCGCAAGGAACAGTGGTGTAAGCAAGCCTCGAAAAAATCTCTTGATTCGCATCTCCTCAGTAGCCACTAGGTATGGAGCGTAAACTGATAGCTCGGTAAATAGCACATCGTACTCTGCCACTGTCATCTCTGGCGTCTGGCGTAAAGACTCGAATCTGCGGGCTCGGGCATCCCTGACACTCTGGGGAAGGAATCGGGCTAGAAATACCGTCATAAACTCGGTCTAGGTCATAGGAGGAAGACCTGCTGCTCTACCCTTGTCGATCGATTCACACCATTTCTACGCAAGACCTTCCAGGCGAAAGCTCGCAAACTCTACCCATCTCGCATCTGAGCATCTAAGTGAACGACATATCCGGGCCATCCTATCAATGAAAGACTGTGGCTCCTCGGCTGCATCGGTGCCTGTGAAGACCGGAGGCTTCAGCCTCATGAACTCTGATAGCGATACTGTAATAACCTCCGTAGCTGCAGGGGCAACTGCCTGTACAGTAGGTACCATCGCGGTCACCGTAACGGGTGGAACTACCTCTGGTCGTTGCGCTCGAAGCGTCTCGACAAACGATCCTATCATCTGGCGCATCTCCTGCATACCGGCCCCTAGCATAGCGATCTGATCTATCGTAGGAAGAACAGTCTGCTCTGGTACAACGAGTGAACTACCCGGATCAGTCCTCGTCTCGTACGAGTCAACTCGAATCTCGGCTCTCACGGCCGCTCTCTGCGCCCTCGTAGTCTTTGGCGGCATAATGGCTGAAAAGGATGTAGGATTCGATAAGGATACGGAAATCGAATCACAAGAATGTATACAATCATGAAGGAATTTCAATCAATAAGTCCTAAGGTCGCTTAGGCGGAGTACCGTGTCGTGAGTATGCCGTGGAACATACGTACGCTACGCCACTCTGCTTCAGCTACCTACTCCATCATACAAGGGTCATCCTACACTCCGAAGGTAAAACCTACGCTCTGATACCAACTTTGTCACGACCCAAAGTTCGGCCCGTGACCAGCACTTAACCAGGTAACGTCTACAGGCGTAACGCGACTAAGTAAGACGAACCTAGAAATCAAAACCATTGAAAAGTAGTGAGTGTTAAAACATTTGATGGAAACATTTGTTAAAACATTTAGAAAACTTAATGTTGTTTAGTAAAATTCTTTAAAGTTCAAGTTATTATCTTAAAAATTTTGGTAGCATTTCCTTCGTAAAAACTAGCCCCGAAATCGGGTACAAAGCAATATATGAGTAAAGTGATATACAATAAGAATAAGGCATCCCCAAACGGGAGCAATCATGCCCAACGGCGGAACAATCACCACAAATATAATATACGACGCCGTAGCGAAGAAATGAGTAGTATAAGTGAAAAAAAATATCATGAAAGATAAAGCTGCATAAATAAAGTCGGCTCACAACGAGCTCGACACCAGAGTACAAAATAATATATATCGTCCTCACAACTGGTCTCTAAGTCAATACATAAGTAGTAGATGGAGAGTACTAGATACAACAGTGTATACAACTGGAAAATAAACAGATACCGCACAAAAACCCACCTATCAGCAAAAGGGCTAGCACGCCAACTGCAGTGGTATCTGTGTCAAAGGATGCAAGAAAACATCCTGCCACGACTATTCCGAGGGGAAACCTGCAAACACTGTGGAACAACGGGGGTGAGTTGAACAACGGGGGTGAGTTGCCAACTCATGAATAGTAGATAACATATAAAGGTAATCGCGAGTATGCACGTACTGCGATACTCTAACATATGCCAGCAGATAATGTCTATATGATGAACTGGATATGCAATAATCATGCCTAACAGGTGCAATTTAATAACATCAATATATATGATGAGCAGGGTATGCAATAATCATGCTAAAGTACTGTATCGGGTACTATAACTACAGGATGGGATGTTTAATACTGAATGCTGAGCATGGGATAAAATAACATCTACAAAGAATATCAACGTGGAAAATAACCGGTGTCCATCAATGCACCCAAATCCCAGTAAAACTCAGGCGCCATCACTCTAATCGGCCCTCAAATCCTGTAAATCTCATAGAATCGGGAGTGCCCAACATCGGCACTCGAAATATCTTTAAATAACCGTGTCTAGCATCGACACGCAAATCCTCAAGTATCGGGCTCCGTCAGTCTGGATTGGCCCACGGGCTCCGTCTGCGGAATCGGCCCTCGGCCCCGGCAGTACGTGTCGTCCCGTATCCATCTATCGACTCTGGTCGGTATCCTCCGGATAACTGCCAGGTCCAACCAATCACCAGTAGGTAGTGGTCCCTCTGCCAGTTCACCGTCTACTACACAGCGATCTGTTCTCGCCCCAGGGTACCATACCGGGTCCACCATGTACCCGCAATCGGCATCGTCAATTTCCTCGATTCAGGTTCACATGTCACACGTCTCAGAATCGAGAAAACGCATGGTGGACGCACTGAAATATCATATCAAGGGAAACCGGGTTTTTAAAACAGTGCGTATTTTCTTAAAATAATACCCCGGTTCCCAAATCTAGAAATCACATAAATCTAAACTCAATGCGTAAATCCATGCAATGTGTCGTATGACACTAAGAGTAAAAGAAAGGGAAAACCGCTCTTTTAAAAAGGATCCAGTTTTGAAAATGTCTCGTGCGGTCCATTAGTTCTTAAATCATGTTAATATCACCCATGCATGTAACATATGTATGTATATAGGTATGGATGTGCAAATGGATATATACGCAATGTGAGTGTAACAATGTACATGTGCACTAATATGGATATATGATGTATATGTGCACAAGTATAGATATATCAAGGTACGTATGCACTAATATGAATATAATGGGTGCATGTGCGCAGGTAGTGATATATCAATGAAGGTATGCACTAATGTGAATATAAAGGGTGCATGTGCGCAGGTAGTGATATATCAACGAAGGTATGCACTAATGTGAATATAAAGGGTGCATGTGCGCAGGTAGTGATATATCAATGAAGCTATGCACTAATGTGAATATAAAGGGTGCATGGTATGAATATAAATATATGCCAATATGTGACAAGTCATGACCATCATCAATGGAGCGGAAATCAAGATGATATATAATTCGTAGCAATCTTATAGTGTGAGTGTCATGGCAATCATTAACGGTGGGAGTGTAACATACAAATAGTGCTCGTGCAGCTTTAACCGTTAGTGACAGAGCAGTGTTATATACTACCAATTCTATATGCAACAAGAAGGTATGCTACAATAGTCTGTATGAACATCTACGACTAAATATCCTATCACGCCCCGACGCTTAACGCCATACGGGCGATTTCCCCGTAGATGTTAAATCTACTTACCTGGTCGCGTGCTAAGTGTAGCCGACCACTTGCTTCCCCTTCTTTGAGGCGTCTGACGTACCCGCCTGCGAACCTGAAATTTACACAAGAAACCCATATATAAGCAAAGTATCTCGCAAAACGCGATATCGAAATCAAACGAGAAACTCGTGTCGCGAACTAAACACGCGTGTGTCCGATACGCTGAAACGTGTGTATACACATCTAAAACTACCCTGACACGTCGCGATACGCTGGAACACAGAACACACTCACGTATCACACGTGTCGCACAAACAAAACGTATTAGAAAAATGATATATCGTCCCAGTATCTAACTCAGGTGAAAACTTACAAAATTGCACATACCACAGGCCTCAAATGTACAGCAGACTCCTACCCACACAAACCCAACCCCAAGACTCCCTCATCTGGCCGCAAATTGCGGCCAGAAAGAATAAACCGGCGGCCAAAAGTTGGGTATGGGGTCTTGTCCTCTGGTGGTGTGATCAGGGACTAAAAAGTAGGCTACAGTTAACTCAGATTTTATCTGAAATACCCGGGTCTATAGCAGATCACAGAAAGCTAAAAATTCACTTAAAAACATTATATTTTGCACAAAATAGAAACCTAGGGTATTTTGGTGAAATCTAGGGTTAAGCCGAGTTTAAGTTGCCCTAATAACGCATAATTAGGCTAGACTAACCAGTAAAATCATCACTTGGCTACAACTTCACACAAAACACCATTTCTAGCACAAAACTCACTTTTATCACTAACCGAAGCTAATTCTACACTTAAGTTTAGCAAAAGGAATGAGTTCAGATATTATACCTCACTCTCGACCCTAGGAAGCAGGAGAAGGAGGAGAAGAAGAATATTTGGTGCTGCTGTTGCTGCTGGAGCTGCTGTTGGAGCTGCTGCTGGAGCTGTTGCTGAAGCTGGTGCTGATGCTGTTGGTGTTGCTGCTGTGGCTGCTTCTTCTTCTGCTGCTGTTGCTTCTTCTTCTGCTACTGCTAAGGAATGAGTGTGTGTGTGTGTGTGTGTGTGTGTGTGTGAGTGAGAGTGAGAGAGTTGTGAGAACAAAAGAAATGAGAGTGTATGAGTCAACCCCCCCTCTCTCTTCATTAAATGTATGCATGGGCAAGGCCATGATGCCATTCTCTCTCTCTCTCTCTCTCACCAAGTCAACCAATTTTTAAATCCTTTCTCATTTTTAAAAAAACACACTTAATTAAAACCCAAAACACTTAAAGAAAATGGCTTAACCCACCATGGTTGCTAATCATGGTTTAACCCTATTTTAACCCTAGTTTACATGCACATGTGTGTGCAAGCTAAAAAAAAATTCAATAAAATATTCATTAAATTTAATAAAATATTTGAAAATCAATTTGGTAAACTTTTTATTAAAAACCTTTTATTAAAGTATAGTTATCCACTAATCACATCCTAAGGTGTTACATCAGTGGGTATCAGGATCCAACTATTATCGCATGATAACCTGATGGAATCCACTCATTTTATCACACTCCAGAAGGTATGCGCATTCCTAGCAAGTTTCCTGAATGTTTGAAACCCCCGATGTGATTTCTACCCCATGCTCTTATGACCTTGATGAAGGCCAACATATCATAAGTCACATGTCAAGTTCTACCCGTCATTGTCCAGGTTAATTTGAACCCATCCGTACATACCCTTGACGAAGGCCAAAATAGTAGTACGAATGTCCTAAACCAACGCATCTATCTATGCAATCGAAAAGTAACAAGCAGCTACCATACACTATGCCTTGACGAAGGCCAACAAACATCGCATGAATACTAAGTGCTACCCGTCTGAAATGACGGAGGGCTACGAATGGTTTTTGGCGAAAAAACCTTTAGCGTAATGAACTTGATATCCTTGAAGGAACCAGATAGCTTTTTACAAATATTTAGTGGAGAAAACCTTTGCTAAAGAGGTCACTCCCGGTGAAGGGATCTCGGCTCTTTCCTTGTAGAATGAGGTGCATGATATTCCAACCGAATACCGCGATGCAAAGAAAAAAGTAATCGACTATAGTGAAGTTCTTACCCTGACGCAAACTTCTACCCAAGAGGTCACTCCCGATGAAGGGATCTCGGCCCTTGCCTCGTCGAATGAGGTGCTGGATATTCATAACCGAATACTGCTGTGCAAAACAAAATAAAACATCCTTATAATAACAGCTTTTTGAAAATTGTTCCAACAATATCGAATAGGTCTGTTTTCCTTGCATTGATCTGAATCAACACAGTCCCATCAATTAATCACACCAAAAAAGAACGAAAATATGATGTATGTATATTCCATCCGCATTCGCCACTGGGTCCCGTCATCACCCGTTAGGTTACTTAACTAATGACAGAGCGGGGACTGGACTAGCGCGGGTGTAAAACATATACAACATCTACTAGTATATATATAACAATATATAATAATCGCTCCAGGCATGATAAATGCAACATCACAGATAAGAAATAAGCATCACAGAACAATACAGATCATCTGGGAGACCCAGATTTCCTTTGAGCCGTAAGTGAAACCCGACGTTCCCCGGGTCATGTGGATAGCCTGTGCAATGAAAACCTAGACCCCTACAAGCGCGGAAACTTACCCGCTTAAACCAGAAGCGAGGAAGCCCCCTTCATCAAAGTGAATGGGCCACCCGGCACTTCACGGAATCCAGTAACTTGAGCACCCCATCTTCGGTCAACCTGTACCCCCTACGAGTGTGGCGAATAGCCCTCCAATTCTAGTGTGAGGCCCCATCCTTCTCAACGCCATGAGATGCGGACCTGTTTCCCTCTAGAACCCGGCTATCCGTGCACTCCATCGCGGGGTAATCCTAGTACAGAAAAGAAAATATGTACAATGGTAACATCGACTTTAACCCGGTCGTGCCCTAAAAGAATAATATACAAATAGGTAGTGACAACAGTCCACATGTCGGACGCTCACCCCGCGATATCAAATGTTCAAATAAAACTAAACGGTATTATCATTGCACACAAGCTATCCACCATGACGAATCCGCAACAACACAGCACAACACAGAACATCAATGTGAATGTCACGTTCGCAAACCCATCTAAAAGAACTATTGCAATTAGACAAGTTGTACCGCTCTAATGACATTCACGGTCGCAGATAGAAATGTATATACTGTAAACTTTAAATAGTGTTAGAAATATCAAGTTCGAAATAACCCCAAATAGCCCCAAACAACTAGATAAATCCATATCAAAACTGGGCTAAACTAGTAATACCACTGAACCAATATTCCAGAGACCAGACCAAACCTAAAATACGAAGCCCAGAATCAAACCTATGGCCGGCCATCTCGGTTTTGGAGGCAATGTGCTCGGCCAAAATCAGGTGGAAATGGTTCGTATTTAGGATGCAGTCGAGTGGTCACTTAAGTAGTCTTCTGCAGTTGCTAAAATATTTTTAGAAGACTCGTAAAAAATTGACAGAGAATGGAATACATCGGGTAATGTTTCGGGGTTGTTTCGGTTTCGATTGATTAACATCATCTAAACAACTAGTATACGGTTAACAGGTTGGCTCTGTTACCATGTAAGGCTACGGCAGCGCCCCGGCCATGAATCCGTGGCTAAACGCGGAACAAAAACTTTTAAAACCCGGCGCTAACGTAACCCTAATCGACGGATCGTACCATTAACCCTATACTAGTTCTATTAAAAGAGTTCAGAGAGGTTAACCGATCGACCCGTGTCCTTCGGTCTTCGACCTCTGTCCAAGCTCCTCGCGGCTGTCTCGATGATGTTTGGTCTCCAGTCTCTCTCGTCGAAGACGATCCACGTCGAGGATTAGTAATACGGGCTCCCGCTTCAAATCCGAAGTAGCTCGGGCTTCCAGTTTGCTAGCCTAGATGCACAAGATGAAGTAGAGATAGTGTGTGAATACTTTGTCTCAAAACATACATGGATTCTCAACTCATGAGAGGGTATGGATGGAGGTGAAGAAGAAGCCATTAGTGAAGGAAAGAGTGAGCTCAAGAAGAAGGCAACTCAAGAAAAGGTTCTGTTCTCTTTTTTTTGTGTGAGTTGTGAAGTCTTTTTATGTTGCGGAAACTAAAGAAAATCTAGCATAAAAAGGATCTGCCACTTGCACAAAAAAATCTCAACTCAAACAAAAACCAAGCAAGCCCCAATACCATGAGTCACCAATGTGCACATGCCACCATCAATGCCATATGCCAAGACTTGCACTCACACTTCACCTCAATCCAATATTAAACATTTAAACCAAAGCCCTAAATGTTTAATACAAAACAATGAAAATAAATGGCACCTTCAAAAGTAAACTCGTAACGAATCACAAGAATACCCCTCATCCATACATACATACCTGCATCCGTATTCCGACTGAAAACGAATACAACGAGACTAAAGTAATCCAACAATATAATACTATGATCCGGCTTAAACCAAAGCCTACTAGTATTATCCATTCGATCATGATCCGTGCACGAGTGCACGAATATGATCGAACCCTGCCATAAAACCATACGGTCTCTACAACGTTTCGCCCGAACCAGGGAAACCCTCTGTGTGGGACTCTAAAGACTCGTCACTACACTGACAGTGGGTTTAACTACAAGCACGTCAGTGGCACTAGCTGTACGTAACAGCTACCCAGGTATTGAGCGAAAGGGAGGCCGACGAGCAAACTCATCTTGAAACCCTACTGAGCCTGACAGTGACAATATCCGTAAAGTTCGGTCCGTTCGTCTATGAGTATCGCATATCGGGTCTAGGGGGTAGATAAAGTCAGACCCCTAATAACTTGATATTTAGTGTCGGTATGAAGCTCATCACCGCCTAAGAAACTACTGATCCGAATCAATAATTCTTCACTACCTTGGCCAAGGATTTCTGGTGATGGCCACCCGTGCACACCGCGACATCAACCCCCAATACCGGGAGAGACGAATCCCCTGACGATCCGCTCACTGCCTCCATGTGGCTCGGGACTGTATCCAACAAAAACGTTTTTTCATGACTCCTTTGAGCCGTGGTAGGGTGGTAATCAAAGTACAGTGGGAACTCACACGAGACAAATGATGATCTCAGGTTGATAGACTAACCTGTACACATGTCACCAGGGAACTGCTATCTGACAATAGGTATAATACCAACTAGCATGTTCCGGGCGAGTTCGTCCGGTGTACTCATAACCCAATGAGCACCTATATCCATCTAAGGTGATCCAACTGACACCAATGGCTTGTGAGACCGGCCACCGCCCCTCTTCGGGGTCTCGATCTTTATACACTAGTCTACTCTTGAAGTAACAATGCCCAGTCTCGAAACTCCTATGACTAGGGACACTTTAACGATGTGCTTATAGACTACCCAACTCTCACGTATATGATCGCCATCATACTGCTGGTACTCAAGAAAGAATCATATGGGCTCTATCAACGTGTAATAGTGATCTGTAATGTCACCTGAAGCATGTACACGATGATAAAGACAGACCAGATAGCATAGTATCATCTCGAGTAAGACTGTTCTACCGGTATAGGTCCTCCCTCAATCATTGCAATCACGTGCCTGCTATCCAATAATTGACTTGAGGGCATTATAGCAACAACATCACATGTCATCAATGTAAGTAAATATGTGTATCCCAATTTTCGTTGAGATATAGCAACGAAACCGGCAATACTCCACATATTACACTTACGGCCGCAGAAAAGAAAGTGAAAACTTCAACAATTGGAATCCGCAACCGCCTTTAGACATCATAAACCCAATGTATCACATACTTTGGATTTCATGCCTAACCAAATGAATTCCTTAGACATCTCATGCCTAACAATTATAAACCCTGCATTTTAGTATCGATATTGAAAACACTTTTCAATAACCAGTCGGGTAATTCAACAAGATTCCCAACAACCTGTTCGAATGCTCGCCGGAAACTTTAATAGACGGCCGCACCCCCGTTGCCGTCGGCGAAGTGCACTTAGGCGGAACACCTGTAACGTTTTGGAAATCGTTATGCGAATTTTCTGTTTTTAGGGTAAAATAGTCGGTGTTTTCTGTAAAACCCGGAATGTGATCAAATTTCAGTATAGACTTGACCACACCTAGTTTAACTAGAATAGTGCTAGTTTGCGGGATTTAGTGGTCATTTGGAAGTTTTGGTTCACATTGATATTTTCCCTAATTAAATTATTATTTTAAGTTGTTAATTATGCACTTAATTAGTGGTAATTAAAAATTTGGTTTGGGTTAATGTCACGACCCGAAGGTACGGAACGTGACCGGCACTAAAATTATGAAACGTCTACAGGCGCAACGTAATCTAAGTAAGCCGAAGCCCAGAAATCTAAACCATTTAAAAGAAGAAGTGTAGGAAAACAAGTTTAAAAGAAACATCAAATTTTCTCAAAAATTTCGGTAGAGTCTCCTTTGTAAAAACTGGCCCCAAACGGGTACAAACAAGAAATATATACACAAGCAATAATAAAGGCATCTCCAAACGGGAGCTAGCTCTTTGCCAATTGGCGGACACAACCACGCAAGCAATATAATATACAACGCCGAAGGGCGAGGAACAAAACTCAGAAGAAAACCAAAATCCACCAGAAAACCATAATAATACAAGCGTGACTCTAAGATCGAAAAATAAACAACCGTCTTCTAAAATCTATCAAAAATACAAGTCTGGTTGATGGAGCTTACTAGATATAACTTAAATAAATAAAAGTACAATGGCGGTCACGATACAAGTGAACCAACCTACCAAGCAATCACCCTGAATGAAGTGGTGTGCCAACCAGCTACCAAGGAAACCTGTACATCTGAACCTGTAAGAAAATTTGGCACAACGGGGGTGAGTTGCCAACTCGTGAGTAGAAGACATCTGGGAGTAGAAATCACATGCACGATGATCTCCTAGGTCATAATAATATACATAAATAACACTAGTCATCTAGTAGTGACAGGGTAATCATCTGTGCGAAAGTGCAGTACTCAGTGTATCGTGTCAGTGTCACTAAACAGTAATGAGTCACATATCTGATGTATGAATGCATCATGAATGAGAAAATCTACCACGAAATCTGCATAATCTGATTTAAGAAAAAAATCAATGAATCTTGTATAATAAAACTGAAACATCATCAGTGAAAATGACAGAAAGTCCGTATCAAGCATCGACATAATATCTCAATATCTCAAGTCTCAATATCTCAATATCTCAATGTCTCAGTATCTCAATGTTTCAATATCTCGGGCTTCGTCGGTCCAGATCGGCCCAAATAATCAAATCTCACGACAACGGTCGGTATCCTCCGGATATCCGCCGCGCCAGACATCACCGGTCGATAGTCCGTGCCCCTGCCAGGATCAACGCCATCATCTGCGATCTTCTTGCCGCGAGGTACCTACCGGGCCCACCATGTATCCGAAACGTTTCATCCTACTGCTTAAATCGGGTCTCGAAATCCAACAATTATCATGAAAACTCATGGTGGATGACACATACATCACGAGAAAACCGCAAATTGCATTTTAAAATGAGAGAGAGAGAGAAGTTATTATAAATTCCTGCGGTTTTCCCCCAAAAATCCAGAAATCTTATGGAATTCCAAAATCCAAGAATCAAGAGTAAGTAAACAGTGAATATCGGCATAAAGCCCCAGAATAGTATATGAATGAATATATGAATGCATGAAGTATCTATGAAACGAATGCAATCTCTAAGTTAACACATGAGAGCAATCACAAAAATATTATGTGGTAACTAACATTTAGATGATTATATCAATGAGATAATTTGTTCTAAAGTGTACGTGACATGGCAATTACCGATGATGATGTGTGTGAGCCGGCAAATAAGTGTACGTGGAACATGCGCATTATCGGTAATGGTGCTGGTGTCCTAACAGGCAGGGTTTCATATTAGCTAAAGAAACATAGTATGAACATGCAATGCGATGAATACAACATGAATATAACGGTGAATGTGTAGTAACCACACATTTAGAATATACATATCGAACTACGAGTCATATAGTTTGTTTTTTGAAATAGCACGAATCGTGGTTTTTAGAAAAGTAGGGGCTACGGGGTTTTATAGAAAAGATATGTCCTTTGAAAAATCCGTAGTATCCCTCAGGCTGTCTTTAAAAATGCACACGATTCGTTAGTTTTGAAAATACGTATGACTCGAGCCTAACTAACATCTACCTAACCATTTAAAGGACTAAACTAAAGAAACTAGTCAATAGTAAGAAGAATCCACCTACAGTCTGAGTCGATATCTCTAGTAGTCGGCGATCCAGCCTCAATAGCGTCACGTACAAAGTATGACTTCCTCAAGTCAAGAGTGCGGATCAATCATCCCATCTATAGCTCGTACGGTAAAATCCATCGTATGAAATCCCAAAATCGGGGTACGGGTCAACTATCATATATACGCCATCATTCATTTGGGTATCTTCATCAATCAATATCACAATCTAGGGACTGTTCCAAAGTCTCGTATATTCCGATGTCATCAACACATATCATCATATATGAATACACACCGCCCAAATGATCCATTATAAATATCATACCACATCTCATATCATATCTCGATCGTATGTCAAACATCATATATATATATATATATATGTTGGAGATAGTGCCCTCAGAGTCAATTATTGGATCACAGGCACGTGATTGCAATGATTGAGGGAGGACCTGTCCCAGTAGGACATTCTTACTCAGGATGATAGTATGCTATCTGGTTTATCTTTATCATCATGTACTGCTTTAGGTGACCTTACGAGTCGCTATTACACGTTGATAGAGCCCCTAGGATTCTTGCTTGACTACCAGCAGTATGAGGGCGATCATATACGTGAGAGCCGGGGTCTATAAGCACATCCTTAAAAGGTCCCTAGTCGTGGGAGTTTCGAGACAGGGCATCGATACTCCGGAGTAGACTAGTGTATACAGTCGAGACCCCGACGAGGGGCGGTGGCCGGTCTCACAAGCCACTGGTGTCAGTTGGTTCACCTAAGATGTATACAGGTGCTCATTGGGTTATTAGTACACCGAACAGGACTCGCCGGGAACTTGCTAGTTGGGATTATACCTGATGTCAGATAGCAGTTCCCTGGTGACATGTGTACAGGTTAGTTCATCGACCTGAGATCGTCATTTGTCTCGTGTGAGTTCCTACTGTGCTTTGATTACTACCCTACCACGGCTCAAAGGAGTCGTGCAAATAGGTTTTAGTTGGGTACAGTCCCGAGCCACATGGAGGCAATGAGCGGATCTGCAGGGGTTCGTCTCTCCCGGTATTGGGGGGTGAGGTCGCGCTGTGTCTAGGAGAGCCAGAACATGAAAAGTCCTTGGCCAAGGAAGGAGATTTGTTGGTAGGTATTCCAGTAGTATCTCAGGGTGTTCTGGGCTACACTCCGACACGACTTGTACCGCTATTGGGGGTCTGACTTTTACCAACCCCCTAGGCCCGCCATGCGATGCTCATAGACAAACGGACCGGACTGTACGGATATTGTCACTGACAGGCTCAGTAGGGTGTCAGGATGAGTTCGCTCATCGACGTCCCTTTTGGTCAATAGATGGTGGCCCGTCACGTATGGCTAATACCTCTGACGTACTGGTGGTTAAATCCACAGCCATAGTATTGACGAGTCTTTAGAGTCCACCACACACAGTTACTCAGGTTTCGGGCGAAACGCTGTAGAGGCCGTATGGAGATATGGCAGGGTTCGATCAGATACGTGCGGTATTGCACGGATCGTGATCGGACGGATTTTACTGGACGGCTTTGGCTTAAGCCGGATCCTAGTATTAGATAGTGTAGTTTTGTCTCTTTGCATTTGTGTTCAGTGGGAATAAAAATGCGGGCATGTATATGCAGTAGCGGGGTTTTCCTGTAATTTATTACGGGATCAGTTTTCTGAAGTTGCCAGTTTGCATTCCGTTCCGGCCGGTTTTCTTTTATTCCTTCACGACCAGACTTTCGATGGAGGGGGTTATTTGCACATTTGCAAATAACATTTGTGGAGGGGTTTTCTTGCACTTTGTGGCTTCATGATATGACTATCATCATTATATTCCTTTTGCATCATTTGTCTTGCATCAAATGAGAATGAGAAATGAGTGTGATATTGGTGTGAGCCTTTTTCCTTTATCATTTTCTTTTTCCTCCACTTGATAACACTTGGTTTTTTTTTTATTCCATTCTCTCCACCATTTTTAGAGGGGTCGGCCACACTAGAGGGAGAGAGAGGTTCATTTCATGAGTGGCATTTTCTCATCTCATTTTCCTTGCTAAAATTGTGAGCACCATATTCCTCCATAGTTCTTTCTCTCATTACCTCCATCAATGGCAACCTCATAAACCCCAAAGAGACATGGCTACTACACTTAGTCTACAGCAAATCTTGGACGCATCGGCTAGCCAACTTCGCGCCCGAGTTGCCTCGGTCCAGAGGTGGGAGACCATAAAAGAACTCGGCTACGTAGTGCCCTTTCCGACGAGGAGGTGATGGATGGAGTTTCCGGGGGAGATCGGAGTGGAAATGAAGACCGAAGGACACGGATCGCTTGGTATAGCTTCTCTACCCATCTTGTTTTTTCTGGTAGCTAGGTTAATGGCCCGATCCGGGGTAAAAGTGCGCGGTGGTGCCGGTTCAATAGTTTTTGAAAGTTTTCGTTTCCGCGTTTCCGACGTCGGATCGACGGCCGGAGCGCCGCCGCGTGTTGGAGATAGTGCCCTCATAGTCAATTATTGGATCGCAGGTACGTGATTGCAATGATTGCGGAGGACCTATCCCGGTAGGACAGTCTTACTCGAAATGATAGTATGCTATCTGGTTTGCCTTTATCAGTCGTGTACATGTTCAGGTGACTGATTGCATGTTACACTTTGATAGAGCCCTTAGGATCTTGCTTTACCACCAACAGTATGAGGGCGATCATATAAGTGAGAGTTGGGTGGTTTATATGCATATCCTTAATTGTGGTCCCTAGTCGTGGGAGTTTCGAGACAGGGCATCGATACTCCGGAGTAGACTAGTGTATACAGTCGAGACCCCAACGAGGGGCGGTGGCCGGTCTCACAAGCCACTGGTGTCAGTTGGATCACCTAAGATGTATACAGGTGCTCATTGGGTTATGAGTACACCGGACAGGACTCGCCGGGAATCTGCTAGTTAGTACTATACCTATCGTCAGATAGCAGTTCCCTGGTGACATGTGTACAGGTTAGTTCATCGACCTGAGATCGTCATTTGTCTCGTGTGAGTTCCCACTGTGCTTTGATTTCTACCCTACCACGGCTCAAAGGAGTCGTGCAAACAGGTAGTTTTTGGGTACAGTCCCGAGCCATATGGAGGTACGTGAGCGGATCGGCAGGGGATTCGTCTCTCCCGGTATTGGGGGCGAGGTCGTGCTGTGTCTAGGAGAGCCATTACACAAAGTCCATGGCCATGGCAGGAGATTTACTGGTAAGTACTCCAGTAGTATCTCAGGGTGTTATTGGGCTTCACTCCGACACGACTTATACTGCTTCTGGGGGTCTGACGTTACTAGCCCTCTAGGCGGATATGCGATACTCATTGACGAACGGACCGGACTGTATATACATAGTCACTGTTAGGCTCAGTAGGGTTTTCGGAGGAGTTCGCTCATCGGTCTCCCTTGAGTTCGCTCCTCGGCCACCCTTGAGGTCAGTCCGTGGGCAGCCGTTACGCATTGCTAGTGCCGCTGACGGTTTGTGGTTAAACCCACTGCCAGGGTGCTGACGAGTCATTAGAGTCCCCCACAGGCAGTTTCCCAAGTTCGGGCGAAACGTTGTAGAGGCCGTATGGTTTTATGGCAGGGTTCGGAAAATGCACGTGCGTTTACGCACGTGTCGATTTTCGGACAGATGATACTGGTCGGCTTTGGTTTAAGCCGGATCCGAGTATTATAATGAGTAGGTATAATATCTTTGTCTCAGTTGCATTTGTATTCGGTCGTAATACAAATGCGGGTATATTTATACAGTTTCGGGGTTGTCCTGAAATTCGTTTCAGGATCACTTTTGGAAGTTGCCAGTTTCCAGTTTTCTATCAGCCGTCTTTTAACATTCGGTTAAAGACGGATTTATCTTTTCTTCAGATATGAGTGAGTCATCATTCTAGAAGCTTCTAGAAGTGATGATGAGGCATATGACTCATTAGTGCATTAATGGTTTCATTAAAGGCATGATGAGGTGTTTAAGTGATTCATGCTTTAGCATTAATACTTTTTGTTTTCCTTAGGATATTTTTGAGTGAGAAGCTTTTGCTTATGGTTACTCTCTTGCTCCTACACTCACCTCCCTCCTTTGATATATATATAGCCTCCTCTCTCTCTCTCATTCACACACTTGATTCAAGAGAGAAAAGATTTTGATAGTATTTATCGGTGTATGGAATTTCACAGTCCATTTCATTCCATCACCCGATTTCCACGGCAACTTCATTAACCGATCGTCCACGGACTTGGACGAAGTGAGACAAAGTCATCTACTCATTCTCTACATCAATCTTGGTCGTCTCTTTTAGCAAACTTGACGATCGAGTTGCCTCGAGTCAGAGGCGGGAGCCCGTTTAAAGATCCGATCATGTGGTGCCACCTCGACGAGGACATCGGAGTTTGACGAGATCGGAGCAGCCGCAACGGAGCGTGGGATGATGGTTGAAGAACGAAGGACTCGGATCGTTTGGTACAATCTTCCTACACTCTTTACAGTATGTTAGTTTAGCAATAATGGCAGATCCGGGTTAAAGTATACGATAGCGCCAAGTTTAAAAGTTTTATTCCGCATTTGGCGTCTGTAGACTGCCGGGGCGCTAACGTAGACTTACAGTGGTATCAGAGCCTCACCATTTTGCTATACTAACTTGTGCTAACGAGTTTAAAACATCGATCCGACCGAAATTCAATAATCGTATTTTTCTTCACTTGACAGTTCTGTTGTTTTTAAACGGTGTCAAAATTGATTTCTGTATATCTCAAAAATCCATGCAGGAGTTTTTAAGACCCACGACGAAATTTGGGGTCGTGACTCCTCTAAGTTGCCGCGGAAGCGCGGCCAAACCCATGGTTTGGCCGCCCTTCCGCGGCCATGTGAGGAGCACGTGCTCCCAACTTTTTGCAGTGGGTTCTACTTTGGTTTTTGGGGTTTTTGATATATATAGTTTTGGCCCAGATTTTGTTACTGTTCACCAGTAAGCAGTGGGGCCCACTTTTTGATATTTGGTCTTTGGTCGATCGTAATTTAAACACGTTAGTTTACAGTGCTTACATTATATCTCCGACCGGGAATGTCATTTGATCGGTAAACCGCGTTTAATTGCTATAGTTCTTTTAGACGGGTTTGCGAACGTGACATTCGCGTTGATGTTCTGTGTTGTGCTGTGAAGTTGCGGATTTGTCGTGGTGGATAGCAGTGTGCAATGGTAGTACAGTTTGTGTTTATTTGTACATTTGATATTGCGGGGCGAGCGTCCAACTTGTGGACTGCCGTCACTGCCTGTTGTATAATATTCTTTTGGGGCACGACCAGGTTGCGGTCGATGTATCTATTGTACTATTTTTCATTACTGTACTAGGTTTTACCCCGCGACGGAGTGCACGGATAGCCGGGTTCGGGAAAGCAACGGGTCCGCATCTCATGGCTTTGAGAGGCAGAGGGGCCCCACTTCAGAATTGGCAGACTATTCGCCGCACTCGTAGGGGGTACAGGTTGACCCAAGGAGGGGTGCTCAATTTACCGGATTCCGTGAAGTGCCGGGTGTTCCATTCACTATGCTGTGGAGGACTACCTCGCTTCAGGTTTTGGCGGGTAACTTGCCGCACCCGTAGGGGTCTAGGTTTCATTGCACAGGCTATCCACACGACAGGGGAACGTCGAGTTTCAGCAGCGACTCTGTGAAACTCGGGGATCCCAGATATCTGTAATGTTATGTGATGCTTATTACTTTTCTGTAATGTTGCATATTATCACGCCTGGAGCGATTATGTATATTGGTTTATATACTATTAGATGTTGTATATGTTTTACACCCGCGCTAGTCCAGTCCCCGCTCTGTCGTTAGTTAAGTAACCTAACGGGTGATGACGGGACCCAGTGACGAATGCGGATGGCATATACGTACATTTTATTTTCGTTCTTTTCTGGTGTGATTGAATGATGGGACTGCGTTGATTCTGATCAACGCAAAGTAAAAACAAACCTGTATACAGTTGTTGGAACAATTTTAAAAGTGTTATTGCAAAGACGTTTTCTTTTGTTATGCATAGCGGTATTCAGTGGAATATCCAGCACCTCATTCGACGGGGCAAGGGTCGATATCCCTTCACCGGGACTGACCCCTTGGACAGAAGTTTGCGTCAAAGTAATAACTTTACTATAGTCGATTACAAGTTGCTTTGCATAGCGGTATTCAGTGGAATATCCTGCACCTCATTCCACGAGGAAAGAGCCGAGATCCCTTTACCGGGAGTGACCTCTTTAGCAAAAGGTTTTCGCCACTATATTTTAAAAAGCTATCAGGTTCCTTCAGCGATATCAAGTTCACTACGCTAAAGGTTTTTCGCCAAAAACCAGCCGTAGCCCTCCGTCATTTCATATGGATGGTCAGTAGTATTCAAGCTATGCTTGTTGGCCCTTAGTCAAGGCATAGTGTTTGGTAGCTGCTGGGCATTCATTTGTTGCATAGATAGATGAGTTGGTTTGGGACAGTCGTACAGCCTTGTTGGCCCTTAGTCAAGGGCGAGTACGGGTGGGTTCAAATTAACAAGATAATGATGGGCAGAACTTGACATGTGACTTATGATTTGCTGGCCCTTAGTCAGGATCATAAGAGCATGGGGCAAAAACTATATCAGGAGTTTCTAAAGAAACTGAAACTTGCCGAGTATGCGCATACCTTCTGGAGTATGAGTAACGTGGATGCATTCCACCACATTATCATGCGATGAGAGTTGGATCCTGATTCTCACTGATGAGTTGGTTTACTCTTCGGGTGATCCCGATTGATTCTTCTTTAGGTTTGGAGGAGAATTTGACAGGACAGTGGGAGGTTTCCGGATTAGATAAAATGATGACCATTCTGATCTAGGTTAGAGTGCACGCAGAGTGTTTCTTTTCTCTCTCTCTCTTTGGCAGCGACCTTTGACCGACCCTAGACTATGACTCATTGACCAAGTTGACCGAACCTTCTTATAATACTGGCTTTTGGATTGTCTATGTTGCATAAGTCATTGCCACTCCTTCTTTTACCCTTTGAATTTCTCAGAACACCCGTATTACTACGGATATCCACTTCCATTGGATAGAGCCATCGTATGGTTATATACGAACTCGAAGGGACTTCTTCGAGGATGGATCAAGGTTCAGGAGAAATAGAATTGGTTTATTCAGTTGTCTTTTATTATCACCTTCTCTCAGGTTGCGAGAGCTCCTTGGTATAGGAGAGTACACCTATTACGCTTATTGGATAGTCTTATTCCAAACCATAGGCTGGTGCCGAAAGGTAGGGAATGAAGAAAACCAATTAGCCTAAGTAGGGTGTGCAGAAGGTAATATGTAAAGACAAAATAAAGGGATTAGAAAGAGGGCAAAGTGAATTGCGACTGATATCATTCACGACCAAAACCGCGTACTTCATCGCCGCTCCTATTTCACCTTTAAAAAGGATAAGGTATTATTCAGTTGACTTTTATCGTCACCTTCTCTCGAGATGCGAGTACTCCTTGGTTTAGGAGGGTACACCTATTATGCTTACTGGATAGTCTTCTTCCAAACCATAGGCTGGTGCCGAACGGTAGGGAAGGAAGAAAACCAGTTAGCCTAACGATGGTGTACAGAAGGTAACGACTAAAGACAAATAAAGGGGATTTGGAGAGATGGCAATAAAATATACGGTTGAAGTCATGAATTGGATTATGGAAGAGGCATTGCTATGAATACCAGGATACCCCTACGAAACATTTTCATGTTTCAGTGCATTGTTAAAGGAAAAACTGTTTTCCCGATTAGACACTTACTCCAAGGGTATGTATTTACCAGGTTTCATTTTCATATCTGTATGGTTTTTACAGATGATGAGTGGGAGTAAGATATTGGGAATTAGGTGATCATCCTCATTATATCGGAATTCGTTGTAATTGGTGATATTTGAGGAAATCGCCAGGGTACAGTTTTCCACCTACAACGCACAGGTTTTGAGTTGTTTAACTCAGCGGACTTATACAGAGTATTGTATGTTGTCCAGTGTCCATCAGGACAAAGGGGTAGGTCCTTGTACTATGTTCTGTTTACTTATAACTTCTCTAGTATTTAGACGAGTGTTTCGTAGAAATACAAGGTCTAAGTTTTGAGAAGTTGTGGGTATAAGAATAAAGTAGAGAACCAGGTGTCACAAGTATCGGGATTCTTCAAAGAGATCGAAGATGTAGATTCTTGTGATTGGTATTCAGATGATAGTGATGGTTTTGAGAAACGTGTTTCTCTTTCAGGTTACTCATGATTGGATGGATTCCTAAGTTGAGTAATGCTGATTAGCCTCTTTCCATTAAGATGATATGCACTGGAGACAGATGCATGGATTGAATATGGTTCCAATTAAATAAGTGCCAAAGTTTCTATATTGGATATAGAATGGATCGTACCTTAAAAGAAACTAAGGTACGGGGAGTTGTCCAGCTTATGCTTAAAACCAGACTCTGGATAACTCAGGGCACGTTTCTGTAATGGCTGTTTGTGGGTTGACCCTGGCTATGACGAGGGTTGATATTCTACCATTTGCAAGATCAATAGTTCTTGACTCGCCACAGTTTTAGTAAAAAAAAAATGGATCTTTTTCAGAAAACAGTAGTGGGAGTATGGTAGAACTGGAAGTTATTCCAGAACCGCGAACGATTACGGAAAATTTAATAGGACCTATACATTCAATCAGGTTTGACATTCCAATAGCCACTCCGCAGATTTGGTGGGTAACCTCAGACGCCCGAGAGGTACTTCGGTAGCCTCAGAGACGGTAACAGGGAGGTTCTTATCTACCAAGACTTGACACTACTGTTGTTCCAGGATATGAGACCCGGTAGGAGGGTTGTCGTAGTCAGTGGGAGCAGCGGAAGTATAGTGGGCAAGATGCTTATATCTATTTATAGACTTGAGCAGTTTTAGCGGAGATAGATCATCTAATTTTGATGTGACAGTCATGGGTTTGACTTCAATCAGAATAGGGGATGGATCAGTTAAGAAGGTAGTAGGGTGTGATGTCATGGTATCTGGATGACATACACAAAGTAGGAAGTAAAATTCCTATACTACGATCGGTTGTACTGTGGTCGTTACACAGTTGTTTCTCCAGACAGGATATGGATATAATATTTGACATTTTGGTTTCTAGATCTATGGTTTTAGATCTGGATTTGGGTAGTTTCCCAATGTGGGTACTCTGACAGATATTCTAATGGTTTTTGGAATAGTTGACTCCTAGCATGGTGGTGAACCTGCAGGTGATGGAGTCACCCTCTCTAAAGGTGTCTTACAGACTAAAGCGGAGAGGGATGTGCATGATTGGCAGATCACTTGCTTAGGCAATTGAGTCAATCATAAGATGTCAAGTACCGCACCAAATGTTGTTTTTGCACTAGATGCAATAAGTTTGTATTAATCCAATCCTGGAGAAACATAAGGAAGCAGTTTTAGAACACTAGTACATGTTCTACGGATTTGATGACGGCAGACTCTTTCGGGAGACGGTTATCATTCCAGGCTTCAAAGGTGACATGGATGACAGAGTGATTGTCAGAGTTTTTAGTTTTCCCTCTGACAAGGGACAGTATTATGGACAGGTGGTTCCAGAGGATACTGTGGGTGGCATGGTGCCGGATACTGATTAGGTTCAGTGATCCATACAGTCTAAGAAGTTTGGATATGGAGTTCATTTATGAACTAAGGTCCCATCAGATATCCAGACATATTCTAAGACAGGTACTACTCAATTCGGGAGATGGCTTTCTCCGCGAACTTGAGATTTAGAGAGATATTGAAAAATACTTCTAGGCGGATCCACTCACTGAGGCTATTTCTCGAACACAATAGTTTTACAAACGGGCTTTGTGAAACTGATTAGTAGAGGAGTTGGATGTTCGGTTTCACACGGGCTGTGAGTAGTCGACATCGCAATATTAGCCTTGAGTGCAAGTGGGAGATTGTTGGAGATAGTGCCCTCATAGTCAATTATTGGATCGCAGGTACGTGATTGCAATGATTGCGGAGGACCTATCCCGGTAGGACAGTCTTACTCGAAATGATAGTATGCTATCTGGTTTGCCTTTATCAGTCGTGTACATGTTCAGGTGACTGATTGCATGTTACACTTTGATAGAGCCCTTAGGATCTTGCTTTACCACCAACAGTATGAGGGCGATCATATAAGTGAGAGTTGGGTGGTTTATATGCATATCCTTAATTGTGGTCCCTAGTCGTGGGAGTTTCGAGACAGGGCATCGATACTCCGGAGTAGACTAGTGTATACAGTCGAGACCCCAACGAGGGGCGGTGGCCGGTCTCACAAGCCACTGGTGTCAGTTGGATCACCTAAGATGTATACAGGTGCTCATTGGGTTATGAGTACACCGGACAGGACTCGCCGGGAATCTGCTAGTTAGTACTATACCTATCGTCAGATAGCAGTTCCCTGGTGACATGTGTACAGGTTAGTTCATCGACCTGAGATCGTCATTTGTCTCGTGTGAGTTCCCACTGTGCTTTGATTTCTACCCTACCACGGCTCAAAGGAGTCGTGCAAACAGGTAGTTTTTGGGTACAGTCCCGAGCCATATGGAGGTACGTGAGCGGATCGGCAGGGGATTCGTCTCTCCCGGTATTGGGGGCGAGGTCGTGCTGTGTCTAGGAGAGCCATTACACAAAGTCCATGGCCATGGCAGGAGATTTACTGGTAAGTACTCCAGTAGTATCTCAGGGTGTTATTGGGCTTCACTCCGACACGACTTATACTGCTTCTGGGGGTCTGACGTTACTAGCCCTCTAGGCGGATATGCGATACTCATTGACGAACGGACCGGACTGTATATACATAGTCACTGTTAGGCTCAGTAGGGTTTTCGGAGGAGTTCGCTCATCGGTCTCCCTTGAGTTCGCTCCTCGGCCACCCTTGAGGTCAGTCCGTGGGCAGCCGTTACGCATTGCTAGTGCCGCTGACGGTTTGTGGTTAAACCCACTGCCAGGGTGCTGACGAGTCATTAGAGTCCCCCACAGGCAGTTTCCCAAGTTCGGGCGAAACGTTGTAGAGGCCGTATGGTTTTATGGCAGGGTTCGGAAAATGCACGTGCGTTTACGCACGTGTCGATTTTCGGACAGATGATACTGGTCGGCTTTGGTTTAAGCCGGATCCGAGTATTATAATGAGTAGGTATAATATCTTTGTCTCAGTTGCATTTGTATTCGGTCGTAATACAAATGCGGGTATATTTATACAGTTTCGGGGTTGTCCTGAAATTCGTTTCAGGATCACTTTTGGAAGTTGCCAGTTTCCAGTTTTCTATCAGCCGTCTTTTAACATTCGGTTAAAGACGGATTTATCTTTTCTTCAGATATGAGTGAGTCATCATTCTAGAAGCTTCTAGAAGTGATGATGAGGCATATGACTCATTAGTGCATTAATGGTTTCATTAAAGGCATGATGAGGTGTTTAAGTGATTCATGCTTTAGCATTAATACTTTTTGTTTTCCTTAGGATATTTTTGAGTGAGAAGCTTTTGCTTATGGTTACTCTCTTGCTCCTACACTCACCTCCCTCCTTTGATATATATATAGCCTCCTCTCTCTCTCTCATTCACACACTTGATTCAAGAGAGAAAAGATTTTGATAGTATTTATCGGTGTATGGAATTTCACAGTCCATTTCATTCCATCACCCGATTTCCACGGCAACTTCATTAACCGATCGTCCACGGACTTGGACGAAGTGAGACAAAGTCATCTACTCATTCTCTACATCAATCTTGGTCGTCTCTTTTAGCAAACTTGACGATCGAGTTGCCTCGAGTCAGAGGCGGGAGCCCGTTTAAAGATCCGATCATGTGGTGCCACCTCGACGAGGACATCGGAGTTTGACGAGATCGGAGCAGCCGCAACGGAGCGTGGGATGATGGTTGAAGAACGAAGGACTCGGATCGTTTGGTACAATCTTCCTACACTCTTTACAGTATGTTAGTTTAGCAATAATGGCAGATCCGGGTTAAAGTATACGATAGCGCCAAGTTTAAAAGTTTTATTCCGCATTTGGCGTCTGTAGACTGCCGGGGCGCTAACGTAGACTTACACCGCGGACTTACAATATCATCATTCACAAGGTATCATCATCAAACAACATCATGATCTGGTTACTGATCTAAGTCTCAAAACATTCCAATGTCATCACACATTTATCATATATGTATATATTTTCTTATCGCACAACGATCCGCTATAATATCATAACTCGGTCACATATCAAATATCTCACGGCATCATGCCCTATCATAACGACTCATCTCCAAGTATCATATAACATCCTCATATCATGTGTATATGTTGTAGACCAATAAAAATAAGTGTGTGTGCGCCAACCTATACTCTAGGATCTCGCGACTAAGGACTAGAATAGAAGCACTGCCATCCAAAATACACAAATTCCGATCCGTGGTCATCCTAGAACCTTTCTTGCTAAATATTCGCATCTCGCAATAATATATATATATATATATATATATATATATATATCATGACCACGTCATATCCTACGAAGTTGCGGGGGTGCTATACGCCATCAACCCGACTTCCCACGTCATATAACATCTACTCACATGGTCCTTGCCTGCCGAAGTTGATGTCGCCATCATCTTCTTCATCGTCCGAAGTCCACGTGAGAGGTACCTATAGGAAAACATATATAATATCGTAAACCGAAATCGTGGGCAAAACCAAAACAGCACACAAAACGCGCATAGGTTTAAACCTATGACCCGCTCATGCAAAAGAACCAAATAACCCTCGACCTTGGCGTACAAACGCCAATTGATTGAGAAAAACCCAAACTCACCAATCGTCGTTTTACAACTCACTAAATATAATATGAAATAAATTGTAACTCATCAAAATCTCAAAATAAATCAAATCGATTTATTTCCGAAAACCTAGAAAGCACTGAATTACCGTTTTACTTCAAAACTTGATGTTTAAACAAATCTAGTGGCCACAATATTCACTAAATATTGTAACTAGATCATACAAACCATTTCTATAATTTAATCTCATCAATTTTCATTAAACCCAAAATTCTAGTTTGCAAAATTATCTAACTTTAATAATTTCAAAGTAACAATGCACAAAACAACAACTAAACTAGGTTTTGCATGATCTAAGGTGTTAAACTACAAATTATAATATTAATGATGTGATGAAAATCTTATCTAGATTTTAATATCACTTATTTATATTATTTCTAAAACCTAGTTTGCAAAATTATGCAATTTGGACAAATTAATTGTAATAATTTACAAATTAGCTTCTAGATTAGGTTTTGCATAGCATTAACATGTTAATCTACTCATAAAAACCATAATATAATGATAAAAACCCTCACTAGAATTTTATCTCACCTCTATATATATTTTATAAAAACCTAGTTTACAAATAGCTTAATTAGAACAATTTAAATGTAACAAATTAGTAATTTGACAACTAGATTTTATTTTGCATACTCTAAGATCTTATACTACACTTTGTAACTATGATTACATGATAAAAACCCTAATTTGCTTTCAAAACCCTTTGTTGAAATTTTAATTTAGCAATTAGAACCATAATTAAACACCGAAATTCATTAAATTGAGGTAATTAAACATCAAGTAACAATTGGTTTAAGATTATACCTCCAAACCATGAGATAAAACATGTAACTTAATTTCCAAAATGCTAACTCTGCTCTAAGATCCAACCTTTTTTGGCCAAAGAATAATGGGTAGAGATTGTATTTGGAATTTGTGAGATTTTTCATGGATTTTTGGATGAATTTATGTAAATTTTCAAATGGGAATGACGTGTGAAATTTTGGGGCTGTTCAATAAGGAGGCTCGGCCATTTTAGAGGAGGGAAAGAGAGAGTGAGAAAAGAGTGTAGAAATGTGTAGAAGACTTGTATAATAATTACATCTTTTATGCCATTTCATATTTATTTGATTTTATTCATTTTCTTTTCTAAATAAAACCTAGAATTCTCTAGAATTTTGAAGACAATTCAAGAAGAGAAGATCATGCTACAAATTAAATTCTAATATGTCATGGCTCACTTTATAAAATTAACCCATTTCTAATTTGTAATTACCTCTAATTAAATGTATAATTAAAAACTTATGTTAATATTGGAAATTAATTAATTACGGAAAATATTTTAGTAAACTAGAAATTTACAAGTGACCAATTAAATACCAAATACTAGAAATTACATAACCTAAATAGGTATATTTACGTCTATAATGAAAAATAATTGTAGTTAAGTTTTACGGAAAATACGGTTTATTTTACCGATTATCAGAAAATTCACCTAAAGGATTTTATTTATTTAATTATTTATTTATTTATTTTTAAAATGTTACAGTTAATTACTTCTAATGGGAATCTTTGCTAATCTAATCACTAGATTAAGCTTAATCCATTCTTGCATAATATCTAGATATTTGTGTTTAAAGAAAATTTTTTTTAAAGGAAAAGAAATAGGTGGCATATGATATTTAGTGCATTAATGAGCATTTATTGCATGTTTAGCTAGATAATTCCATTTCTTTTCACAAAACCCCCCTCACTCATTGCATGGCCGAGCCCTCCCCCCATTTCTTCCCTCTTTCACCCCTTGCCCATTTCCATCTTCTTCAAGCTAAATAAATCATCAAAAATCCACAAATAATCCCACAAACTCATAATTAAATCAAAACCCATCATTCTTCATCTCTAAACTAGATTGGAACTTCGTGAAAGGCTTCATTTTGGAGGGCTAATTTTGGAGTTTGTTGCTATTTTGAGATCTAGTTTGTGAGGTATAAACTCTAACCCTAATATTTAATTTGTTGTTTAAATCCTTAAAGCTAGCTATTTAAGTGTTTTAATATAGCTTTAATTTCATGTTTAGACGATTCATGTTAGTTTTGTGAAAATCAAGTTAGGGTTTTGATATGTTAATATGGTTAATCATGAAGTGTAGACTTGGAAAACATAATCAATTTCTGAGAATGATATTTGTTAAAATTCCTAATTTGTCTAATTGAGATTTTAGCAAACTAAGTTTTTCTAAATCCTATTTGGGTGAGATTAAAATTGTGGTAATGGTTTGGATAACTATGTTAAGCTAATTTGTGTTGTTGGAAATCGCTAGAATTGTTAAATTTCTAGACTTGTGCTAAATCTTCGATAAAGATGCTTACTAGCTTTTCGGTAAAATTAAACGTGGCTTTTAATTGTCGTAGAGATGACGTATATATTATTATCTACGATATTTATTGTGTTGTGAATAAGTATTGGTACGATTGGGTTTTTGGTGTGGCAGTTTTTATGTATAGCGGCCCTAGTTAGGGTATTGGCTATGATTTCCGGAATTTGGATTTCTTGGTTTTGCGACTGGATATTGTATTTGATCGTTGGACGTTTGTACGTCAACGACGAGGGTTGTTTGGTTGTTTTTCATGCGTAAGCTATAGGTTCTAACCTATGAGCGCACCGCGTGTCGTATTTGGATTTCGGAATTTGATGCTAATAGCTTTGCGATTTCATATTGATTGTAGGTACCTTCGCGTGGATTTCGAGACGACGAAGCACATCGACTATGTCTAAGCGAGGAGTTTAGCATGTGAGTAGATTTATATCTATGGGGGAAGTCGGCTGGATGGCGTATAGCACCCACGCAAACTTTGATAAGGAAGATCGTTTGATTATTATATCCTGATAAATGATATGCGACGGACATGATTTTATGATTTGCAAACGATAATATGTTAGAAGTTGATGCTAATGAACATATTGACATATGAGATTATGAAATGATAAGTGAATCATGATAGGTACGAATTGAAAGAGATCAAGTGTGACGTTTATAAAATGTGATGCGAGATATTAATGTGATGAACGAGTATACGATGTGATATGATGACTTAGTGTGATATATCATTTTATGGATTCGAGTCGATATGAGATTGTTGATACCTTTGTCGGTCCCCTGATATGAGATGGACATGGATGTGACCTGAGAGATAGGTACTTTTATATGGATAATGTTTTGCATATTGGGTGATATGCCGTACGAGACTTAGATCCGTACCCCGATGTTGTATAGGTTGATAGAATCCCTATTTGTTTAGTGCTGCAGTACGATAGATTTCCGTACGCGATGAGTTTTATCTGCTGATTTATTCATACCCTTGTTTAGAGGAGGCCGTACGATGGATTGTACCGTACGTGATGTTGTGAGGCTGGATGCCAATTGATAGATTCACCGACTCAGATATATATTGTAGACACGTATACCTTATAGCTTTTAGCTGATGATGTACTTTATGCTACGATCATGTTATTCTCATTGCATTAAATATACCTGTGCTAGTACACTTACACCATTATCGATGATGTGTATGTTATACTTACACAGATTTGCCGGTTCACACACCTTCATCATCGATAATTGCCATGTCACTACACAATAGAATTGCTACATCATGCCATGATATATTTGCTATGTTCATATCACTGTTCCACATTGCATGAGATATACGGACATGCTTGCATCCTATTATATGTTGCATACATACTGAGATGTACACCCACATATTTGGTTACAGCTACATGTACATCATGCATACATACTGACACGCACACCCATATATCTTGCCATAGCTGTATATACCCCTAAGTGGTATTGTATTGACATGTGATATTGAGACGTTGATTATTATGCTATTGCGCTTATGAAATGTATCATGCATACTTGCTTACATGTAGATACTTATATCTTGCTACAGTTACATGTAGACCTTGTTAGTTATATGTATGCCCTAGAGGCCATTGTTGTACATGTAATGTATATTATAATGGATGCTTGGATATATATAGAGAGGCCTTTCTTGCTCGATATGATAGTATGCTATCTGGTTTCACTTTATCTTAACATGTTAACGAATACTGTTTTGTGATCGCGTGTTAATAAAACCCTTAGGATATGTACTCGACTACTAGGACTATGATGAGATCATACTAGTGGGGCAAGGATAGTCAACGAGTACATCCTATAACTGTTCCTAGTCGAGGGTGTATCGAGACAGAGCATCGATACTCCAGAGTAGACTAGCGTGCACGCATCTTGACCCATATGATGAGCGATGGATGATTCCATATCCATTGGTGTTGGACATCAAAGATGGTGTACGGGTGCTCAGTGGAGACTGGGTACACTGAACGGACTCGCCGAGAACTCCTGGATGGTATTATACCTATCGTCAGATAGCAATTCTCCGGTGACACTGGTACAGGTTAGTCTGTAGACCCGAGATCGTCATAGAGTCTTGTGTGATTCCCACTGTGCTTTGATTTCCACCTTACCATGTCTAAGAGGGCGTGCAAAACGGTGGCTTTTGGGTACAGTCCCGAATCACATGGTGGCAATGAGCGATAGGAGGGGTTTCGTCTCTCCCGGTATAGGGAGTTGATGTTGTGCTGTGTTCGATTGGCTATAACTGGAAGCCCCTGGCCAGGGCTGATATAGAGTGCTACTGGTAAGTGTTATTAGTAGTCTCTCGACTGGTTATGAGCCTTACACCGACACGACTTATCGATTACCGGGGTCTGACGTTTTACCACCCCTAGACTAGATATGCAACATATTAGACGAAGAGACTAGACTGTACGGTAGTGTTACTGATTGGATTCAAAGAAGAATGTACAGGCTTGTTTGTTGATCTTCTAATCGCTCAATACCTGGGTGGCTGTTACGTTTAGCTGACCGCTTGCAGGTTGTGGGTGTTTGATACGATCATCACCCACTGCCGGCGTATTGACGATTCTTTAGAGTCCTACATAGAAGTTTCATGGCTCAGGCAAAACGGAGTAGGAGCACATATGTGATATGTGCGGGACCGAGAATAATACGATATGAGATACCGTATTCTATTCTCGCGATATATGATATCGGCCGGGTATATGTGATATAGCCGGGTCATCGGATCAAGTGTTGATTCGATGAATTGGTACATGTTATATTAGCCGGTTATATGCGATATAGCCGGATTGTCGGATCAAGTGTTGATTCGATAATTTAATGTATAATTATATATGTGATATATTATATTATATTATCTAATATAAGCTCACTTTATTGATTCATTTTCTCATCGGATAATACATTGATATACATGTGATATATGTTAATTGTATTATTTTCTTTTGTTATAAAAATATATTATATATGTGATATATAATATTGTAACAAGTTATGATTACAAATGCAACATGATTTGTGGAGATTAAACATAGTTGGGTTTTGATTTGGGTTAGCTTTTTCATGAAGCTTCCAGAAGCTTTATTTTGTTTTAAGCTTAGATATTTTGGATTGATATTGTGTGTAGATATTTCTTAACCCAACCCAAACCCTTTACCCTAGTTAATTCTCTACAAGGGTTAAGCCTTCATATTTAACCCAAGGTTGGATTTGTAACCATGATAATAATTTCATTATTCATCACAAATAGATTTCTTCTTCTTCTTCTTCCTCTTAAAAAGCTTTCTATGTTTTGGGTTAGTGATGAATAAGTGTGAGAAAATGAAATAAAAAGAGAGCGAAATTCCTACTTCATCATCCTCATCTATTTTAGCCACTTAGATTAGGGAGTTCACTTCACTAATACTTGATTAGAGAAGTGAGAGCTTGAGTTAAAGATTCTTCAAGGTAGATCATCTTCGAAAAGGAAGATTTCAAGTAAGCATGGATCATTCGTCTTGTGGAGCCTTTCTAGAGTCCAGAAGTTCATGGATCGCGGCGAAGGGACTACTACTCGGAGCTTATGAAGTGAAGGAACGGACTACAAAGGTTGTAATCCCTTTCTCTTAGATGTAAAGATGTTTACATGCTTTGTTAAACCTAATTATCTAGCAAAGATCCTCGCTTTAGGTTGTTCGGCACTTGAAAATTTTTAATTCGGCATGGTTGATGCCTTATAGACCCTTGTGATAGTGCCTAGTAACCTTACACACCTCATATGATGCTGCACTTGATTTCAGAGGATTTAGGAACCGCATGATATATTTTAAAGATGGATTCATTTAAAAGAGCGGTTTTCACTTAATATGCTCATATTGATGTTTTATGTTGCATATATCATATTTACATGGATTTACGCATTGAGATATGGTTTTCATGTGATTTATGGATTTGAGAAATGCGGGATGTTTCAAGAAATTTATGTATTGTTTGAAAACCCGGTTTCTCTTGATATGATATTTCTGTGCGTCCACCATGTGATTTCTCGATTCTAAGATTGGCATGTGACACCCGATTTGAGGAGGAGGAGGAACCGTCTGCGGGTACATGGTGGACCCGGTATGGTACCCCGGGGCGAGAGGTGATTTCGTGGTGCATACGATGAACCTGGCAGAGGGACCACTACCTACCGGTGATAGTATTTGGACTCGGCGGATATCTGGAGGATACCGACAGGAGTCATGTTCAGACATGCTACGTGGATTGCGTGTGTCGATGTGGACACTCAGGTTCCATGAGATATACTAACATCAGGGCCGGTCATGGTGACGGCGCCTGACAGATGAGGATTTATGTGTCGATGCAAGACACGGGTTTCATGATGTTTCGAGTGTCGATGTGGACACTCTGGTTCCATGATTTTATTGTGTCGCGAGGGACACACATTGATTTATATCCTCATTTTACCTGCATATGCTTTTATGATATTTACATGCAGGAGTTGTTGTGTAAGTGGTTGACACGTGGACGAGATCCACTGCATACATGCATTGATTATATTATGGACGAGATCCACAGCATACATACATTGATTATATCATGGACGAGATCCACTGCATACATGCATTGATTTTATTGTTGGACGAGATCCACCTGTATACATGCATTGATTTTATTGTTGGAAGATATCCACTTGCTGATAGGCATTTATTATGTGTAGGCATATATGCGGACACGGTCACCCTAGATATCATAGTATTACCTTTATGATATAGTTGACCTAGGAATCGTTGTTTATTTCGATTTCTACCTGATAATGATTTCTATTCACGAGTTGGAAACTCACCCCCGTTGTGCCACAGTTCTTGTAGGTTGACCGCATGGATCCGTAGCGGCATCGTTGGCACAAAGCTGTTTTCGGGTGATTTGATTTTGGTAGGTAGTACCTATTGGATCGTGCCACTCTTGTATTATTATTCCTGTTGTATCTAGTCAACTCCATCAATTCAGCAACTAGCAAATTGTATATGTTGCAGACTTAGAAGACTTGTAGTTGCGAGACTTGAGCGATGCGTTTTATGTTCGCTTTTGGGGTTGATGTCTTGCTTTACTTTATTTCCTTATGTGGATCTTCACTGTTGGGCGTCATATATTTATGCTTGTGGTGGTTGTTTCTGCCGTTGGGCGTGATTTGCTCCCGTTTGGGGATGCTTTATTATATTCTATGTTGCACCCGTTTTCGGGGTTAGTTTTTATAAGAGAGGTGCTGCCCAAATTTTCAAAAGACAAAACATGATTTACTATACCTTTATTTCAAAGCTTCACCTCTTTATTTCTTAAAAAGGTTTAGATTTTTGGGTTTCATCTTTCTTGAATTACGTTACGCCTGTATACGTCGAGTGATTTTGTTAGTGTTTATGTCCTAGAGGCCATTACTGTATCATACTAGATTGTATATTACTTAATGGAAGCTTGGGATATTCACAGTTGTATTGACAGTCTTGATAAAAATGGCAGTATGCTACTTGGTTTGTGTCTACTTTAATATGTGCTTGTGTTTCTTTTAACATATCGCTTATACATATTAGTAGAACTCTTAGGATCTTTGCTTGATTACCAGCGTTGGGATGGCAGTCACACTAGTGGGGGCTGGGTATTCTATAAGAAACATCCTATACAGGTCCCTGGTCGTAGGATTATCGAGACGGGGCATCGATACTCTAGAGTAAACTGGTGTATACGCTCCTCATCCCAGCATGGGGAGATGGTCTGTCCTACTGCCATCAGTACGTTGTACTGGAGATAGTATGCAGGTGCTCGTTAGGTTACGGGTACACCGGACAAGACTTACCGGGAACTGCAAGTTGGTACTATACCCATCGTCAGATAGCAGTTCCTAGGTGACATGAGTACAGCTTAGTCCGTCGACTTGACACTGCTACTTCGCCTCGGGTGTGTTCCCACTGTACTTAGATTACTACCCTACCATGGGTAAAAAGAGTCGTGCAAACTGGTAGTAGTTGGGTGCAGTCCCGAAGCACTTGGAGGCAGTGGCGGTTAGACAGGATTCGCCTCTCCCGGTATTGGGGGTTGATATTGTGCTGTGTATGGAGAGCCATTACGCAAAGTCCCTGGCCAGGGAAAGCGAGATTTACTGGTAGGTTCTAGTAGTTTCTCAAGATGTAATGGGCTACACTCCGACACGACTTATACCGCTGTTAGGGGTCTGACGTTTACCGCCCCCTAGGCCCGATATGCGATTGTCCTAGACGAACAGACCGGACTATACGGAGATTGTCACATACAGGCTCAGTAGGAGTTCGGATGGGTTTCCTCATTGTCCTTCTTATCGACATCTACCTGGGGACCGTTACGTACAGCTAGTACCGCTTGCGGCCTGTGGTTAAACCCACTGCCAGCGTAGTGTCGAGTCTTTAGAGTCCCACACAGAAAGTTTCACTGCACCGGGAAAAAGGTGTAGAGGCCGTATGGTTTTACGGCAGGGCCGTGATCACTTACGTACACTTGTGCACGTACTGTGATTGGGCAGATAATACTAGCGGGCTTTGGTTTAAGCCAGATTCTAGTATTATACAGATGGATTTATTTAGTCAAAGATTATCCGTGTTTTTCGGAAATACGGATGGGAGGGGCAGTCTCGTAATTTGTCGGGAAGCTTCTAGAAGGAGGTGACTCATTTGTGTTTATTTCTTTTTAGATTTAAACTAAATGAGGTGGAGGAGATGAGGTGTAGTTTACATTAAATGCTTAATGACTTATGAGGTGATTCACCCATAGAATTAAATGAAGCATGCTAGATATTATCTTGATATTATCAAGAGAGATATTTGTATGCTTCATATTATTCTAGCATGAGATTTATTCATTTGAGAATCACAAAACACTTCTCTCTCCTCAAGTCTTCATCTTCTTCCTCAAGCCCTAAAAGCTCTCATGTGTTGAGAATCCTAGGGTTTAAAATGACTAAGAAATCTATCTAAATACTCTTCACCCTCTAGGATTTCTAGATTAGCAAACTAGAAGCCGTAGTTATCTCAGATTTGAGATAGGAGCTCGGACTATAGACTTTGGGTGGATCGTCTTTGACTCGAGGAGGCCGTTGAGGTAGCCATGTTCTAGAGAGCCGACGAGGTGTGGAGGATAGCGATGAAGACCGAAAGGATAAGTAACGTGAGGTATATCTTCGAATCAGAGTAGTTAAACTTCAAGTAGTTTGCTAGCTACGGTTTGTGTTCGATCCTTGGTTTGAGTCGCTGTTGCGAAGTTAGTAAAAATCATTTTTTTCTATTTCCGCCTCCCCGCGGACACGTGTGGTGCGCGACATCGATTTACAGTGGTATCAGAGCCATTCACAAACCTTAGATACTTGTAGCGATATTAGAATTCCGCCGTTTTTGTCGCCGGAAAACTGTCGACAAAAACAATTTTGAAAAGTGAGGTTTTGAGTTGTTTGCACACCCCGCGGGCTCACGGTTTGAACCGAGAAGCCGCGGGGTGAAGCGTGCATACCCCGGGGACACCCGGGGGGGACCAATGGCCGGGAACACCCCCCAAGTCCACCAATTGGTGGCCTTGGGGGCTGCTAACCTGAGAGACCAGAAACTGGTCTCTCAGGTCTGTCCTCCTTTGGGGGCCACCTCATGGTGGCCCTGTCACGACCCGAAAAGAGCACGTGACTGGCCCTTGAATCCTATGAAGTCTATCGGACTCCATCTGATCCATGTAAGCCAAAAGCCCAGAAATCTAAAACCATTTAAGGAGTAAATAAAGAAACTGGTTTTTAAGAAGTAAGGAAATCATGTTTTGAAAGATCAATGTTTTTAAATAACTAAGCCGAATATGCATTTTTAAAATGTGTAGTCTTTTCTGAAAATTTCGGCAGAGTTTCCTTTGTAAAAACTGGCCCCGAATGGGGTACAACAAGAATAATATATAGGAAATGATAAAAGGCATCCCCAAGCGGGAGCTAGCTCTTTGTCAATCGACGGTCACAACCACGCAAGCAATAATAGTATACAACGCCAAAGGGCGAGGATCAAAACCCAAAAAGAACTCAAAATAGCCAGAAAACCATAAAAATACAAGCGCGACTCTAAGGTCGAAATAATACATCATTGTCTATGTCTGAAACAATATACAAGTTTTGGTTGATGGAATTTCTAGATAAAATGAATAATACAGGAACAATGGCGGTTCTGATACAAAAGAATCCACCTACCCAAGCAAGTCACCCATATGGAAGCAGTGTGCCAGAAATGCCGCTATGGAATATGTACGGCAAAAACCTGCAAGGACTGTGGCACATCGGGGGTGAGTTGCCAACTCGTGAATAGAAAATATCAACAAACAGAGATCGAATGTATGACCCATCCTAGGTCAATACGATTAGATATAAATAAACCTCAATATGAATAAGTCTGCAGCACGCTAAACTGGCAATGTAATCTCTATACATGAGTGTAGTGCCAAGTGCTCGTGCCAGTGCCTCAGGTAATAGCATATCATAAATGTGAGGTATAATCAATGAAATCAAATCTGCAAGTACGTGGATCCCTTCCACTCGTCACCCAATGACAATAACCATCATGCATGTAAATATCATCAGCATATGCATGGGAATATGAGGATATAAACCATATGTGTCCCTCGCGACACGTCAAAATCATGGAATCGGAGTGCCCAGCATCGACACTCGAAAACATCATGAAAACCGTGCCCAGCATCGGCACGTAAATCCTCATATAACGGGCTCCGTCAGTCCGGATCAGCCCACGGGCTCCGTCTGCGGAATCGGCTCTCGGCCCCAGCAGTACGCCCATATCCATCTATCGACTCTGGTCAGTATCCTCCGGATAATCGCCAGGTCCAACCAATCACCGGTAGGTACTCGCCACCCTGCTAGGCTCATCGTCTACTCCACGAAAAACATTTCTTGCCCCGGGGAACCATACCGGGTCCACCATGTACCCGCAATCGGCCTCATCCGCCTCATCGAATCGGGTTTCACATGTCGCTCTCAACACCGAGAAAACACATGGTGGACGCACTGAAATATCATATCAAGGGTAACCGGGTTTTTAAAACAATTACATATTCTCTTTTGAAATACCCGCGGTTCCCAAATCCAGAAATATCATGGAAACAACATATCTCAATGTGTATAATCAGAAAGCATGATGTATGCGACATGTAAAAGAAATGTAAGCATATCAGTATGTCATGCAAGGGTCGTATCCTGAATGCAGCAGTACTACAGTATAGTGACATGGCAATTATCGATGATGAAGTGTGTGAGCCGGCAAACAAGTGTACGTGGAACATACGCATCATCGATAATGGTGCTGGTGTCCTGGCAGCATGACTGTAATATATCAATAACACAAGCAATGCAATGCAAATTGCATGAGTATGCGGAATCGAATAATCAACGCAACAGTAAAGAATATATCTCAATAAATATATCATGCAGCCTTGCCTTTTTGAAATAAGACGAATCAGGGTTTTTGGTAAAATAAGGGCTACGGTGTTTTATGAAAAGATGTGTTGTTTGAAAATATCCGTAGAATCCCTTTTGCCTATCTTTAAAATATCCCCGATTCGTTAGTTTTGAAATAGGTATGACTCAGGTCAGTCTAACGCCTACTATGCGAACTACGGACCTAACAATCAAGTCAATCGGGAGGGGTATGAAAACCACTAAATCTGAGTCAATATCACATTATCCCATCATATAACAGGTATCACTACCATCATATCACATCTCAAATACGAACTCTGTCATATCGCCGAATCTCACGACCTCAATCAAATCTCATCGACTCATCTCAATCCCACGTATCATCCTCAAATCCCATATATGAACACATAGTCCCATACCCATGTATAGATATACACACCTCCATATGCGCACAGATAAATGAAAGAATGTATGCAAGCATATGTGTACGTGTATGTGTGAGTGCAACCACTACTCTAGGGTTTCACACTACACCAAACCAATACATCCTTATCATCAATAATTCCATTATTACCATCAATAATCCTAACAACACATAATAAATATATGTGTGTATACGTATTCATATACATCACCACGGACTGCGGGGGTGCTATACGCCATCCACCTGACTTCTCCCCGTAGATATAAATCTACTCACCTTGCTTCTCGTGTGCCGATGCCGATGTCGCCATCTTCATCTTCTTCGCCTCAACATCACGTAGGGTATCTACAAGTATATCACAACGCTAAAGCACATGAAAATCACATCGGAAACCAAAATAGCACACGCTACTCGCATAGGTAAAACCTATCGTCTCGCATGTAAACACGTTCAATATCCACTTGTTGTTGACGTCCAAACGCCACCCGACAGAAACAAATCACCAAATACCAAAATCCATGCTAAAACAAGTCGTAAATCATACGCCAACTCAAGAAAATCAACCCAGATATTACCCTAACAGGAATCAATCAAAACTAGACATACCCAGGGTCAAGATTACTGGAAATAGGGCCATGCTCCAAAATCGAAACAATTCCCTCTTGCTCTGGCCGCAATTTGCGGCCAGAAGGAATTAATTAGCGGCCGTACCTTGGAGTTGGGGGCTAGGGTTTGGTGTGGTGGTTCCATGGTGCCTGCATATCTCACTGTCAACTCAGTTTTATTTTAGAAGTCTCGGGGTGATAGCAGATTCTTAAATACGATTACAGATTCACAGTTTTTCTCCGACATCGATTCCGTAAATCCGTATTCTGTGTTCTAGCTTCAGGTTAGGTCCAATTTAACATCACAAGGGGTTCTAAGGTCACAACAAGCCTCAATTTCATCTTTAATTTCAGATCTCACATAAAACCTAACTTGAAGTTTCACAAATCCACCAAACTACACCATATCGACATGAAACTAGAATTGATGCACAAGGAAATTGAAATACTACACTAGGGTGAAAAATTACCTTCTTTGGCAACTCAAGAAAATTCTTGAGTTGCTCAAAGTCCTCCAATCCAATCTTGCTAGGTTCAATGTATAGCTATTGAGCTTGGGAGCAACTTTTGTGAAATGGGAATAGGGTTTTGGGTTTGTTTTAATGGTGGATCTAGGGTTTTTGTGAAGAGGGAGAGAGAGGGAGAGGGGTAGCAGCAGCTCAAAGAGAGGGAGATGAGAGAGAATGAGAAGTGGAAAATGATGGGAGTATGGTTCATAAAGTGAGGGTTGACTTGGTCTCTCTCTCTCATCATCACTTACTTTTTCTTTCTTTTCTTTTCCTTTCTTCTCACTCCAATAGTGAACCCAAATGAACAACCATGGCAATATAAATGTAACACAAGTGTAACAAGTGTGGAAAATGATATGTGCACATTTTTGCACAAAAATGCTAAAAATCTGATTTGCGATTTTTAATCGCGATTAGCACTAAATTAGCATAAACTAATCTTAAAAACTTTAAAATGGCATAATTCCATAAAATACCCTATTTTAGAATTTTCCAAAATTTCTCCCCATTTATTTGTATTTAATTATACCAGAATATTAAAATATTCATTAAAATAATATTAAATTATAAAAATTCACAAAAATCATATTTTATTATTTTGAAAACGTTACAATCTACCCCCCTTAAAGAAATTCGGTCCTCGAATTTAAATTTAAACCCCCAAATACTAACACATTTCAATACAATTTCCAATTCATCGGGGCTCTGAAATCATCAATACATAAAACATCATAGCGCAATGCATGCGCATGAGTACTGAGTAGATAACTCAAAAGCAAACTCCGTCAAGCATCCCGCAATCATCGGAGTCATGGGAAAGATACAAATGCCAAATCCAATACAAAATCAATATGATATAGATCAGAACTATACATGTAGACATCCAGTCTATACATGTGAATAGCTGATGTAAATGCATGCCAAATCTTTTTAAATCGCCGTGCGATGCACGTAACAATGCACAGTGGCGGACGTTTTCATAAGAAAACAACTATATACGTATATATCCTTTGTTTAATAGGTACGTTCCGCCGTTTTGAAAACAATTTAGAAGGGTTTCCTTGTTTTTAAAACGTTTCGTGTCATATCGGACACGTAGATATATATGCTGACACTATAGCTCGCTCTTTGGAAATCCCTTCGATAACTATCAATGCAAGCAAAATATATCCAGGTACTGTCCTCTGACTAGTCCTGCTCAGTACCAAACGAATATCAAATATCATAAAAATGGACTGCTCCAAAAGGAATAAATCCCAAAATGCACATAACACCACCCTGTGCGTCTAGTGCGCACAGAAATCAAAATCCATATATGTACCATACAGGTGCACAAAACAACATCCAGGTGCAACGGGTGTGCACGAAGTATCTGTCATAGGCAATGTGTGTGCCTGACAGCCAAAACAGGTGCATCTGACATGCACGAAGAATCTCGATTTAGTGCATCTGGTGTGCACCAAAATCGTATCTCAAAACATGCGCCCAACATGCGCGAAAATCCAAATCGGTGCATCCATCGTACACGAATGAAAATCTAAACCCTGTGCACTCAACATGCACAGAATCACAAAATCCAATAGCAACTCCGAACATGCGTAAGTCCAATCAAAGCACGGAGTGTAAGAATCAATCATCAATATCAGGGTCAAAATCGACATATCGAATGACATCAAATCGAAGTCCGGTTCAACCGTAGTGCACAAAATATAAATCCGGTGCAACAAAGGCACGAAATATAAATCTTATGCGATAACGCAAGAAACATAAAACTGGTGCGACAAACGCACGAAGTATAGAACTGGTGCATCCCATACACAAATACTAAGCAATAACTGAAATGCGTAAGCAGCAACACCAAGTGTACCCAGGTATAAAGAAAATCATACACGTGTGCAACTGCGTGCACAAAACACATATCAATGCACTACAAGCACATATAAGCTATACCGAGTGCAAAATCAAATCGTGTGTGTAACATATGCACAACATCAAATCAAAACACTAAAAGTGCATGAAAACTATGATGGAAGCGTAGATCAAATCACGGGCATAAAGTAGGCATGAAATCACAATCAATACCTCAAGAATAATAACTATGCGCAAGGTATAAATACCCTGTAAGTGCAACCATGGTGCAAGAAAACAAATACCATGAAACTCAGTCATCAAGACTAAATCATGCGAATAACTCGCCCAAAGTACCGAAATCCAAAGTGACGGATACGTGATAGTCAAATCACAAAATCATAAATCATAAATACCGCCGTCGGTATATCCTCCTTCGAAGTCGAGAAGGTGCCGGTACATCCAATGCTAGCGGCGCAAGATATCTACATGCCTGTTCCTCGCGGCTGGCGTCCTCTGCCTCTAGTTCCTTATCTTCCCTGTGGATTACCAATCTCGCAATCCATCGGCTCATCGGCCCGGTCAGGTGTGCTAACAGGAACGATTCCGTTCTGGCACTTCTCTGGTCATCTCTCGGTCAATCCTCACGACCGCTCGTAAAGCAGCACATCTCTGGCGCCGACCTCTGGTCCTCTGAATGCACATCACACATCGGCTCCTGGTGCAAATCTTATTGCAGCAGTGTACTGGAAGGAATCCTGCTCAAGGTCTCTTCTGATCTCGCCTAAGCCAAACAGTACGGAGGCTGGTACTCTGGCGTAATCCTTTCTCGCTCTCTGGACATCTGCTTCCTTAATACAACATCTACTCGAAAGCTGGCCGCATCCCTGCGCCTCTGTATGCATATCCGACCTTTAATCTTAACAGGGTGTAGTAACAACTCTTCTGCATCTCGCACCAACTTCTTGTCCCGCTTGTCTGTATCATCGACTATTTCGACGTCGCGTCTCCATCTGCACACTGCAATGCCCTCGGCTACGGTCCATCCGAAGTCCCTCACACGGACTCGAAATCACAAACTCGGTATCTTCATCACTCAGTAGAAGATATCTAGCCGAACGCGTCCTCAACGTGTGTATCGCATCTATGATGTCAGCGGAGTGGAACGTCATCTCGTCGAAATCTTATGCGAACTCTTTACTCCACTCTGCTTCAATGTCGACTGATTCGGACTCGTCTACTCGTGGTTGCATGGACTACGCTCCAATGGCTATACTCATATCTGGAGTCCCCCAAGCAGTGTCCCATCACATGATATCCGAATGATGTCGAATCGTCCGATCGATTCGTCAGAACCTCATAATCCCCCAAGAGCTCAACATCTCGGGTACAGTTTAATAGTATCGAGTACATACCACAGCATCGGTGGTCCAGCCGTAGAAGGGCAAACCCAAGCCTCACTAATGGCGCCGCGGAACTGCCGCAAACCCTAAGGTTCAAAGGCTTTCACACGGTCATTATGTCGAGTTAGGGTTTCATTCTTCTAGAGGGTCCATAGAATCGCTTGCATGTCTTTCTGAATACTTTAAACTTGAAAAATGGGTTCCTGACATCCGATCGTCTCAATCGACTCTCAACGAATCTGCGTGAAGTCGCCTCTAGCTGGAATCAATCTACCTGATGACCTCGCATCGGGGTAAGCGAACGAACCACATGTCCTAGTCACTCATCCTCGGTGACTAGCGACTCACCATCATATCTCTAAGTATATGCTCATGCTGCAGTAGCTGTTAGTTATATGTATGCCCTAGAGGCCATTACTGTACATCGGATGTATATTGTAGTGGATGCTGGGACATATATAGGGAGGACTTTCTTGCTCGACATGATAGTATGCTATCTGGTTGCTCTTTAACTTAACGTGTACACAGATTGTCTCTCGGTTACATGTTGGTAAAGCCCTTAAGATGTGTACTTGACTACCTGGACTATGATGCGGATCATACTAGTGGGAACAAGGTAGTCCATAAGTACATCCTTCAAAGTCCCTAGTCGAGGGTGTATCGAGACGGGGCATCGATACACCAGAGTAGACTAGCGTAAACCTTCTCGACCCATACAGATGGGCGATGGATGATCCCATATCCATTGGTGTTTGACATCGGAGATGATATACGGGTGCTCAGTAGAGACTGGGTACACTGGACGGACTCGCCGAGAACTCCCAGATGGTATTATACATTACGTCAGATGGCAGTTCTCTGGTGACACTGGTACAGAGTAGTCTGTTGACCCGAGATCGTCATAGAGTCTTGTGTGGTTCCCACTGTGCTTTGATTTCCATCTTACCACGTCCAAGAGGGCATGCAAAACGGTGGTTTTTGGGTACAGTCCCGAGACACATGGAGGCAATGAGCGATAGGAGGGGATTCGTCTCTCCCGGTATAGGGGGTTGATGTTGCGCTGTGTTCGATTGGCTATAACAGGAAATCCCTGGCCAGGGTTGCTGAGATTTACTGGTAAGTGTTACCAGTAGTTTCTCGAATTGTTATAGACCTCATATCGACACGACTTATCGAGCTATTGGGGTCTGACGTTTACCACCCCTAGGCAAGATATGCGACATATCAGACGACGAGACCGGACTGTACGGTAGTGTTACTGGTTGGATTCACTGGAGTGTGAGCGGGCTTGCTCGTCGATCTTCTGATCGCTCAATACCCGGGTGGCCGTTACGTTTAGCAGACCGCTTGCGGCTTGTGGATGTTTGATATGATCATCATCTGCTACCGACGTATTGACGAGTCTTTAGAGTCCTACACAGAGGTTTCCTGGCTCAAGCGAAACGAAATAGGAGCGCATATGAGATATGTGCGGGACCGAGAGTAATGCGTGTATGTGATACCGTATTACATTCTCGCGATAAATGTATCGATTAGGTTATATGCGATATACCCTAATTATCGAATCAAGGATTGATTCAATAAACCGGTACATAGGATACTAGTCGGTTATATACGATATGACCGGATCGTTAAATCAAGTGTTGATTTAATGATTTAATGCATAATTATATATTTGATATATTACTTTGCATTAACTATTGTCGGTTCACTTTAAATGGATTTTCTCGCTCGGATGTGCGCATTGCATATGCGATATGATTTTGTGCACTTGCTTGTATCATGTTTGATGATGCATGCAAACTTGGGTTTGTGTAAAGATTGAACCATGGTTTTATGAGTGGTTAGGGTTTATTATTTTCTTATTCATTTATTCTATTTAGTTATTCATTTGGAAAAAGAAAAAGAGTGAGAAAATGGTGGCTTTTCTTTGTTTGTAAATGAAGCTTTCATTAAGTCACCATTTTGTCTCATGTTAAAACCTAACCACTCCACTTAACTATAGTTCTCTCTCTACACTTAACCAAGGTAAGAGTTATGATAAGAATGGATTTTCTTTTCTATTTTAATCAATTCTTATCATAACATTCTTCTTCTTCTTCTTCATTTCTTCATGGAAGAAAGCTTGCTCCATTAATGGCAAGTGATGATAAAGAGTGAGAAATCCAATTCTAAAGTGAACCCACTTCCTATTTCTTCATCCTCTACCTCTTGCCAAGTAGTATAGGGTGTTTCCTTCACAAGTTTTCATGGCTTGGTGAAGGTGGAGCTTGATCTAGCGATTCCTCGACGTAGATCATCTTCGGCATGGACATCGACGACCTAGCTCGCCATTTCTCCGACGAAGCCGACGCTAGAGCCCGGGAATTCATTTGGACAGCGAGGGGACTTCGTTGCGGAGCTATGGAGGTGGAGCACCGGATCTACAAAGGTTGTATTTCCGTTTAAACTTTAGTTAAGTTGTTAACTAGTTTCTTTTTCGCCTAAACATCTAGCCGACGATCCGTTCTAGGGTTTCTCGGCACCGTTAAAATTTGAAATTGGCATGGTTGATGCCTTGTGAGACCTCATTAGGGTGCCTAGGAACCTTTCAGTAGCTCCAATCATCTGGGCGATATCTCATCACTCGCAGCAACAACTGGCTCATTCGTCTATACGCTAAACAACGCCTCAATCGTCCTGGATAAGCGACATATCAACGGTCATCACATCCTGGGTGGCCTCTATCAGTGGCTCAATCCTCTGGTGCCGATCTGCACATCCGGGAAATCTCGTAAAAGCTCATGGTGCGAAAACACAATAAGACGACGCCTCAATATGCAATCGTATGTCTCTGGAATCACGCCGTGGTCAGTCCTCGTCCACGACGAGCTCATGCTGATGCAACTCGAGCCGTAGCTCACTCTGCCCGTGCAATCGTGGCAGCAAAACCATAGCCAGAATCAATAAGGATAAGGAAGGAATATAATACGGTGCAAGGAAATGTACATCCTAAGGTTTCTTAAGCGGAGCGGCGTGTCGTAAGTATGCCGCGGAACATACGTACGATACGTCCCTCTACTCAAGCTACATATTCCATCAACCAAGGGTCATCCTATGCGACGAAAGTTCGGGTATAATACCCCCTCGACTAAGCCTAAGTTCCGTAAGGTCAAACCTAAGTTCCGTATATAAATAACGCCCTAGGCTCCACATAGTCAAACTTAGACTCGAACCAAGGTCAACCTAGCGCTCTGATACCAACTTTGTCACGACCCGAAAAGAGCACGTGACTGGCCCTTGAATTCTATGAAGTCTATCGGACTCCATCTGATCCAAGTAAGCCAAAAGCCCAGAAATCTAAAACCATTTAGGGAGTAAATATAGAAACTGGTTTTTAAGAAGTAAGGAAATCATGTTTTGAAAAATCAAAGTTTTTAAATAACTAAGCCGAATATGCATTTTTAAAATGTGTAGTCTTTTCTGAAAATTTCGGCAGAGTTTCCTTTGTAAAAACTGGCCCCGAATAGGGTACAACAAGAATAATATATAGGAAATGATAAAAGGCATCCCCAAGCGGGAGCTAGCTCTTCGTCAATCGACGGTCACAACCACGCAAGCAATAATAGTATACAACGCCAAAGGGCGAGGATCAAAACCCAAAAAGAACTCAAAACAGCCAGAAAACCATAAAAATACAAGCGCGACTCTAAGGTCGAAATAATACATCATTGTCTAAGTCTGAAACAATATACAAGTTTTGGTTGATGGAATTTCTAGATACAATGAATAATACAGGAACAATGGCGGTTCTGATACAAAAAAATCCACCTACCCAAGCAAGTCACCCATATGGAAGCAGTGTGCCAGAAATGCCGCTATGGAATCTGTACGGCAAAAACCTGCAAGGACTGTGGCACATCGGGGGTGAGTTGCCAACTCGTGAATAGAAAATATCTACAAGCAGAGATCGAATGTATAACCCATCCTAGTTCAATACGACCAGATATAAATAAACCTCAATATGAATAAGTCTGCAGCATGCTAAACTGGCAATGTAATCTCTATACATCAGTGTAGTGCCAAGTGCTCGTGCCAGCGCCTCAGGTAATAGCATATCATAAATGTGAGGTATAATCAATGAAATCAAATCTGCATGTACGTGGATCCCGTCCACTCGTCACCCAATGACAATAACCATCATGCATGTAAATATCATCAGCATATGCATGGGAATATGAGGATATAAACCATCTTTGTCCCTCGCGACACGTCAAAATCATAGAACCGGAGTGCCCAGCTTCGACACTCGAAAACATCATGAAAACCGTGCCCAGCACCGGCACGTAAATCCTCATATAACGGGCTCCGTCAGTACGGATCAGCCCACGGGCTCCGTCTGCGGAATCGGCCCTCGGCCCCAGCAGTACGCCCATATCAATCTAACGACTCTGGTCAGTATCCTCCGGATAACCGCCAGGTCCAACCAATCACCGGTAGGTACTCGCCACCCTGCTAGGCTCATCGTCTACTCCACAAAAAACATTTCTTGCCCCGGGGAACCATACTAGGTCCACCATGTACCCGCAATCGGCCTCATCCGCCTCCTCGAATCGGATTTCACATGTCGCTCTCAACACCGAGAAAACACATGGTGGACGCACTGAAATATCATATCAAGGGTAACCGGGTTTTTAAAACAATTACATATTCTCTTTTGAAATACCTGCGGTTCCCAAATCCAGAAATATCATGGAAACAACATATCTCAATGCGTATAATCAGAAAGCATGATGTATGCGACATGTAAAAGAAATGTAAGCATATCAGTATTTCATGCAAGGGTCATATCCTGAATGCAACAGTACTACAGTGTAGTGACATGGCAATTATCGATGATGAAGTGTGTGAGCCGGCAAACAAGTGTACGTGGAACAAACGCATCATCGATAATGGTGCTGGTGTCCTGGCAGCATGACTGTAATATATCAATAACACAAGCAATGTAATGCAAATAGCATGAGTATGCGGAATCGAATAATCAACGCAACAGTAAAGAATATATCTCAATAAATATATCATGCAGCCTTGCCTTTTTGAAATAAGACGAATCAGGGTTTTTGGTAAAATAAGGGCTACGGTGTTTTATGAAAAGATGTGTCGTTTGAAAATATCGGTAGAATCCCTTTTGCCTATCTTTAAAATATCCCCGATTCGTTAGTTTTGAAATAGGTATGACTCGGGTCAGTCTAACGCCCACTATGCGAACTACGGACCCAACAATCAAGTCAATCGGGAGGGGTATGAAAACCGCCTAAATCTGAGTCAATATCACATTATCTCATCACATAACAGGTATCACTACCATCATATCACATCTCAAATACGAACTCTGTCATATCGCCGAATTTCACGGCCTCAATCAAATCTCATCGACTCATCTCAATCCCACATATCATCCTCAAATCCCGTATATGAACACATAGTCCCATACCCATGTGTAGATATACACACCTCCATACGCGCACAGATAAATTAATGAATGTATGCAAGTATATATGTACGTGTATGTGTGAGTGCAACCACTACTCTAGGGTTTCGCACTACACCAAACCAATACATCCTTATCATCAATAATTCCATTATTACAATCAATAATCCTAACAACACATAATATATATATGTGTGTATACGTATTCGTATACATCACCACGGACTGCGGGGGTGCTATACGCCATCCACCCGACTTCTCCCCGTAGATATAAATCTACTCACCTTACTTCTCGTGTGCCGATGCCGATGTCGCCATCTTCATCTTCTTCGCCTCAACATCACGTAGGGTACCTACAAGTATATTACAATGCTAAAGCACATGAAAATCACATCGGAAACTAAAATAGCACACGCTACTCGCATAGGTAAAAACCTATCGTCTCGCATGTAAACACGTTCAATATCCACTTGTTGTTGACGTCCAAACGCCACCCGACAGAAACGAATCACCAAATACCAAAATCTATGCTAAAACAAGTCGTAAATCATACGCCAACTCAAGAAAATCAACCCAGATTTTACCCTAACAGGAATCAGTCAAAACTAGACATACCCAGGGTCAAGATTACTGGAAATAGGGCCATGCACCAAAATCGAGACAATTCCCTCCTGCTCTGGCCGCAATTTGCGGACAGAAGGAATTAATTGGCGGTCGTACCTTGGAGTTGGGGGCTAGGGTTTGGTGTGGTGGTTCCATGGTGCCTGCACATCTCACTGTCAACTCAGTTTTATTTTAGGGGTCTCGGGGTGATAGCAGATTCCTAAATACGATCATAGATTCACTATTTTCTCCGACATCGATTCCGTAAATCCGTATTCTGTGTTCTAGCTTCAGGTTAGGTCCAATTTAATATCACACAAGGGGTTCTAAGGTCACAACAAGCCTCAATTTCATCTTTAATTTCAGATCTCACATAAACCCTAACTTGAAGTTTCTCAAATCCACCAAACTACACCATATCGACATGAAACTAGAATTGATGCACAAGGAAATTGAATTACTACACTAGGGTGCAGAAATTACCTTCTTTGGCAACTCAAGAAAATTCTTGAGTTGCTCAAATTCCTCCAAATCCAATCTTGCTAGGTTCAATGTGTAGCTATTGAGCTTGGGAGCAACTTTTGTGAAATGGGAATAGGGTTTTGGGTTTGTTTTAATGGTGGATCAAGGGTTTTTGTGAAGAGGGAGAGAGGGGGAGAGGGGAAGCAGCAGGTCAAAGAGAGGGAGAGGAGAGAGAATGAGAAGTGGAAAATGATGGGAGTATGGTTCATAAAGTGAGGGTTGACTTGGTCTCTCTCTCTCATCATCACTTACTTTTTCTTTCTTTTCTTTTCCTTTCTTCTCACTCCAATAGTGAACCCAAATGAACAACCATGGCAATATAAATGTAACACAAGTGTAACAAGTGTGGAAAATGATATGTGCACATTTTTGCACAAAAATGCTAAAAATCCGATTTGCGAGTTTTAATCGCGATTAGCTCTAAATTAGCATAAACTAATCTTAAAAACCTTAAAATTGCATAATTCCATAAAATACCCTATTTTAGATTTTTCCAAAATTTCTCCCCATTTATTTGTATTTAATTATACCAGAATATTAAAATATTCATTAAAATAATATTAAATTATAAAAATTCCCAAAAATCATATTTTATTATTTTGAAAACGTTACAGGCCCCCAGGGGTGGGCACACCCTCGAGGCCCCCCACTCGACGTATTATCATGTATCTTCGCCTCCGCGAAGATTCGGGCGGGTTTCGAGTTCGTTTCGACTCCCGGATTGACTCAAAACTTTCAGTTTTTAAAATTTAGCTCACTGGATTTTCGGGTTTTGGAAAATTGGATGTGTTTGCTAATTGCGTGCGGGATTCTAATGTCGTTGTTACTTTACAAGCTTGGTGATGTTTATTTGTGTTCGTAAACCTCCTCTAATTGCTAGTATGTCGGTTAGTTGGGGGTTGCACATCTCTGTAATGGATTTATTGGTTTGTGTATATAAACTTCATTGGATCGTCGTGGATGAATAGCCGGGTATGTGAGATGAGAGTTTTTATCTTTTATTCGATGTAAATTGTAATATGTTGTAATATTCTTTTGTGGGGCACATCCGGGTTGAGCTTGTAGCCACCGTTGTATTATTTCATTTACTGTTTTATGCTCCTAGGATAGACCCAAGATGGGGTGCACAAACTACCGGGTACTTTGAAGTGTTTAATTTCCTACTCACGTCGTTGAGGGAGATTGTTTCACTTCTGGTACTAGACAGATAGTTTGCCGCACCCGTAGGGGTCTAGGGTGGGGTTTGGCTATTCATCACGACCGTGTAATCCGTCTTTTGTTGCAGGCTCAAACGAAACGTGGATTCCTAGTATATCCAATATGTTCATCTGTGATCTGGAATGCCGATTATTGCGTCTGACGAATGTACAATATCTATATATGATATGTAGTGGGCGTTGCTTATGTTTTGCATCTGCGCTAGCCCAGCCCCCGCTCTGTCGTTAGTTAAGTAACCTAACGGGTGAATGACAGGGCCCAGTGGCGAATGCGGATGGCATAAGCGGACGTTGTATTTTCGTTGTTTTCTGCAATGATAGGATAAATGATGGGACGCATTATATTAATGCAAAGAAAACAAACCAAAGCTGAATCGTTGGAACAAATTTAAAAGAAACCTCTCGGTTATTTTAAAAGAGCAGAATTTTTAATTGCGGAGTTTTGACCACTCCTTTTAAAAAATTTATCTGGTTCCTTCGATTATATCAAGTTCACTATGTTCACGGTTTCGCCAAAACCAGTCGTAGCCCTCCGTCATTTCATATGGATGGTCAGTACTATTCAAGCTATGTTTGTTGGCCTTCGTCAAGGCATAGTGTTTGGTAGCTGCTGGGGTATTCATATGTAGCATAGATAGATGCGTTGGTTTGGGACAGTCGTATTACTTTGTTGGCCTTCGTCAACGGTATGTACGGGTAGATTCAAATTAACAAGGATAATGATGGGAAGAACTTGACATGTGACTTATGATTTGTTGGCCTTCGTCAAGGTCATAAGAGCATGGGGCAAAAATCCACATCGGGAGTTTCTAAAGAAACTGAAACTTGCTAGTGTTGCATACCATTTGGAGTTTGATAATATTTGTAGGATTCCTTCAGCATTATCACACGATGATATTTGGATCCCGATCCTACTGTGAGTATCCGCTACTTATCAGGAGATTCGTCACTTAACGATCAATGCTATAAACCAAGTAGGTGTCTAGAACAGTGTCAGTGGGGCTACGCCTCCATAGAAAAGAGGATATTTAATTAAGGAACTTCGCAAAAGCGTCGTAAAACCTCCCTCGAAGTACCGACACTAGCCTGGCTGAACGGTTAAGCAAGTATTGTACGGTGAGATCAGTCCAGGCTAATTCTTCTTTTATGGTTTGAGAAAGGATTCGAGAAACAGTGGGAGCCATCCTGTTTAGATAAACTAAAAACCAATCTAAACTTGCAAGAGCATCATACTAAAGTGTTTTCTTCTCTCTCTCAACTGCAGCGACCATGTGACCATGACTAGGTTACATCTAGATAACAAGTTGACTGAATCTGTCTTTTATGACTGGCAAAGGACTGTCCAGATGTCCATTGCCTATGACAAGCTGGACCACCCTATTGCTACTCAAGCCCCCGCCGTCCCAGGTCCAGTTTCCACCATCGCGGATATGGATATCCGTCAGACAAGGGAAAAGCACAGTGCGAATGCCAAGTGCCTCATGTTGGCTTCAGTTGATGGTGTATACCAGAAGCAGCACGAGAAGATGTACTTAGTTTCCATCTTCCTCCATAACAAAGATTTATGTGGAGAGCAATCTCGTATCGCAAGATATGACACCTTGAACGAATTGCTTTAAGCGAGGTTGGCTGTCGGGTCATCTGTAAGGGACGACGTCCTTATGATGGCTAGTTATAATGATGAGCTCATGGACCTGGAAACCGCGTTAGGAAACAGGTCATATGCTGACTTATTTCCACAGTCCCTACCCTCTACTTACACCCTGAAAGAAACCAGGGAGACACCCGCTCTGTTTAATGGGGGCCCTTCTTCTTCTGCATCCAGGGCGAAAGCAAAGGGTGAAAAGAGGAAAACCTCCACAAAGCCGATATACGGTGTCAGTGAAGTAGAAGGAAAGGGAAGAGCAAAAGTTTCGGGACTTGGTGTAGGTAAGGAGGGATGTTCCTATTGTTATGGGAACGGGCATTGGCAGAAGGATTGCAGGGCTTTGGAAGCCAGTAGCCAAGACTCGAAGCATGTTGTGGCTTCAGCCTCAAGTGTGTTTGTAATTGAGAACTGTTTGTCAATTAACTCTACTTCCTGAGTACTAGATACCGGAGCAGGATCTCATATCTGTAATTCATTACATGCTTTGAGAAACTGTAGAGTTATCACGGTAGGCGATTTGTCTCTCAGAGTTGTGAACGGAATGAGCGTGGACGCTGAATCCGTGGGAGAATATCTCCTAGGTTTGACAAGTGGGCAGATATTGATTCTACGTAACTGTTTGTATGTACCTAGTTTGACTTGTAATATCATATCAGTGTCCTCACTTTCGAGAGAGGTATATGATTTTACATTCGTAAGCGATGTGGTTCATATCCACCTAAATCAAGTTCTGATTGGGTTCGGTACATTAGATGACGGTATATACATATTGAATCAAGCTCAGGTTTTCAATGTCCAGAACACACTTACAAAAAGTCTCCGGAAATAAATCAGGCTTTCTTATGGTATTGTAGACTAGGTCACATCAATAAAACACGGTTGACTAAATTACATAGAGAAGGATATTTGAATCCGTTCGAATATCAATCTTATGCTACTTGTGAATCTTGTCTCATGGGAAAGATGACAAAGACTCCGTTTACTAGACACGGAGTAAGAGCAAGCGAGCTTTTGTGACTCATACACAGCGATGTGTGTGGTCCAATGTCTACACATGCACGAGGTGGTTATTCCTACTTCCTTACTTTTACGGATGATTTCTCTAGGTATGGACATATCTTCTGGATGAAGCATAAATCCGAGGCCTTTGAGAAATTCCGGGAATACAAGAATGAAGAGGAAAACCAAACAGGAAAAATTATGAAGACACTGAGATCTGATCGAGGTGGTGAATACTTAAGTGCCGAGTTCCTGGGTTACTTAAAAGAGAATGGAATTTTCTCTCAGCTTACTCCTCCATACACACCACAACATAACAGTGTATCAGAAAGGAGGAATTGAACCCTATTGGATATGGTTCGTTCCATGATGAGTAAGGCTGAGTTACCGCGATCTTTCTGGGGTTATGCACTAGAATCAGCTGCATATCTTTTGAATAAGGTTCTAACCAAGATTGTGCCTACCACACCATATCAGATGTGGAGTGGGAAGAAACCCTATCTTCAGTACCTGAAGACATGGAGATGTCCAGCTTTTGTTAAAAAGCAGCATGCGGACAAGCTCGAGGCACGCTCAGTACAGTGTATGTTTGTGGGATATCCAAAGAACTCCAAGGGGTATTGTTTCTATTACGCAGATGAACAAAAGGTTTTTGTTTCTCGTCATGCGCACTTCTTGGAAGCTGAATTTTTAGAAAATCAGAAGAGTGGGAGCGCAAAAGAACTGGAAGAAATTCCAGAACCACAAGCTGTTACTGAAAGTTTGGTAGAACAAGAAGGTTCAGAAGAAAGGGACATCCCAGCGCCTAACCGCAGAATTAGTAGGCAGTCTCATCCGCCCGAGAGATACTACGGGTTTCTTATAGACGGGGTGTAAGTCCACGGTAGCGCCCCGGCCGTATAACAGACGCCAATATGCGGAACAAAACTTTTACGACTGGCGCTATCGCGTACTATAACCCGGATCTGCCATTAAAGCTAAACTAACAAATTGTAAAGAGGGTAGAATTGTTATACCGAACGATCCGAGTCCTTTGGTCTTTAACCATCATCCCACGCATTGTTGCGGCGGCTTCGATCTTCTGAAACTCCAGTCTCGTCGTCCAGGTGGCACCATGTCGACGGATCTTTAAACAGGCTCCCGCCTCTGAACCGAGGCAACTCGATCGTCAGGTTTGCTAAAAGAGACGACCAAGATGAAGTAAAGAATGAGTAGAACACTTTGTCTCGTTACGTCTAAGGATATGGACGAACGGTTAATGAAGTTGCCATTTGGAATCGGGTGAATGGAAATTGAACTATGAAATTTCCATACACTAAACTATCATAATCTTTTCAAAGGGAAAAATCAAATGAACAACCATGCATCTCACAATGAGCGTCCGGCCACTTTGTAGAGGGAGGGAGGTGAGTGTAGGAGAGGGGAGGTGACCACAAGCAATAAACGATATGAATGAATCATCTAAACACCTAGTATGAACACATTAATGAGAGTGATGATTCATAACCCTTAGTCATCATCTAATTAATGCACCATTAATGAACAAATGAGTCACATGCCACCTCATCATCCTAGTCACCATCTAGAAGCTTCCACACTCATCTCAAGAAAAAATAAATCCGTATTTAACCGAATGTTAAAAGACGGGTGATAGAAAACTGGAAACTGGCAACTTCCAAAAGTGATCCTGAAACGAATTTCAGGATAACCCGGTATCAGTATAAACATACCCGCATTTGTATTACGACCGAATACAAATGCATCTGAGACAAAGATATTATATCTACACAGTATAATATTGGGATCCGGCTTAAACCAAAGCCTACCAGTATTATCTTCCCGAAAAACGACACGTGCGAAAACGTACGTGCATTTTCCGAACCCTGCCATAATACTATACGGCATCTACAACGTTTCGCCCGAACTTGGGAAAGTATCTGTGGAGGACTCTAATGACTCATCAATACACTGGCACTGGGTATAACCACTAGCACGTCAGAGGTACAAGTTGTACATAACGGTTTTCCTATGTATTGATTGGAAGGGAAGCTGACGAGCGAACTCATCTATAAACCCTACTGAGCCTAACAGTGACAATATCCGTACAGTCCGGTCTATTCGTCTATGAGTATCGCATATTAGGCCTAGGGGGTCGGTAAACGTCAGACCCCCAATAGCTGCATAAGTCGTGTCAGAGAGCAGCCTAGAACACCCTGAGATACTACTGGAATACCTTCCAGTAAATCTCGATTACCCTGGCCAGAGATTTCGTGTAATGGCTCTCCTAAACACATCGCGATCTCACCCCCAATACCGGGAGAGACGAATCCCCGAAGATCCGCTCACTGCCTCCACATGGCTCGGGACTGTACCCAAAGTATACCTGTTTGCACGACTCCTTTGACCCGTGGTAGGGTATAAATCAAAGTACAGTGGGAACTCACACGAGACAAATGACGACCTCAGGTCGATGAACTAACCTGTACACATGTCACCAGGGAACTGCTATCTGACGATATGTATAATACCAACTAGCATGTTCCCGGCGAGTCCTGTCCGGTGTACTCATAACCCAATGAGCACCTGTATACATCTTAGGTGAACCAACTAACACCAATGGCTTGTGAGACAGGCCACCGCCTCTCGTCGGGGTCTCGAATGTATACACTAGTCTACTCTGGAGTATTGATGCCCTGTCTCGAAACTTCTACGACTAGGGACACTTTAAGGATGTGCTTATAGACCCCAGCTCCCACATATATGATCGCCATCATTCTGCTGATAGTCAAGCAAGAATTCTATGGGCTCTATCAACATCTACATGATGATAAAGAAAAACTAGTTAGCTTACTATCATCTTGAGTAAGACTTTTTTATCGGTATAGGTCCTCCCTCAATCATTGCAATCACGTACCTGCGATCCAATAATTGACTTAGAGGGCACTATATCCAACAATCTCCCACTTGCACTTAAGGCTAATTATTGCGATGTTGCGTACTCACAGCTCGTGTGATACCGAGCATCCAACTCCTCTACTAATCAGTTTCACGAAGCTCGTTTGTAAAACTATTGTGTTCGAGAAATAGCCTCAGTGAGTGGATCCGCTTTTCGGTGTTTCTTTCTGTATCTCTCTATATCTCAACCTCGCGGAGAAAAAACCATCTCCGGAATTGAGTAATACCTGTTTTAGAATATGTCTGGATATCTGATGGGACCTAGTTCATAAATAAACTCCAAATCCAAACTTCTTAGACTGTATCAATCACTGAAACTAATCAGTGTCCAGCACCATGCCTCCCACAGTATCCCCTTGGACCACCTGTCCATAATATTGTCCCTCGTCTGAGGGAAAACTATAACTCTGTCAATCACTCTGTCATCCAGGTCACCTGTGAAGCCTGGAATAATAACCGTCTCCCGAAGGAGGCTGCCGTCATCAACCCCATAGAACATGTACTTATGTTCTAAAAACTGCTTCCGTATGTTTCTTTAGGATTGGATTAATATAAACTTATCGCATCTAGTGCAAAAACGACATCTGGTGTGGTATTTGATATCTCACGATTGACTCAATTGCCTAAGCAAGTGATCTGTCAATCATGTATGTCCCTTTCCCCTTTAGTCTGTAAGACACCTTTAGAGAGGGTGACTCCATCACCTGAAGGTACACCACCATGCCAGGAGTCAACTATTCTAAAATACTATTAGAATACTGTCAAAGTACCCACATTGGGAAACTACCCAAATCTAGATCTAAAACCATCGATCTAGTAACCAGAATGTCAGATATTATATCCATATTCTTTGTGGAGAAACAACTGTGTGACGACCACAGTACAACCGATCGTAGTATAGGAATTTTACTTCCTACTCAGTGTATGTCACCCAAATACCAAGACATCACACCCTACTACCTTCTTAACAGATCCATCCCCTATTCTGACGAAGTCAAACCCATGACTGTCACATCAAAAATAGATGATCTATCTCCGCTGTTTCTGCTCAAGTCTATAAATAGACACTAGCTACTTGCCCACTATGCTTCCGCTGCTCCCACTGACTACAACAACCCTCTGGCAGAATAATATATACGTTTACTTCTAAAACTAGTTTAGAACGACGCTACACATATCCTCCTGCCGGGTCTCATAGTCTGGAACAACAGTAGTGTCAAGTCTGGGTAAACAAGAACCTCCCTGTCACCGTCCTTGAGGCTACCGGAGTACCTCTCGGGTGTCTGAGGTTACCCACCATATCTGCGGAGTGGCTATTTGAATGTAAAACCTGATTGAATATATAGGTCCTATTAAATTTTCCGTAATCGTTTGAGGTTCTGGAATCACTTCCAGTTCTACCATACTCCTACTACTAATTTTTTTTTTTTGAAAACATCCATTTTAATAAAACTGTGGCGAGTCAAGAACAATATCACTATTGATCTTCCAGATGGTAGAAAATTAACCCTCGTCGAAGCTAGGGTCAACCCACAAACTGTCATTACAGAAACGTGCCTTGAGTTTTCCAGTGTCTCTTTTTAAGCATAAGCTGGAAAACTCCCCTTACCTTAACATCGTTAAGATATGAAGCAATCTATATCCAATATAGAAACATAGGCACTTATTTAATTGGAACCAGATTCAAATCATGCAGCTGTCTCCAGTGCATTTCAACTTAATGGAGAGAGGCTAATCAGCATTACTCAACTTAGGAATGCATCCAATTATGAGTAACCTGAAAGAGAAACAAGTTTCTCAAAACCATTACTATCAATTGAATACCAATCACAAGAATCTACATCTTCGTTCTCTTTGAAGAATCCCGATACTTGTGATATCTGGTTCTCTGCTTTATTCTTATGCCCACAACTTCTCAATACTTAGACATTGTATTTCTACGAAACACTTGTCTATAAACTAGAGAAGTCACAAGTAAATAGAATATAGTACGAGGACCAACCCCTTTGTCCTGATGGACACTGGACAACATACAATACTCTGTATAAGTCCGCTGAGTTTGAATAACTCAAAACCTGTGCATCGTAGGTTGAAAACTGTACTTATGATTAAGAACTACTCCGTTGTTCAATGCTCCTTACCCAATCGTCAACTGATATAGGTAAATGTCACCGACATAATATCAAAAAGTTATATCTCACTTTATAAAAATAAACATACAGATATATCATTTTGAAATTGGTGCATAACAACGGATACTCAAAAACCAAACATATGCCATCCGGCAAAAACCCAGGCGACTTCCTCAAATATCACCAATTACAAAGAATTCTGATATAATGAGGATGATCACCTTATTCCCAATAACTTACTCCCACTCATTATCTGTAAAACTATACAGATGTGAGAATGAAACCTGGTAAGTATATACCCTGGAGTAGGTGTTTAATTGGGAAATCGGTTTACAATTAACAATGCACAGTGTAACTGAAACATGAAATTGTTTCGAAGGGGTGTCCTGGTATTCTTAGTAATGCCTCTTCCATAAACCAAATCATGACTTTAACCGTATATTTCCCTGCCATCTTTCCAATTCCCTTTATTTTTCTTTAGTCGTTACCTTCTGTACACCATCATTAGGCTAAATGGTTTTCTTCCTTCCCTACCGATCGGCACCAGCCTATAGTTTGGAAGAAGAATATCCAGTAAGCATAATAAGTGTACCCTCCTAATCCTAGGAGTACTCGCAACTTGAGAGAAGGTGATGATAAAAGACAAATGAATAATCCTTATTCCTATTTCTCCTGAACCAGAATCCATCCTCGAAAAAATATCCTTCGAGTTCGTATATAACCATACGATGGATTTATCCAATGGAATTGGATGTTCGTAGTGATACGGGTTGTTCTGGAGAAATCAAAGGTGAAGTAGGAGTGGCGATGAAATACGTGGTTTGGTCGTGAATGATAGCAGTCGCAATTTACTTTGCCCTCTTTCTAATCATTTTATCTTGTCTTTATTTATTACCTTATGTACACCCGGCTTAGGTAATTGGTTTTCTTCATTCCCTACCTTTCGGCATCTGCCCATGGTTTGGAATAAGACTATCCAATAAGCGTAATAGGTGTACTCTCCTAAACCAAGGAGCCCCCGCAACCTGAGAGAAGGCGATAATAAAAGACAACTGAATAAACCAATTCTATTTCTCCTGAACCTGTATCCATCCTTGAAGAAATCCCTTCGAGTTCGTATATAACCATACGATGGATCTATCCAATGGAAGTGGATGTCCGTAGTGATACGGGTTGTTCTGAGAAATTCAAAGGGTAAAAGAAGGAGCGGCAATGACTTATGCAACTCGGACAATCCAAAAGCCAATATATTAAGAAGGTTCGGTCAACTTGGTCACTGAGTTATAGTCTAGGTTCGGTCAAAAGTCGCTGCCAAAGAGAGAGAGAAAAGAAACACTCTGCGTGCACTCTAACCTAGATCAGAATGGTTATCACTTTATCTAATTAGGAAACCTCCCACTGTAATATCAAATTCTCCTCCAAACCTGAAAGAAGAATTAGTCGGGATCACCCGAAGAGTAAACCAACTCATCAGTGAGAATCGGGATCCAACTATCATCGCATGATAACTTGATGGAAGCCACACAAGTTAACACACTCCAGAAGATATGCGCAAGTCTGGCAAGTTTCTTGTATGTTTGAAACTCCCGATATAATTTTTATCCCATGCACTTATGACCTTGACGTAGGCCAACAAATCATAAGCCACATGTAAAGTTCTACCCGTCGTTGTCCTGATTAATTTAGGTCATCATACATGCCCTTGACGTAGGCCAACAAGGCTGTACGTCTGTCCTAAACTAATGCATCTATCAATGCAACAAATGAATACCCAGCAGCTACCAAACACTATGCCTTGACGTAGGCCAACAAACATAGCTTGAATACTACTGACCATCCATAAGAAATGACGGAAGATTACGGCTGGTTTTTGGCGAAAAACCTTTAACCTAAAGAACTTGATCTCGTTGAAGGAACGTGATAGAATTTTATAAAAAATATAGTAGCGAAAACCTTTTCCTAAAGAAGTCACTCCCGGTGAAGGGATCTCGGCACTTTCCTCGTGGAATAAGGTGCAGGATATTCCAACTGAATACTGCTATGCAAAAACAAAAGGAAACGTCTTTGTAATAACTACCCTTTAAAATTTGTTCCAACAACATCAAATATAGGTTTGTTTGATCTTGCATTGATAAGAATCAATGCATTGTAAGTCGATGTAGTACACCCCAGTACTTATGGGGAGGCGGAATTTACAAAAACTTATCAAGTTTAAACAACGAACATCGACTAACCGCTTGAATCGAAGCTAAACTCTAAATAACCGTATTCTATGAGTTTCTTTTCACAAAAGTGATTAGGGATTATACCTAATGAACCGGTCCTTCTTCTTTATGTCCTCCTTGGTTCTCCTCGGCCTTCTCTAGGTAGTAGACGATCCACCCGAGAGCAAAACTCCAAGCTAAACCTCTAACTTGAGGTAACTAATCAACTTTGATTGCTAATCAAAGATGAGAGAATGATAAAGAGTGTAGGTTATGGATTGTTTAGTCTAACTAAACCTTTGTTCTCAACACATGAGGATTAAGGTTAGTATCTTGAAGATGAGAGCTTGAGGAGAGAGAATGTGTGATATGATAATGAGAGAAGAGAGAGAGTGTATCATAATATTATGAAGCATTCTTATTATCAAATAATCAATAAAGGAAATGAATAAGCATGCTTCACAAAATATCTTGTGATGATTCATTAACATGAGTCATTAAGCAATAAATGTGCATTAATGAAGTGAATGAATCACCACTATGACTCACTCTCTTTCCAAAACAAACCTCCTTAGTCACATCTTCTAGAAGCTTCTCGAGTAATTACGAGAACGCCCCTCCGATCCGTAAAAATACGGAAAAACTTTAGACTGTAAAAATCCAATAACCGGATACCAGTAACTGGCTTAAACCAAAGCCGACTGGTAAAATCTGTCCGAAAGTCGTACGCGCGTAAACGCACGTATGTGTCCGAACCCTTTGTCGCAAAACCATGCAACCTCTATATCGTTTCGCCTGGAGTAGGAAACTCTCTGTGTGGGACTCTAGAGACTCGACTACTACGCTGGCAGTGGGTTTAACCACAGACCGCAAGCGGCACTAGCTGTACGTAACGGTCCCCAGGTAGTTGTCGATAAGAAGGCCGATGAGTAAACCCATCCGAACTCCTACTGAGTCTGATGTGACAATCTCCATACAGTCCGGTCCGTTCGTCCAAGACTATCGCATATCGGGCCTAGGGGGGCGGCAAGCGTCAGTCCCCTAATAGCGGTATAAGTCGTGTCGGAGTGAAGCCCATTACACCCTGAGAAACTACTGGAACCTACCAGCAAATCTCGCTTGCCCTGGCCAGGGACTTTGCGTAATGGCTCTCTGACACAGCACGATATCTACTCCCAATACCGGGAGGGACGAATCCTGTCTAACCGCCACTGCCTCCAAGTGCTCGGGACTGCACCCAACTGCCACCTGTTTGCACGACTCCTTTGAGCCGTGGTAGGGTAGCAATCTAAGAACAGTGGGACACACTCGAGGCGAAGTAGCAGTGTCAAGTCTGCGGACTACGCTGTACTCATGTCACCTGGGAACTGTTCACTGACGACTGGTATCAAACCAACCAACAGTTCCCTGTGAGTCCTGTCCGGTGTACCCATAACCTAACGAGCACCTGTATACTATCTCCAGTACGACGTACTGACGGCTGTGGGACAGACCATCTCCCCAACTGGGATGAGAAGCGTACACACCAGTCTACTCCGGAGTATCGATGTTCTGTCTCGATAATCCAACGACCGGGGACCTGAATAAGGATGTGCTTGTAGACTACCCAGCCCCCACTAGTGTGACTGCCATCACAACGCTGGTAGACAAGCAAGATCCTAAGAGCTCTATCAATACGTACACTCACATATTAAGATAGAAAAACCAAGTAGCATACTACCATGTTTAGCAAGACTGTTATATACATGTGAATATCCCAAGCTTCCATTAAGTAATATACAAGCTAGTATGATACAGTAATGGCCTTCTAGGGCATAAACACTAACAATCTCCCACTTGCACTAGGGCCATGTACTGGCATATCGTAGACCAATGATCTCGAGTAGCCTCTCGAACTGAATCTGAGGAAGGGCCTTCGTGAATGGATCAGCAATGTTCTCTTCTGAAGCAACTCTCCGAACCTCGATCTCCTGACGATCAATGATCTCCCTGATCAGGTGATACCGCCTCAAGATGTGTCTGGACTTCTGATGGGACCTTGGTTCCTTCGCTAAAGCTATAGCTCCGTTGTTGTCGCAATACAGAGGTATTGGATCAACTATGGTAGGAACCACCTGAAGTTCTGTTAGGAACTTCTTCATCCAGACTGCTTCTTTTGCGGCATCGCAAGCAGCTATATACTCCGCTTCCATCGTCGAGTCAGCAACGGTGTCCTGCTTGGAGCTCTTCCAGCACACCGCCCCTCCATTGAGGGTAAAGACATAACCCGACATGGACTTGGAATCGTCCTTATCACTCTGGAAGCCGGAATCAGCAAAGGCCTCCAACCTGAGGTTTTTTCCGCCGTAAACCAAGAACATCTCCTTAGTCCTCCTCAGGTACTTGAGAATGTTCTTTACTGCTATCCAGTGTTTCTCCCCTGGGTCTGACTGATACCGGCTTACCACGCTCAGTGCGTAAGCTACATCTGGTCTGGTACACAACATCGCATACATTATAGAGCCTACCGCAGAAGCGTAGGGTATAATAGACATGCGTTCCCTTTCCAAATCAGTCTTGGGAGACATCTCTTTGGAGAGGGTGATTCCGTGACAAGCCGGTAGATTACCGCGCTTAGAATCTTCCATACTGAATCTTTTCAGTACAGTGTCGATATACCTGGACTGCGAAAGTCCCAACATCCTCTTGGATCTATCACGATAGATCCGGATCCCCAGAATGTAAGAGGCATCACCCAGGTCTTTCATGGAGAACCTGTGTGACAAGAATCCTTTGACAGATTGTAGCATAGGAATGTCATTTCCTATCAATAGAATGTCATCCACGTACAAGACGAGGAATACGACACTTCTGGCCACAACTTTACTATATATGCACGGTTCATCTGGATTTTTGATAAAGTCATATTCTTTGACTGTTTCATCAAAACAGATGTTCCAACTCCGCGATGCCTGCTTTAGTCCGTAAATGGACTTAAGCAGCTTGCATACTTTCCCGCTGCTCCCACTCTGATTGAAACCCTCTGGCTGATCCATATAGACGCTCTCTTCTAAATTTCCATTCAGAAAAGCCGTCTTTACGTCCATCTGCCAGATTTCATAATCATGGAAGGCAGCAATAGCAAGAAGGACCCGAATGGATTTGAGCATAGCCACTGGAGAAAAAGTTTCGTCATAGTCCAAACCAGGTCTTTGACGAAAACCCTTTGCAACAAGTCTAGCTTTATAGGTTTCCACCTGTCCATCTACACCAATCTTTTTCTTGAAGATCCATTTGCATCCTATGGGTTTTACCCCATCAGGAGCAAAGTCCAAAGTCCATACTTTGTTGGTGTACATGGACTCCATTTCGGTCCGCATTGCATCTAGCCATCGTACCGAGTCGCCGCTCTGGATGGCCTGCCTGAAGTCAGTAGGTTCATCATCATCTATGATGCAATCCTCTCTATCCCCATCTATGAGAAAACCGTAGTATCTCTCAGGCGGACGAGACGGCCTACTACTCCTGCGGAGGGGTGCGGGAATGTTCTGTTCTTCTTGAACCTCTGGTTCTACCAAACTTTCAGTAGCAGTTTGTGGTTCTGGAATTTCTTCCAGTTCTATTTCGCTCCCACTCTTCTGATTTTCCAAAAATTCAGTTTCTAAGAAGCGGGCATGACGAGAAACAAAAACCTTTTGTTCCTCTGCGTAATAGAAGCAATATCCTGTAGAGTTCTTTGGATATCCCACAAACTTACACTCTACTGAGCGTGCCTCGAGCTTGTCCGGATGCTGCTTTTTTACAAAAGCTGGACATCCCCACGTCTTCAGGTACTGAAGATAGGGTTTCTTCCCACTCCACATCTGATATGGTGTGGTAGGCACAGTTTTGGTTGGAACTCTGTTCAAAAGATGTATCGCTGATTCTAGCGCATACCCCCAGAAAGATCGCGGCAACTCAGCATTACTCATCATGGATCGTACCATATCCAATAGGGTTCGATTCCGTCTCTCCGATACACCGTTGTGCTGTGGAGTGTATGGAGGAGTAAGCTGAGAGAGAATTCCTTTCTCTTTTAGGTAACCTAGGAACTCGGCACTTAAGTATTCTCCACCTCGATCAGATCTCAGTGTCTTAATACTTTTGCCTGTTTGGTTTTCCGCTTCACTCTTGTATTCCAGGAATTTCTCAAAGGCTTCGGATTTATGCTTCATTAAGAAGACATGTCCAAACCTAGAGAAATCATCCGTGAAAGTAATGAAATAGGAAAAACCACCTCTTGCATGTGTAGACATTGGACCGCATACATCACTGTGTATGAGTCCTAAGAGCTCGCTCGCTCTTACTCCTTGTCCAGTAAATGGAGTCTTTGTCATCTTTCCTTTGAGACAAGATTGACAAGTGTCATAAGTTTGATATTCGAACGTGTCCAAATATCCTTCTCTATGCAACTTAGTCAACCTTCTCTCATTGATGTGACCCAGTCTACAATGCCATAAGAAAGCTTTATTTAAATCTGGAGACTTTCTTTTTAGTGTGTTCTGGACATTGAAAATTTGGAGTTGGTTTAACACATATATGCCGTTATTTAGAGTACCGGACCCAATCAAACCATGATTAAGGTGGATGTTGACAACATCTCTTACAAACGTGAAATCATAACCTTTATTTGATAACAAGGAAACTGATATGATATTACACGTTAAGCTGGGTACAAAATAACAGTTATGTAAAACCAAAATGTGTCCACTTGTCAATCCTAGGTGATAATCCCCGACGGACGCAGCTCCCACGCTAGCTCCGTTAGCAACCCTGAGGATCATATCACCTTCCTTCAGCACTCTACGGTTTCTCAGTGCCTGCAATGAATTGCAAATATGAGATCCTGATCCGGTATCCAATACCCAGGAAGTAGAGTTGATTGACAGACAATTCTCAATTACAAACACACCTGAAGTCGAAGCCACAGCTTGCTTCGGTTCCTGGTTCTTGGCGTTCCACGCCTTGCAATCCTTCTTCCAGTGCCCTTTCCTGTGACAATGGAAGCACTCATCCAGGCCAACTACCGGTGCTGTAAACTTTTTCTTTCCCTTCTTTCCCACCTTACAAACACCTCCTCTAGGTCTGGGTGCGGCCTTCTTCTTCCTTCCTTTGGCCCTAGCCTTGGACCCGGAAGAAGATGATCCGCCAACAAACATAGCGGGTGTTTCCCTTGCCTTCTGTAAGGTGCCCTCTGCACTCCTTAACATGTTCAGGAGTTCCGCAAGTTCAACTTCTTTTCCTTGAAGATTGAAGTTGAGGATAAACTGGGCGTAGGTGGGAGGAAGGGACTGGAGAACGAGGTCTGTATAGAGCTCATTATCCAAAGTCGTCCCAAGGTCCGCGAGCTCTTCAATATAGCCGATCATCTGTAGGACATGTTCACCTACCGATGACCCGACAGCCAACCTCGCTCGAAACAGTTTCTTAGAGGTCTCGTATCTTGCTATACGAGATTGCTCTCCATAAAGTTCCTTTGTATGGAGAAATATGCCATCTAGGGACATATCCTCGTGCCTCCTCTGATGTTCATTGTTCATCGAGGCAAGCACGATGCACTTGGCTCTCGCGCAATCTAAATCCCAGGTTTTACGGATTTCCTTATCCGCATTGCTGGATTTGGGACCAAGGACAGCAGGTGCTGTAGCGGTGAGGACGTACCCCAGTTTGTCATAGGTCAAAGCCATCTTGACATTCCGCAGCCAATCTTTATAGTTTGGCCCTGTCAGTATATTTTTCTCTAAAAGTAACTTAAGTCCAGTCATTTTCAGGGTCGCTGCAATTAGGAGAGAGAGAAGAAAACTCTTTAGCATGATGCTCTTGCAAGTTTAGAGTGGTTTTTAGTTTATCTAAACTGGATGGCTCCCACTGTTTCTCGAATCCTTCCTCAAACCATAAAAGAAGAATTAGCCAAGACTATTCTCACCGTACAATACTTGCTTAACCGTTCAGCCAGGCTGGTGTCGATACTTCGAGGGAGGTTTTCCAACGCTTTCGCGAAGTTCCTTAATTAAAGAACCTCTTTTCTCTGGGGGCGTAACCCCGCTGACACTTTTCTGGACACCTACTAGGTTTATAGCATTGATCGTTTAAGCGACGAATATCCTGATAAGTAGCATGTACTCACAGTAGGATCGGGATCCAAATATCATCGTATGATAATGTTGAAGGAATCCTACCAACATTCATCAAACTCCAAATGGTATGCATCTCTTTGCAAATTTCAGTTTCTTTAGAAATTCCCGATATAAGTTTTTGCCCCATGCTCTTATGACCTTGACGTATGCCAACAAATCATAAGTCACATGTCAAGTTCTGCCCATCATTATCTTGTTAATTTGAACCCACCCGTATATACCCTTGACGTATGCCAACAAGGTAATGCGACTGTCCCAAACCAACACATCTATCTATGCAACAAATGAATACCCCAGCAGCTACCAAACACTATGCCTTGACGTATGCCAAAATACATAGCTTGAATACTACTGAAAACCCAGATGAAATGACGGAGGGCTACGAATGGTTTTGGCGAAACCGTGAACGTAGTGAACTTGATATAACCGAAGGAACCTGATAGCTTTTAAAAGGAGTGGTTAAATCTCCGCATTTAAAAATATCTGTTTTAAAAATAACCGAGTGGTTTCTTTTAAATTGTTCCAACGATTTAAACTTTGGTTTGTTTTACTTTGCATTATAGATAATGCGTCCCATCATTAACCTATCATTGCAGAAAACAACGAAAATACAACGTCCTCTTATGCCATCCGCATTCGCCACGGGGTCCCGTCATCACTCGTTAGGTTACTTAACTAACGACAGAGCGGGGGCTGGGCTAGCGCGGGTGTAAAACATAAGTGACGTCTAAATAGCTATCATAATATAGATATTTTACATTCGTCTGACGCAATGATATTCATTCCAGAACACAGATAAACAATATTGGATTTGCAAGCAATCTGTATTTCTTTTGAGCCTGCAAGAAAAGACAGATTACACAGTTGTGATGAATAGCCGTTTACCCCACCCTCGACCCCTACGGGTACGGCAAACTACCCACCCGGCAGTTTGTGTACCCCACCTTGGGTCAGTCCTAGGAGCAAAAACAGTAAAATGAAATAATACAACGGTGGCTACAACCGCAACCTGGAAGTGCCCCGCGAAAATAATATTACAACAAATTACATTTACAACAAATGAATTAACCATTAACCCATTGCGAACCCCGGCTATACACCACAACAGTCCAATACAGTTTATATGCACAAACAGTTATAACCATTTCAGAAATGTGCAACCCCCTGCCAACCGACATACTAGCAGTTGGGGGAGGTTTACGAACACATCATACAATCACAGATATAATCCAATACGCAAATACTGTATTTTTCGATCGAATAAACAACTTCAATATTGCTCCAAAATCTGCTCTGTTAAACAGTAACCTGAGCAATAATTAAATATTCCAGAAAACCCCAAATGTCACAGGGGACCCACACAAGAAAGACGAGTCCATGACTCGGCCAAAGCGCCGCGGAAGCGCGGCAGATCCCACCGATCCGCCGCGGTTCCGCGGCCGAGTTGCCGATTCATGGGCTCGAATTTCTTGGGTGTTCTCCTGGACCCCTTTCTAGCTCTCTGAACACTCCAGAAAAATTTTAGGACTTCATTTTCAGTTCGACAGAAACTATACAGAATTAGGGTTTTCCGGGTTGGTTTTTTCGTTCGAAATTCGTACAAATTTGCGATTAAGTTATTTAGTGTTTAGCGAGGCTCTGATACCACTGTAAGTCGATGTAGTACACCCCAGTACTTATGGGGAGGCGGAATTTACAAAAACTTATCAAGTTTAAACAACGAACATCGACTAACCGCTTGAATCGAAGCTAAACTCTAAATAACCGTATTCTATGAATTTCTTTTCACAAAAGTGATTAGGGATTATACCTAATGAACCGGTCCTTCTTCTTTATGTCCTCCTTGGTTCTCCTCGGCCTTCTCTAGGTAGTAGACGATCCACCCGAGAGCAAAACTCCAAGCTAAACCTCTAACTTGAGGTAACTAATCAACTTTGATTGCTAATCAAAGATGAGAGAATGATAAAGAGTGTAGGTTATGGATTGTTTAGTCTAACTAAACCTTTGTTCTCAACACATGAGGATTAAGGTTAGTATCTTGAAGATGAGAGCTTGAGGAGAGAGAATGTGTGATATGATAATGAGAGAAGAGAGAGAGTGTATCATAATATTATGAAGCATTCTTATTATCAAATAATCAATAAAGGAAATGAATAAGCATGCTTCACAAAATATCTTGTGATGATTCATTAACATGAGTCATTAAGCAATAAATGTGCATTAATGAAGTGAATGAATCACCACTATGACTCACTCTCTTTCCAAAACAAACCTCCTTAGTCACATCTTCTAGAAGCTTCTCGAGTAATTACGAGAACGCCCCTCCGATCCGTAAAAATACGGAAAAACTTTAGACTGTAAAAATCCAATAACCGGATACCAGTAACTGGCTTAAACCAAAGCCGACTGGTAAAATCTGTCCGAAAGTCGTACGCGCGTAAACGCACGTATGTGTCCGAACCCTTTGTCGCAAAACCATGCAACCTCTATATCGTTTCGCCTGGAGTAGGAAACTCTCTGTGTGGGACTCTAGAGACTCGACTACTACGCTGGCAGTGGGTTTAACCACAGACCGCAAGCGGCACTAGCTGTACGTAACGGTCCCCAGGTAGTTGTCGATAAGAAGGCCGATGAGTAAACCCATCCGAACTCCTACTGAGTCTGATGTGACAATCTCCATACAGTCCGGTCCGTTCGTCCAAGACTATCGCATATCGGGCCTAGGGGGGCGGCAAGCGTCAGTCCCCTAATAGCGGTATAAGTCGTGTCGGAGTGAAGCCCATTACACCCTGAGAAACTACTGGAACCTACCAGCAAATCTCGCTTGCCCTGGCCAGGGACTTTGCGTAATGGCTCTCTGACACAGCACGATATCTACTCCCAATACCGGGAGGGACGAATCCTGTCTAACCGCCACTGCCTCCAAGTGCTCGGGACTGCACCCAACTGCCACCTGTTTGCACGACTCCTTTGAGCCGTGGTAGGGTAGCAATCTAAGAACAGTGGGACACACTCGAGGCGAAGTAGCAGTGTCAAGTCTGCGGACTACGCTGTACTCATGTCACCTGGGAACTGTTCACTGACGACTGGTATCAAACCAACCAACAGTTCCCTGTGAGTCCTGTCCGGTGTACCCGTAACCTAACGAGCACCTGTATACTATCTCCAGTACGACGTACTGACGGCTGTGGGACAGACCATCTCCCCAACTGGGATGAGAAGCGTACACACCAGTCTACTCCGGAGTATCGATGTTCTGTCTCGATAATCCAACGACCGGGGACCTGAATAAGGATGTGCTTGTAGACTACCCAGCCCCCACTAGTGTGACTGCCATCACAACGCTGGTAGACAAGCAAGATCCTAAGAGCTCTATCAATACGTACACTCACATATTAAGATAGAAAAACCAAGTAGCATACTACCATGTTTAGCAAGACTGTTATATACATGTGAATATCCCAAGCTTCCATTAAGTAATATACAAGCTAGTATGATACAGTAATGGCCTTCTAGGGCATAAACACTAACATGCATTCCCATCATTTAATCATACCAGAAAAGAACGAAAATAAACTGTACGTATATGCCATCCGCATTCGTCACTGGGTCCCGTCATCACCCGTTAGGTTACTTAACTAACGACAGAGCGGGGGCTGGACTAGCGCGGGTGTAAAACATATACAACATCTAATAGTATATATACTAATATACAATAATCGCTCCAGGCGTGATAATATGCAACATTACAGAAAAGTAATAAGCATCACGGAACAATACAGATAATCTGGGATCCCCGGGTTTCACAGAGCCGCTTCTGAAACCCGACGTTCCCCTGGTCGGTGGATAGCCTGTGCAATGAAACTTAGACCCCTACGGGTGCGACAAGTTACCCGCCAAAACCTGAAACGAGGTAGTCGCCACAACATAGTGAATGGAACACCCGGCACTTCACGGAATCCGGTAAATTGAGCACCCCTCCTGTAACATTTTGAAAATCGTTTCGGTGAAATTTCAAAAAAATCGGTAAAATAAGGGGGTTTTCTGTAAAAAGTCAAAATACAAATTTCTTATTATAAAAATCAAATATACATATTCTAGCTATGAAATTGCTATTATTTGGTGTTTATTGAGCCGCGGATGAAATTTCAAATTTTCTGAAAAAAATATTATTTTATTATTATTTTAAGCCGTCACTAATACATTTAATTAGGGAAAATTCCAAATCGGAATGAGTTGAAACAAATTTTGTGCATCATAAAACATTAAATAAAATTTTATCATGTGGTTTTTGGAACGAAATCATTTGCCAAAACGGTTTAGAAATTATTGAAGAAAAAAGGCTTTTTTTTAGCGTAAATGGATGTTTGGGGTATTGTATTTATCATTTTTCATCACCCCACACCCGTACCCACACCCACACACCCCCATTCACTTATCCCCTTGAAGAATTCAGCAGCCCCATCTTTTGTCCCCACTTGGATTTCAAAGGAAATGAAATGAAAGAAAAGAAAAGAAAAGAGTAGAAAATGATATAATTTGAGTTGACTTTGATTTGAACTAACTTTCTCCACCTCACTCTCTCTCCTCCCTCACCCAAACCCCCCCACAATCTGGCCGAAACCAGCAACCCCCAACAGCCCCCTTTTCCTCTTCTCTTCTCTTTGTTCCATCAAAGAAAATCCAAAGAAAAATCCACTAAAAATCAAGCAAAAATCCAAATCAAAATCCGACTCCTACCCATTTTAGGTTAGCCCGTATAGCATGGATTTTGGTGACAAGGGAGCATTTTGGAGGGCTATGTGTGCTTGTAGGATCTTCAATTTGTTTGGGTAAATTCTAACCCTTTTGCTTAAATTGTTGTCAATTGCTTGTAGTTAGCTTAATTAAGTGTTAATTTGGTTTTATGTGGGTTCAATTGTATGATTATGGAATTCTAGTTAGGGTTTTGTTTTGAAATTGGGTTGTGATCACTTGTGCATGGTTTGTGATGTGAGCTAACATCTTGGAAAAATTGTTAAAATTTATCTAGTTGCATATTACAAGTTGTTACTTGAAAATGTCCAAATTAAGCTTTTTTTGTGCAAACTAGGTTTTTTGATTTAATTCGAAATACGAGATTAAAAATATGGTTAGGGTTTTTATCATATTATTAACTTTATTAAGTGTAGTTTAACACTTTAGTTCATGGAAATCCAACCTAAATTGTAGTTTGTGCATTTTTGCTATGAAATTGTTAAAAAAGGGTATTTTGTAAACTAGAATATTAGGGTTTTTGGAATTTAATGAGATTAAATTCCGGAAATTGTTTCTATGACTTATTTAAGATATTTAATAAGTATATTGGCCGCTACATTCATTTAAACATCCTGTTTTGTACAAAAACGGCGAATTGTGCTTGCTAGATTTTCGGAAAAGTGACTTTTTAAGTAAAGTTGGGGTTTTTGTGAGTTTTAACCTAGTTTATATTAAAATTAGTGTTCGTGAATGTGCAAATGAGTGTGATTGGATTTTTCTCGATGGTTTGACGTTTGTAAATCACCATCGAGGGTTGGTTTGACTATTCTTGCATGCGTAGGCGATAGGTTTGGACCTATGCGTGATACGCGTGCCGATTTGATTTTCATATGCCGTTTCGATTTCGTATTTAGTTTTAATGCGATACGGTGCGTTATGATATGTAGGTACCCCATGTGGACTTCGAGACGACAAGCAAGCGCGTGGCGACGTCGGCACCGGCTAACGAGGACCAGGTGAGTAGATTTATATCTACGGGGAGAAGTTGGGTGGATGGCGTATAGCACCCCCGCAGTCCGTGGTGATGTATACGGATGCGTATACACACCAACAATTTATGATATGTTGTTAGGATTTATTATTGATGATTTTAGATGGATATTGGTGTTGGATTGGTGCATGGTTACGAAACCTTAGGTAGTGGGTGCACTACACTTACACATACACACATATACATACTTGCATACATTCCTTATTTCATATGTGCGTGTATGGGAATATATATTTATGTGTTCACATGGGTATGGGACTATGTGTTCACATACGGATTTGAGGATGATGCTTGGGATTGAGCCGAGTCGATGAGATTTGATTTGAGGCCGTGAGATCGGTGATATAGCAGGGTTCGTATTTGAGATACGACATGACGTCGTAGCGGGCCCTTGACGTAGTGTTTCACACACGTCCATGCATACATAGATGGCATCAATATTGTACTAGACGTAGGACATTATTCCGGATCATGATATTTGATAAAGAAGATACCAAATGAATAGTGTGATTGATGTGACTTTGACCCGTACCCAGATTGGGATGTCGTACGACGGATTTACGTACGAGCTATATTGATGATTGATCCGCACTCTTGACTTGGGATGCCTGATTATAGATATGGTATCGGATATGATATTATTGAGGCGGGATCACCGACTAATATATATACAGGTATGTATATGTATCGACTCAGATGTTAGGCGGTTTCCTTACCTGTAGTTCAGCTTGTTAGTTCAGCCGTATAGTTTAGTGTAGTTGTTAGATTAGATTAGACTTCTTACGTATTTCAAAAACTAACGAATCGTGGGCATTTTTAAAGACAGCCCAAGAGATCCTACGGATATTTCAAAAGACGTATCTTTTCATAAAAACACCGTAGCCCCTATTTTCAAAACCCTATGATTCGTGTTATTTCAAAAGGCACCATTTGTAAGACTGATATTGGATTAATGCAGATTAGTTATAGTTGCGTCTAGTTTTCAGCTTCCGCTCATTTTTGTGGTCCGCTTCGCATCGCATGCTTATCTTATGTTTCATACTCCATTATTGATATCATGCTGTTAGGACACCAGCACCATTACCGATGATGCGTATGTACCACGTACACTTACTTGCCGGCTCACACACATCTTCATCGGTAATTGTCATGCCACGTACACTTTAGAAATACTATTGCATTGACATAGGTTGTTAGCTAATAATTTAGACATGATATTAGTGTACTCGCCTTATATGCTAGATTAGACATTGTAGATATTACTTGTTACTTCATGCATGTTAATATTCATTGTTATGCCGCATTCATGGATTTTTATGCCGATATGCACTGTTTACATGCTATTGAGGATTGGATTCGGATTTCTATGAGATTTTCTGGTTTTGGGGGAAAACCGCAAAACTTATATAAGCTTCTTTCTCTCTTTAAAATGAAAAGTGCGGTTTTCCCATGATGTATGAGTCGTCCACCATGAGTTTGCTGATGGATTTCGAGACCCGATTCGAGGAGACGGATGAACCGTTTCGGGTACATGGTGGACCCGGTAAGGTACCCCGGGGCAAGAAGCGCGTGATGATGACGATGTGAGCCTGGCAGGGGAGCACTACCTACCGGTGATTTTACCCGACGCATCGGATATCCGGAGGATACCGTCGTGGTCTTGAGATGGATGGTAGGGGCCGGTCTGGACTGACGGCGCCCTAGATATTGTAATTGAGACATTGATATTTCGAGACATTGAGATTTATGTTTTGTGTCGATGCTAGACACTGTTGATATTGATTTCATTTATGATACCTCAGTTTAAAAATACAAAGGAAATCTCACTAATTTATGAAAACAGTTCTTCATTTACATGTATTCTGTTTTCATGCATTCATACCTCATTCATATGATATATTGCTACCTGAGGCACTGACACGGGCACATGAGATTACACTCGGGTAAGATATTTACCCTATCCTTGTTATAGGCTACGTCTTATTCATATATTTGAGGACATATTATGATCATTGACCTAGGTTGCGTTATTTATGCGATTTCTGTGCGTAGATATTTTTCTATTCACGAGTTGGCAACTCACCCCCATTGTGCCCCAGTTTCTTGCAGGTTTGCCGTACAGGTTTCATTACGGCTTTGCGGGCTCAGTTTCATTCGGGTGACTTGCTAGTAGGTGGGTTTTTCTTGTATCGTACCCATCATATTACCTTGTATAATATTATTCCGTTGTATCTAGTAAATTCCATCAACCAAACATGTATTTATTGAGATAGAGACCAGTGTTGTTTATTCTTTCGACCTTAGTGTCGCTCGTTATATTTCTGGTGGTTTTGAGTTTTCCTTTTGAGTTTTGATCCTCGCCGTTGGCGTTGTATATTATATTGCTTGTGTGGTTGTGACCTTCGATTGACGAAGAGCTAGCTCCTGCTTGGGGATGCCTTTTTATTGATTTCGTATACTATTCATGCTGTATCCCGTTTGGGAGCCAGTATTTACAAAGGAGACTCTGCCGAAATTTTCAGTAAATTTTGATGTTTCTTAAAAACCGCATAATTCGGCTTATGCTATTAAAACTACTTGTTTTAAATTGGTCTTCCTTCACTCTACTTCTTTTCTTGGTTTGGATTTCTGGGTTTTCGGTTTACTTAGATTACGTACGCCTCGAGACGTTTCGTAGTTTAAGTGCCGGTCATGTTCCGTACTTTCGGGACGTGACACCTCCTTGGGTCAACCTGTACCCCCTACGAGTGCGGCGAATAGTCTGCTAATTCTAGAGTGAGGTCCCTTTGCCTCTCAAAATCATGAGATACAGACCCGTTGCCCTCCAGAACCTGGCTATCTGTGCACTCTTTCGCGGGATAAACCTAGTACAGAAATAAAAATATGTACAACAGGTACATCGACCTCGACCCGGTCGTGCCCCAAAAGAGTATTATACAACAGGCAGTGACGGCAGTCCACAAGTCGGACGCTCGCCCCGCAATATCAAATGTACAAATAAATCCAAACTGCACTTTCATTGCACCCTGCTATCCACCATGACAAATCCGCAATATCACAGCACAACACAGAACATCAACGCGAATGTCACGTTCGCAAACCCGTCTAAAAGAACTATAGCAATCAGACGCGGTTTACCGATCAAATGACATTTCCGGTCGGAGATATAAAGTAAGTACTGTAAACTAACACGTTTAAATTTCGATCGAAAAAATTTCCCGAAGTGGGCCCAACAAACATCTGCAGTACAGTAACAAAATATGGGCCCAAACAAATATTACCAAAAACCACAATTTCCTGTAAAGAAGCCCCTGTACAATTTTGAAGCACTGTTCCCACTAAACAGCCGCAGATGCGCGGTCAAACCCTAGGTTTGACCGCGGATCCGCGGCTGTTGTATGGGATCACGTGACCAAATTTGTACGGTGTGCTTAAAAAAGCCTGCTTTGTTTTCTGAAGTGCTCAAAATAATTTTTAGAACAGTTTAAAATTCAACAGAAACTTTTTGTACAGAAAAATGTAATTTCGGAAATTCCGTTCAATCGATATTTTAAATGTGTTAGCACAAGTTAGTATAGCTTAATGGTGAGGCTCTGATACCACTGTAAGTCCACAGTAGCGCCCCGGCCGTCTAACAGACGCCAATATGCGGAACAAAACTTTTACGACTGGCGCTATCGCGTACTATAACCCGGATCTGCCATTAAACCTAAACTAACAAATTGTAAAGAGGGTAGAATTATTATACCGAACGATCCGAGTCCTTCGGTCTTTAACTATCATCCCATGCTTTGTTGCGGCGGCTTCGATCTTCTGAAACTCCAGTCTCGTCGTCCAGGTGGCACCACGTCGACGGATCTTTAAACGGGCTCACGCCTTTGAACCGAGGCAACTCGATCGTCAAGTTTGCTAAAAAAGACGACCAAGATGAAGTAGAGAATGAGTAGAACACTTTGTCTCGTTACGTCCAAGGATATGGACGAACGGTTAATAAAGTTGCCATTTGGAATCGGGTGAATGGAAATTGAACTATGAAATTTCCATACACTAAACTATCATAATCTTTTCAAAGGGAAAAATCAAATAAACAACCATGCATCTCACAATGAGGGGCCGGCCAATTTATAGAGGGAGGGAGGTGAGTGTAGGAGAAGGGAGGTGACCACAAGCAATAAAAGATATGAATGAATCATCTAAACACCTAGTATGAACACATTAATGAGAGTAATGATTCATAACCCTTAGTCATGCACCATTAATGAACAAATGAGTCACATGCCACCTCATCATCCTAGTCACCATCTAGAAGCTTCCACACTTATCTGAAGAAAAGATTGTAAGTCTACGCTAGCGCCTCGGCCGTCTACAGACGCCAAATGCGGAACAAAAACTATTTAACTGGCGCTATCGTATACTTTAACCCGGATCTGCCATTATTGCTAAACTAACAAACTGTAAAGAGTGTAGAAAGATTATACCGAACGATCCGAGTCCTTCGTTCTTCAACCATCATCCCACGCTCCGTTGCGGCTGCTCCGATCTCGTCGATCTCCGATTCCTTCGTCGAGGTGGCACCACATCACTGATTCTTTAAACGGGCTCCCGCCTCTGACTTGAGGCAACTCGATCGTCAAGTTTGCTAAAAGAGACGACCAAGAATGATGTAGAGAATGAGTAGATGACTTTGTCTCACTTCGTCCAAATCCGTGGACGATCGGTTAATGAAGTTGCCGAGGGAATCGGGTGATGGAATGAAATGAACTGTAAAATTCCATGCACCCCAAATACTATCATATCTTTTTTCCAATAAAAAAACCATCAAGTGAGTGAGAGAGAGGAGGGGGCCGGCCACTTATAGCAAGAGGGGGGTGACCGTAGGAGAGGGGGGGTGACTACAAGAGAAAGCTTCTCACTCAAAATATCCTAAGCTTAACAAAACTCATTAAAGCAAACAATGAGTCACAAAGATACATTGAATCAAAAAACCTAGTCACCAAAAGCATTAATGACACCATTAATACACTAATGACTCACTAGCCTCATCACCACTTCTAGAAGCTTCTAGAATGATAACTCACCTCAACTGAACAAAAGATAAATCCGTCTTTAACAGAATGTTAAAAGACGGCTGATAGAAAACTGGAAACTGGCAACTTCCAAAAGTGATCCTGAAACGACCTTCAGGATAACCCCGAAACTGTATAAATATACCCGCATTTGTATTACGACCGAATACAAATGCAACTGAGACAAAGATATTATACCTACTCAATATAATACTCGGATCCGGCTTAAACCAAAGCCGACCAGTATTATCTGCCCGAAAAATAACACGTGCGTAAACGCACGTGCATTTTCCGAACCCTGCCATAAAACCATACGGCCTCTACAACGTTTCGCCCGAACTTGGGAAACTGTCTGTGGGGGACTCTAATGACTCGTCAGTACCCTGGCAGTGGGTTTAACCACAAACCGTCAGCGGCACTAGCAATGCATAACGGCTGCCCATAGACTGACCTCAAGGGATGCCGATGAGCGCACTCATCCGGAAAACCCTACTGAGCCTAACAGTGACAATGTATATACAGTCCGGTCCGTTCGTCTATGAGTATCGCAAATCTGCCTAGGGGGCTAGTAACGTCAGACCCCCAATAGCAGTATAAGTCGTGTCGGAGTGAAGCCCAATAACACCCTGAGATACTACTGGAGTACCTACCAGTAAATCTCCTGCCATGGCCATGGACTTTGTGTAATGGCTCTCCTAGGCACAGCACGACCTCGCCCCCAATACCGGGAGAGACGAATCCCCTGCCGATCCGCTCACGTGCCTCCATATGGCTCGGGACTGTACCCAAAAACTACCTGTTTGCACGACTCCTTTGAGCCGTGGTAGGGTAGAAATCAAAGCACAGTGGGAACTCACACGAGACAAATGACGACCTCAGGTCGATGAACTAACCTGTACACATGTCACCTGGGAACTGCTATCTGACGGTAGATATAATACTAACTAGCAAATTCCCGGCGAGTCCTGTCCGGTGTACTCATAACCCAATGAGCACCTGTATACATCTTAGGTGATCCAACTGACACCAGTGGCTTGTGAGACCGGCCACCGCCCCTCGTCGGGGTCTCGACTGTACACACTAGTCTACTCCGGAGTATCGATGCCCTGTCTCGAAACTCCCACGACTAGGGACCACAATTAAGGATATGCGTATAAACCACCCAACTCTCACGTATATGATCGCCATCATACTGTTGGTGGTAAAGCAAGATCCTAAGGGCTCTATCAAAGTGTAACATGTAATCAGTCACCTGATTATGTACACGACTGATAAAGGCAAACCAGATAGCATACTATCATCTCGAGTAAGACTGTCCTACCGGTATAGGTCCTCCGCAATTATTGCAATCACGTACCTGTGATCCAATAATTGACTATGAGGGCACTATCTCCAACAATCTCCCACTTGCACTCAAGGCTAATTATTGCGATGTCGACTACTCACAGCCCGTGTGAAACCGAACATCCAACTCCTCTACTAATCAGTATCACAAAGCCCGTTTGTAAAACTATTGTGTTCGAGAAATAGCCTTAGTGAGTGGATCCGCCTAGAAGTTTCTTTCTATATCTCTCTTAATCTCAAATTCACGGAGAAAGCCATCTCCCGAATTGAGTAATACCTGTCTTAGAATATGTCTGGATATCTGATGGGACCTAGTTCATAAATGAACTCCAAATCCAAACTTCTTAGACTGTATCGATCACTGAACCTAATCAGTATCCGGCACCATGCCACCCACAGTATCCTCTTGGACCACCTGTCCAAAATACTGTCCCTCTTCGTCAGAGGGAAAAACTATAACTCTGACAATCACTCTGTCAACCATGTCACATTTGAAGCCTGGAATGATAACCGTCTCCCGAAGGAGGCTGACGTCATCAAATCCGTAGAACATGTACCTATGTTCTAAAACTGCTTCCTTATGTTTCTCCAGGATTGGATTAATACAAACTTATTGCATCTAGTGCAAAAACAACATCTGGTGTGGTACTTGACATCTCATGATTGACTCAATTGCCTAAGCAAGTGATCTGCCAATCATGCACATCCCTCTCCCCTTTAGTCTGTAAGACACCTTTAGAGAGGGTGACTCCATCACCTGCAGGTACACCACCATGCTAGGAGTCAACTATTCCAAAAACCATTAGAATATCTGTCAAAGTACCCACATTGGGAAACTACCCAAATCCAGATCTAAAACCATAGATTTAGAAACCAGAATGTCAAATATTATATCCATATCCTGTCTGGAGAAACAACTGTGTGACGACCACAGTACAACCGATCGTAGTATAGGAATTTTACTTCCTACTCTGTGTATGTCATCCAGATACCATGACATCACACCCTACTACCTTCTTAACTGATCCATCCCCTATTCTGATTGAAGTCAAACCCATGACTGTCACATCAAAATTAGATGATCTATCTCCGCTATTACTGCTCAAGTCTATAAATAGACATAAGCTACTTGCCCACTATGCTTCCGTTGCTCCCACCGACTACGACAACCCTCCTACCGGGTCTCATAACCTGGAACAACAGTAGTGTCAAGTCTGGGTAGATAAGAACCTCCCTGTCACCGTCTCTGAGGCTACCGAAGTACCTCTCGGGCGTCTGAGGTTACCTACCATACCTGCGGAGTGGCTATTGGAATGTCAAACCTGATTGAATATATAGGTCCTATTAAATTTTCCGTAATCGTTCCCGGTTCTGGAATCACTTCCAGTTCTACCATACTCCCACTACTGTTTTCTGAAAAAGATCCATTTTACTAAAACTGTGGCGAGTCAAGAACAATATCACTATTGATCTTCCAAATGGTAGAATATCAACCCTCGTTATATCCAGGGTCAACCCACAAACAGCCATTACAGAAACGTGCCCTGAGTTATCCAGAGTCTGGTTTTAAGCATAAGCTGGACAGCTCCCCGTACCTTAATATCTTTTAAGGTACGATCTATTCTATATCCAATATAGAAACTTTGGCACTAATTTAATTGGAACCAGATTCAAATCATGCAGCTGTCTCCAGTGCATATCAACTTAATGGAAAGAGGCTAATCAGCATTACTCAACTTAGGAATCCATCCAATTATGAGTAACCTGAAAGAGAAACACGTTTCTCAAAACCATCACTATCATCTGAATACCAATCACAAAAATCTACATCTTCGATCTCTTTGAAGAATCCCGATACTTGTGATACCCGGTTCTCTACTTTATTCTTATACCCATAACTTCTCAAAACTTAGACATTGTATTTCTACGAAACACTTGTCTAAATACTAGAGAAGTTATAAGTAAACAAAACATAGTACGAGGACCTACCCCTCGTCGTGATGGACACTGGAGAACATACAATACTCTGTATAAGTCCGCTGAGTTGAACAACTCATAACCTGTGCGTTGTAGGTGGAAAACTGTACCCTGGCGATTTCCTCAAATATCACCAATTACAACGAATTCCGATATAATGAGGATAATCACCTAATTCCCAATATCTTACTCCCACTCATCATCTGTAAAACCATACAGATATGAGAATGAAACCTGGTAAATACATACCCTTGGAGTAAGTGTCTAATCGGGAAAACAGTTTTTCCTTTAACAATGCACTGAAACATGAAAATGTTTCGTAGGGGTATCCTGGTATTCATAGCAATGCCTCTTCCATAATCCAATTCATGACTTCAACCGTATATTTTATTGCCATCTCTCCAAATCCCTTTACTTGTCTTTAGTCGTTACCTTCTGTACACCATCGTTAGGCTAACTGGTTTTCTTCCTTCCCTACCGTTCGGCACCAGCCTATGGTTTGGAAGAAGACTATCCAGTAAGCATAATAGGTGTACCCTCCTAAACTAAGGAGTACTCGCATCTCGAGAGAAGGTGACGATAAAAGACAACTGAATAATACCTTATTCTTTTAAAGGTGAAATAGGAGCGGCGATGAAGTACGCGGTTTTGGTCGTGAATGATATCAGTCGCAATTTACTTTGCCCTCTTTCTAATCCCTTTATTTTGTCTTTGCATATTACCTTCTGCACACCCTACTTAGGCTAATTGGTTTTCTTCATTCCCTACCTTTCGGCACCAGCCTATGGTTTGGAATAAGACTATCCAATAAGCGTAATAGGTGTACTCTCCTAAACTAAGGAGCTCTCGCAACCTGAGAGAAGGTGATAATAAAAGACAACTGAATAAACCAATTCTATTTCTCCTGAACCTGGATCCATCCTCGAAGAAGTCCCTTCGAGTTCGTATATAACCATACGATGGATCTATCCAATGGAAGTGGATATCCGTAGTAATACGGGTGTTCTGAGAAATTCAAAGGGTAAAAGAAGGAGTGGCAATGACTTATGCAACACAGACAATCCAAAAGCCAGTATTTTAAGAAGGTTCGGTCAACCTGGTCACTGAGTCATAGTTTAGGGTCGGTCAAAGGTCGCTGCCAAAGAGAGAGAGAAAAGAAACACTCTGCGTGCACTCTAACCTAGATCAGAATGGTTATCACTTTATCTAATCCGGAAACGTCCCACTGTCCTGTCAAATTCTCCTCCAAACCTAAAGAAGAATCAATCGGGATCACCCGAAGAGTAAACCAACTCATCAGTGGGAATCGGGATCCAACCCTCATCGCATGATAACGTGATGGAATGCATCCACGTTACTCATACTCCAGAAGGTATGCGCATACTTGGCAAGTTTCAGTTTCTTTAGAAACTCCCGATATAGTTTTTGCCCCATGCTCTTATAACCTTGGCGTTAGGTCAAAATGTCATAAGTCACATGCCAAGTTCTACCCATCACTATCTTGTTAATTTGAACCCACCCGCACATGCCCTTGGCGTTAGGTCAAAATGGCAGAACGGCGTCCCAAACCAACTCATCTATCTATGCAACAATTGAATACCCAGCAGCTACCAAACACTATGCCTTGGCGTTAGGTCAAAATACATAGCTTGAATACTACTGAATACCCAAAAGAAGTGACGGAGGGCTACGGCTGGTTTTTGGCGAAAAACCTTTAACGTAGTGAACTTGATATCGCTGAAGGAACCTGATAGCCTTTTAAAATATAGTGGCGAAAACCTTTTGCTAAAGAGGTCAGTCCCGGTAAAGGGATCTCGGCTCTTTCCTCGTGGAATGAGGTGCAGGATATTCCACTGAATACCGCTATGCAAAGCAACTTGTAATCGACTATAGTAAAGTTATTACGATGACGCAAACTTCTGCCTAAGGGGTCAGTCCCGGTGAAGGGATATCGGCCCTTGCCCCGTCGAATGAGGTGCAGGATATTCCACTGAATACCGCTATGCATAACAAAAGAAAACGTCTTTGCAATAACACTTTTTAAATTTGTTCCAACAACTGAAAACAGGTTTGTTTTACTTTGCGTTGATCAGAATCAACACAGTCCCATCATTTAATCACACCAGAAAAGAACGAAAATAAAATGTACGTATATGCCATCCGCATTCGTCACTGGGTCCCGTCATCACCCGTTAGGTTACTTAACTAACGACAGAGCGGGGACTGGACTAGCGCGGGTGTAAAACATATACAACATCTAATAGTATATAAACCAATATACAATAATCGCTCCAGGCATGATAATATGCAACATTACAGAAAAGTAATAAGCATCACAGAACAATACAGATATCTGGGATCCCCGGGTTTCACAGAGCCGCTGCTGAAACCCGACGTTCCCCTATCGTGTGGATAGCCTGTGCAATGAAACCTAGACCCCTACGGGTGCGGCAAGTTACCCGCCAAAACCTGAAGCGAGGCAGCCCCCTTACAGCATAGTGAATGGACCACCCAGCACTTCACGGAATCCGGTAGCTTGAGCACCCCTCCTTGGGTCAATCTGTACCCCCTATGAGTGCGGCGAATAGTCTGCCAATTCTAGAGTGGGACCCCTCTGCCTCTCAAAGCCATGAGATGCGGACCCGTTGCCCCCCAGAACCCGGCTATCTGTGCACTCCGTCGCGGGGCAAAACCTAGTACAGTAATAAAAAATAGTACAATAGGTACATCGACCGCAACCTGGTCGTGCCCCAAAAGAATATTATACAACAGGCAGTGACGGCAGTCCACAAGTTGGACGCTCGCCCCGCAATATCAAATGTACAAATAAACACAAACTGTACTATCATTGCACACTGCTATCCACCACGACAAATCCGCAACATCACAGCACAACACAGAACATCAACGCGAATGTCACGTTCGCAAACCCGTCTAAAAGAACTATAGCAATCAGACGCGGTTTACCGATCAAATGACATTCCCGGTCGGAGATATAATGTATGCAATGTAAACTAACGTGTTTAAATTTCGATCGACCAAATATCAAAAAGTGGGCCCCACGACTTACTGGTGAACAGTAACAAAATCTGGGCCAAAACGATATTTACCAAAAACCACAAAATCCAGAGAAGAACCCACTGAAAAAATTTGGGAGCATGTGCTCACCACGTGGCCGCGTTTCCGCAGCTGTTTGGTGGAGACACGTGCCCAAATTTTGTCGTGGTGCTTAGAAAAGCCTGCACAGTATTCTGAGATGTGTAGAAAAATTTTAGGAGGCCATTTAAAATCGACAGAAACTGTCAAGCTAAAAAATTGTGATTTTTGATTTCCGGTCGGATCGATGTTTTAAACGCGTTAGCACAAGTTAGTATAGCAAAATGGTGAGGCTCTGATACCACTGTAAGTCTACGCTAGCGCCCCGGCCGTCTACAGACGCCAAATGCGGAACAAAAACTATTTAACTGGCGCTATCGTATACTTTAACCCGGATCTGCCATTATTGCTAAACTAACAAACTGTAAAGAGTGTAGAAAGGTTATACCGAACGATCCGAGTCCTTTGTTCTTCAACCATCATCCCACGCTCCGTTGCGGCTGCTCCGATCTTGTCGATCTCCGATTCCTTCGTCGAGGTGGCACCACATCACTGATTCTTTAAACGGGCTCCCGCCTCTGACTTGAGGCAACTCGATTGTCAAGTTTGCTAAAAGAGACGACCAAGAATGATGTAGAGAATGAGTAGATGACTTTGTCTCACTTCGTCCAAATCCGTGGACGATCGGTTAATGAAGTTGCCGAGGGAATCAGGTGATGGAATGAAATGAACTGTAAAATTCCATGCACCCCAAATACTATCATATCTTTTTTCCAATAAAAAAACCATCAAGTGAGTGAGAGAGAGGAGGGGGCCGGCCACTTATAGCAAGAGGGGGTGACCGTAGGAGAGGGGGGGTGACTATAAGAGAAAGCTTCTCACTCAAAATATCCTAAGCTTAACAAAACTCATTAAAGCAAACAATGAGTCACAAAGATACATTGAATCAAAAAACCTAGTCACCAAAAGCATTAATGACACCATTAATGCACTAATGACTCACTAGCCTCATCACCACTTCTAGAAGCTTCTAGAATGATGACTCACCTCAACTGAAGAAAAGATAAATCCGTCTTTAACCGAATGTTAAAAGACGGCTGATAGAAAACTGGAAACTGGCAACTTCCAAAAGTGATCCTGAAACGACCTTCAGGATAACCCCGAAACTGTATAAATATACCCGCATTTGTATTACGACCGAATACAAATGCAACTGAGACAAAGATATTATACCTACTCAATATAATACTCGGATCCGGCTTAAACCAAAGCCGACCAGTATTATCTGCCCGAAAAATAACACGTGCGTAAACGCACGTGCATTTTCCGAACCCTGCCATAAAACCATACGGCCTCTACAACGTTTCGCCCGAACTTGGGAAACTGTCTGTGGGGGACTCTAATGACTCGTCAGTACCCTGGCAGTGGGTTTAACCACAAACCGTCAGCGGCACTAGCAATGCATAACGGCTGCCCATGGACTGACCTCAAGGGATGCCGATGAGCGCACTCATCCGGAAAACCCTACTGAGCCTAACAGTGACAATGTATATACAGTCCGGTCCGTTCGTCTATGAGTATCACATATCTGCCTAGGGGGCTAGTAACGTCAGACCCCCAATAGCAGTATAAGTCGTGTCGGAGTGAAGCCCAATAACACCCTGAGATACTACTGGAGTACCTACCAGTAAATCTCCTGCCATGGCCATGGACTTTGTGTAATGTCTCTCCTAGACACAGCACGACCTCGCCCCCAATACCGGGAGAGACGAATCCCCTGCCGATCCGCTCACGTGCCTCCATATGGCTCGGGACTGTACCCAAAAACTACCTGTTTGCACGACTCCTTTGAGCCGTGGTAGGGTAGAAATCAAAGCACAGTGGGAACTCACACGAGACAAATGACGACCTCAGGTCGATGAACTAACCTGTACACATGTCACCTGGGAACTGCTATCTGACGGTAGATATAATACTAACTAGAAGATTCCCGGCGAGTCCTGTCCGGTGTACTCATAACCCAATGAGCACCTGTATACATCTTAGGTGATCCAACTGACACCAGTGGCTTGTGAGACCGGCCACCGCCCCTCGTCGGGGTCTCGACTGTACACACTAGTCTACTCCGGAGTATCGATGCCCTGTCTCGAAACTCCCACGACTAGGGACCACAATTAAGGATATGCGTATAAACCACCCAACTCTCACGTATATGATCGCCATCATACTGTTGGTGGTAAAGCAAGATCCTAAGGGCTCTATCAAAGTGTAATATGTAATCAGTCACCTGATCATGTACACGACTGATAAAGGCAAACCAGATAGCATACTATCATCTCGAGTAAGACTGTCCTACCGGTATAGGTCCTCCGCAATCATTGCAATCACGTACCTGTGATCCAATAATTGACTATGAGGGCACTATCTCCAACAAAGATAAATCCGTCTTTAACCGAATGTTAAAAGACGGGTGATAGAAAACTGGAAACTGACAACTTCCAAAAGTGATCCTGAAACGAATTTCAGGATAACCCCGTATCAATATAAACATACCCGTATTTGTATTACGACCGAATACAAATGCATCTGAGACAAAGATATTATATCTACACAGTATAATATTGGGATCCGGCTTAAACCGAAGCCTACCAGTATTATCTGCCCGAAAAATGACACGTGCGAAAACGCACGTACATTTTCCGAACCCTGCCATAATACTATACGGCATCTACAACGTTTCGCCCGAACTTGGGAAAGTATCTGTGGGGGACTCTAATGACTCATCAATACACTGGCACTGGGTATAACCACTAGCACGTCATAGGTACAAGTTGCACGTAACGGTTTTCCTATGTATTGATTGGAAGGGAAGCTGACGAGCGAACTCATCTATAAACCCTACTGAGCCTGACAGTGACAATATCCGTACAGTCCGGTCCATTCGTCTATGAGTATTGCATATTAGGCCTAGCGGGTCGGTAAACGTCAGACCCCCAATAGCTGCATAAGTCGTGTCAGAGAGCAGCCCAGAACACCCTGAGATACTACTGGAATACCTTCCAGTAAATCTCGATTACCCTGGCCAGGGATTTCGTGTAATGGCTCTCCTAAACACAGCGCGATCTCACCCCCAATACCGAGAGAGACGAATCCCCGAAGATCCGCTCACTGCCTCCACGTGGCTCGGGACTGTACCCAAAATATACCTGTTTGCACGACTCTTTTGACCCGTGGTAGGGTATAAATCAAAGTACAGTGGGAACTCACACGAGACAAATGACAACCTCAGGTCGATGAACTAACCTGTACACATGTCACCAGGGAACTGCTATCTGACGATATGTATAATACCAACTAGCATGTTCCCGGCGAGTCCTGTCCGGTGTACTCATAACCCAATGAGCACCTGTATACATCTTAGGTGAACCAACTAACACCAATGGCTTGTGAGACCGGCCACCGCCGCTCGTCGGGGTCTCGAATGTATACACTAGTCTACTCTGGAGTATCGATGCCCTATCTCGAAACTCCTACGACTAGGGACACTTTAAGGATGTGCTTATAGACCCATCTCCTACATATACGATCGCCATCATACAGCTGGTAGTCAAGCAAGAATCCTATGGGCTTTATCAACATCTACATGATGATAAAGACAAACCAGATAGCATACTATCATCTTGAGTAAGACTGTTTTATCGTTATAGGTCCTCCCTCAATCATTGCAACCACGTACCTGCGATCCAATAATTGACTTAGAGGGCACTATATCCAACACGGGGATCAAGAGGATTGCATCATTAACAATGATGACCCTACTATCTTCCAGTAAGCCATTCACAGCGGTGACTCGGTAAGATGGCTGGATGCAATGCAGACTGAAATGGAGTCCATGTACACTAACAAAGTATGGACTTTGGACATTGCTCTAGATGGGTTAAAACTTGTAGGATGCAAATGGATCTTCAGAAAGAAGATTGGTGTAGATGGACATGTAGAAACCTATAAGGCTAGACTTGTTACAAAGGGTTTTCGTCAAAGACCTGGTTTGGACTATGACGAAACCTTTTCTCCAGTAGCTATGCTCAAATCCATTCGGGTCATGCTTGCCATTTCTGCCTTCCACGATTATGAGATCTGGCAGATGGATGTAAAGACGGCTTTTCTAAATGGTAATTTGGAAGAATGCGTCTATATGGATCAGCCAGAGGGATTCATTCAGAGTGGGAGGAGCGGTAAAGTGTGTAAGTTGCTTAAGTCCATTTATGGACTAAAGCAGGCATCGCGGAGTTAGAACATCTGTTTTGATGATACTGTCAAAGAATTCGACTTTATCAAGAATCCAGATGAACCATACATATACAGTAAGATTGTAGGGAGAGCTGTAGTATTCCTCGTCTTGTACATGGATGACATTCTCCTAATAGGAATTGATATTCTTATGCTACAGTCAGTCAAAGGATTCTTGTCACAGAAGTTCTCCTTGAAGGACCTGGGTGATGCCACCTACATTCTGGGGATCCAGATCTATCGTGATAGATCAAAGATGATGTTGGGGCTTTCGCAGTCCAGTTATATTGACACCATATTGAAAAGATTCAGTATGGAAGATTCTAAGCGTGGTAACCTACCGTCTTGTTACGGAATCACCCTCTCCAAAGAGATGTCTCCCAAGACTGATTTGGAAAGGGCTCGCATGTCGATTATACGCCATGCTTCTGTGGTAGGCTCTATAATGTATGCGATGTTATATACCAGACCAGATGTAGCATACGCATTGAGCGTTGTAAGCCGGTATCAGGCAAACCCAGGGGAGAAGCACTGGATAGCAGTAAAGAACATTCTCAAGTACCTGAGGAGGACTAAGGAGATGTTCTTGGAGTATGGCGAAAAGGACCTCCAGATCGATGCCTTTGCTGGCTCCAGCTTCCAGAGTGACAAGGATGACTCCAAGTCCATGTAGGGTTATGTCTTTACCCTCAATGGAGGGGCGGTCTATTGGAAGAGTTCCAAGCAGGACACCGTTGCTGACTCAACGATGGATGCGGAGTACATAGCTGCTTGCGATGTCGCAAAAGAAGCTGTCTGGATGAAGAAGTTCCTCACAGAACATCAGGTGGTTCCTACCAGTGTTGATCCAATACCTCTGTATTGCGACAACAACGGCGCTATAGCTTTATAGAAGGAACCCAGGTCCTATCAGAAGTCCAGACACATCTTAAAGCGGTATCACCAGATCAGGGAGATCGTAGATCGCTGGGAGATCGAGGTGAAGAGAGTAGATACGGAGAATAACACTGCTGATCCATTCACAAAGGCCATTCCTCTGACGCAGTTCGAGAGGCTATTCGAGATAATAGGCCTGCGATATGCCAGTACATGGCCCTAATGGAAGTGGGAGATTGTTAGTGTTTATGCCCTAGAGGCCATTACTGTATCATACTAGATTGTATATTACTTAATGGAAGCTTGGGATATTCACAGTTGTATTGACAGTCTTGCTAAAACTGGTAGTATGCTACTTGGTTTGTGTCTACTTTATTATGTGCATGTGTTTCTTTTAATATATTGCTTATACATATTAGTAGAGCTCTTAGGATCTTTGCTTGATTACCAGCGTTTTGATGGCGTCACACTAGTGGGGGCTGGGTAGTCAATAAGCAACATCCTATACAGGTCCCTGGTCATAGGATTATCGAGACAGGGCATCGATACTCCATAGTAGATTGGTGTATACGCTTCTCATCCCAGCATGGGGAGATGGTCTGTCCCACAGCCATCGGTATGTAGTACTCGAGATAGTTTGCAGGTGCTCGTTAGGTTACGGGTATACCGGACAGGACTCACTGGGAACTGCAGGTTGGTACTATACCCATCGTCAGATAGCAGTTCCTAGGTGACATGAGTACAGCTTAGTCCGTCGACTTGACACTGCTACTTCGCCTCGGGTGTGTTCCCACTGTACTTAGATTACTACCCTACCATGGCTCAAAAGAGTCATGCAAACAGGTAGTAGTTGGGTACAGTCTCGAAGCACTTGGAGGCAGTGGCGGTTAGACATGATTCGTCTCTCCCGGTATTGGGGGTTGATATCGCGCTGTGTATGGAGAGCCATTATGCAAAGTCCCTGGCCAGGGCAAGAGAGATTTACTGGTAGGTTCCAGTAGTTTCTCAAGGTGTAATGGGCTACACTCCGATACGACTTATACCGCTATTAGGGGTTTGACGTTTACCGCCCCTAAGGCCTGATATGCGATAGTCCTAGACGAACAGACCAGACAGTACGGAGATTGTCACATACAGGCTCAGTAGGAGTTCGGATGGGTTTCCTCATTGTCCTTCTTATCGACATCTACCTGGGGACCGTTACGTACAGCTAGTACCGCTTGTGGCCTGTGGTTAAACCCACTGCCAGCGTAGTGTCAAGTCTTTAGAGTCCCACAGAGAGAGTTTCCCTACACTGGGCAAAAGGTGTAGAGGCCGTATGGTTTTACGGCAGGGCCGCGATCACTTACGTACACTTGTGCACGTACTGTGACTGGGCAGATAATACTAGCGGGCTTTGGTTTAAGCCAGATTCTAGTATTATATAGATGGATTTATTTAGTCAAAGATTATCCCTGTTTTTCGGAAATACGGATGGGAGGGGAAGTCTCGTAATCTGTCGGGAAGCTTCTAGAAGGAGGTGACTCATTTGTGTTTATTTCTTTTTAGATTTAAACTAAATGAGGTGGAGGAGATGAGGTGTAGTTTACATCAAATGCTTAATGACTCATGAGGTGATTCACCCTTAGAATTAAATGAAGCATGATAGATATTATCTTGATATTATCAAGAGAGATATTTGTATGCTTCATATTATTCTAGCATGAGATTTATTCATTTGAGAATCACAAAACACTTCTCTCTCCTCAAGTCATCATCTTCTTCCTCAAACCCTAAAAGCTCTCATGTGTTGAGAATCCTAGGGTTTAAAGTGACTAAGTAATCCATCTAAATACTCTACACCCTCTAGGACTTCTAGATTAGCAAAGTAGAAGCCTTATTTATCTCAGATTCCAGATAGGAGCTCGGACAATAGACTTTCGGGTGGATCATCTTTGACTCAAGGAGGCCGTTGAGGTACCCATGTTCCATAGAGCCGACGAGGTGTGGAGGACAGCGATGAAGACTCGAAGGATAAGTAACGTGAGGTATAACTTCGAATCAGAGTAGTTAAACCTCAAGTAGTTTGCAAGCTACAGTTTGTGTTCGATCCTTTGTTTGAGTCGATGTTGCGAAGCTCGTAAAAATCATTTTTTGCTATTTTCGCCTCCCCGCGGACACGTGCGGTGCGCGACATCGACTTACAGATTTAAGTGCTGATCGCGAGCTAATATTTTGGGTCGTGACAAAGTTGGTATCAGAGCGCTAGGTTTAACCTTGGTTCGAGTTTAGGTTTGACTATATGGAGTCTAGGGCGTATATATATTTCGGAACCTAGGCTTGACCTTACGGAACTTAGACTTGAACAAGGAGGTGTTAGACCCGAACTTTCGTTACATAGGCTGACCCTGATTGATGGAGCAGGTAGCTTGAGTAGAGTGACGTACCGTACGTATGTTCCGCGGCATATTTACGATACGATACTTCACTTAAGTGACCTTAGGATGTACATATCTTGAGACTTGTGATTCTCTTCGTTTCCTTGATTATACATCCATTTGAGATCCTTGATTCTATTTGTTTACATGATCATACTCTCACTGATTCTGTTCCTCCATATGATCATATATTCATTCTGGATCTGTTGTTTCATTTCATCACTTTGATCTATTTTCGTCGATACTTGATTGAGGTTCCTGTCACCACGGTTTGAGCGCAGTTTGAGCTGCTACTCGTGATGCGGTCAGGGCGAACTCGTCGTGGATAAGGACTGGCCATCGTGTTTTTTGGTGACATGGGAACGTATCGATGTGGTGTGGTGTTGTGATCTCTCATTTGAGACGAGTGTACGGTTTTGTACTGGATGATCAGGCCGTTGTTAGAGGCTGCTGTGAGAGGACTGTTGATGTACAGCATACCTCAGAGATTGTGATGTCATCGACCGTGCAGACAGATGACCCAGCTGTTGCTGAGATTGATGTGATGTTGCTTCCAGAGCTTACAAGCTGAGATCGCTGGAGCTTCCAGGCAGAGATGCGACAAGTGATAGCTAGTCTATCTTGAGTTGAGAAAAAGAGGTGATTCGTCAGATTTGATGCGCCGACGCAGACCCTGTTGAGTTGAAGATTTCCAGTGTGGAGAGTCTTACTCAGATCTTGAGTAGATCGATTCAGAGATGACGTTGTTCGTCGGATGTTCCGATGTGAGATCGGTAAGCTGACCAGTTTCAGATAGAGGACCTCATCCGGATATATTGTGAGTTGATCGAGAAACAGATGAGTTTTGAGTATTCCTCCGATGGTTGGGACGAGTTCCCGAGGACGCGTTCGGCTAGATATCTTCTACAGATTGATAAAGATACCGAGTTCGTTATTTCGAGTCCGTGTGAGAGATTCCGGATTGATTGTCGCCGAGAACATTTGCAGTACGAAGATAGCATGACATGATGTCAAAGTGGACGATAATAAAGACATGTGGAAAAAGAGCTTCGTGCATGATGCTGACGAGCTGTTGTTACTCCCCATCGAGATTAGAGATCTGATGTGTATGCAGAGGAGTTGGGATACGGCCAGTTCCCTTGGAAATGCTGTGCTGAGAACGCAGATGTCCAGAGAACGAAAAAAGATTATGTAAGTGTACCAGCCTCCGTATAGTTCGGTATAGGAGAGATCGGAAGAGACCTTGAGCCAGTTCCTTCCAGGACACTGCTGCGATGAGATTGCACCGAGGATCAGTTGTGTCACGTGTATTCAGAGGGCCAGAGGCCGATGCCAGTGACGTGCTGCTTTATAAGTGATCATACTAATTGGCCAAGAGTTGACCTGAGGAGTGCCAGAGCGGAATCGTTTCCGTTAGCACACCTGACGGGGCAGATGAGCCGATAGAGTGCAAAATAGGTAAGACACAGAGAAATAAGGACCCAGAAACACAAGACGCCATACTGTAAGCAGGAGGCAAGCGGATGTTCTTGCTCTGCCAGTTTGGGCGCACCAACTTTTTCGACATTGTAGGAAGTGTACCTGATTGTTCTAAAAAACTATCTATAACCGCAATCAAGAACGGCGTCGCTTGGTAGCTAGCCGGTGAGTACGGGTCGATCTACAGGGATATTGTGAATTTCCTAATCGCTCTTACTAGTTAATTCCGAAGGATGTTCGGATTTCTTATTAAATCTAAAAATTAAATCTATCATTTATCTAGGGGAATTGAATTAAAGATCTAACTATCTAACTAGGGCAAGGAATTAAATTTAATCTAGGGCAGAGAATGAAAAATTACCTAGGGCAAGAATTGAAATCTAAACTAGGGCAATTAAATAAATCTACTTACTTTACAGATGGCTCTCTCCAAACATTTACACAGGGTTGTCAAATCTGAATAGATGATATGAAAAGAGGCATCGATGCTCTCCAAAAGATTTCTAAATTTTATTCATAAAAAGAGGCATATGGAGGCATAACCTAATACAAGAATTAGGGTCTCTATTTATAGAGGATAGAAACCCTAGGGTTACAATTGACTTGCACATATGCTATTACAAAAATACCCCTTAAGAATAAAAACCTATTCAACGCCCTCTATTTACCAAACTTTTCAGCACAGACACGGGGCCCATACGGCCGCGGTTCCGCGACCCCAGCAAGGGTTGGGCCGCGGTTCCGCGGCCCAATGAGGAGATCTTATGCTGAGTTTTGGTGTTATGCATTTGGGATTTTTGGGCTTCTTATTTCTTCAGGTCTTTTCTCCATTTCGCTTTTGGGTTTTCTCCGGATCTTCCAGTGAATACTTGCTGTGGACTTTAACCGTTCGCTTTGTGATTTTGGACCTTGCATTGTCTTGTACTTTGTGAATTTTATCTTTGATGTAGGCTTGATCAAGAGTCTTCTGTTTGTTGGTTGTAGTTCCACTTTTGCATCGTCTTTTATCCTTTTCACTGTTTTAGATCCAAGAACCTGTAACCTGTAATATGTAGCAGACATGCGTCAAAAGCACCTGTTTATTTATAAAACAAATAAGAATGGGGAATATAATAATGCAATATTATGGTATGAACAAATACCCCCAAACTTATCTTTTGCTCGTCCTCTAGCAAACTTATTTTTTATTCTCTACAAAAACCTAACCGCACTTTCGCAGGGAAACGCAATTGCACTGAGCACGTGCAACAAGCCGTTAAACCTCTAGGTGTCCCTAGTAGGAGGAGTGTTGTCTCCTGAGGGTTTTCAGCGGATACTACCCACAAAATCCTATCAATTTGGCTTTTTCGACTTTAATTCTCCAATTAGGTTTTCTAACAAGAAATTCTATTATCTTCGACTCGTGAATTATCCACCCGTATTCTTCACACTTCCTTATCATCTAACTTAAGATTATATATGTTTTATAGATTTACTTAGCTTTCGGCATCTCTTAAGTTTTCCTTCTAGGGGTCCATCTCTACTTAGGAATTTTTATCAACTCTACTAAAGATACAAGTTCTATTCTTCATTCCTTTCTCTCATCTAAACTCCAATCACATACCCCCTACGTGTGTATATAGATCACCCCTACACTTAGAAATTCAAATCAAGCAATCATACTCTTGTCCGTTGTCCAAAGTACTTCTTAATAGGTGAATTTTGCTTACACATCCTTCATGCGACCGTTAATACTTCTTGAGGTACCAACGACCGATTACAAAATGCGTTTGCATTTTAAAGCGTAATTCCTAGTCTTGCAACACCCAAGGCTTTAGCAGTGACTCCCAAACCAGTTGGTCTAAGGCACTAGGTGATGAAGCACCCTCGCTAAATATTTTTTCTTTAATGCAGCCTTAAGTAATCACAAAAACCAGTGTTCATTAATTTTTTCACTTTATTCACTTTTTTCTTTTGTTTTTATTGTACTATGGACTTTAGACAAGAGCATTTCAAGGTCTCCTATACTATTCCAAGTTTCAAAGTGCGTGATTGTGCAAATTGTAGGGTATACATTTTCAGAATCTAGACTTAAGCTAGGAACTATTTTTCAAACTTATACTCTAATAAGAACATCAATACTTTTCCTTTGTTTCGACTTAGCCCAAAAAGTTAACTCAAAATTTTCCTATTTCTAAATAAACTACAAAGACATATATTTTCTACCGTTAAATTTTAAAGAATGTTATCTTTAGGGTTTTTAATTTACTATGTCTAAGATCTAGTTGTTCCTAGGTAGTTAACCTATCTGTCAAACTCTAGTCAAATAAACCAAAATTGAATACAATAATTTTTATAATTTTTGAAATTTTTCAATTTTTATGGGTTTTAAAATAAATATGCAAATGCAAAAAATATACTTATGAATGCTAAGGAAGAAGACGTACCGAGCATACCCCCAAACTTAAACTTGATAGTGTCCTCACTGTCATGCTACACCAAGAGGGTTAAAATGTCAGCACTCCCCTGTTTATTTATTTATAATTTTTTATTATTTTTTTCTTTGAAATTTTTTTATTTTTTATTTTTTATAGAAAAAGAAAACAAAAAATATATATACATATATACAACAAGGTTCCTCCCAAACTTAAGCTTGGCCTTACATAAGCCAAAGGTTAGCACCAAACATTCAAAAATCTTATCGTGGTAATGGTAGAGTTGGTGAAACAATGGAGTGGAAAGAAAGGAAATGAGAAGCACACGAGACCGTGTGGGAAGAAAGGTAGAATATGGTCTCGGTGGAGGAGAAGAATGGCGGAAAAAAGAAAGAAGGGTAGCACGATCTTGAGGGTGTAAATCGAGTGAATAAATTAGCACAATTTGTGATGACCGATGTGTTAAAAACGATTGTGCTAACCTATCAACCCGTCGAGAAATGGGGTCAAATTCCTCAAGGTTCGCAAGAAAACATGGGTACATCGAACTCGGTAGTGGAGATGAAGGCGTAATGGTCTCTTGTACGGTCGGAACGATAGAAGGTAGGAAAGGGAGTGAATTAGGGATAGTCTCATTCTCACCGTAGTAAACTATCTCGAATTGGAAAGATTTCATCAATGGTTCGAAACAACTGTAAGCAACCGAGTCTGATGGTTCATCTAACTCATCTGAAAATGTAAAGGACTCAAACTCGGGCGGTGAGTCATCAACATCGTCCGGAAAAGTGAAATACTCGTACGTGTTATCGGCTGTGAGAACTGTGTCAGATTCAAAGTAAAAGTTTTCAAGCTCACAGTTGTCAAGCGTGATCTTGTGCGTGGTCGGAACGATGGAAAGGAGGGAGGGTGATTTAGTTATAGGTTCAAGAGGATGAATTGGAAAATCAGACACATCAAACAAAAATGGTTCAAACTCAATATTATCCTCAATACTCTCCTCAATACTAACCTCATAATTCTCCTCAATATTTAACTCATCCATGCTATAATCATCAAAATCAAGATGCATATGAAGTTCGGGAGGAACATTTAAGGATTCGGGATGTTGAATTGGACATAAAAGTTCAATCAAATCGACAGGTTCATCATCCGAAATATTCCCGGCGTCTATATTCTCAATCAAGTGAAAATCAATTTTTTCTGACACCTCATCAAAAGCATGGATATTTATCGATTTAGTTTCTAGATTGGAGGTGTAAAGGTCAAACGGATTAGGTGTGGTTTCACTCGAAAGGGGTTCCTCACAATTTGGCAAATCAAGCACTACAAAGTCGCACAACTCATCATTTTAGACACATGTTTGAAAATTGGAGTTGTTGGATTCAATTGGGTATGGGTAGGTTTGATTTGGAAATCCTCTCACATTCTCTCTCTCCAACCGCCTCCTAATACATTGGAAAATTTGGAGCTAGTTGGAAACTAGCTACCGGTTCACTCGGTTGCATAATGGCGGCCATGGACGCTTCCACATTCCTCACCATTTTGTTTGTTGCTGCAATAAAAGCCTCCAACGACTCTTCCAAACTAGACTTGGGTGGTGAGGGGGTTTCGGTAAAAGATTCAAAGTTGTGTGGATACGTGAAACTCCCAAAAGACTTTGTAGAAACAGTGTCTAGTGACGGTGGGAAAGTCGGGTAAGATTGGTAGGAAGTGGATGGATGGACAGGATTAGGGTCAACTTGTGGATAAAAAGACGAATGGACTTGTTGATCCCTAAAACTAGATGAGTTGAGAGGGGTGAAAGATCGGCTACGAGATTGAGCAATATGCTCAGCAATGGACATCGGTTTAGGAGTTATAGCAGGACTTGAAAAAGTGGTATCAACATATGAAGGTGGTAAAGGTTGACTTGGTTGACACAAAGTGGGTTGCAAAGTCGAACTGTTTCTCCTAGACGCTTCTATTTGATCTTTCAAAGATATTTTAGGCACGGAGGGATCTTCCTTAAATCGACCGAAACAATTGACGTACGACGCAAAGTTAGGTTCGGGATACCAAAGTTCGGCAAGTGATTTATGATTTGGGGTACCCATGTTAGAAGAAAGAGAAGAGAAAGAAGGTTGGGTGGTGCACGGATTTATTTGCGGCAAAAATTTGCAAGTTGTTTTAAAAAAAATTTCCTCTTATTTTTTTTATTTGTTTTGCAAAAATGATTTTCGATAAAGGGCTTAGACACAAATGCAATCAACCAGAAACGCACAATCAGGCCTAGATCTAGGGTCATCTAGGTCAGCTAGACAGCTCCTAACTGTTCCAAAGGGCTAGAAATAGCACCTCAAACCTCCTCTTCACCGCCAATTGCAGCCAGGTAAGTGCCAGGTATGTGGGAGGCTCCCCGCTACAAGTAGTGGTTCTAATTAAGTAACCACTTGCCTAAGACGCACTTGCCTAGACACCGCAAAGTCAGGTTAAGATAAACGGTCGATTCCTATAACTAGTCCTCTGTCCTATTGAGCTCGAAGTCCTTAGGGCTGAGTCTAGTATTTTTTTTAATTAAAGATTGGTCAATGCAAATGCCCTATGTGATTTCTGGGGTCCTGGGAAGGGTAATGAAATCCCCCCCCCCAATCTGAATTGGTCAAAAGCCTCTTAAAGTCCGATTAAAGATATGCGAAATAGTAAATCACTTGCAATCAAATCTTTTTTTATTTTATGCGCGGCGCAAAGAATCCTGCACAAGATTTGTTATTTGGAAAGATTTGTTATTTGGAAGGGAAGATTTTTTTTAAAGCGCACAGAATCCTGCAGGAATTTTTCAGAAGATATATTTAGATTTCCAGAGAAAAAACATAGGATCTTAACTAGCAAATTTTACGGGATGTCGTCACCACTGTGCCGCCCTTCCGCGGTCTAATCCTTATTGCCACCGCGTTTACGGTTCCCCAGAAAAGAAAGGGAGACAAAAGATCAATCCTTAAAGCCACTCTTTCAGCTGGCACATAGAGCTCCAAAAGAATAGGCAGAACTAAATAGATAGCTCACTATAAGTCCATGACTTTCCTGAATCTTACCCTGTATTAACATAAACAGGTTTATTTGTAGGACTAAGAAGTTGTCCTGGGTCGGAATTGGGATTTTTGAGCGGCTGCAAGTTTATGTGGACCTTGTCTGACTGAAGCAAACCAGTTGACAAATACTATTAGAGACAAGCTTTTCGGGTCTCGTCCTTCGTAATGATGTGACAAAATAACTGACTTAAGTTCACAGTTGATGGGTCAAAAAAGAGACAACTCAAACCCAGAATCAAACATTGAACAAGTAAGATCCCGGTCACCACTAATGTAGCAAGTCTATGCAGGTATCCAGGTTTAGTGATACTCCCCTGACCTAACATGATAGCAGGTATGACAAAATTGTATAGAGAACAATGCTATAAGCTGAGATGAAGGCAATTCAGCATGGGGGAACATTGTAACTCTACCTCTCATAATCAATAAGAATCAAGAGATTTGAGAATTAGAAACAAATTTACAGTTTTAAAATTTGTTCACAAATATTCAGAAAAATACAACATAGTCTAATCCACAAGAATAGGATGTGGTAGATGTGGTGTTAAACTTCAAACGATAATTTTACTCCATAACTAAGCATTTAATGAAAAGTCAATCAAAGAATCAGTGAATCATATTGCATTCATAACAAGGTAAAAGAAACAAACAAGTTCAGCCATATACTATATAATACCTTTCCATGATGAAGGCCAATTCCTGCCAGTGCCAACAGGATCAAATCAGTTGCAGCCACAACATTACTGTATCACCGCCTTTCCGCGGTCTGAGGAGGCTTATGCCGCGTTTTCGCGGTCTGATGAGATGTTCAGATCCCGAGAATTTTTCTTTCCCTCTGTTTTGATTTTTCCCTATTTTCCAGATCTTTATTTTTCTGTTTCGCTCTCTGGATTTTTCCAGATCCGTCGATCCTGCAAAATTCTCACAAAAATACCCTTTCCAAAAATAATAGATGATATATTTTTATATATTTTTTTGATTTTTCAGTTTTTTATGATTTTTTTAATTTTAGATTAACCCGAAATTGCAAAAAGGAAATAACACGCCATCCCCGGCAATGGCGCCAGTTGATTTGATCTCAAAAACTATCTATTAACCGCAATCAAGAACGGCGTCGCTTTGCAGCTAGCCGATGAGTACGGGTCGGTCCACAGGGATGTTGTGAATTTCCTAATCGCGCTAACGAGTTAATTCCGATGGGTGTTCGGATTTCTTATTAAATCTAAAAACTAAATCTATCATTTATCTAGGGCAAAGAATTAAATTTAACTAGGGCAAGGAATTAAAGATCTAACTAGGGCAGATAATGAAAAATTACCTAGGGCAAGAATTGAAATCTAAACTAGGGCAATTAAATAAATCTACTTACTTTACAGATGGCTCTCTACAAACATTTACACAGGGTTGTCAGATCTGAATAGATGATATGAAAAGAGGCATCGATGCTCTCCAAAAGAATTCTAAATTTTATTCATAAAAAGAGGCATAGGGAGGCATAGCCTTTACAATGATTTAGAGTTCCTATTTATAGAGGATAGGAAACCCTAGTTTACAATTGATTCGTATGTCTACATTTACCAAAATATTCTTAGGAAGACCTAGTCAAAGTAGACTCCAAGCTTTGGTAAAATATTATGTCTCTGTCTTTTATTAAAAGGAAGTATTGGGCCTTGAAATTTCCTTTGTGGGCTCTTCTGTCTTTAGGCTTCCTTATTATTTGGTTCTTTTATTAAAATAGCTTCTATGTTTCTTCCAGATCTCTAGTGAATAATTGCGGTGGACTTTTAACCGTTCGCATTGTAATCTTGGACCTTGCATTGCCTTATACTTTGTGAATTTTATCTTTGATGTATGCTTGATCAAGAGTCTTCTATTTGTTGGTCAAAGTCCACTTTTGCATCGTCTTTTCATCGTTTTCACTGTTTTCTGTCCAAGAACCTGTAACCTATAATATATAGCAGACATGCGTCAAAAGCACCTGTTTATTTATAAAATGAATAAGAATGGGGAATATAATAATACAATATTATGGTGTGAACAATACCTCAATGTCATTTGTTGCGATTTGCATTTGTGATCTGAGTATCACGCTTACATCGCTTGGATTCGAGTTTTGATGATTGAGTTTTAGGATATGGTTTTCGTGCACCATGGCTGCACCTACTGGTTATTTACAATTTTGTGCATAGTTATTACACTTGATATATTTTATACACCGTGGTGTTGATGTCGATTTTGTGCCTTAGCCGCACATGTTTTTGATTTCCTGGATTTTCTACAGAGGATTTGATATTTTGTGCAATGGATGCACAGGATTTGATATTTCGTGCACTAGATGCTTTTTACGAACCCGACGTGCTTGGTTGGATTTTTGCGCATATTGGGCGCTTGGTGTTGGATTTTGTGCGCATCGGATGCACTTGAGTGAGATTTTACTCGTGCATGTAGATGCACTTGATTTCAATTTCGTTTGTGCAAGACGGATGCACTTGATTTGGACTTTCGCGCACGTTGGGCGCGTGATATGATTTTTGTGCACAGCTAATGCAGTCGATTGGGGTTTTCGTTCGTGCATGTTAGCTGCACTGGATTGAGAGTTTCGGGCACTTTTGATGCACTAGTTGTTTTTTTCATGCACGCTAGTTGCCTTGGACAGATGTTTTCGTGCACACCCGTTGCACTTAGTCTTACTTTCGTGCATGTTGTGGCACCTGTACTTGGATTTTATTTCTGTGCGCACCAGACGCACGTGATGGTTGGACACGCCTTTTGATGCTGATATTGCTTTCAAGCACTTTGTTTTCATCATGAGGCCCTATACTTTGTATTAGCCTAGCAGGACTGATCCGAGGACAGTACCTGTGTACTTTGCATGCATAAAAAAGTTACCAAGAGGTTTTTTTTCAAAAAGGAGCTATAGTCTCGCTATTTCTTACGTGTCTGCGAGTGACACAAACGTTTACAAAAGAAAACCTTTTGGGATATTTTAAAAAGGGCGGAACGTATATTTGAGCAAAACATATATGCTAGAATATTATTACTTTACAAATGAGCGTCCGTCATTTGTGCCGTGAGTTACACATCATACGGCGATTCAGAAAAAGATTCTGCATATGTTATTTCAGTTTTGGAGATTTTTCAAAAGGATGTGTACTATATACATATTATAGCATTTGATTAGTGCATATAGGATTTCGGTAGTTGATTTCAAGATCTGTATTTCCATTGTAACTCCGATGATATGCGTGCAAGTCCGATGATTTGCGTGACGCTTGATGGAGTTCGGTTTTGAGTTTCATGAACGGCTTCAGGCGCATGCGACGTGCTATGTTATTTTTGTTGCTTCCGTGATTTCAGATCCCTGTTGATTGAGTTGGATTTTTAAATAATTTAGTATTAGGGGTTTAAATTTAAATTCGGGGACCGAATTTTTTTAAGGGGGGAATATTGTAACGTTTTGGAAATCGTTATGCAATTTTTCCGTTTTTAGGGTAAAATATTCCGTGTTTTCCGTAAAACCCGGAATGTGATCAAATTTCAGTATAGACTTGACTACACCTAGTTTAATTAGAATAGTGCTAGTTTGCGGGTTTTAGTGGTCATTTGGAAGTTTTGGTTCACATTGATATTTTTCCTAATTAAATTATTATTTTAAGTTGTTAATTATGCACTTAATTAGTGGTAATTACAAATTTGGTCTGGGTTAATAACTTCTAATGGGATTCTTTGCTAATCTAATCACTAGATTAAGCTTAATCCATCCTTGCATAATATCTAGATATTTGTGGTTAAAGAAATTTTTTTTAAAGGAAAAGAAAGAGGTGGCATATGATATTTAGTGCATTAATGAGAATTTATTGCATTTTTTGCTAGATATTTCCATTTCTTTTCACAAAACCTTCGTCACTCATTGCATGGCCGAGCCCCCCTATTTCTGCCCTCTTTCACCCTTTGCCCATTTCCATCTTCTTCAAGCTAAATAAATCATCAAAAATCCACAAATAATCCCACAAACTCATAATTAAATCAAAACCCATCATTCTTCATCTCTAAACTAGCTTGGATCTTCGTGAAAGGCTTAATTTTGGAGGGATAATTTTGGAGTTTGTTGCTATTTTGAGATCTAGTTTGTGGGTTATAAACTCTAACCCTAATCTTTAATTTGTTGTTTAAATCCATAAAGCTAGCTATTTAAGTGTTTTAATATAGCTTTAATTTCATGTTTAGACGATTCATGTTAGTTTTGTGAAAATCAAGTTAGGCTTTTGATGTGTTGATATAGTTAATCATAAAGTGTAGACTTGGAAAACTTAATCAATTTGTGAGAATGATATTTGTTAAAATTCCTAATTTGTCTAATTGAGTTTTTAGCAAACTAAGTTTTTCTAAATCCTATTTGGGTGAGATTAAAATTGTGGTAATGGTTTGGATAACTAAGTTAAGCTAATTTGTGTTGTTGGAAATCGCTAGAATTGTTAAATTTCTAGACTTATGCTAAATCTTCGATAAAGATGCTTACTAGCTTTTCTGTAAAATTAAACGTGGGTTTTAATTGTCGTAGAGATGATTTATATATTATAATCTATGATATTTATTTTGTTGTGAATGAGTATTGGTACGATTGGGTTTTTGGCGTGGCAGTTTTTATGTATAGCGACCCTAGTTAGGGTTTTGGCTATGTTTTCCGGTATTTGGATTTCTTGGTTTTGCGACTGGATATTGTATTTGGTCGTTGGACGTTTGTACGTCAACAACGAGGGTTGTTTGGTTGTTTTCCATGCGTAGGCTATAGGTTCTAACCTATGAGCGCACCGCGTGTCGTATTTGGATTTCGGAATTTGATGTTAATAACTTTGCGATTTCATATTGATTGTATGTACCTTCGCGTGGATTTCGAGACGACGAAGCGCATCGACTACGGCTAAGGAAGGAGTTTAGCAGATGAGTAGATTTATATCTACGGGGGAAGTTGGGTGGATGGCGTATAGCACCCCCGTAAACTTTGATATGGAAGATCGTTTGATTATTATATCTTGATAAATGATATACGACGAACATGATTTTAGGATTTGCAAATGATAATATGATAGAAGTTGATGCTAATGAACATATTGACATATGAGATTATGAAATGATAAGTGAATCATGATAGGTACGAATTGAAAGAGATCAAGTGTGACGTTTGTAAAATGTGATGCGAGATATTAATGTGATGAACGAGTATACGATGTGATATGATGACTTAGTGTGATATGTCATTTTATGGATTCGAGTCGATATGAGATTGTTGATACCTTTGTCGGTCCCCTGAAACGAGATGGACATGGATGTGACCTGAGAGATAGGTACTTTTATATAGATAATGTTTTGCATATTGGGTGATATGTCGTACGAGACTTAGATCTGTACCCCGATATTGTATAGGTTGATAGAATCCCTATTTGTTTAGTGCTACCGTACGATAGATTTCCCTACGCGATGAGTTTTAGCTGTTGATTTATCCAAACCCTTGTTTAGAGAAGGCCGTACGATGGATTGTACTGTACGTGATGCTGTGAGGCTGGATGCCGATTGATGGATTCACCGACTCGGATATATATTGTAGACACGTATACCTTATAGCTTTTAGCTGATGATGTACTTTATGCTACGATCATGTTATTCTCATTGCATTAAATATACCTGTGCTAGTACACCTACAACATTATCGATGATGCGTATGTTACACATACACAGATTTGCCGGTTCACACACTTTCATCATCGATAATTGCCATGTCACTACACAATAGAATTGCTACATCATGCTATGATATATTTGCTATGTTCTTATCACCGTTCCACGTTGCATGAGATATACGGACATGCTTGCATCATGTTATATGTTGCATACAAACTGACATGTACACCCATATATTTGGTTACAGCTACATGTACATCATGCATACATACTGACATGTACACCCACATATCTTGCCATAGCTGTATATACCCCTAAGTGGTATTGTATTGATATGTGATATTGAGACGTTGATTATTGTGCTATTGCGCTTATGAAATGCATCGTGCATACTTTCTTACATGTAGATACTTAAATCTTGCTACAGTTACATGTACACCTCATATGATGCTGCACTTGATTTCAGAGGATTTGGGAATCGCATGATATATTTTAATGCTGGATTCATTTAAAAGTGCGGTTATCCCTTAATATGCTCATATTGCTGTTTTATATTGAATATATCATATTTACATGGATTTACGCATTGCGATATGTTTTTCATGTGATTTCTGGATTTGAGAAACGCGGGATATTTCAAGAAATTTATGTATTGTTTGGAAACCTGGTTTCTCTTGATATGAAATTTCAGTGCGTCCACCATATGATTTCTCGGTTCTGAGATTGGCATGTGACACCCGATTCGAGGAGGAGGAGGAACTGTCTGTGGGTACATGGTGGACCAGGTATCCTACCCTGGGGCGAGAGGTGATTTCGTGGTGTTGACGATGAGCCTGGCAGAGGGACCACTACCTACCGGTGATATTATTTGGACTCGGCGGATATCTGGAGGATACCGACCGGAGTCATATTCAGACGTGCTACGTGGATGGCGTGTGTCGATGTGGACACTCAGGTTCCATGAGATGTACTGACATCAGGGCCAGTCATGGTGATGGCGCCTGACAGATGAGGATTTACTTGTCGATGCTAGACACGGTTTTCATGATGTTTCGAGTGTTGATGTGGACACTCTGGTTCCATGATTTTTTTTTTGTCGCGAGGGACACACGTTGATTTATATACTCATTTTACTTGCATATGCTTTTATAATATTTACATACAGGAGTTGTTGTTTCAGTGGTTGACATGTGGACGAGATCCACTGCATACATACATTGATTATATTGTGGACGAGATCCACTGCATGCATGCATTGATTATATCATGGACGAGATCCAGTGCATACATGCATTGATTTTATTGTTGGACGAGATCCACCTGCATACATGCATTGATTTTATTGTTGGACGATATCCACTTGCTGATAGGCATTTATTATGTGTTGGCACATATGCAGATACGGCCACCTTAGATATCATAATATTACCTTTATAATATAGTTGACCTAGGAATCGTTGTTTATTTCGATTTCTACCTGATGATGTTTTCTATTCACGAGTTGGAAACTCACCCCCGTTGTGCCACAGTTCTTACAGGTTGACCGCATGGATCCGTAGCGGCATCGTTGGCACACAGCTGTTTTCGGGTGATTTGCTTTTGGTAGGTGGTACCTATTGGATTGTGCCACTCTTGTATTATTATTCCTGTTGTATCTAGTCAACTCCATCAATTCAGCAACTAGCAAATTGTATATGTTGCAGACTTAGAAGACTTGTTGTTGCGAGACTTGAGCGATGGGTTTTATGTTCGCTTTTGCGGTTGATGTCTTGCTTTACTTTATTTCCTTATTTGGATCTTTGCCGTTGGGCGTCGTATATTTATGCTTGTGGTGGTTGTTTCCGCCGTTGGGCGTGATTTGCTTCCGTTGGGGGATGCTTTATTAAATTCTGTGTTGTACCCGTTTTCGAGGTTAGTTTTTGTAGGGTTACTAGTCACAGTCAAAAGGTTCTACAAGGAATCAACCATGCCAAAATCAAATTTTTCATGTGCCGAACAACCCTAACCAAGATCTTAGACTATAGATTAGGCGAAACAAAGCAAGTAAACAACTTTACTTCTAAGAGTTAGTGATTACAACCTTTTAGTCCGTTCCTTCACTTCTAAAGCTCCGTGTTGATGTGCCTTCTGTAGGGTTCCTAGGCACACTAATGAGGTCTCACAAGGCATCAACCATGCCAATTTCAAAAATTACATGTGCCGAGAAATCCTAATACGGATCTTTAACTAGATTTTAGGCGAAAATAATAAGTAGTTAACAACTTAACTAAAAGAACGGAAATACAACCTTTGTAGATCCGGATCTCCACCTCCATAGCTCCGCGATGATGTCCCTCCGCTGTCCAAATCGGATCCAGGACTCTGGCATCGGCTTCATCGGAAAAATGGGCGGGCTTGGTCGTCGGCTTCGATGCCGAAGATGATCTACGTCGAGGCATCACAAGATCAAGCTCCCACTTCACCAAGTCATGAAACTTGTGAAGATAACACCCTATACTACTTGGCAAGAGGTAGAGGATGAAGAAATAGGAGGTGGGTTCACTTTAGAATTGGATTTCTCACTCATTTGCTCAAGTTGCCATTGATGGAGCAAGGTTTCTTTATGAAGAAGAAGAAGAGGAAGAAGATGATAGAATATGATAAGTATTCAATAATTAGAAAATAATTGAAATACTTATCATATACTAACCTTAGTTGAGTGTAGAGAATAGACCATGGTTAACTTGAATGGTTAGGGTTAAGTATAAGACAAGAGTGATGACTTAGTCAAAACATCAAGAAGATTCAACTAACAAACAAAACAATCCACCATTCATTTATCCTTTCCAAAATGAAAAAGAAAATAAATAAATGAATAAATAAGTAATGGATAAACAAAACCCTAATCATTAGTTTAACCATGGTTTAATTCTTTACACTTAACCAAGTAAGCATGCATCATCAAACATGATACAATCATGTGCACAAAAAGTATATCACATATACAACTTGTACATCCAAGTGAGAAAATCCATTTAAAATGAACCAATACTAGTTAATGCAAAGTAATATATCAAATATATAATTATACATTAAATCATTAAATCAACACTTGATTCAATGATCCGGTCATATCACATATAACCGACTAGTATTCAATGTATCGATTTATCGAATCAATCCTTGATTCGATAACTAGGTTATATCGCATACAACCAATCGACACATTCATCGCGAGAATGAAATACGGTATCACATACACGCATTATTCTCGGTCCCGCACATATCTCATATGCGCTCCTATTTCGTTTCGCTTGAGCCAAGAAACCTCTGTGTAGGACTCTAAAGACTCGTCAATACGCCGGCAGCAGGTGATGATCATATCAAACACCCACAAGCCGCAAGCGGTCTGCTAAACGTAACGGCCACCCGGGTATTGAGCGATGAGAAGATCGACGAGCAAGCCCGCTCACACTCCTGTGAATCCAACCAGTAACACTTACCGTACAGTCCGGTCTGATCGTCTGATATGTCGCATATCTCGCCTAGGGGTGGTAAACGTCAGACCCCAATAGCTCGATAAGTCGTGTCGATCTGAGGTCTATAACAATTCGAGAAACTACTGGTAACACTTACGAGTAAATCTCAGCAACCCTGGCCAGGGATTTCCGGTTATAGCCAATCGAACACAGCGCAACATCAACTCCCTATACCGGGAGAGACGAATCCCCTACTATCGCTCATTGCCTCCATGTGACTCGGGACTATACCCAAAAACCACCGTTTTCCATGCCCTCTTGGACGTGGTAAGGTGGAAATCAAAGCACAGTGGGAACCACACAAGACTCTATGACGATCTTGGGTCAACAGACTACTCTGTACCAGTGTCACCAGAGAACTGCCATCTGACGTAAGGTATAATACCATCTGGGAGTTCTCGGCGAGTCCGTCCAGTGTACCCAGTCTCTACTGAGCACCCGTATATCTCCTCTGATGTCAAACACCAATGGATATGGGATCATCCATCGCCCATCTGTATAGGTCGAGAAGGTACACGCTAGTCTACTCTGGTATATCGATGTCCCGTCTCGATATACCCACGACTAGGTACTTTGAAGGATGTACTTATGGACTACCATGTCCCTACTAGTATGATCCGCATCATAGTCCAGGTAGTCAAGTACACATCCTAAGGGCTTTACCAACATGTAATAGAGAGACAATCTGTGTACACGTTAAGGTAAAGAGCAACCAGATAGCATACTATCATGTCGAGCAAGAAAGTCCTCCCTATATATGTCCCAGAATCCACTACAATATACATCCTATGTATAGCAATGGCCTCTAGGGCATACATATAACTAACAATCTCCCACTTGCACTAGGGCCATCTGATAGCAGTGGTTGTAGTATCTCATACTCAACCATCCCATAAGAGTCTCTCTCTGGGAATAGGCCTTTGTGAGTGGATCCGCCGTGTTGTCCTCTGAGTCTACTCTCCTAACCTCGATCCCTTAGAGATCAACCATCTCCAGGATCAGGTGATACTGTCTTAGAATATGTCTGGATCACTGTTGGGACCTGCGTTCCTTGGCATAAGCCACAACTCCATTGTCACACAATGGGAGGAACATAGTTCATCTCATGAACCAATATACACCCAAACAGCCTCTTTGGTAGCATCTTAAGTAGCGATGTATCCTGCCTTTATCGTCTAGTATGCCACGGTATCTAGCTTGGAACTCTTCCAACATACCGTCCCTTTACTGAGGGTAAAGACAATGCCTGTGACTGACATTCAGTCATCTTTATCACCCTGGAACCCTTCCAGTGATTCTCCCCAGGATCAACTGATATCATCTCACTACAACTAGTGAGTAGCCTAACATCCATTTAGATCTATCTCATAGATCCAAAATCCAGGATTTAGTAGGTATCACTTTGATCCTATGTGGAGAATCATTGTGATAAGCGGAGATTGATCGAGCGTAGCATAGGAAACTCCTTCCCTATCAAGAGTATGTCATCCACGTACTCTACGAGAATCACCACCATACTCCCTACTACCTTTTTGTTTATACAAGGTTCATCTACCATTTTGATGATGTCAAACTCTTTGACTACTTCATCAAAACAGACGTTCCAACTCCGCGATGTCTGCTTTATCCTATAAAAAATCTTGCACACGTTTCCGCTGCTCCCACTGTCTACGAAGCCCTCTGGCTGTGTACTTATAGACGCTTTCTTCCAAATCATCATTTAGAAAAGCAGTCAAGACACCCAACCACCAGATATCGTAGTCATGGTATGTAGCCGTGGCAAGTAGGATCTGGATGGACTTAAGCATAGGCACTGAAAAGGTTTCATCATTATCCACGCCTGGTCAATGATGCAAACCTTTAACAAGTCTAGCTTTGAAAGTCTCAACTTTTCCATGTACACCAAGTAATCTTCTCAAGATATACTTGCTCTTGATGGGGATTTAACCCTTCAGATATAGCAACCAAAGCCCATACTTTGTTGGTGTATAAGGATTCCATCTCAGATCGCTAAGCATCCAGCCATTCTTACAGAGTCTCACTCCTGATGGCCAGCTCGAAACTAGTTGGGTCATCATCTCATGATGCAATCCTTGCTCCCACTGTCATAGAGAAACCGAAGTATCTCTCAGGTAGGTGAGGAACCCTACTAGATCAGCAGAGAGGATGAGGTTCGTTGGAACCTACTGAATTCTTTGATTGTACCAAATCATCTGCTGTAGTTTGTATAGCTGAAACACTTCCAGTTCTACATAACTGACCTTGCCTCGAGCTTGTCCGGATTTTTCTTTTTTAGACATAGGCCGGACAACCCCAAATCTTAACTAGCTTAAGACATGGGCTCTTCCCTTTCCATATCACATATGAAGTGGTAGGCACTGATTTGATTCGAACCTAATTCAATAGGTATGAAGCTTCTCAAGTGCATAACCCCCAAAGGAAAAAGGTAACTCAGTAGTACTCATCATAGAGCACACCATATCAAATAGGGTGTATCTGCTCCGCCCCGACATACCATCGGGCTATGGTGTATACGGAGGAGTAATGCTGATAGAGAATCTCATTCTCCTTTAGAATAGTCCAGGAATTCCGTGCTCAAGTATTCTCCTCCTTGATCTCATCATAGGACATAATACTTATACCCGTATTCTGGTTCTCTACTTCTCGCTTATATTCTGTGAATATGTCAAAAGGTTCGGACTCATGTTTCAACAGGAACATATGACTGAATCTTGAGAGATTATCAGATAATATAATGAAGTATAAAGAACCAGTCCTGGCATGTGTAGACAGGAGACCTTACATACATCATCATGTATTAGTCCCAAGAGTTCATTAACTCTTTCTCTGTTTCCAATAAACAGAGCTTTGGTCATCTTATCTTTGTGACAGGAATGGCAAGTTTCACAAGATGTAAATTCAAACTGATTTAAATATGCATCTTTATGTAACTTAGCTAGTCGGGTCGAATTGATATGACCTAATCTACAATGCCTTAAGAAGGATCCGTTCATTTCTGAACTACTCCCTCTTATGTGTGTTCCGTATACTAAGAACTGTAGTTTGATTTAGAACGTCAATGCTTTTAGGTAACGTGCCTGAACCGATCAACTTTTGATATAGGAAATGTTCAAAACATTATCCAACAATACAAAATTTTATCATTTCTTTACTAATAAAGAGACTGATATGATTTTGTATATCAGGTTCGGTATCTAATAGCATTTGTTCTGAATCAATGTATTGGTAATACAGGGTGACAGTGACCAACAGACTTGGCTGCAACACTTGCCCCGTTTTCTGCCTCATGAAACTTATCACTCGTTCTCAGTTCTCTACCTATTTGTAGCCCTATGTAACAGATTACATATCTGGGATCCTGATCTGGTATCACATACCCAGGACGTAGAGGATACAGAGAAACAGTTCTTTGTAATGAACACACCCGAAGATGATGCATCAGCATGCACTCTCTTCGTTTGGGCGGTACGGGAATTCTGGTAATCCCCAATTTCCTGCTCTGTCTTATAACAATTATAAGTTGGAGCGGGACCAACGTTCCCCAGCACAGTATAACAAGCGGGTTCAGTCAATATTCCGTATTATTATCTTGATTAAGGCGTGATATGGTCGCTACCTGGAGAGAGAGAGAAGAAAACACTCTGCGTGCGCTCTTGCAAGAATAGATTGGTTATTATTTTATCTAATCAGGATGGCTCCCACTGTTTTTATCAAATCTTCCTTCAAACCCTAAAAGGAAAGACTTGCCGGGATTTATTACACACTACAAGTTCGCCAATCTTTGAGCCAGGCCAGTGTCGGTACTTTGAGGGAGGTCCCCCGTTCTTTCGCACGAACCTAATTAATGTAAACCTGGTTTTCCCAGAGGCATAACCCCGTTGACACCTTTCTAGACACCTACTTGATCGGCTAATTGTAATGTGTAAAACTCTCCCAGGAGTAACTCTTACTCGCAGCGGGTATCGGGATCCAACTATCTCATAGAAGGTATGCAATCTCATTGCAAATTTCAACACTTGAAATTCCCGATAATATTTTGCCCCTAGTGTTCTATGACCTTGACGAATGCCAAACAACCCATAGTCCACTAGTCAAGTTCAACCCGTACATTTCTTGATCGAATTAAACCCACCCGCACGACCCTTGACGAATGCCAAACAACGCCGTACGAATACCCTAATCCAATCTGCATCATATGCATAAGCAGATAAATACTAGTTAGCTACCGTACACTACGCCTTGACGAATGCCAAACTACCGCAGCACGAGTACTAACTAGTACTTATCTGAAATGACGGAGGGCTACGACGGGTTTTTCATGAAAACCTATTGCGTAATGAACTTGATATCGGTGTAGAATCAAATGATTTTAAAATGGAGTGCTTTTGAGGCTTTTCTAGTTTTGCTAAAGGAGTCACTCCCAGTGAAGGGATCGTCGGTCCTTTCCTCGTCGAATGAGGTGCGGGATATATCATATATATCACTGTGCAAAGCAGAAACTATAGAAGCAATCAAAAGACAAACCGAGTGTGTAGCATCTGCCAGTTATTGCTAAAGGAGTCACTCCTGGTGAAGGGATCTCGGTCCTTTCCTTATCGAATAAGGTGCAGGATATATCACATATACCGCTGTGCAAAGCAAGAACTGTAGCTACCTGTTTTATTTTTGAAATTCGATTCCACAACATCTTAGGTTTCTTTTATTTCATTAATCTCATTAATGAAGTCCCATCATTAAGTACCTAAACATCACAGATAAATACGACGTACACTTATGCCATCCGCATTCGCCTCGATGTCCCCTCGTGCACCGTTAGGTTAGGTAACTAACGGCAGAGCGGGGCAGGGCTAGCGCGGGTCTAAAACATATGTAACGTCTATATAATATATCATATATACTATATACAGTATCTATCACAGAACATATCACATGATCACAACACAGATATCGCAGCAGAAGAAACAAATGAAATATTGGATATACTAGGACGTCCGTGTTTTCAATACGAGCCAGTATAAAACACGGATTCCACGGTCGTGATGAATAGCCAAACCCACACCCGTAGACCCCTACGAGAGCGGCAAGCAACCCTACCAATTCTAGAGTTAGGAGACCCGGACTCGACTCCTCGAGTTGGTCTCCCACTGGACTCCAGAACCCGGTTACTTGTGCTCTCCTCCTTGGGTCTATTCTAGTGCGGAAAAGTAAATAATATACAAATGGTGACATCATCCTCAACCTGGAAGTGCCCCAATAAAAGAATATTACATACAAGTTTTTACATAAATGAAAATGAAAAACACTCATCTCACATAAAAACCCCCCGGCTATTCAAACACGACGATCCAATATAACATATCCAGCAACACATAACATCACATGTCATCAACGTAAGTAAATATGCGCATCCCAATTGTCGTTGACATATAGCAACGAAACCGGCGATATCACATATTACACTTACGGTCACAGAAAAGAAAGTGTAAAACTACAACAGTTGGAATCCGCAATCTCTTTAGACATCGCATGCCTAATCAAATGAATTCCTTAGACATCGCATGCCTAACAATTATAAACCCCGCATTTTAGTCTCATTATCGAAAACACTTTTCAATATCAAGTCGGGCAATTCAACAGGATTCCCGACATCCTGATCGAATGCTCGTCGCAAACTTAAGTAGGCGGCCGCACCCCCGATGCCGTCGACGAAGTGCACCAAGGCGGAACACCGCTGCCGCGAGCACCCGAATGGATGCTTTCGGCGACGGGGTTCTCCTACAGTCACTTGGACGGGGCTATGGAGTAAGGCTGTCTATTGAGTTTACCCGGCGAGTATCCTATTGCGCCACGGAAGCGCCCCGGCCGTCTATCCGAGGCCAAAATGCGGAATCAAAATTTTTCTAAACTTTTAAACTGGCGCTACCGCGGACAATATATCTGGATCGTAACCATTAATCGATACTAGCAGACAAGAGAGGAGGTGAGAGATATACCGAGTGATCCGAGTCCTCCGGTCTTCTCGTCATCGTCCCAATCTCCCGCGGAAAGTCCTGTCTCCATATCGTCATCTCCTCGCCGGAAGGGCACCACATCGCCTGCGTCTTTTACGGGCTCCCACCTCAATACCGAGGCAACTCGGGCGCGAAGTTGGCTAGCCGACGTGCCCAAGATTTGCTGTAGAATTAGTGTAGAGTCTATGTCTCTTTGGAGTAGTGAAGTTGCCGTTGGGGATGGAGGAATAAGGTTAAGGAAAAATGGTGCTTTCATTTTTCCCAAAACTAGAAGAGTGAGATGATGAAATATGTGCTACAACAAAATGGAAATTTCTCTCTTTTTCCAACCATAGTGGCCGGCCTATCCCTTATAGAAATGGTGGAGGAAAACCAAAAGTCATACAAAGGGAGGTGAGTGTAGGAAAAGAAAGGTGACCATATCAAAAGCATATCTCACATCAAACACTTAATCAACTCTAATCAATCCTTTCTCAAAAAAGCAAAGGAAAAGACTTAGAAAGCATCTCATGATTATGAACCATCATGAAGCCCCACAAATGCACAAAACCCCTCCTCAAATACCAATTTGCACAATTGCAAATTAGTCCCTCCATCGGAAAAGTCCGGCCGGGAAAGAACAAAGGAAAACCGACCGGAACGGAATCCAAACTGGCAACTCCAGAAAACTGGTCCCGTAATAAATTACAGGAAAACCCCGATACTGTGCATACACACCCGCATCTGTATTCCGACCGGATACAAATGCAATGAGATAAAATCTACACTGTACTAAACTAGGATCCGGCTTAAACCAAAGCCGGCTAGTAATATCCGTTCGATCCTGATCCGTGCAATACCGCACGTATCTGATCGAACCCTGCCATATATCCATACGGCCACTAGTACAAACCGTCCGATCCTGATCCGTGCAATACCGCACGTATCTGATCGGACCCTGCCATATCTCCATACGGCCTCTACAGCGTTTCGCCCGAAAGCTTGAGTAACTGAAAGTGTGGTGGACTCTAAAGACTCGTCAATACTATGGCTGTGGATGTAACCACTAGCACGTCATGTTGGAGATAGTGCCCTCAGAGTCAATTATTGGATCACAGGCACGTGATTGCAATGATTGAGGGAGGACCTATCCCGGTAGGACAGTCTTACTCGAGATGATAGTATGCTATCTGGTTTATCTTTATCATCGTTTACTGCTTTAGGTGACCTGGCATGTCGCTATTACACGTTGATAGAGCCCCTAGGATTCTTGCTTGACTGCCGGCAGTATGATGGCGATCATATACGTGAGAGCTGGTGGTCTATAAGCACATCCTTAAAAGGTCCCTAGTCGTAGGAGTTTCGAGACAGGGCATCGATACTCCATTAGTAGACTAGTGTATACAGTCGAGACCCCGGCGAGGGGCGGTGGCCGGTCTCACAAGCCACTGGTGTCAGTTGGTTCACCTAAGATGTATACAGGTGCTCATTGGGTTATGAGTACACCGGACAGGACTCGCCGGGAACCTGCTAGTTGGTCTTATACCAGATGTCAGATAGCAGTTCCCTGGTGACATGTGTACAGGTTAGTTCATCGACCTGAGATCGTCATTTGTCTCGTGTGAGTTCCCACTGTGCTTTGATTACTACCCTACCACGGCTCAAAGGAGTCGTGCAAACAGGTTTTAGTTGGGTACAGTCCCGAGCCACATGGAGGCAGTGAGCGGATCTGCAGGGGTTCGTCTCTCCCGGTATTGGGGGTGAGGTCGCGCTGTGTCTAGGAGAGCCATTACACAAAGCCCTCGGCCGAGGCAGGAGATTTACTGGTAGGTATTCCAGTAGTATCTCAGGGTGTTCTGGGCTACGCTCCGACACGACTTGTACCGCTTTTGGGTGTCTGACTTTTACCAACCCCCTAGGCCCGACATGCGATGCTCATAGACGAACGGACCGGACTGTACGGATATTGTCACTGACAGGCTCAGTAGGGTGTCAGGATGAGTTCACTCATCGACGTCCCTTTTGGTCAATAGCTGGTGGCCCGTCACGTATTGGCTAATACCTCTAACGTGCTAGTGGTTAAATCCACAGCCATAGTATTGACGAGTCTTTAGAGTCCACCACACTTACAGTTACTCAAGCTTTCGGGCGAAACGCTGTAGAGGCCGTATGGAGATATGGCAGGGTTCGATCAGATACGTGCGGTATTGCATGGATCAGGATCGAACGGTTATAACTAGCCGGCTTTGGTTTAAGCTGGTCCTAGTTTAGTACAGTGTAGATTTTGTCTCATTGCATTTGTATCCGGACGGAATACAGATGCGGGTGTGTATGCACAGTATCGGGGTTTTCCTGTAATTTATTACGGGACCAGTTTTCTGGAGTTGCCAGTTTGCATTCCGTTCCGGCCCGTTTTCCTTTGTTCTTTCCCGGCCGGACTTTTCCGATGGAGGGGGTTATTTGCAAGTTTACAAATAACATTTGTGGAGGGGGGTCCTTTGTAATTGTGTGGCATCATGATGAGATTCCTTTTGCATCAACCTTTTTCATTTATGTTGATTAGGAATTGATTTGAGTTTTTGTTATCATGATGTTTTGATGTGGTCACCACTTGCTTTACACTACACTCACCTCCCTTCATGCTTCATATTCTTTGCTCCACCATTTTTCTAAGATGATAAGTTTTTCATGGTTGAGAGAAAAAGAAAAAGATGAGAGTTTTCATTCCTGAGAGTTTGATTTTCTTGATCTCATTTTTCATGCTAGAAAAATGCAAGCACCATTTTTCTAGTCTTGATTCCTCCATCATCTTCAAAGGCAACAAACCCTAAATGAGACATAGCCTCTACACTACACATTCTACAGCATATCTTGAGCATGTCGAGTTGCCGGCTTCATGCCCGAGTTGCCTCGGTATTGAGGCGGGAGCCCGTTAAAGACGCAGGCGATGTGGTGCCCTTCCGGCGAGGAGGCGACGATGTGGAGGCAAGACTTTCCGCGGGAGATCGGGACGATGATGAGAAGACCGGAGGACTCGGATCACTCGGTATACTTCTCTTCCCATCTCTTGTTAGCTAGCATTAGGTTAATGGTTACGATCCGGGTTTTCATTGTCCGCGGTAGCGTCAGTTTCCGAGTAAGGAAAATTTTTGATTCAGCATTTTGGCCTCGGTAAGACGGCCGGGGCGCTGCCGTGGCGCAACATGGTATCAGAGCCACGCCATTAACCTTGCCTAGCTTGTTCTAATATGTTTTACTTATCCGATCGACCAAAATCTCAAAAACCTCATTTTGCTTGCATCAGTTTTCTGTCGATTTTTTCCGGGCTCGAAAATTTTTTCAGGTTGTAGAAAAGTGATGTACATGAAATTATAAGACATCTGGGAAAATTTGGACAAGTGTTACTGTAGAACCGCCGCGGAACCGCGGCCAAACCCCCCTTGGCGCCGCGGTTCCGCCGCAGTTCAGTTTGTTCACTGGACCAATTTTTTCCAGTGATCTTTTTACAGGGAAATAGGGGTTTTGGAACATTAAACTTGGGCCCAGAATTTCTGTGAGTGCTACAGTATTACTTGGGGGCCCACTTGTTAATTTTTGATCGATTGGATATTTTAAACACATTATTTCACAGTATTTACATTATATCTGCGACCGTGAATGTCACTTGATCGGTAAATCCCGTCTAACTGCTATAGCCCGGTTAGACGGATTTGCAAACGTGACTTTCACGTTGATGTTCTATGTTTATGCTGTGTTGTTGCGGATCGGTCGTGGGGGATAGCCTGGATGCAATGCTAGTACTGTTTTGTTGTATTATGTACATTTGATATTGCGGGGCGAGCGTCCGACATGTGGACTGCCGTCACTGCCTGTTTGTATTATTCTTTTGGGACACGACCTGGTTGCGGTCGATGTACCCGTTGTACGTATATTTTACTTTCTGTACTAGGATTACCCCGCGGAGGGGTGCACGGATAGCCGGGTTCTAGAGGGCAACGGGCCCGCATCTCATGGCATTGAGATGGAGGGGGCTTCACTCTAGGATTGGCGGGCTATTCGCCGCACTCGTAGGGGGTACAGGTTGACCCAGGAGGGGTGCCCAAGTTACCGGATTCCTTGAAGTGCTGGGTGGTCCATTCACGGTGCTGAAGGGGGCTGCCTCGCTTCAGGTTTTGGCGGGTGACTTGCCGCGCCCGTAGGGGTCTAGGATTTCATTGCACAGGCTATCCACACGACCAGGGGAACTGTCACGACCCGCCCCCAATACAGAGAGTATTGTCCGCTCTGGCCGAAGCCGCACGGTTTTGTCCTTTGGAGCGAACCGGACCCGACCAGGGGCCACTTCCCAGGAGGTCACCCATCCCAGGACTTCCCTGGCCCGAGCACGCTTAACTACGGAGTTCTCAAACTCTTGTAGTGCCAGTTCACTTAAAAGGCGCCTCTGTATTGAAGAGGGGTATCATTCCATTTATAGTACAGGTCTGACCTCTTTCGGAATGTATTCCGAAGATTCCCCATATTCTACAGTGGGTCCCCATGCTTATCTGGTATATATGGGTATACCAGATAATACCTGGGGTATTACATTCTCCCCCACTTAGAACAATGGTTCGTCCTCGAACCACAAACCTACTATTGAGGAACCAGCTCTGATACCATTCTGTCACGACCCGCCCCCAATACAGAGAGTATTGTCCGCTCTGGCCGAAGCCGCACGGTTTTGTCCTTTGGAGCGAACCGGACCCGACCAGGGGCCACTTCCCAGGAGGTCACCCATCCCAGGACTTCCCTGGCCCGAGCACGCTTAACTACGGAGTTCTCAAACTCTTGTAGTGCCAGTTCACTTAAAAGGCGCCTCTGTATTGAAGAGGGGTATCATTCCATTTATAGTACAGGTCTGACCTCTTTCGGAATGTATTCCGAAGATTCCCCATATTCTACAGTGGGTCCCCATACTTATCTGGTATATATGGGTATACCAGATAATACCTGGGGTATTACAGGAACGTCGGGTTTCAGCAGCGGCTCTGTGAAACCCGGGGATCCCAGATATCTGTATTGTTCTGTGATGCTGTACATTTCTGTGATGTTGCATTTTATCACGCCTTGAGCGAAATATAATATATTGGTATATATATTAGTAGATGTTGTATATGTTTTGCATCCGCGCTAGTCCAGTCCCCGCTCTGTCGTTAGTTAAGTAACCTAACGGGTGATGACGGGACCCAGTGGCGAATGCGGATGGCATATACGTACATCAGTATATTTTCGTTCTTTGTGGTGTGATCAATTGATGGGACTGCGTTGATTCGGATCAATGCAAGATAAACGAACCTATTCTGATGTTGTTGGAACATTTTTCAAAAAGCTGTTATTGCAAGGACGTTCACTTTTGTTTTGCATCGTGGTATTCATTTGGAATATCCTGCTCCTCAGTCGACGAGGCAAGGGCCGAGATCCCTTCACCAGGAGTGACCCCTTGGACAGAAGTTTGCGTCAGAGCATTAACTTCACTATAGCCGATTACTTTTGCTTTGCATCGTGGTATTCAGTTGGAATATCCTGCACCTCATTCTACGGGGAAAGAGCCGAGATCCCTTCACCGGGAGTGACCTCTTTAGCAATGGTTTTCGTCACTATATTTTTATAAAAGGCTATGCAGTTCCTTCAACGATATCAAGTTCTTTACGTTAAAGGTTTTTCGCCAAAAACCATTCGTAGCCCTCCGTCATTTCTTATGGGTATTATTTAGTATTCGTGCTGCGTTTGTTGACTCCGTCAAGGCGTAGTGTACGGTAGCTAAGTGGTGCTTGTTTGTTGCATAAATGGGATTGGTTAGGACAGTCGTGCGGCCTTGTTGACTCCGTCAAGGGCACGTACGGGTGGGTTTAATGCAATCCAGATAATGACGGGTTGAACTTGACTAGGACTCTTTGATTTGTTGACTCCGTCAAGGTCACTTGGGTCCTAGGGGTAAAAATCACATCGGGAGTTTCAAAAGAACTGAAACTTGCCAAGCATGCGCATACCTTCTGGAGTGTGGTGACTTGAGTGGATTCCGTCAAGTTATCATGCGATGATAGTTAGATCCCGATTCCCACTGATGAGTTAGTTTACTCCTCGGGTGACCCCGACTAATTCTTCTTTCAGGTTTGGAGGAGAATTTGAGGTACAGTGGGAGGTTTCCAGATTAGACAAAGTGATAACCATTCTTATCTAGGTTAGAGTGCACGCTGAGTGTTTCTTTTCTCTCTCTCTTTGGCAGCGACCATTGACCCGACCCTGGACTTTGACTCAGTGACCAAGTTAACCGAACTTTCTTAACACTGGCTTTTGGATTGTCAGAGTTGCAGACCTCATTGCCACTCCTACTTTTACCCTTTTCTCCAGGACACCCCGCATTACTGCGAACGTCCACTTCCATTGGACAAAACCATCGTATGGTTATATACGAACTCGAAGGACTTCAAGGATGGTTTCTGGTTCTGGAGAAAACGAATAGGATTATTCAGTTGTCTTTTCTTTTCACCTTCTCTCATTGCGAGTACTCCTTGGTTTAGGAGATAGTACACCTATTACGCAAATTGGATAGTCTTCTTCCAAACCTTAGGCTGGTGCCGACCGGTAGGGAATGAAGAAAACCAATTAGCATAACGATGGTGTGCAGAAGGTATTAAGTTAAGACAAAGCAAGGGATTAGTAAGAGGGCAAAGTAAATTGTGACTGCTATTCACGATCAAACCAAGTATTTCTTCGCCAATCCTAAATCACCCTTGTATTTCTCCAGGACACTCCGTATCACTACGAAGATCCACAGTTTATTGGATACTCCATCGTATGGTTATATACGAACTCGAAAGGAACTTGTTCCAGTTCGGTGATGGATTCTGGTCCGGGAGAAATAGGAATAAGGTTTATTCGGTTGTCTTTTATCTTCACCTTCTCTCGCTTTGCGAGTGCTCCTAGGATTAGGACAGTACACCTTTTATGCTTATTAGATAGTCTTCTTCCAAACCATAGGCTGGTGCCGAACGGTAGGGAAGGAAGAAAGCCATTTGGCCTAAGGGGTGTGCAGAAGGTAATGACTAAAGACATATAAAGAGATTTGGAGAGGTGGCAAAGAATTATACGGTTATAGTTGTGAATCTGGATAATGGTAGAGGCATTACTAGGAATACCAGGATACCCCATCGAAACATTTCAATGTTTCAGTTCAACTGTGTACTGTTAAAAGAAAACTGATTTCCTGATTAGACACTTGCTCCAGGGTATGTATTTGCCAGGTTTGATTCTCACATCTGTATGGTTTTACAGATGATGAGTGGGAGTAAGTTATTGGGAATAGGGTGATCATCCTCATTATATCGGGATTCGTTGTAATCGGTGATATTTGAGGAGATCACCTGGGCTGTTTGCCGGTCGGCAAATATTTGGTTTTGAATATCCGCTGTTGTGCACAAATTTCAAATTGATATATCTGTACGTCTATTTTCATAGAGTGAGAATAGAGTAGAGAACCAGGTATTGCAAGTATCGGGATTCTTCAAAGTGATCGAAGATGTAGATACTTGTGTATGGTATTCAGTTGATAGTAATGGTTAAGAGAACTTGCTTCTCTTTCAGGTTACTCATAATTGGAAGCATTCCTAAGTTGAGTAATGCTGATCGGCCTCTTTCCATTTAGTTGACATGCACTGGAGACAGCTGCATGATTTGAATCTGGTTCAATTAAATCAGTGCCTCTGGTTCTATATGGGATATAGAACAGTTCATATCTTAACGATGTTAAGGTACGGGGAGTTGTCCGGCTGATGATTAAAACCAGACTCTGGATAACTCAAGGCACGTTTCTGTAATGGCTGTTTGCGGGTTGACCCAGGCTATGACGAGGGTTGACTTTCTACCATCTGGAAGATCAATAGAGATATTGTTCTTGACTCGCCACATTTTTAAAAAGAAATGGATTTTTAGAAAACAGTAGTGGGAGTATGGTAGAACTGGAAGTGATTCCAGAACCGCAAACGATTACTGAAGATTTGATAAGGAACCTAAAGATTCAATCTGGTTTGACATTCCATTGGCCGCTCCGCAGATACGGTGGGTAACTTCAGGCACCCGAGAGGTACTCCGGTAGTCTCAAGGACGGTGACAGGGAAGTTCTTGTTTACCCACACTTGCCATTGTTGTTGTTCCAGGCTGCGAGACCCGGCAGGAGGATGAGTATAGCGTCGTTCTAAACTAGCTTTAGAAGTGCACGTCTATATGACTCTGCCAAAGGGTTGTCGTAGTCAGTGGGAGCAGCGGAAGCATTGGTGGTCATCAGGCTTATGTCTATTTATAGACTAAAAGCAGTTACAGCGGAGATAGATCATCTATTTCTGATGTGACAGTCATAGGTTTGACTTCATCAGAATAGGGGATGGATCTGTTGAGAAGGTAGTAGGGTGTGATATCCTGGTATTTGGATGAACTACACATAGTAGGAAAAGAAACTCCTATACTACGATCGGTTATACTTTGGTCGTCACACAGTGGTTTCTCCACATGGGACTTGGACATTATATCAGACATACTGGTTACTAGATCTATGGTTTTAGATCTAGATTTGGGTGGTTTCCCAATCTGGGTACTTTGACAACATTCTAAGAGTATTTAGAATGGACGACTCCTGGCACGGTAGTATACCTGCAGGTGATGGAGTCACCCTCTCTAAAGGTGTCTTACAGACTAAAGGGGAGAGGGATGTTCATGATTGGCAGATCACTTGCTTAGGCAATTGAGTCAATCATGAGATGTCAAGTACCACTCCAGATGTTGTTCTTGCAGTAGATGCAATAAGTTGACATTGATCCAATCCTGGAGAAACAGTCGGAAGCAGTTTTAGAACATAAGTTGATGTTCTAGGGATATGATAACGACAGCCTCATTCGAGAGACAGTTATCATTCCAGGCTTCCAAGGTGACCTGGACGACAAGGAGGTTGTCAGAGTTATAGTTTTCCTTCTGACGAGGGGCAGTATTTTGGACAGGTGGTCCAAGGCAATACTGAGGGTGGCATGGCGCAGGATACTGATTAAGTTCAGTTGACGATACAGTCTAAGAAGTTTGGATTTGGAGTTCATTTATGAGCTAGGTCCCATCAGACATCCAGACATTCTAAGACAGGTATTGCTCATTTCCGGAGATGGCTTTCTCCGCGAACTTGAGATATAGAGAGACATAGAAAGAAACATCACAGCGGATCCACTCACTGAGGCTATTCCTCGAATGCAATAGTTTCGCAAACGAGCTTTGTGAGACTGACTAGTAGAGGAATTGGGTGTTCGGTATCACACGGGCTGTGAGTATGCGGCATCGCAATAATTAGCCTTGAGTGCAAGTGGGAGAAAGTGCCCTCAGAGTCAATTATTGGATCATAGGCACGTGATTGCAATGATTGAGGGAGGACCTATCCCGGTAGGACAGTCTTACTCGAGATGATAGTATGCTATCTTGTTTATCTTTATAATCGTGTACTGCTTTAGGTGACCTGGCATGTCGTTATTACACGTTGATAGAGCCCCTAGGATTCTTGCTTGACTGCCGGCAGTATGATGGCGATCATATACGTGAGAGCTGGTGGTCTATAAGCACATCCTTAAACGGTCCCTAGTCGTAGGAGTTTCGAGACAGGGCATCGATACTCCATTAGTAGACTAGTGTATACAGTCGAGACCCCGACGAGGGGCGGTGGCCGGTCTCACAAGCCACTGGTGTCAGTTGGTTCACCTAAGATGTATACAGGTGCTCATTGGGTTATGAGTACACCGGACAGGACTCGCCGGGAACCTGCTAGTTGGTCTTATACCAGATGTCAGATAGCAGTTCCCTGGTGACATGTGTACAGGTTAGTTCATCGACCTGAGATCGTCATTTGTCTCGTGTGAGTTCCCACTGTGCTTTGATTACTACCCTACCACGGCTCAAAGGAGTCGTGTAAACAGGTTTTAGTTGGGTACAGTCCCGAGCCACATGGAGGCAGTGAGCGGATCTGCAGGGGTTCGTCTCTCCCGGTATTGGGGGTGAGGTCGCGCTGTATCTAGGAGAGCCATTACACAAAGCCCTCGGCCGAGGCAGGAGATTTACTGGTAGGTATTCCAGTAGTATCTCAGGGTGTTTTGGGCTACGCTCCGACACGACTTGTACCGCTTTTGGGGGTCTGACTTTTACCAACCCCCTAGGCCCGACATGCGATGCTCATAGACGAACGGACCGGACTGTACGGATATTGTCACTGACAGGCTCAGTAGGGTGTCAGGATGAGTTCGCTCATCGACGTCCCTTTTGGTCAATAGCTGGTGGCCCGTCACGTATTGGCTAATACCTCTGACGTGCTAGTGGTTAAATCCACAGCCATAGTATTGACGAGTCTTTAGAGTCCACCACACTTACAGTTACTCAAGCTTTCGGGAGAAACGCTGTAGAGACCGTATGGAGATATGGCAGGGTTCGATCAGATACGTGCGGTATTGCACGGATCAGGATCGAACGGTTATACTAGCCGGCTTTGGTTTAAGCCGGTCCTAGTTTAGTACAGTGTAGATTTTGTCTCATTGCATTTGTATCCGGACGGAATACAGATGCGGGTGTGTATGCACAGTATCGGGGTTTTCCTGTAATTTATTACGGGAACAGTTTTCTGGAGTTGCCAGTTTGCATTCCTTTCCGGCCCGTTTTCCTTTGTTCTTTCCCGGCCGGACTTTTCCGATGGAGGGGGTTATTTGCAAGTTTGCAAATAACATTTGTGGAGGGGGGTCCTTTGTAATTGTGTGGCATCATGATGAGATTCCTTTTGCATCAACCTTTTTCATTTATGTTGATTAGAGTTGATTAGGAATTGATTTGAGTTTTTGTTATCATGATGTTTTGATGTGGTCACCACTTGCTTTACACTACACTCACCTCCCTTCATGCTTCATATTCTTTGCTCCACCATTTTTCTAAGATGATAAGTTTTTCATGGTTGAGAGAAAAAGAAAAAGATGAGAGTTTTCATTCTTGAGAGTTTGATTTTCTTGATCTCATTTTTCATGCTAGAAAAATGCAAGCACCATTTTTCTAGTCTTGATTCCTCCATCATCTTCAAAGGCAACAAACCGCAAATGAGACATAGCCTCTACACTACACATTCTACAGCATATCTTGAGCATGTCGAGTTGCCGGCTTCATGCCCGAGTTGCCTCGGTATTGAGGCGGGAGCCCGTAAAAGACGCAGGCGATGTGGTGCCCTTCCGGCGAGGAGGCGACGATGTGGAGGCAAGACTTTCCGCGGGAGATCGGGACGATGACGAGAAGACCGGAGGACTCAGATCACTCGGTATACTTCTCTTCCCATCTCTTGTTAGCTAGCATTAGGTTAATGGTTACGATCCGGGTTTTCATTGTCCGCGGTAGCGCCAGTTTCCGAGTAAGGAAAATTTTTGATTCCGCATTTTGGCCTCGGTAAGACGGCCGGGGCGCTGCCGTGGCGCATCACGTCAGAGGTATAAGCCAATACGTGACGGGCCACCAGCTATTGACCAAAAGGGACGTCGATGAGCGAACTCATCCTGACACCCTACTGAGCCTGTCAGTGACAATATCCGTACAGTCCGGTCTATTCGTCTATGAGCATCGCATGTCGGGCCTAGGGGGTTGGTAAAAGTCAGACCCCCAAAAGCGGTACAAGTCGTGTCGGAGTGTAGCCCAGAACGCCCTGAGATACTACTGGAATACCTACCAGTAAATCTCCTGCCTCGGCCGAGGGCTTTGCGTAATGGCTCTCCTAGACACAGCGCGACCTCACCCCCAATACTGGGAGAGACGAACCCCTGAAGATCCGCTCACTGCCTCCATGTGGCTCAGGACTGTACCCAACTAAAACCTGTTTGCACGACTCCTTTGAGCCGTGGTAGGGTAGTAATCAAAGCACAGTGGGAACTCACACGAGACAAATGACGATCCCCAGGTCGATGAACTAACCTGTACACATGTCACCAGGGAACTGCTATCTGACGTCAGGTATAAGACCAACTAGCATGTTCCTGGTGAGTCCTGTCCGGTGTACTCATAACCCAATGAGCACCTGTATACATCTTAGGTGAACCAACTGACACCAGTGGCTTGTGAGACCGGCCACCGCCCCTCGTTGGGGTCTCGACTGTATACACTAGTCTACTCTGGAGAATCGATGCCCTGTCTCGAAACTCCCATGACTAGGGACCATTTAAGGATGTGCTTATAGACCACCAGCTTTCACGTATATGATCTCCATCATACTGCCGGCAGTCAAGCAAGAATCCTAGGGGCTCTATCAGCGTGTAATAACGACCTGTAAGGTCACCTGAAGCAGTATACGATGATAAAGGTAAACTAGATAGCATACTATCATCTCGAGTAAGACTGTCCTACCGGGATAGGTCCTCCCTCAATCATTGCAATCACGTGGCTGTGATCCAATAATTGACTCTGAGGGCACTATCTCCAACAATCTCCCACTTTCACTCAAGGATAATTATTGCGATGTCGCATACTCACAGCCTGTGTGATACCGAACACCCAACTCCTCTACTAGTCAGTCTCACAAAGCTCGTATGCGAAACTATTGCGTTCGAGGAATAGCCTCGGTGAGTGGATCCGCTGTGATGTTTCTTTCTATGTCTCTCTATATCTCAAGTTCGCAGAGAAAGCCATCTATCGAAATGAGCAATACCTGTCTTAGAGCATGTCTGGATATCTGATGGGACCTAGCTCATAAATGAACTCCAAATCCAAACTTCTTAGACTGTATCGATAACTGAACTTAATCAGTACCCAGCGCCATGCCTCCCTCAGTATTGCCTTGGACCACCTGTCCAAAATACTGCCCCTCGTCAGAAGGAGAAACTATAACTCTGACAGCCACTCTGCCATCCATGTCACCTTGGAAGCCTGGAGTGATAACCGTCTCCTAAAAGAGGCTGTCGTTATCACATCCCTAGGACACGCACTTATGTCCTAAAACTGCTTCCGATTGTTTCTCCAGGATTGGATTAATATCAACTTATTGCATCTACTGCAAGAATAACATCTGGTGTGGTACTTGATATCTCATGATTGACTCAATTGCCTAAGCAAGTGATCTGTCAATCATGTGTATCCCTCTCCCCTTTAGTCTGTAAGACACCTTTAGAGAGGGTGACTCCATTACCTGCAGGTGTACTACCGTGCCAGGAGTCGTCCATTCTAAATACTCATAGAATGCTGTCAAGGTACCCAGATTAGGAAACCACCCAAATCTAGATCTAAAACCATAGATCTAGTAACCAGAATATCTGATATAATATCCAAGTCCTGTGTAGAGAAACCACTGTGTGACGACCAAAGTATAACCGATCGTAGTATAGGAGTTTCTTTTCCTACTCTGTGTATGTCATCCAAAACCAGGACATCACACCCTACTACCTTCTCAACAGATCCATCCCCTATTCTGATGAAGTCAAACCTATGACTGTCACGTCAAAAATAGATGATCTATTTCCGCTGCATCTGCTTTAGTCTATAAGTAGACATAAGCTTCCTGTCCACCAATGCTTCCGCTGCTCCCACTGACTACGACAACCCTCTGGCAGAGTCATATACACATACACTTCTGAAGCTAGTTCAGAACGACGTTATACTCATCCTCCTGCCGGGTCTCGCAGCCTGGAACAACAACAATGGCAAGTGTGGATAAACAAGAACTTCCCTGTCACCGTCCTTGAGGCTACCGGAGTACCTCTCAGGTGCCTGAAGTTACCCACCGTATCTGCGGAGCGGCTAATGGAATGTCAAGCCAGATTGAATCTTTAGGTTCTTATGAAATCTTCAGTAATCGTTTGCGGTTCTGGAATCGCTTCCAGTTCTACCATACTCCCACTGCTGTTTTCTGAAAAATCCATTTCTTTTAAAAATGTGGCGAGTCAAGAACAATATCTCTATTGATCTTCCAGATGGTAGAAAGTCAACCCTCGTCATAGCCTGGGTCAACCCACAAACAGCCATTACAGAAACGTGCCTTTAGTTGTCCGGAGTCTGGTTCTAAGCATAAGCCGGACAACTCCCTGTACCTTAACAATGTCAAGATATGAACTGTTCTATATCCAATATAGAAAAAGAGGCACTGATTTAATTGGAACCAGATTCAAATCATGCAGCTGTCTCCAGTGCATGTCAACTAAATGGAAGGAGGCCGATCAGCGTTACTCAACTTAGGAATGCTTCCAATTATGAGTAACCTGAAAGAGAAGCAATTTCTCTTTATCATTACTATCCACTGAATACCATACACAAGTATCTACATCTTCGATCACTTTGAAGAATCCCGATACTTGCTACACCTGGTTCTCTACTGTATTCAAATACCTATAACTCCTCAAAACTTAGACCCTGTGTTTCTACGAAACACATGTCTAAGAACTAGAGAAGTTAAAAGTAAACAGAATATAGTATGAGGACCAACTCCTCTGTCCTAATGGACACTGGACAACATACAATACTCTGTATAAGTCCGCTGAGTCTAACAACTCTTTCACTGTGCGTCGTAGGTTGAAAACTGTACTTATGGTTAAGAAGAATTACACCGCTGTTTGATGCTTCTTACCTAACCATCCACTGATATAGGTAAATGTCATCGACATAATATCAAAAGGTATATCTCACTCTATGAAAATAGACGTACATATATATCAATTTGAAATTGGTGCACAACAGCGGATATTTAGAACCAAATATTTGCCGACTGGCAAACAGCCCAGATGATCTCCTCAAATATCACCGATTACAACGAATCCCGATATAATGAGGATGATCACCCTATTCCCAATGACTTACTCCCACTCATCATCTGTAAAACTATACAGATGTGAGAATCATACCTGGTAAATACATACCCTGGAGTAAGTATCTAATCGGGAAATCAATTTTCTTTTAACATTACACAGTGAAACTGAAACATTGAAATGTTTAGGTGGGGTATTCCGGTATTCTTAGTAATGCCTCTTCCATTATCCAGATTCACAATTATAACCGTATAATTCATTGCCACCTCTCCAAATCCCTTTATATGTCTTTAATCATTACCTTCTGCACACCCCTTTAGGCCAATTGGTTTTCTTCCTTCCCTACCGTTCGGCACCAGCCTATGGTTTGGAAGAAGACTATCCAATAAGCATAATGGGTGTACTGTCCTAATCCTAGGAGCACTCGAAATGCGAGAGAAGGTGAAGATAAAAGACAACCGAATAAACCTTATTCCTATTTCTCCTGAACCAGAATCCATCCCCGAACTGGAACAAGTTCCTTTCGAGTTCGTATATAACCATACGATGGAGTATCCAATAAACTGTGGATCTTCGTAGTGATACGGAGTGTCCTGGAGAAATACAAAGGTGATTTAGGATTGGCGAAGAAGTACTTGGTTTCGTCGTGAATAGCAGTCGCAATTTACTTTGCCTTCTTACTAATCCCTTTCTTTGTCTTAACTTAATACCTTCTGTACACCATCGTTATGCTAATTGGTTTTCTTCATTCCCTACCGGTCGGCACCAGCCTATGGTTTGGAAGAAGACTATCCAATTTTCCTAATAGGTGTACTATCTCCTAAACCAAGGAGTACTCATAACTTGAGAGAAGGTAAAAGAGAAAAGACATCTGAATAATCCTCTCCGTTTTCTCCAGAACCGGAAACCATCCTCGAATTCCTTCGTGTTCGTATCTAACCATACGATGGTTTTGTCCAATGGAAGTGGACGTTCGCAGTAATACGGGGTGTCCTGGAGAAAAGGGTAAAAGTAGGAGTGGCAATGAGGTCTGCAACTCTGACAATCCAAAAGCCAATGTTAAGAAAGTTCGGTCAACTTGGTCACTGAGTCATAGTCTAGGGTCGGGTCAATGGTCGCTGCCAGAGAGAGAGAAAAGAAACACTCAGCGTGCACTCTAACCTAGATCAGAATGGTTATCACTTTATCTAATCTGGAAACCTCCCACTGTAACCTCAAAAACTTCCCCAAACCTGAAAGAAGAATTAGTCGGGGTCACCCGAGGAGTAAACCAACTCATCAGTAGGAATCGGGATCCAACTATCATCGCATGATAACGTGACGGAATCCACTCACGTCACCACACTCCAGAAGGTATGCGCATTTCTGGCAAGTTTCAGTTCTTTTGAAACTCCCGATGTGATTTTTACCCCAAGCGGTTTATGACCTTGACTAGGTCAACAAAACATAAACCGCCAGTCAAGTTCAACCCGTCACTATTCTGGATTGCATTAAACCCACCCGTACGTGCCCTTGACTAGGTCAACAAACGCAGCACGAATACTAAATAATACCTGTAGGAAATGACGGAGGGCTACGGCTTGTTTTTGGCGAAAAACCTTTAACGTAATGAACTTGATATCGTTGAAGGAACTGCATAACTTTTTATAAAAATATAGTGACGAAAACCTTCGCTAAATAGGTCACTCCCGGTGAAGGGATCTCGGCTCTTTCCCCGTAGAATGAGGTGCAGGATATTCCAACTGAATACCACGATGCAAAGCAAAAGTAATCGGCTATAGTGAAGTTAATGCCCTGACGCAAACTTCTGTCCAAGGGGTCACTCCCGGTGAAGGGATCTCGGCCCTTGCCTCGTCGACTGAGGAGCAGGATATTCCAAATGAATACCACGATGCAAAACAAAAGTGAACGTCCTTACAATAACAGCTTTTTGAAAGATGTTCCAACAACATCAGAATAGGTTTGTTTAGCTTGCATTGATCCGAATCAACGCAGTCCCATCAATTGATCACACCACAAAGAACGAAAATATACTGATGTACGTATATGCCATCCGCATTCGCCACTGGGTCCCGTCATTACCCGTTAGGTTAGCTAACTAACGAAAGAGCGGGGACTGGACTAGCGCGGATGCAAAACATATACAACATCTACTAATATATATACCAATATATAATTTTCGCTCAAGGCGTGATAAAATGCAACATCACAGAAATGTACAGCATCACAGAACAATATAGATATCTGGGATCCCCGGGTTTCACAGAGCCGCTGCTGAAACCCGACGTTCCCCTGGTCGTGTGGATAGCCTGTTCAACGAAATCCTAGACCCCTACGGGAGCGGCAAGTCACCCGCCAAAACCTGAAGCGAGGCAGCCCCCTTCAGCACCGTGAATGGACCACCCAGCACTTCACGGAATCCGGTAACTTGGGCACCCCTCCTGGGTCAACCTGTACCCCCTACGAGTGCGGCGAATAGCCCGAGAATCCTAGAGTGAAGCCCCTTCCGTCTCAATGCCATGAGATGCGGGCCCGTTGCCTTCTAGAACCCGGCTATCCGTGCACCCCTCCGCGGGGTAATCCTAGTACAGAAAGTAAAATATACATACAACGGGTACATCGACCGCAACCAGGTCGTGCCCCAAAAGAATAATACAAACAGGCAGTGAAGGCAGTCCACATGTCGGACGCTCATCCCGCAATATCAAATATACATATAAAACAAAACTGTACTAGCATTGCATCAAGGCTATCCCCACGACCGATCCGCAACATCACAGCATAAACACAGAACATCAACGTGAAAATCACGTTCGCAAATCCGTCTAACCGGGCTGTAGCAGTTAGACAGGATTTACCGATCAAGTGATATTCACGGTCGCAGATATAATGTAAATACTGTGAACTAGCAAGTTTAAAATATCCGATCGAACAAAATATACCAAGTGGGCCCCAAAGCATTACTGTAGCACTTGCAGAAAATATGGGCCCAAAAAAAATATACCAAAACCCTTATTTCCAGCCCACAAGCCCACTGCAAAGAAATGACAACACGAACCCATTTTCCTGCGGCGGAACCGCGGCCAAAGGGGGGTCAAGGCCGCGGTTCCGCGGTCGTACGGAGGGATCGGGTCATCGAATTTTTCCAGTGTTCTTATAATTCCATGTACATCACTTTTCTACAACCTGAAAAATTTTTCGAGCCCGGAAAAAATCGACAGAAAACTGATGTATACAAAATACGGTTTTTGGGATTTTTGTTCGATCGAAGCTTTAAACATACTAGTACAAGCTAGACTAGGTTAATGGCGTGGCTCTGATACCATGTTGCGCCACGGCAGCGCCCCGGCACTCTATCCGAGGCCAAAATGCGGAATCAAAATTTTTCTTAACTTTTAAACTGGCGCTACCGCGGCAATATATCCGGATCGTAACCATTAACCGATACTACCAGACAAGAGAGGGGGTGAGAGATATACCGAGTGATCCGAGTCCTCCGGTCTTCTCATCATCGTCCCAATCTCCCGCGGAAAGTCCTGTCTCCATATCGTCATCTCCTCGCCGGAAGGACACCACATCGCCTGCGTCTTTTACGGGCTCCCACCTCAATACCGAGGCAACTCGGGCGCGAAGTTGGCTAGCCGACGTGTCAAAGATTTGCTGTAGAATTAGTGTAGAGTCTATGTCTCTTTGGAGTAGTGAAGTTGCCATTGGGGATGGAGGAATAAGGTTAAGGAAAAATGGTGCTTTCATTTTTCCCAAAACTAGAAGAGTGAGATGATGAAATATGTGCTACAACAAAATGGAAATTTCTCTCTTTTTTCAACCATAGTGGCCGGCCTCTCCCTTATAGAAATGGTGGAGGAAAACCAAAAGTCATACAAAGGGAGGTGAGTGTAGGAAAAGAGAAAGGTGACCATATCAAAAGCATATCTCACATCAAACACTTAAACAACTCTAATCAATCCTTTCTCAAAAAAGCAAAGGAAAAGACTTAGAAAGCATCTCATGATTATGAACCATCATGAAGCCCCACAAATGCACAAAACCCCTCCTCAAATACCAATTTGCACAATTGCAAATTAGTCCCTCCATCGGAAAAGTCCGGCCGGGAAAGAACAAAGGAAAACCGGCCGGAACGGAATGCAAACTGGCAACTCCAGAAAACTGGTCCCGTAATAAATTACAGGAAAACCCCGATACTGTGCATACACACCCGCATCTGTATTCCGACCGGATACAAATTCAATGAGACAAAATCTACACTGTACTAAACTAGGATCCGGCTTAAACCAAAGCCGGCTAGTAATATCCATTCGATCCTGATCCGTGCAATACCGCACGTATCTGATAGAACCCTGCCATATATCCATACAGCCACTAGTACAAACCGTCCGATCCTGATCCGTGCAATACCGCACGTATCTGATCGGACCCTGCCATCTCTCCATACGGCCTCTACAGCGTTTCGCCCGAAAGCTTGAGTAACTGAAAGTGTGGTGGACTCTAAAGACTCGTCAATACTATGGCTGTGGATTTAACCACTAGCACGTCAGAGGTATAAGCCAATACGTGACGGGCCACCAGCTATTGACCAAAAGGGACGTCGATGAGCGAACTCATCCTGACACCCTACTGAGCCTGTCAGTGACAATATCCGTACAGTCCGGTCCGTTTGTTTTCGAGCATCGCATGTCGGGCCTAGGGGGTTGGTAAAAGTCAGACCCCCAAAAGCGGTACAAGTCGTGTCGGAGTGTAGCCCAGAACGCCCTGAGATACTACTGGAATACCTACCAGTAAATCTCCTGCCTCGGCCGAGGGCTTTGCGTAATGGCTCTCCTAGACACAGCGCGACCTCACCCCCAATACCGGGAGAGACGAACCCCTGAAGATCCGCTCACTGTCTCTATGTGGCTCGGGACTGTACCCAACTAAAACCTGTTTGCACGAATCCTTTGAGCCGTGGTAGGGTAGTAATCAAAGCACAGTGGGAACTCACACGAGATAAATGACGATCCCCAGGTCGATGAACTAACCTGTACACATGTCACCAGGGAACTGCTATCTGACGCCAGGTATAAGACCAACTAGCATGTTCCCGGCGAGTCCTGTCCGGTGTACTCATAACCCAATGAGCACCTGTATACATCTTAGGTGAACCAACTGACACCAGTGGCTTGTGAGACCGGCCACCGCCCCTCGTCGGTGTCTCGACTGTATACACTAGTCTACTCTGGAGAATCGATGCCCTGTCTCGAAACTCCCACGACTAGGGACCTTTTAAGGATGTGCTTATAGACCACCAGCTCTCACGTATATGATCGCCATCATACTGCCGGCAGTCAAGCAAAAATCCTTGGGGCTCTATCAGCGTGTAATAGCGACCTGTAAGGTCACCTGAAGCAGTACACGAGGATAAAGGTAAACCAGATAGCATACTATCATCTCGAGTAAGACTGTCCTACCGGGATAGGTCCTCCCTCAATCATTGCAATCACGTGCCTGTGATCCAATAATTGACTCTGAGGGCACTATTCCAACATATCCGCGTACGCTACGTGATTGCGACGGACTTTTGATCACATCAAAATTCCGTGGCAACCGATCAAGTGAGACTAAACCGCTAGATTTACAACATTCATTCAGTTATCTCATAACTGTGTGTGAATTCCAATTATTGTATCACATTCCAGATAATTAGAAAATGTTAAACTTTCCGATCGAACATTCAAACACCCAAGTTTTCCCGAAACAGATCAACTCTTGAAATAAGTTTAAAAACATTCACTTCGTGCCTGAGTACCAACGGTCCAGCCGTAGAAGGGTCAAGCCAACGCCTCACATGTGGCACGCCGTACTGCCCCAAACCCTAAGGTTCAAAGGGCAGTTCAAGACGGTCACATAATCGAGTTAAGGTTTGTTGTCTTCTAGAGGGACCATCGCGTTACTTGCACTACTTAGAACGTCGTTAAATTACGGAAAAATCCAACACTTGGAAATTTTCCGACAGGGGAAAAATTGTGTATTTACATCCGGTCGAACTTTTTAACATATTCAAAAAAATATCCGGAAAGACACAGACAAGATTAGACAATCCGATCGAAACTCCGAGTCCCCAATACAACCCTGAAAATTCAACTCTTGAATAAATTTTGAAAATTACCCAGGAAAACCAGCACTGCAACATATGAATTACTGTGCCAAAACCAATGCAAGATACGACAAAATGGCCGCGGAACCGCCGCACAAGCCATGCTTATGCCGCGGTTCCGCCGCGTTATAGTGGAATCATGGACACGTGTTGCACAGTAATTCTTAGGATTCCCTGCTGATTTTTCTGCAAATTTTTAATATACAAAAATCCACAAATTTGAAAAAAGTCCAGAGAGCATGTTTCGGGTTAGGGTTTTGGTTCGATCGGACTTCAAACTCCGTCTACGCATCGCCTAAGGCTCTAGCTAGGCTCTGATACCACTGTAGGGTTCCTAGGCACACTAATGAGGTCTCACAAGGCATCAACCATGCCAATTTCAAAAATTACATGTGCCGAGAAACCCTAATACAGATCGTTAACTAGATTTTAGGCGAAAACAATAAGTAGTTAACAACTTAACTAAAAGAACGGAAATACAACCTTTGTAGATCCGGTTCTCCACCTCCATAGCTCCGCGATGATGTCCCTCCGCTGTCCAAATCGGATCCCGGACTGTGGCATCGGCTTCATCGGAAAAATGGGCGGGCTTGGTCGTCGGCTTCGATGCCGAAGATGATCTACGTCGAGGCATCACAAGATCAAGCTCCCACTTCACCAAGTCATGAAACTTGTGAAGATAACACCCTATACTACTTGGCAAGAGGTAGAGGATGAAGAAATAGGAGGTGGGTTCACTTTAGAATTGGATTTCTCACTCATTTGCTCAAATTGCCAATGATAGAGCAAGGTTTCTTCATGAAGAAGAAGAAGAGGAAGAAGATGATAGAATATGATAAGTATTCAATAATTAGAAAATAATTGAAATACTTATCATATACTAACCTTAGTTGAGTGTAGAGAATAGACCATGGTTAACTTGAATGGTTAGGGTTAAGTATAAGACAAGAGTGATGACTTAGTCAAAGCTTCAAGAAGATTCAACTAACAAACAAAACAATCCACCCTTCATTTATCCTTTCCAAAATGAAAAAGAAAATAAATAAATGAATAAATAAGTAATGGATAAACAAAACCCTAATCATTAGTTTAACCATGGTTTAATTCTTTACACTTAACCAAGTAAGCATGCATCATCAAACATGATACAATCATGTGCACAAAAAGTATATCACATATACAACTTGTACATCCAAGTGAGAAAATCCATTTAAAATGAACCAATACTAGTTAATGCAAAGTAATATATCAAATATATAATTATACATTAAATCATTAAATCAACACTTGATTCAATGATCCGGACATATCGCATATAACCGACTATTATTCAATGTATCGATTTATCGAATCAATCCTTGATTCGATAACTGGGTTATATCGCATACAACCAATCGACACATTCATCGCGAGAATGAAATACGGTATCACATACATGCATTATTCTCGGTCCCGCACATATCTCATATGCGCTCCTATTTCATTTAGCTTGAGCCAGGAAATCTCTGTGTAGGACTCTAAAGACTTGTCAATACGCCGGCAGCAGGTGATGATCATATCAAACACCCACAAGCCGTAAGCGGTCTGCTAAAAGTAACGGCCACCCGGGTATTGAGCGATGAGAAGATCGACGAGCAAGCCCGCTCACACTCCTGTGAATCCAACCAGTAACACTTACCGTACAGTCCGGTCTGATCGTCTGATATGTCGCATATCTCGCCTAGGGGTGGTAAACGTCAGACCCCAATAGCTCGATAAGTCGTGTCGATCTGAGGTTTATAACAATTCGAGAAACTACTGGTAACACTTACCAGTAAATCTCAGCAACCCTGGCCAGGGATTTCCGGTTATAGCCAATCGAACACAGCGCAACATCAACTCCCTATACCGGGAGAGACGAATCCCCTCCTATCGCTCATTGCCTCCATGTGACTCGGTACTGTACCCAAAAACCACCGTTTTGCATGCCCTCTTGGACGTGGTAAGGTGGAAATCAAAGCACAGTGGGAACCACACAAGACTCTATGACGATCTCGGGTCAACAGACTACTCTGTACCAGTGACACCAGAGAACTGCCATCTGACGTAAGGGTCGAAAAGGTACACGCTAGTCTACTCTGGTATATCGATGTCCCGTCTCGATATACCCACGACTAGGGACTTCGAAGGATGTACTTATGGACTACCATGTCCCCACTAGTATGATCCGCATCATAGTCCAGGTAGTCAAGTACACATCCTAAGGGCTTTACCAACATGTAATAGAGAGACAATCTGTGTACACGTTAAGGTAAAGAGCAACCAGATAGCATACTATCATGTCGAGCAAGAAAGTCCTCCCTATATATGTCCCAGCATCCACTACAATATACATCCTATGTATAGCAATGGCCTCTAGGGCATACATATAACTAACACCTTCTCTTCGTTCATCGAGTACCCGGACTCTAGAGAGGCTCCATGAAGAGAAAGATGCAAGCTTGCTTTCGATCTTCGATAACAAAGATGATCTACCTTGAAGAAACTCAAGCCCAAGCTTTTGCTTCACTAATCAAGTATTAGAAAAGCAAACACCCTAATCTAAGTGGCTAGAATAGATGAGGACGATGAAGTAGGAATTTAGCTCTCATTTGGTTTCTTTATCTCACTCATTTTCATCACTTTTGAAAAAGCTAGAAAGCTTTTCATCATAGAGGAAGAAGAAGAAGAAGCAAAACCATTTGTGATTAATAATGAATCAAGTGAGCTTAGAAATGCAACCATGGGTTAAGTATGAAGACTTAACCCATGTAGAGAATTAACTATAGTTAAAGGGTTGGGTTGGGTTAAAGAAATATCTTTGCAAAATATCACAAAATATCAAGGTCATCAAGAAGCTTCTTGAAAGCTTCAAGAAGCTTCTTGAAAGCTTCATGAAATTTTAACCCTAAACCAAACCCTAACCATATTTAAACTCCACAAATCATGTTGCATTTATAACCATAACATGTTACAATATTATATATCACATATACAATATTTATTGTAACAAAATAAAATAATACAATTAACATATATCACATATATATCAATGTATTACCCGAGTGAGAAAAAGAATCTTTAAGTGAGCTTATACTAGTTAATGTAATTTAATATATCAAATATATAATTATAAATTAAATTATCGAATCAACACTTGATCCGATAATCCGGCTATTTCATAAATAACCGACTAATATAATCTGTATCAGTTCATCGAATCAACACTTGATCCGATGACCCGGCTATATCACATATACCCAGCCGATATCTCATATCGCGAGAATATAATACGGTATCACATACACGTATTGTTCTCGGTCCTGCACATATCATATATGTGCTCCCACCCCGTTTTGCCTGAGCCAGGAAACCTCTGTATAGGACTCTAAAGAATCGTCAATACGCCGGCAGTAATTGATGATCATATCAAACACCCACAAGCTGCAAGCGGTCAGCTAAACGTAACAGCCACCCATGTATTGAGCAATTAGAAGATCAAAAAGCAAGCCTGTACTTTCTCCCGTGAATCTAACCAGTAACACTCCCGTACAGTCCGGTCTCTTCGTCTGATATGTCGCATATCTCGCCTATGGGTGGTAAACGTCAGACCCCAGTAGCTTGATAAGTCGTGTCGATATGAGGTCTATAACAGTTCGAGAAACTACTGATAATACTTACCGGTAAATCTCAGAAACCCTGGCCAGGGATTTCCAATTATAGCCAATCGAACACAGCGCAACATCAACTCCCAATACCGGGAGAGACGAAACCCCTCCTATCGCTCATTGCCTCCTTGTGATTCGGGACTGTACCCAAAAGCCACCTTTTTGCACGCCCTCTTGGACGTGGTATGATGAAAATCAAAGCACAGTGGGAATCATACAAGACTCTATGACGATCTCCGGTCTACAGACTAACCTGTACCGGTGTCACCAGAGAACTGCCATCTGACGTGAGGTGTAATACCATCTGGGGGTTCTCGGCGAGTCCGTCCAGTATACCCAGTCTCCACTGAGCACCCGTATACCTTCTCTGATGTCAAACACCAATGGATATAGGATCATCCATCGCCCATCATATGGGTCAAGAAGCGCATACGCTAGTCTACTCTAGAGTATCGATGCCCTGTTTCGGTACTCCCACGACTAGGAACATTTGAAGGATGTACTTAGCGACTACTCTGTCCCCACTAGTATGATCTGCATCATAGTCCTGGCAGTCAAGTACTCATCCTAAGAGCTTTATCAACATGTGACCTTGAGACAATCAGAGTACATGTTAAGATAAAGAGTAACCAGATAGCATAATATCATGTCGAGCAAGAAAGTCCTCCCTATATATGTCCAAGCATCCACTACAATATACAACGTATGTATAGTAATGGCCTCTAGGGCATACATATAACAAACAATCTCCTACTTGCACTAGGGCCATCTGTTGTGGTATCGCATACCCAACAATCAGCTGGTTGAAGTATCTCATACTCAACCATCCCATAAAAGTCTCTACTGGGAAATAGGCCTTTGTGAGTGGATCCGCGCTGTTGTCCTCTGTGTCTACTCTCCTAACTTTGATCTCCCTGGAGATCAACCATCTCCATGATCAGGCGATATTGCCTAAGAATATGTCTGGATCTCTGATGGGATGAGGGTTCCTTGGCATAAGCCATAACTCCATTGTCTCACAATGGCAGGAACGAAGTTCATCTCATGAACTAAAATATATCCAGATTGCCTCTTTGGTAGCATCCTTGGTAATGATGTATCTTGCCTTTAATCGTCTAGTAAGTCACGGTATCTAGTTTGGAACTCTTCCAACATACCGTCCCTCTACTGAGGGTAAAGACAATGCCTGCGACTGACATTCAGTCGTCCTTATCACCCTGGAACCTTTCCAGTGATTCTCCCCAGGATCGGTTGATACCATCTCACTACAACTAGTGAGAATCCTAACATCCAATTAGATCTATCTCATAGATCCATCACCCAGGATTTAGGAGGTATCACCTTGATCCTATATGGAGAATCTTTGTGATAAGAGGAGAGTGACCGAGCGTAGCATAGGAAATTCCTTCCCTATCAAGAGTATGTCATCCACGTACTATACGAGGATCACCACCATACTCTCTACTACCTTTTTGTATATACAAGGTTCATCTACCATTTTGATGAAGTCAAACTCTTCGACTACTATCAAAATAGACGTTCCAACTCTGCGACATAAAACATCTTGAACATGTTTCCCCTGCTCCCACTGTCTACGAAGCTCTCTGGCTATGTACTCATAGACGCTCTCTTCCAAATCAACATTTAGAAAAGCAGTCATGATACCCAACCGCCAGATATCGTAGTCATGGTATGTAGCCGTGGCAAGTAGGATCTGGATGGACTTAAGCATAGCTTTGAAAGTCTCAACATTTCCATGCACACCAAGTAATCTTCTCAAGATATACTTGCTCCTGATGGGGATTTAACCCTTCAGATAAAGCAACCAAAGTCCATACTTTGTTGGTGTATAAGGATTCCATCTCAGATCGCTAAGCATCCAGCCATTCTCACAGAGTCCCCACTCCTGATGGCCTGCTCAAAACAAGTTGGGTCATCATCTCATGATGCAATCCCCGCTCCCACTGTCATAGAGAAACCGAACTATCTCTCAGGTGGATGAGGAACCCTACTAGATCGGCGGAGAGGCTGAGGTTCGTTAGAAACTATTGAATCCTCCGGTTCTACCAAATCATCAGCTGCAGTTTGTATAGCTGGAACTCTTTCCAGTTCTACCTCATGACCACTAATTTCTTCACAAGAAATTCCCTTTCACAAGAAAGGTGGTATGCTGAGAAACAAAAACACCTTTTGTTCCCCAGTTTGGTAGAAGATATTTCCTTGCGAATGCTTGGGATATCCAACAAACTTCCACAGAACCGACCTTGCCTCGAGCTTGTCCAGATTTTGCTTTTAAACATAGGCGGTACAACCCCAAATCTTAACATCTTTAAGAGATGGGCTCTTCCCATACCATATCACATATAGAGTGGCAGGCATCTGATTTGATTGGAACCCTATTCAATAGGTATGCAACTTCTCAAGTGCACAACCCCAAAAGAAAATAGGCAACTCAGTAGTACTCATCATAGAGCACACCATATCACATAGGGTGCGATTGCTCCGCCCCGATACACCGACGTGCTGTGTTGTATTCGGAGGAGTAATGCTGAGAGAGAATCTCATTCTCCTTTATAACAGTCCAGGAATTCCGTGCATAAGTATTCTCCTCCTTGATCTCATCAAAGAACATAATACTTATACCCGTTTTTGGTTCTCTACTTCTAACTTATATTCTGTGATTATCTCAAAAGTTTCGGACTTGTGTTTCAACAGGAACACATGTGCGAATCTTGAGAGACCATCAGTGAATATAATAAAGTACAAAAAACCGGTCTTGGCATGTGTAGACAGGGGACCTTCATACATCAGCATGTATCAATCCCAAAAGTTCACTAACTCTTTCTCTGTTTCCAATAAACGGAGCTGTGGTCATCTTATCTTTGTGACATGACTGGAAAGTTTTACTAGATGTAAATCCAAACTAATTTAAATATGCATCTTTATGTAACTTTAGCTAGTCGGGTCGCATCGATATGACCTAGTCTACAATGCCTCAAGAAGGATTCGTTCATTTCTGAACTCTTTCTCTTGTGTGTGCTCTGTACGTTAAGAACTGTGGTTTGATTTAGAACGTCTATGCTTTTAGATAACGTGCCTGAACCGATCAACTCTTGATATAGGAAATGTTCAAAACATTATCCAACAATACAAAATTATATCCTTCTTTACTAATAAAGAGACTGATATGATGTTGTATATCAGGTTCGGTATCTAATAACATTCGTTCAGAATCAATGTATTCTGGTAATACAGTGTGATAACTGCCAACAGACTTGGCTGCAACACTTGCATCATTTCCAACTCTTGAAACTTATCACCCGTTCTCAGTTCTCTACCTATCTGTAGCCCATGTAACAAATTACATTTGCGGGATCCTGATCCGGTATCTCATACCCAGGACGTAAAGGATACTGAGAAACAGTTCTCGGTAATGAACATACCCGAAGATGATGCATCAACATGCACTTTCTTCGTTTGGGCGGTACGGGAATTCTGGTAATCCCCTATTTCCTGCTCTGTCTCATAACAATTATAAGTTGGAGCGGGACCAACGTTCCATAGCGCAGTATAACAAGCGGGTTCGGTCATTACATCTGTATTATTATCTTGATTAAGGTGTGACATAGTCGCTACCTAGAGAGAGATAGAAAACACTCAGCGTATTCTCTTGCAAGATTAGATTGGTTATTAATATATCTAATCAGGATGGCTCCCACTGTTTTAGTCAAATCTTCCTTCAAACCCTAAAAGGAAAGACTAGCCGAGATTAATTACACCCTGCAAGTCGCCAATCTTTCAGCCAGGCCAGTGCCGGTAGTTTGAGGGAGGTTCCCCGCGCTTTCGCACGGACCTAATTAAAATAAACCTTGTTTTCCCACGAGCGTAACCCCGTTAACACCTTTCTAGACACCTACTTGATCGGCTAATTGTAATGTGTAAAACTCTTCCAGGAGTAACTCTTACTCGCAGCGGGTATCGGGATCCAACTATCTCATAGAAGGTATGCAATCTCATTGCAAATTTCAACACTTGAAATTCCTAATAAAATTTTACCCCTAGTGACTTATGACCTTAACTATGGTCAACAAATCATAAGCACTAGTCAAGTTCTACCCGTCATTTCTTGATTAATTAGACCCACACACATGACCCTTAACTAAGGTCAACAAAGTTACATGAGGGTCCTAACTAATCGCATCATATGCTTTATATGAAGACATCACTTAGCTACCGTACACTGTACCTTAACTAAGGTCAACAAACACAGCACGAATACTAAGTACTCTACATTCTAAAATGACGGAGGGTTACGACAGGTTTTTTTTTTGAGAAAACCCTTGGCGTAATGAACTTGATATTGTTGTAGAATCGAGTGATTTTAATTGGAATGTTTTTTAGGCTTTTTCTAGTTTTGCTAAAGAGGTCACTTCCGGTGAAGGGATCTCGGCTCTTTCCTTATCGAATAAGGTGCAGGATATTTCACAAATACCACTATGCAAAGCAAAAACTATAGAAACAATCAAAAAACAAACCGAGTTTGTAGCATCCGCTAGTTTTGCTAAAGAGGTCACTCCCGGTGAAGGGATCTCGGCTTTTTTCTTATCGAATAAGGTGCTGGATATTCTACAAGGAATACCGTTATGCATAGCAAGAACTAGAGCTACCAGTTTTTAAACAAGTTTCTACAACATCTTTAGGTTTCTTTTATTTCATTAATCTCATTAATGAAGTCCCATTTTAATTATGCTTCACAAGCATCAGATATGAAACGAAATCAACAATATATAATATATATCTCATATATATAATATAAACATTCATCTCAGGCAGTAATATGATCTCATCACAGAACATTTCAGCAGAAGAACATATATAAAATATTGGATATACTAGGACGTCCGTGTTTTAATACGAGCCTGTATAAAACATGGATTCTACGGTCGTGATGAATAGCCAAACACACATCCCTAGACCCCTACGAGAGCGGCAAGCAACTCTGCCAATTCTAGGGTTAGGAGACCCGGTCTCGACTCCTCGAGATGGTCTCCGACTGGACCCTAGAACCCGGTTACTTGTGCTCCCCGCCTTGGGTCTACCTAATGCGGAAAAGTAAATAATATACAATGGTGACATCATCCTCAGCCCGGAAGTTCCCAAATAAAAGAATATTACATACAAACGAATTTTACATGAATGAAAAAGAAAAACTCTCATCTCACATAAAACCCCCGGCTATTCAAAACACGACGATCCAATATAACATATCACAGCAACACATAATATCACATATCATCAACGTAAGTAAATATGCGTATCCCAAATGTCGTTGATGTATAGAAACGAAACCGGCGATACACCACATATTACACTTACGATCGCAGAAAAGAAAGTGTAAAACTACAACAGTTGGAATCCGCAACTTCCTTAGACATCGCATGCCTAACCAAATGAATTCCTTAGACATCTCATGCCTAACAATTATAAACTCTACATTTTAGTCTCATTATCGAAAACACTTTTCAATAACTAGTCGGGCAATTCAACAAGATTCCCGACACCCTGATCGAATGCTCGTCGAAAACTTTAGTAGACGGCCGCACCCCCGTTGCCGTCGACGAAGTGCACTAAGGCGGAACACCGTTGCCGCGAGCAGCCGAACGGTTGCTTGTGGCGACGGGTTCTCCTACAGTCACTTGATCGGGGCTATGGGGCGTGGCTATCTATTAAGTTTATCCGGCGAGTATCCGCGTACGCTACGCGATTGCGACGAACTTTCACATCAAAATCCCGTGGCAACCGATCAAATGAGACTAAACTGCTAGATTTATAACATTCAAATTAGTTATCTCATAACTACTTATGGATTCCAAATATTGTATCACATTCCAGATAAATAGACAATGTCAAACTTTCCGATCGAATAAAAAAACACCCAAGATTTCCCAAATAGATCAACACTTGAGCGGAGTTAAAAAGTATCCATCACATGCCACAGTACCAATGGTCCAGCCGTAGAAGGGTCAAACCAACGCCTCACATGTGGCAACGCCGTACTGCCCCAAACCCTAAGGTTTAGAGGCGGTTCAGACGGTTACATAATCGAGTTAAGGTTTGTGTTCTTCTAGAAGGTCCACAGATACGCTTGCATGATTTTTCGGAAGTTTCAAACTCGAGAAAAAATCCAACACTTGAAAATTTTCCGACAGGGGAAAAAGTGAGTTATTGATATCCGTTCGAACTTTTTAACACGTTCTAAATTACCCGAAAAAAACTTAAACGAAGTCAAACTTTCCGATCGAATCAACGAATACAAAAGATCTCCAGAAAACTCAACACTTGAGTAATATTAAAAATTCCCAGAAACATGTAGCAGTACATACGGATGTTACTGTAGAAAAAGCTAACCCTAATACCCCTATACGGCCGCGGAACCAACACGCACGCAAGGTATTGCCGCGGTTCCACGGCGCTTTAATGGGATTAGTGGCTCATTTTTCACAGTAATTCCTATAATTCCTTGCTTAATTTTCTGAGTATTTTTAATACAGAAAAAACAACATTTTAAAAAATTTCTAGAGAGGGGGTATTTTTCGATGTTTCGGGGTTCGATCGGACTTTAAAATTCGTCTAGACTTCGCCTAAAGCTCTAGCTTGGCTCTGATACCACTGTAGGGTTACTAGGCACAGTCACAAGGTTCTACAAGGAATCAACCATGCCAAAATCAAATTTTTCATGTGCCGAACAACCCTAACCAAGATCTTAGACTAGAGATTAGGCGAAACAAAGCAAGTAAACAACTTTACTTCTAAGAGTTAGTGATTACAACCTTTTAGTCCGTTCCTTCACTTCTAAAGCTCCGTGTTGATGTCCCTTCGCTGCGATCATCGAGTATCCGGACTCTAGAGAGGCTCCATGAAGAGAAAGATGCAAGCTTGCTTCCGATCTTCGATAACAAAGATGATCTACCTTGAAGAAACTCAAGCCCAAGCTTTTGCTTCACTAATCAAGTATTAGAAAAGCAAACACCCTAATCTAAGTGGCTAGAATAGATGAGGATGATGAAGTAGGAATTTTTCTCTCATTTGTTTTCTTTATCTCACTCATTTTCATCACTTTTGAAAAAGCTAGAAAGCTTTTCATCAAAGAGGAGGAAGAAGAAGAAGCAAAACCATTTGTGATGAATAATGAATCAAGTGAGGTTAGAAATGCAACCATGGGTTAAGTATGAAGACTTAACCCATGTAGAAAATTAACTATGGTTAAAAGGTTGGGTTGGGTTAAAGAAATATCTTTGCAAAATATCACAAAATATCAAGGTCAAAGTTAAAGCTTCAAGAAGCTTCTTGAAAGCTTCATGGAAGTTTAACCCAAATCCAAACCCTAACCATATTTAAACTCCACAAATCATGTTGCATTTATAACCATAACATGTTACAATATTATATATCACATATACAATATTTATTGTAAAAAAATAAAATAATACAATTAACATATATTACATATATATCAATGTATTACCCGAGTGAGAAAAAGAATCTTTAAGTGAGCTTAAACTAGTTAATGTAATTTAATATATCAAATATATAATTATACATTAAATTATCGAATCAACACTTGATCCGATAATCCGGCTATTTCATAAATAACCGACTAATATAATCTGTATCAGTTCATCGAATCAACACTTGATCCGATGACCCGGCTATATCACATATACCCGGCCGATATCTCAGATCGCGAGAATCTAATACGGTATCACATACACGTATTGTTCTCGGTCCCGCACATATCATATATGTGCTCCTACTCCGTTTTGCCTGAGCCAGGAAACCTCTGTGTAGAACTCTAAAGAATCGTCAATAGCCGGCAATAGGTGATGATCATATCAAACACCCATAAGCTGCAAGCGGTCAGCTAAACGTAACAGCCACCCAGGTATTGAGCAATTAGAAGATCAACAAGAAAGCCTGTACTTTCTCCCGTGAATCTAACAAGTAAAACTCCCGTACAGTCCGGTCTCTTCGTCTGATGTGTCGCATATCTCGCCTAGGGGTGGTAAACGTAAGACCCCAGTAGCTTGATAAGTCGTGTCGATATGAGGTCTATAACAGTTTGAGAAACTACTGATAACACTTACCAGTACATCTCAGCAACCCTGGCCAGGGATTTCCAGTTATAGCCAATCAAACACGGCGCAACATCAACTCCCTATACCGAGAGAGACGAAACCCTCCTATCACTCATTGCCTCCATGTGATTCGGGACTGTACCCAAAAGCCACCTTTTTGCACGCCCTCTTGGACGTGGTATGATGGAAATCAAAGCACAGTGGGAATCACACAAGACTCTATGACGATCTCGGGTCTACAGACTAACCTGTACCAAAGTCACCAGAGAACTGCCATCTGACGTGAGGTATAATACCATCTGGGACTTCTCGGCGAGTCCGTCCAGTGTACCCAGTCTCCAATGAGCACCCGTATACCTTCTCTAATGTCAAACACCAATGGATATGGGATCATCCATCGCCCATCATATGGGTTAAGAAGCGCATATGCTAGTCTACTCTGGAGTATCGATGCCCTGTCTCGGTACTCCAACGACTAGGAACATTTGAAGGATGTACTTGGCGACTACTCTGTCCCCACTAGTATAGTCTGCATCATAGTCCTGGCAGTCAAGTACTCATCCTAAGAGGTTTATCAACATGTGACATTGAGACAATCAGAGTACATGTTAAAATAAAGATAACTAGATAGCATACTATCATGTCGAGCAAGGAAGTCCTTCCTATATATGTCCAAGAATCCACTACAATATACAACGTATGTACAGTAATGGCCTCTACGGCATACATATAACTTACAGTTTTTACAACGGAGGTGCTGCCCAAATTTTCAAAAGAAAAACAGGATTTAATATACCTTTATTTCAAAGCTTCACCTCTTTATTTATTAAAAATGTTTAGATTTCTGGGTTTCAGCTTACTTGAATTACGTTACGCCTGTAGACGTCGCGTGATTTAAGTGCTGGTTGCGAGCTAATATTTTGGGTTGTGACAACACCACGGCCGCGAGCATCCGACCCGATGCTTTTGACAACGGGGTTCTCCTACAGTCACTTGGTCGAGGCTATGTGGCGTGGCAATCTAGTAAGGTGACCCGGCGAGTAGCCGCGTACGCTACGTGATTGCGACGGACTTTTGATCCACATCAAAATCCCGTGGCAACCGATCACTTGAGACTAAATTGCTAGATGTATAAAATTCAAATTAGTTTTCACAAAACTAAATATTGTGGATTCCAAGTATTGTATCACAATCACAGATAACTAGACGATGTTAAACTTTTCAATCGAATCAACAAACACCCAAAATTTTCCGGATAGCTCAACACTTGAGCAGTGTTAAAAAATACCCAAAACATGCTACAGTACCCATGGACCAACCGTAGAAGGGCCGACCCATGTCTCACACATGGAGCCGCGGAACCGCCGCAAATAGCCCTATTTGGCCGCGGTTCCGCGGTCATGTAGTCGATATTGGGTATCGTTCTTCTTGTGGGTCCATAGAATTATCTGCATGATTTTTTAAATATTTTTATCATGGAAAAATCCAATATTTTGAAAAATTTCCAGAGAAGGGTGAAAAACGGGTATTCGAAGTTCGTCGAACTTCTAACTTCTCCTACAAAACGCCTAATGTTCTAGCTTTGCTCTGATACAACTGCTGGGTTCCATAGCACCCTAACTAGGATTTATAGGGCATCAAGTATGAAATTTTAAAAAACCTAGAGAGCTATGCAACCCATGCCAAGAATCTAACTAGAAAATTAGGAGTTAAGCTAGCATGTAATCAAACATTACACTAAGTGTATAAGAAATACAACATTTGTAGACCGATCCTTCACTTCTAAACCTCTGTGTAGTAGTCCCTTCGCTCCATGTAGTGATTTCCCAAACTCCAGTAAAGATTCACAAGGCGAAAGGAACAAGCTTGCTTGAAGTCTTCGAGGCCGAAGATGATCTACGTCGAGAAAACACCAACTCAAGCTACCACTTCTCTAATTGGAAATTAGTGAAGCAAACAACCTAAACTAAATGGCTAATCTAGTATAGGTTGATGAAGTAGGATTTTTTGCTCACTTTAGAATAATTTTTTTTACTATATTTCTTCATTTTCCAAAAAGCTAGAGAGCTTTTGGAGATGAAGAAGAAGATGAAAATGAGAATGGAATGAGAGTGAGAATGGGTGAGAATAGCAACCATGGGTGAGTTAATATCATATACTAACTCTTGTAGAGACTAAACCAAGGCTAAAAATAATGGTTGGGTTAGTAAATATCTTAAGTAAAACAAAATTATTGGACTAAGTCAATGAGTTCTACAAGCTTCCACTAACCATCAACCATGACTAATTTTCAACCAATTTTGAATTACTTTAAATAAATAAAACCCTTTAATTATCTAAAGAATGGTGCAAGTCTCATACACCCATGTTGCATGTATCAACTAGCATGACGCAATAATATATATCACATATATATTAAATGTGCACAAGTGAGAAAAAGAAATACTTAAGTGAGCTAATATTAGTAAATTTAAAATTAATATATCAAATATATATATATATATATATATATATATATATATAAAATCATACATTAAATTATTAAATCAACACTTGATTTAATAATCCGGCTATAGTACATATAACCGACTAAAATTATTTTAATCAACTTATCGAATCAACACTTGATTCGATAACCCGACTATATCACATACAACCGAACGATATCACATATTGCGAAATTAGAATACGATATCATATACACGTATTAATCTCGGTCCCGCACATATCACATATGCGCCCCTACTTTGTTTCGCTTGAGCCAGGACACCTCTGTGTAGGACTCTAAAAACTCGTCAATACGTCGGCAGTAGGTGGTGATTATATCAGTCACCCACAAGCCACAAGGGGTCTGCTAAACGTAACGGCTACCCGGGTATTGAGCGATCAGAAGATCAATAAGCAAGCATGCTCATACTCCTGTGAATCCAATAAGTAACACTACCGTACAGTCAGGTCTCTTCATCTGATATGTCGCATATCTCAGCCTGGGAGGTGGTAAACATCAGACCCCGATAGCCTGATAAGTCATGCTAATGTGAGTCCCATAACGGTTCGAGAAACTACTGATAACACTTACCAGTAAACCTTAAGCCAGGGATTTCCTGTTATGGCCAATCGAGCATAGCGCAACATCAACCCCCAATACCGGAAGAGACGAAATCCCCTCCTATCGCTCATTGCCTCCATATGACTTAGGACTGTACCCAAAAACCACTCGTTTGCACGACTCAGTAGAGCCGTGGTAGGATGGAAATCAAAGCACAGTGTGAGACACACAAGACTCTATGATGATCTCGGGATGACAGACTAACCTGTACCAGTGTCACCAGAGAACTTCTCTCTGACGTGAGGTATAATACCATCTAGGAGTTCTCGGCGAGTCCTGTTCAGTGTACCCAGTCTCCACTGAGCACCCATATACCATCTTTGATGTCAAACACCAATGTATGTAGGATTATCCATCGCCCATCATATTGGTCAAGAAGCGTATACGCTAGTCTACTCTGGCATATCGATGCCCCGTCTCGATACTCCCACGACTAGGAACAATTGAAGGATTACTCACCGACTACCGTGGCCCCACTAGTATGATCCACATCATAATCCCGGTAGTCAAGTACCAATCATAAGGGCTTTATCAACATGTAACAGAGAGACAGTAAGCATACATGTTAAGATAAAGAGCAACCAGATAGCATACTATCATGTCGAGCAAGAAAGTCCTCACTATATATGTCCAAGCATCCACTATAATATACATCATATGTAAAATAATGGACACTAAGGCATACATACAACTAACAATCTCCCACTTACACTAGGGCCAGTTGTTGTAGTATCTCATACCCAATGTCCCATGAAAGTCTCTCTTAGGAAAGGCCTTTGAGAGTGGATCCACCTTGTTTTACTTCACATCAACTCTCCTAACCTCGATCCCTTTGGAGATCAACCATCTCCCTGATCCTGGTGATACTGCCTCAGAATATGTCTGGATCGCTGATGGGACCTGTGTTCCTAGGCCAAAGCCACAACTCCATTGTTGTCACAATAACAATTATTGGACACTCAATGGTAGGAACCATGTTCATCTCATGAACAAGAGATATCCAGACAACCACTTTGGCAGCATCGTTGGTAGCGATGTGTTCCGCCTTTATCGTCTAGTTTGCCATGGTATCTAGCTTGGAACTCTTCCAACATACTATCCCTCCAATGAGGGTAAAGACAAAGCTTACGACTGACTTTCAGTCGACCTTATCACTCTAGAAGCTCGAATTGGTAAAGGACTCCCATTGGAATTTATCGTTACCAAATACCAAGAACATTTCTTCAGTGCTTCTCATGTACTTAAGAATGTCCTTCAGAGATATATCCAGTGATTCTCCCAAGATCTGATTGATTCTTGATCACTACACCTAGTGAGTTAGCTACATCTAGTCAGTGGCACTAGCTGTAGGTAACAGCTACCCAGGTATTGAGCGAAAGGGAGGCCGACGAGCGAACTCATCCTGAAACCCTACTGAGCCTGACAGTGAAAATATCCATACAGTCTGGTCTGTTCGTCTATGAGTATCGCATATCGAGTCTAGGGGGGTGGATAAAGTCAGACCCCTAATAACGCAACATTTAGTGTCGGTATGAAGCCTATCACCAACTGAGAAACTACTGATCCGAATCAGTAATTCTCGTCTACCCCGGCCGTGGATTTCTGGTGATGGCCACTCGTGCACACCGCGACATCAACCCTCAATATACCAGGAGAGACGAATCCCCTGACCATCCGCTCACTGCCTCCGTGTGGCTCGGGACTGTACCCAACTAAAACCTGTTTGCATGACTCTTTTGAGCCATGGTAGGGTAGTAATCAAAGCACAGTGGGAACTCACACGAGAAAAATGACGATCTCAGGTCGATAGACTAAGCTGTACACATGTCACCAGGGAACTGCTATCTGACAATAGGTATAATACCAACTAGTATGTTCCCGGCGAGTCCGTCCGGTGTTCTCATAACCCAATGAGCACCTCTATCCATCTTAGGTGAACCGACTGACACCAATGGCTTATGAGATCAGCCACCGCCCTTCGTCGGGGTCTCGATCCATATACACTAGTCTACTCTTAGAGTATCAATGCCCAGTCTCGAAACTCCTACGCCTACGGACACTTTAAGGATGTGCTTATAGACCACCCAACTCTCACGTATATGATCACCATCATACTGCTGGTAGTCAAGCAAGAATCCTAAGGGCTCTATCAACATGTAATAGTGATCTGTAATGTCACTTGAAGCATGTACACGATGATAAAGACAAACCAGATAGCATACTATCATCTTGAGTAAGACTGTTCTATCGGTATAGGTCATCCCTCAATCATTGCAATCACGTGCCTGTGATTCGATAATTGACTTGAGGGCACTATAGCCAACAATCTCCCAATTGCACTTAAGGCCAGTTATTGCGGTGTCGCATACTCACAGCCCGTGTGATACCGAACACCCAACTTCTCTACTAATCAGTTTCACAAAGCTTGTTTGTAAAACTATTGCATTCGAGAAATAGCCTCAGTGGATCCGCTCCAATGTTTCTTTCTATGTCTCTCTTTATCTCAAGTTCGCGGAGAAATACATCTCCCGAAATGAGCAATACATGTCTTATAATATGTCTGATATCTGACAGGACACAGTTCATAAATGAACTCCTAATCCAGTAAACTTCTTAAGACTGTATCGTCAACTGAATTTAATCAGTATCCTGCACCATGCCTCCCTCAATATCCGTTTGGACCACCTGTCCAAACAACTGCCCCTCAAAAGAGGGAAAACTATAACTTTGACAGTCACTCTGTCATCCAGGTCACCTTGGAAGCCTGAAATGATAACCGTCTCCTGAAGAAGGCTGCTATTACCAAATCCCTAGAACATCCACATATGTTCAAAAACCGCTTCCGAACGTTTCTCCAGGATTGGATTAATATATCAATTTATTGAAGCTAGTGCAAAAACAACATTTGGTGTGGTACTTGACATCTCATGATTGACTCAATTTCCTAAGTAAGTGATATGCCAATCATGCACATCCCTCTCCCCTTTAGTCTGTAAGACACCTTTAGAGAGGGTGACTCCATCACTTGCAGGTACACTACCATACCAGGAGTCGACCATTCTAAAACACCTTTAGAATACTGTCTAAGTACCCAGATTGGGAAACTACCCAAATCTAGATCTAAAACCACAGATCTAGTAACCAGAATGCCAGATATAATATCCATATCCTATGTGGAGAAACCAATGTGTGACAACCACGGTATAACCGATCGCAGTGTAGGAATTTCACTTCCTACAAAGTGTATGTCACCCAAATACCAGGACATCACACCCTACTACTTACCTTCTTAACTGATCCATCTCCTATTTTGATGAAGTCAAAGCCTATGACTATCACATCAAAAATAGATGATCTATCTCCACTATATCTGCTTTAGTCTATAAATAGACACAAGCACCTTGTCCACAATGCTTCCGCTGCTCCCACTGACCACAACAATCCTCTAGCAGAGTCATATACATGTGCGCTTCTAAAGCTAGTTTAGAACAACGCTATACTCATCCTCATGCCGGGTTTCATAGTCTAGAACAGCAGTAATAGCATGTCTGGGTAAACAAGAACCTCCATGTCACCGTCTTTGAGGATACCGAAGTACCTCTCGGGCGCCTGAGGTTACCCACCATATCTACGGAGTGGCCAATGGAATGTCAAACCCGATTGAATCTTTAGGTTCTATTAAATTTTCAGTAATCGTTTGTGGTTCTAGAATCACTTCCAGTTCTACTATACACCCACTACTGTTTTCTGAAAAATTCCAGTTTACTAAAACTGTGGCGAGTCAAGAACAATATCACTATTGATCTTCCAGATGGTAGAAAGTTAACCCTCGTCATAGCCCGGGATAACCCACAAACTGCCATTACATAAACGTGCCTTGAGTTATCCAGAGTCTGGTTTTAAGCATAAGCCGGACAACTCCATATATATTAACATCGTTAAGATATGAACCATTCTATATACAATATAGACACCGAGACACTGATTTAATTGTAACCAGATTCAAAATATGCAGCTGTCTCCAGTGCATGTCAACTAAATGGACAGAGGCCGATCAACATTACTCAACTTATGAGTGCAATCAGATATGAGTAACCTGAAAGAGAAGCAAGTTCTTAAAACCATTACTATCAACTGAATACTAAACACATGTATCTTCATCATCGATCACCTTGAAGAATCCTGATACTTGAAACACATGGTTCTCTACTTTATTCTTATACCTATAACTTCTCAAAATATGGACCTAGTATTTCTATGAAACACTTGTCTAATACTCGAGAAGCCACAAGTAAACAGAATATAGTATGAGCACCAACCCCTATGTCCTAATGGACACTGGACAACATACAATACTTTATATAAGACCCCTGTGTTAGTGAATGTTGCACACCCTCACAACACTTGTGAGCAAGCGGAAGCGATAAACAATAATTTTCTTGCATGCAACACCCACATTGTAAGCCCGCGGGGGCGCCCCGGCCGTCGATCCGACGCCGGAAACGCAGAAAACAAAAACTTTGCGAACTTTGCAAAACGGCACCACCGCGGACTTTTTACCCGGATCGGGCCATTAACCTAGCAACTAGCAAAATAGAAAAGAGTGGAGATGCTATACCAAGCGATCCGTGTCCTTCGGTCTTTGTCTCCACTCCGATCTCCCGCGGAATCTCCGTCACCTCCTCGCTCGTCGGAAAGGGCACCACGTAGCCGGAATCTTTTACGGGCTCCCGCCTCTTGACCGAGGCAACCCGGGCGCGAAGTTGGCCAGTCGACGCGTCCAAGGGATGCTATAGATATAGTGTAGAATAGTTGTCTCTTTGGGGTTTAAGAGGTTGCCATGTTGGAGGAATTTTTGCACAATGATTTTCATGGATTGATGCTAGATGAAGAATGGAGCATCCAAAGCAAAAATGAGCTTGGCCAAGCCTTTTTGCTCACTGGAAAATAAAGAAGCAAGCTCACACATGTAATGAATGTGTGTATGAATTAATACAAAAGAGAGAAAGGAAAAAACTTCACAGCAAACATAAAGGGGGGGGTCCACCAAAAATCACATGAAGAAAATTATCCCACCAAAATAAACCTCACTCCATTCCCAAACAGTGGCCGGCCCAGCAAATCTCCAAGTGGGGAAAAACCATGGAATAAATTAAGAGGAGAAAGGGAATGAATGAATGGAAAATTAGTCACACCAATTTCCAACTCAATCCATTCACAAACCATCACCATTAATGCAAATTGACTAGAAAAGAATATCATGATTATGAAGCCACACTCATGCAAAGAAACCCTTCACAAAATGTTAATTGCAAACTTGCAATTAACACCCTCCAACGAAAAGTCCGACCGGGAAGGAAAAAGAGAAAACCGGCCGGAACGGAATGCAAACTGGCAACCCCAGAAAACCGATCCCGTAATAAATTACAGGAAAACCCCGCTACTGCAAATACATGCCCGCATTTGTATTCCCACTGAACACAAATGCAAAGAGACAAAACTACACTATCTAATACTACGATCCGGCTTAAGCCAAAGCCGCCTAGTAAAAACCGTCCGATCACGATCCGTGCAATACCGCACGTATCTGATCGAACCCTGCCATATCTCCATACGGCCTCTACAGCGTTTCGCCCGAAACTTGAGTAACTGTCTGTGTGGTGGACTCTAAAGACTCGTCAATACTATGGCTGTGGATTTAACCACTAGCACGTCAGAGGTATTAGCCATACGTGACGGGCCACCAGCTATCGACCAAAAGGGACGTCGATGAGCGAACTCATCCTGACACCCTAATGAGCCTGTCAGTGACAATATCCGTACAGTCCGGTCCGTTCGTCTATGAGCATCGCATGGCGGGCCTAGGGGGTTGGTAAAAGTCAGACCCCCAAAAGCGGTAAAAGTCGTGTCGGAGTGCAGCCCAGAACACCCTGAGATACTACTGGAATACCTACCAGCAAATCTCCTGCCTTGGCCAAGGAATTTTCATGTTCTAGCTCTCCTAGGCACAGCACGACCTCACCCCCAAAACCGGGAGAGACGAACCCCTGAAGATCCGCTCACTGCCTCCATGTGGCTCGGGACTGTACCCAACTAAAACCTGTTTGCACGACTCCTTTGAGCCGTGGTAGGGTAGTAATCAAAGTACAGTGGGAACTCACACGAGACAAATGACGATCTCAAGTCGATGAACTAACCTGTACACATGTCATCAGGGAACTGCTATCTGACGTCTGGTATAATCCCAACTAGCAGGTTCCCGGCGAGTCCTGTCCGGTGTACACATAACCCAATGAGCACCTGTATACATCTTAGGTGAACCAACTGACACCAGTGGCTTGTGAGACCGGCCACCGCCCCTCGTCGGGGTCTCGACTGTATACACTAGTCTACTCTGGAGAAACGATGCCCTGTCTCGAATCTCCCACGACTAGGGACCTTTTAAGGATGTGCTTGTAGACCCCCAGCTCCCACTTATATGATCGCCCTCATACTGCTGGTGGTCAAGCAAGAATCCAAGGGGCTTCATCAACGTGTAATAGCGACTCGAAAGGTCACCTAAAGCAGTACACGATGATAAAGATAAACCAGATAGCATACTATCATCTCGAGTAAGACTGTCCTACTGGGACAGGTCCTCCCCTCAATCTTTGCAATCACGTGCCTGTGATCCAATAATTGGCTCTGAGGGCACTATCTCCAACAATCTCCCACTTGCACTCGAGGCTAATTATTGCGATGTCGCATACTCACAGCCCGTGTGATACCGAACACCCAACTCCTCTACTTGTCAGTCTCACAAAGCTCGTTTGCGAAACTATTGCGTTCGAGGAATAGCCTCAGTGAGTGGATCCGCTTTGATGTTTCTTTCTATGTCTCTCTATATCTCATGTTCGCAGAGAAAACCATCTCCCGAAATGAGCAATACCTGTCCTAGAATGTCTGGATGTCTGATGGGACCTAGCTCATAAATGAACTCCAAATCCAAACTTCTTAGACTGTATCGTCAACTGAACTTAATCAGTATCCTGCGCCATGCCTTCCCTCAGTTTCCACCTGGACCACCTGTCCAAAATACTGCCCCTCATCAGAGGGAAAACTATAACTCTAACAGCCACTCTGCCATCCAGGTCACCTTGGAAGCCTGGAATGATAACCGTCTCCTAAAAGAGGCTGCCGTTATCAATTCCTTAGAACATCAACTTATGTTCTAAAACTTCTTCCGATTGTTTCTCCAGGATTGGATCAATATCAACTTATTGCACCTACTGCAAGAACAACATCTGGTGTGGTACTTGACATCTCATGATTGACTCAATTGCCTGAGCAAGTGATCTGCCAATCATGCACATCCCTCTCCCCTTTAGTCTGTAAGACACCTTTAGAGAGGGTGACTCCATTACCTGCAGGTACACTACCGTGCCAGGAGTCGTCCATTCTAAATACTCATAGAATGTGGTCAAAGTACCCAGATTGGGAAAGCACCCAAATCTAGATCTAAAACCATAGATCTAGTAACCAGAATGTCTGATATAATATCCAAGTCCTTTATAGAGAAACCACTGTGTGACGACCAAAGTATAACCGATCGTAGTATAGGAATATCACTTCCTACTCTGTGTATGTCATCAAATACCAGGACATCACACCCTACTACCTTCTTAATGGATCCATCCCCTATTCTGATGAAGTCAAACCTATGACTGTCACATCAGAAATAGATGATCTATCTCCGCTATATCTGCTTAAGTCTATAAATAGACATAAGCCTGATATCCATCAATGCTTCCGCTGCTCCCACTGACTACGACAACCCTCTGGCAGAGTCATATAGGCGTACACTTCTGAAGCTAGTTTAGAATGACGCTATACTCATCCTCCTGCCGGGTTTCACAGTCTGGAACAACAGCAATGGCAAGTTTGGGTAAACAAGAACCTCCCTGCCACCGTCCTTGAGCTTACCGAAGTACCTCTCGGGTGCCTGAGGTTACCCACCTTATCTGCAGAGTGGCCAATGGAATGTCAAACCAGATTGAATCTTTAGGTTCTTATCAAATCTTCAGTAATCGTTTGCGGTTCTGGAATCACTTCCAGTTCTACCATACTCCCACTACTGTTTTGAAAAAATCCATTTTTGATAAAACTGTGGCGAGTCAAGAACAATATCACTATTGATATTCTAGATGGTAGAAAGTCAACCCTCGTCATAGCCCGGGTCAACCCACAAACAGCCACTACTGAAACGTGCCTTGAGTTGTCCAGAGTCTGGTTTTAAGCATAAGCCGGACAACTCCCCGTATCTTAACAATGTCAAGATATGAACTGTTCTATATCCAAGAAACAGAGGCACTGATTTAATTGAACCAGATTCAAATCATGCAGCTGTCTCCAGTGCATGTCAACTAAATGGAAGAGAGGGCCGATCAGCGTTACTCAACTTAGGAGTACTTCCAATTATGAGTAACCTAAAAGAGAAGCTAGTTCTCTTAACCACTACTATCAACTGAATACCATGTACAAGTATCTACATCTTCGATCACTTTGAAGAATCCCGATACTTGCAATACCTGGTTCTCTACTTTATTCTTATACCTATAACTTCTCAAAACATCGACCCTGTGTTTCTACGAAACACCTGTCTAAGAACTAGAGAAGTCATAAGTAAACAGAATACAGTACGAGGACCAACCCCTCTGTCCTAGTGGACATTGGACAATATACAATACTCTGTATAAGTCCCCTGAGTCTAGTGACTCATTCACTGTGTGTCATAGGTTGAAAACTGTACTTTTGGTTAAGAAGAGCTACACCGCTGTTCAATGCTCCTTACCTAACCATCCACTGGTATAGGTAAATGTCATAGACATAATTTCAAAAAGGTATGTCTCACTCTATAAAAATAGACGTACATATATATCAATTTGAAATTAGTGCACAACAACGGATATTCAAAACCAAATATTTGCCGACCGGCAAACAACCCAGGTGGCTTCCTCAAATATCACCAATTCCAACGAATCCCGATATAATGAGGATGGTCACCTAATTCCCAATAACTTACTCCCACTCATCATCTATAAAACCATACAGATGTGAGACTCATACCTGGTAAATACATACCCTGGAGTAAGTATCTAATCGGGAAATCAGTTTTCTTTTAACAGTACACAGTGAAACTGAAACATTGAAATGTTTCGATGGGGTATGCTGGTATTCCTAGTAATGCCTCTTCCATTATCCAGATTCACAACTATAACCGTATAATTCTTTGCCATCTCTCCAAATCTCTTTATATGTCTTTAGTCATTACCTTCTGCACACCCCTTTAGGCCAAATGGTTTTCTTCCTTCCCTACCGTTCGGCACCAGCCTATGGTTTGGAAGAAGACTATCCAAAAAGCATAAAGGGTGTACTGTCCTAATCCTAGGAGCACTCGCAACGCGAGAGAAGGTGAAGATAAAAGACACCCGAATAAACCTTAGAAATAGGTGATTTAGGATTGGCGAAAACGTACTTGGTTTGGTCGTGAATAGCAGTCGCAATTTACTTTGCCCTCTTACTAATCCCTTGCTTTGTCTGAACTTAATACCTTCTGTACACCGTTTAGGCTAATTGGTTTTCTTCATTCCCTACCGGTCGGCACCAGCCTAAGGTCTGGAAGAAGACTATCCAATTTGCGTAATTGGTGTACTACTCCTAAACCAAGGAGTACTCGCAACCTGAGAGAAGGTAAAAGGAAAAGACAACTGAATAGTCCTATTCGTTTTCTCCAGAACCGGAAACCATCCTCGAAGTCCTTCGAGTTCGTATATAACCATACGATGGTTTTGTCCAATGGAAGTGGACGTTCGTAGTAATACGGGGTGTCCCGGAGAAAAGAGTAAAAGTAGGAGTGGCAAAGAGGTCTGCAACTCTGACAATCCAAAAGCCAGTGTTAAGAAGGTTCGGTCAACTTGGTCACTGAGTCATAGTCTAGGGTCGGGTCAATGGTCGCTGCCACAGAGAGAGCGAGAAAAGAAACACTCAGCGTGCACTCTAACCTAGATCAGAATGGTTACCAATTTATCTAATCTGGAAACCTCCCACTGTAACGTCAAATTCTTCCCCAAACCTGAAAGAAGAATTAGCCGGGATAACCCGAGGAGTAAACCAACTCATCAGTGGGAATCGGGATCCAACTCTCTTCGCATGATAACGTGACGGAATCCGCTCACGTTATCACACTCCAGAAGGTATGCGCATATCTGGCAAGTTTCAGTTCTTTTGAAACTCCCGATGTGGATTTCTGCCCCATGCTCTTATGACCATGACTTTGGCCAACATATCATAAGTCACATGTCAAGTTCTACCCGTCATTTTCCTGGTTAATTTGAACCCACCCGTACCTACCCTTGACTTTGGCCAAAATGGCAGTACGACTGTCCCAAACCAACGCATCTATCTATGCTGCATATGAATTCCCAACAGCTACCAAACACTGTGCCTTGACTTTGGCCAACATACACAGCTTGAATACTATTGACTATCCATATGAAACGACGGAGGGCTACGAATGGTTTCTGGCGAAAACCTTTAACGTAATGAACTTGATATCGTTGAAGGAACTGATAGCTTTATAAAAATATAGTGACGACAACCTTTGCTAAAGAGGTCACTCCCGGTGAAGGGATCTCGGCTCTTTCCCCGTAGAATGAGGTGCAGGATATTCCAACTGAATACCACGATGCAAAGCAAAAGTAATCGGCTATAGTGAAGTTATTGCCCTGACGCAAACTTTTGTCCAAGGGGTCACTCCCGGAGAAGGGATCTCGGCCCTTGCCTCGTCGACTGAGGAGCAGGGTATTCAAACTGAATACCACTGTGCAAAACAAAAGAGAACGTCCTTGCAATAACAGCTTTTTGAAAAAATGTTCCAACAACATCAGAATAGGTTTGTTTAACTTGCATTGATCCGAATCAATGCAGTCCCATCAATTGATCACACCACAAAGAACGAAAATATACCGACGTACGTATATGCCATCCGCATTCGCCACTGGGTCCCGTCATCACTCGTTAGGTTAGCTAACTAACGACAGAGCGGGGACTGGACTAGCGCGGATGAAAAACATATAGAACATCTACTAATATATATATATATATATAATATAATATTTCGCTCAAGGCGTGATAAAAATGCAACAATACAGAAATGTATAGCAACACAGATCAATACAGATATCTGGGATCCCCGGGTTTCACAGAGCTGCTACTGAAACCCGACGTTCCCCTGGTCGTGTGGATAGCCTGCGCAATGAAAACCTAGACCCCCACGGGCGCGGCAAGTTACCCGCCAAAACCTGAAGCGAGGCAGCCCCCTTCAGCACCGTGAATGGACCACCCAGCACTTCACGGAATCCGGTAACTTGGGCACCCCTCCTGGGTCAACCCTATACCCCCTACAAGTGCGTCGAATAGCCCGCCAATCCTAGAGTGAAGCCCCCTCCATCTCAATGCCATGAGATGCGGGCTTGTTGCAATCTAGAACCTGGCTACCCGTGCACCCCTTCGCGGGGTAATCCTAGTACAGAAAGTAAAATATACATACAACGGGTACATCGACCGCAACCTGGTCGTGCCCCAAAAGAATAATACAAACAGGCAGTGACGGCGGTCCACATGTCGGACGCTCGCCCCGCAATATCAAATGTACATAATAAAACAAAACTGTACTAACATTGCATCCAGGCTATCCCCACGACCGATCCGCAACAACACAGCAATACACAGAACATCAACGTGAATGTCACGTTCGCAAATCCGTCTAACCGGGCTATAGCAGTTAGACGGTATTTACCGATCAAGTGACATTCACGGTCGCAGATATAATGTAAGTTCTGTGAAATAAGGTGTTTAAAATATCCGATCGATCAAATTTTAACAAGTGGGCCCCCAAGCATTACTGTAGCAGATCAGGAAATTCTGGGCCCAATATTAATATTCCAAAAACCCCAAATTCCATTCAGGAGGCAACTGCAGAAATATGATACAGTGATCAGATAAAGGTGCGGCGGAACCGCGGCAGTAAGGGGGTTTTTGCCGCGTTTCCGCGCTCCTACAGTAGAGTCACTGCATCGAATTTTTGCAAAACTCTTAGATTTTCCAGTACATCACTTTTCTGTAACATGAAAAAAAAATTGACACCAAAAATTTTCAACAGAAAACTGATGTGAACAAAAATGTAGATTTTGGAATTTTGGTCGATCGGAAATGCAAAACACATCAAACAAAGCTAGACGAAGTTAATGGCGAGGCTCTGATACCAATGTAAGCCCGCGGGGGCGCCCCGGCCATCGATCCGACGCCGGAAACGCGGAAAACAAAAACTTTGCGAACTTTGCAAAACGGCACCACCGCGGACTTTTTACCCGGATCGGGCCATTAACCTAGCAACTAGCAAAATAGAAAAGAGTGGAGATGCTATACCAAGCGATCCGTGTCCTTCGATCTTCGTCTCCATTCCGATCTCCCGCGGAATCTCCGTCACCCCCTCGCTCGTCGGAAAGGGCACCACGTAGCCGGAATCTTTTACGGGCTCCCGCCTCTTGACCGAGGCAACTCGGGCGCGAAGTTAGCCAGCCGACGCATCCAAGGGATGCTATAAATACAGTGTAGAATAGTTGTCTCTTTGGGGTTTAAGAGGTTGCCATGTTGGAGGAATTTTTGCACAATGATTTTCATGGATTGATGCTAGATGAAGAATGGAGCATCCAAAGCAAAAAAGAGCTTGGCCAAGCCTTTTTGCTCACTGGAAAATAAAGAAGCATGCTCACACATGTAATGAATGTGTGTATGAATTAATACAAAAGAGAGAAAGGAAAAAACTTCACAGCAAACATAAAGGGGGGGGTCCACCAAAAATCACATGAAGAAAATTATCCCACCAAAATAAACCTCACTCCATTCCCAAACAGTGGCCGGCCCAGCAAATCTCCAAGTGGGGAAAAACCATGGAATAAATTAAGAGGAGAAAGGGAATGAATGAATGGAAAATTAGTCACACCAATTTCCAACTCAATCCATTCACAAACCATCACCATTAATGCAAAGGAAGTGACTAGAAAAGAATATCATGATTATGAAGCCACACTCATGCAAAGAAACCCTTCACAAAATGTTAATTGCAAACTTGCAATTAACACCCTCCAATGAAAAGTCCGACCGGGAAGGAAAAAGAGAAAACCGGCCGGAACGGAATGCAAACTGGCAACCCCAGAAAACCGATCCCGTAATAAATTACAGGAAAACCCCGCTACTGCAAATACATGCCCGCATTTGTATTCCCACTGAACACAAATGCAAAGAGACAAAACTACACTATCTAATACTATGATCCGGCTTAAGCCAAAGCCGGCTAGTAAAAACCGTCCGATCACGATTCGTGCAATACCGCACGTATCTGATCGAACCCTGCCATATCTCCATACGACCTCTACAGCGTTTCGCCCGAAACTTGAGTAACTGTCTGTGTGGTGGACTCAAAATACTCGTCAATACTATGGCTGTGGATTTAACCACTAGCACGTCAGAGGTATTAGCCATAGGTGACGGGCCACCAGCTATCGACCAAAAGGGACGTCGATGAGCGAACTCATCCTGACACCCTACTGAGCCTGTCAGTGACAATATCCGTACAGTCCGGTCCGTTCGTCTATGAGCATCGCATTGCGGGCCTAGGGGGTTGGTAAAAGTCAGACCCCCAAAAGCGGTACAAGTCGTGTCGGAGTGCAGCCCAGAACACCCTGAGATACTACTGGAATACCTACCAGCAAATCTCCTGCCTTGGAAAAGGACTTTTCATGTTCTGGCTCTCCTAGACACAGCACGACCTCACCCCCAAAACCGGGAGAGACGAACCCCTGAAGATCCGCTCACTGCCTCCAAGTGGCTCGGGACTGTACCCAACTAAAACCTGTTTGCACGACTCCTTTGAGCCGTGGTAGGGTAGTAATCAAAGTACAGTGGGAACTCACACGAGACAAATGACGATCTCAGGTCGATGAACTAACCTGTACACATGTCACCAGGGAACTGCTATCTGACGTCTGGTATAATCCCAACTAGCAGGTTCCCGGCGAGTCCTGTCCGGTGTACTCATAACCCAATGAGCACCTGTATACATCTTAGGTGAACCAACTGACACCAGTGGCTGGTGAGACCGGCCACCGCCCCTCGTCGGGGTCTCGACTGTATACACTAGTCTACTCTGGAGAAACGATGCCCTGTCTCGAATCTTCCACGACTAGGGACCTTTTAAGGATGTGCTTGTAGACCCCCAGCTCCCACTTATATGATCGCCCTCATACTGCTGGTGGTCAAGCAAGAATCCAAGGGGCTTTATCAACGTGTAATAGCGACTCGAAAGGTCACCTAAAGCAGTACACGATGATAAAGATAAACCAGATAGCATACTATCTTCTCGAGTAAGACTGTCCTACTGGGACAGGTCCTCCCCTCAATCATTGCAATCACGTGCCTGTGATCCATTAATTAACTCTGAGGGCACTATCTCCAACACACATAACCCAAGACTAGTGCTTAAACCTTAACAAGCAAATCCTATCTAGAGTTCTACTACTATGATACGGGTTATACCTTGAGAATCGGTCCTTCGGGTCTTCGTTTGGATGTGATTCCTAGGCTCCCTGATGGTTGCAAAGAGCTCAATCTCCGGCCACCTCAAGATCAAAGACGATCCATCCGAGTGCTATCGAACAAGCTACAAACTCTTCACAAGACTTAAACTAAGAGATCAGGATTGCTAGAAGTGATCACTAAGATGTAGAGGAAGGAGAGAATTAGGAGAGAGAGGGTGTATGTGATGAATGAATGAAAAATGAAGCATAACAAAAGATATGGCTCAAAACAATAATTGAAGCATGCATTATTTTTCACAAAAATAATTCACCATGTCTCAATAGTAAACCCAAATGAATATAAAATCATTTGAGCCATGTCTTCAACCATGCTATGACTTTCTCCAAATTCCACCTCATCATTTCCATTTTCTCAAAATGAAAATCCATTTATGAGGTGTCTCCTTCTAGAATGTATTCTTGTACAATTAATAGAATACCCCTCACCGTATATCGTATAAGTATACCCGTATTCGAATTCCGAAAAATACGAATAAAAATAATCTAATAATATAATACTGGTATCCGGCTTAAACCAAAGCTTTGTTAGTTGTATGTATACCCTAAAGGCCATTATTGTACATGAGATGTATATAGTGGATGCTGGGACATATATAGGGAAGACTTTCTTGCTCGACATGATAGTACGCTACTGGTTGCTCTTTATCTTAACATGTACACTTATTGTCTCTCTGTTACATGTTGATAAATCCCTTAAGATGTGTACTCGACTTCCAGGATTATGATGCAGATCATACTAGTGGGGCCTGGGTAGTCCATGAGTACATCCTTCAATGTTGCTAGTCATGGGAATATCGAGACGGGGCATCGATATTCCAGAGTAGAGTAGCGTATATCTTCTCGACCCATGTGATGGGCGATGGATGTTCCCATATCCATTGGTGTTTGACACCAGAGATAGTATACGGGTGCTCAGTGGAGACTGGGTACACTGAATGGACTCGTCGAGAACTCCCAGATGGTATTATACCCCACATCAGATGGCAGTTCTCTGGTGACACTGGTACAGCTTAGTCTGTCGACCCGAGATCGTCATAGAGTCTTGTGTGTCTCCCACTGTGCTTCGATTTCCACCCTACCACGGCTCTACTGAGTCATGCAAACAGGTGGTTTTTGGGTACAGTACCGAGTCACATTGAGGCAATGAGCGATAGGAGGGGATTCGTCTCTCCCGGTATTGGGAGTTGATGTTGCGCTATGCTCGACTGGCCATAACTGGAAATCCCTGGCCAAGGTTGATGTAATTTACTGGTAAGTGTTATCAATAGTTTCATGCTCGTTATAGACCTTACATCGGCATGACTTATCAAGCTACTGGGTCTGACGTTTACCACCCGTAGGCGAGATATGGGACAAATTAGACGAACAGACCAGACTGTGCGGTATGTTTTACTGATTGGATTCGCAGGAGTGTGAGCAGGCTTGCTCGTTGATCTTCTGATGGCTCAATATTCGGGTGTCCGTTACGTTTAGCAGACCGCTTGCGGCTTGTGGGTGACTGATATGATCACCACTTACTGCCGGCGTATTGACGAGTCTTTAGAGTCTTACACAGAGGTTTCCTGGCTCAAGCGAAACGAAATAGGAGCGCATATGAGATATGTGAGGGACCGAGAATAATACGAGTATGTGGTACCGTATTCTATTCTCGCGATTTGTATCATCGGTCGGTTATATGCGATATAGCCGGGTTATCGAATCAAGTGTTGATTCGATATATTGATACACATGATATTAGTCGGTTATATGTGATATTACCGGATCATTAAATCAAGTGTTGATTTAATGATTTAATGTATAATTATATATATGATATATTACTTTAAATTAACTAGTATTGGTTCACTTAAGATTATTTTCTCACTTGATGTGCACAAAGTGTATATATATGATATATATATTGATGTACATGAATTGTGTCATGCCAGATGCCACATGCAACTTGTATGTATGAGACTTACACCATGACCATGATAATGTAATTGGATTTTATTTATTTTGGTAATTCAAATATAGTGGTAATTGGTCATTGTTGCAAGTTTGTAGAAGCTTGTGGATTCCATTGACTTAGTCTACTAATTTGTCCCACCTAAGATATTTATTAACCAAACCATTATCTAAAATCATGGTTAAATCTCTACAAAGGTTAGTATATGATGCTAACTTACCCATGGTTGCAAATAACTTCACTTGGGTTTTCATTCTCATTCTTTTTCTTCTTCTTCTTCTTCATCCAAAAGAAAAATGCTTTCTAGGTTTTTTTTAAGTGAAGAAACAAAGTGAGAAAAATAAATCTAAAGTGAACCCACTTCCTATTTCATCATCCTCTACTACTTGCCATTTAGTTTAGGATGTTCTCTTCACAAAGTTTATGACCAAGTGAAGGGTTAGCTTGGGTTTGAGTCTCCTCGATGTAGATCATCTTCGGCCTCGAAGACTACGATCAAATCCGTTCATTTCTCCGAGAAAACCATCACTAGAGTCCGGGAGTTCGATGATCGCAGCGAAGGGACGTCAACACGGATCTTTAGAAGTGAAGGACCGGATCTACAAAGGTTGTATTCTAGTTCACTTCTCTTTGTAATGATAGATTAAAAGTTTTTGTTACCCTATTTTTCTAGCATGATTCTTAGTTTAATTGCTTAGCACCCCCTTGATTTTTTGTTGTGGCATGTGTGATGCTTATAAACCCTAGGCTAGGTGCTAAGGAATCCCAACATGGTATCAGAGCCAAACTAGAAATCTAGACGATGTTAGATTAATACGAAACCGAAACATCTCCGTAAAACGATTTCTGAAACCCTCCAATTCTCTATGTTGTTTTTTAAAAGTTCTGTAAAAATTGTGCAAACAAGTGCAGAGTCATGTATTTGGTATCTATAGTGCACAGAACAAAAACGAGACCCATTGCTTGGATTTCAACCGAGAACATTCTCTTGAAAATCGGGGAGGCCGGGCCTTCTTGCTCAAAAATGTGTCGTTTTTGTTTTGCGCTCTGGTATGCTCTTTTTGGGGTTTCAGGTATTGTTTGCTTGGTCCAAATTTTCATGTGATGTAAATTTTTCTATAGGACCAAAATGGAGTGTTTCGTAGTCGTAAAATTTAACATTGTGATGGTAACCTAGGCTATGTTTGACAGTTCAAATGATCTTCAAACATCACCCCATGTCCCCTTATGAAATTTCCAAGTGTTGGAATTTTTCTAAGTTAATTATATTCAATGTTCGTGCAAGTAACTCTATGGACCTCTAGAAGAACAATAACCTTAACTCGATTCTATGCCCTCGGAACCGTGACTTGAACCCTAGGGTTCTCCGTAGTTCCGCAGTGGCATAGGTGATGCGTTGGTTTGACCCTTCTACGGCTGGATCATAGCTACCATGGCGCGTTTTGGGTACTTTAACTTCGCTCAAGTATTAAGCTCATTGGGAGATGAGGGTGTTGCTTGATTCATTTGAAATGTTTGATATAATCTAGTATATATTGTGATACAATACTTGGAATCAACAACATTTGAATTTTATAAGTCTAGCAATTTAGTCTCATTTAATCGGTTGCCACGGGATTTTGATGCGATCAGAAGTCCGTCGCAATTACTTTGTGTATTCGGATACTCGCCGGGTAACATTACTAGATAGCCACACCCCATAACCCCGACCAAGTGACTGCAGGAGAACTCCATTGGCAAAAAGCATTCGTCCGGGTGCTCGCGGCCACGATGTTCCGCCTAAGTGCACTTCGTCGTCGGTATCGAGGGGTGCGGCCGTCTACTAAAGTTTCCGACGAGCATTCGATCGAGATGTCGGGAATCTTGTTGAATTGCCCGACTGATTATTGGAAAGTGTTTTCAATATCAAGACTAAAATGCGGGGTTTATAATTGTTAGGCATGTGATGTCTAAGGAATTCATATTGTTAGGCATGAAATCCGCAATATGAGATATTACGGGTTTATGATGTCTAAGGTGGTTGCGGATTCCAACTGTTGCAGTTTTCATTTTCTTTTCTGTGACCGTAAGTGTAATATGTGGTGTATCGCCGGTTTCGTTGCTATACGTCAACGACAATTGGGATACGCATATTTACTTACGTTGATGACATGTGATGTTATGTGTTGCTGGATATGTTATATTGGATCGTCGTGTTTGAATAGCCGGGTTTTTTTTATGTGAGATGAGTGTTTTTTATTTTCATTCATGTAAAAACTTGTATGTAATATTCTTTTATTGGGGCACTTCCGGGTTGAGGAAGATGTCACCGTTGATGTATATTATTTACTTTTCCGCATTAGGACTGACCCAAGGAGGAGAGCACAAGTAACCGGGTTCTAGGGTCCAGTGGGAGACCATCTCGAGGAGTCGAGTCCGGGTCTCCTAATTCTAGAATTGGTAGGGTTGCTTGCCGCTCTCGTAGGGGTCTAGGGATGTGGGTTTGGCTATTCATCACGACCGTGGAATCCGTGTTTTATACAGGCTCGAAATATAACACGAACATCCTAGTATATCCAATATTTCATATGTTGTTTTCTGCTGCGATATCTGTGATGTGATCATTTGATATGATGAGATAGATACTATATATAGTATATATGATATATTATATAGACATTGCTTATGTTTTACACCCGCGCTAGCCCTGCCCTGCTCTGCCGTTAGTTACCTAACCTAACGGTGCATGACGGGACATCGAGGCGAATGCGGATGGCATAAGCGTACGTTGTATTTATCTATGATGTTTAGGTGACTTAAATGATGGGACATTCATTAATGAGATTAATGAAAGAAAATAAACCTAGAAGATGTTGTGGAATCGAATTTCAAAAATTGGGTAGCTCTAGTTATTGCTTTGCATAGCGGTATTCATTGTAGAAAATCCAGCACCTCATTCGACGAGAAAAGAGCCAAGATCCCTTCATCGGGAGTGACCACTTTAGCAATAACTAGCAGATGCTACAACCCTCAGTTTTGTCTTTTGATTGCTTTTCTAGTTCTTGCTTTGCATAGTGGTATTGTGAATATCCTGCACCTCATTCGACGAGGAAAGAGCCGAGATCCCTTCACCGGGAGTGACCTCTTTAGCGAAACTAGCAAAAGCCTAAAAAACACACCATTTAAAATCATTTGATTCTGCAACGAGATCAAGTTCAAAGCATTAAAGGTTTTCTTAAAAACCATCCGCAACCCTCCGTCATTTTAGGAAGTAGAGTACTTAGTATTCGTGCTACGTTTGTTGACCTTAGCCAAGGCGTAGTGTGCGGTAGCTAAGTGATGTCTTCCTACACTATATATGATGCGATTAGTTAGGACAGTCATGTGACTTTGTTGACCTTAGCCAAGGGTCATGTGGGTGGGTCTAATTAATCAAGAAATGATGGGTAGAACTTGACTAGTGATTATGATTTGTTGACCATAGCCAAGGTCATAAGTGCTAGGGGTAAAAATCATTATCGGGAGTTTCAAGTGTTGAAATTTGCAATGAGATTGCATACCTTCTGTGACATAGTTGGATCCTGATACCCACTGCGAGTAATTGTTACTCCTAGGAGAGTTTTGCACTTTACAATTAGCCGATCAAGTAGGTGTCTAGAAAGGTGTCAACGGGGTTACGCCCATGGGAAAACGAGGTTTATTTTAATTAGGTCCATGCGAAAGCACGAGAACCTCCCTCAAAGTACCGGCACTGGCCTGGCTGAAAGATTGGAGAACTTGTAGGGTGTAATTAATTCCGTCTAGTCTTTCCTTTTAAGGTTTGTAAGAAGATTTGATAAAAACAGTAGGAGCTATCCTCATTAGATAAAATATATATAACCAATCTAATCTTGCAAGAGCGCACGCAGAGTGTTTTCTTCTCTCTCTCTCTCCAGGTAACGACCATGTTACGCCTTAATCAAGATAATAATTTGGATGTATTGACCAAACCCGCTTGTTATACTGAGCTGGGGAACATTGGTCCCGCTCGAACTTATAATTGTTATAAGACCGAGTAGGAAATAGGGGAATACAAGGATTCCCATGCCGCCAAAACGAAGAAAGTGAATGATGATGCATCTTCTTCGGGTGTGTTCATTACCAAGAACTGTTTCTCAGTATCCTTTACTTTCTGGGTATAAGATACCGGATCAGGATCCCACATATGTAATCTGTTACATGGGCTACAGATAGGTAGAGAACTGAGAACGGGTGATAAATTTCAAGAGTTAGAAATGGTGCAATTGTTGCAAGCCAAGCAGTTGGCAGTTATCACCCTGTATTACAAAAATACATTGATTCTGAACAAATGTTATTAGATACCGAACCTGATATGCAACATTATATCAGTCTCTTTATTTACTAAAGAAAGATATAATTTTGTATTGTTGGATAATGTTTTGAACATTTCCTATATCAAGAGTTGATCGGTTCAGGCACGTTATCTAAAAGCATAAACGTTCTAAATCAAACCACCGTTCTTAACGTACAGAACACACACAAGAGAAAGAGTTCATAAATGAACGAATTCTTCTTGAGGCATTGTAGACTAGGTCATATCAAATCGACCTGACTAGCTAAGTTACATTAAGATGCATATTTAAATCAGTTTGAATTTACATCTTGTGAAACTTGCCAATCATGTCACAAAGATAAAATGATCATAGCTCCGTTTACTGGAAATGGAGAAAGAGTTAGTAAACTCTTGGGACAGATACATGATGATGTATAAAAGTCTCCAGTCTACAATTGCCAGGACCGGTTCTTTGTACTTCCTTACATTCACTGATGATCTCTCAAGATTCGGGCACATGTTCCTGTTGAAACACATGTCTGAACCGTCTGAGAAATTCAAAGAATATAAGTCAGAAGTAGAGAACCAATACAGGTATAAGTACTATGTCCTTTGATGTGATCAGGGAGGAGAATACTTAGGCATGGAGATCCTGGACTATTCTAAAGGAAAATGAGATTCTCTCTCAGCATTACTCCTCCGTATACACCACAGCTCTACGGTGTATCGGGACGGAGCAATCACACCCTATTAAATATGGTACGCTCTATGACGAGTACTACTGAGTTACCAGTTTCCTTTGGGGGTTATGCACTTATGAAGCTGCATACCTATTGAATGAGGATTCAATAGTTCCCGACGAACCTCAGCCACTCCGCCGATCTGGTAGGGTTCCTCATCCGCCTGAGAGATACTTCGGTTTCTCGATGACAGTAGGAGCGAGGATTGCATCATATGATGATGACCCAACTAGCTTCGAGCAGGCCATCAAGAGTAGGGACTCTGTAAGAATGGCTGGATGCTAAGCGATCTGAGATGGAATCTATGTACACCAACAAAGTATGGACTTTGGTTGCTATATCTGAAGGGTTAAATCCCCATCAGGAGCAAGTATATCTTAAGAAGATTACTTGGTGTAGATGAAAAAGTTAAGACTTTCAAAGCTAGACTTGTTAAAGGTTCTCGTCATCGACCAGGCGTGGATAGTGATGAAACCTTTTCCAGTGGCTGTGCTTAAGTCTATCCGAATCCTACTTTCCATTGCAACATACCATGACTACGATATCTGGTGGTTGGGTGTCATGACTGCTTTTCTAAATATTGATTTAGAAGAGAACGTCTATAAGTACACAGCCAGAGGGCTTCGTAGACAGTGAGAGCAGCGAAAACGTGTGCAAGATGCTTTATGGGTTAAAGCAGGCATCGCGGAGTTGGAACGTCTGTTTTGATGTGGTAGTCAAAGCGTTTGAATTCATCAAAATGGTAGATGAACCTTGTATACACAAAAAGGTAGTAGAGAGTAAGGTGGTCATCCTCGTATTGTACGTTGACGACATACTCTTGATAGGAAAAGAGTTTCTTATGCTACGCATGATCAATCTCTTCTTATCATAAGGATTCTCCATATAAGATCAAGGTGATACCTCCTAAATCCTGGGTTTTTGGATCTATGAGATAGATCTATGTGGATGTTAGGATTTTCACTAAGTGTAGTGAGATAGTATCAATCGATCGTGGGGAGAATCACTGGATAAATTCCTGGGTGATAAGGATGACTGAAGGTCAGTCGTAGGCATTTTCTTTACCCTCAGTGGAGGGGTGGTATGTTGGAAGAGTTCCAAGCTAGATACCGTGGCAAACTAGACGATAAAGGCAGGTGACATCGCTATCAAAGATGCTACCAAAGAGGCAGTCTGGATGTATATTTGTTCATGAGATGAAGTAGGTTCCTACTATTGTGTGACAATGGAGGTGTGGCTTTGGCCCAGGAACCCCGGTCCTATCAGTGACCCAGACATATTCTAGGGCAGTATCACTTGATCATAGAGATGGTTGATCTTCAGGGAGATTGAAGTTAGGAGAGTAGACTCAGAGGACAACACGGCAGATCCACTCACAAAGGCCTTTTCTCAGAGAGAGACTTTTATGGGATGGTTGAGTATGAGATACAACAACCACTACTATATGATGGTCCTAGTGCAAGTGGGAGATTGTTAGTTGTATGTATGCCCTAGGGGCCATTATTGTACATGAGATGTATATAGTAGATGCTGGGACATATATAGGGAGGACTTTCTTGGTCAACATGATAGTACGCTATCTGGTTGCTCTTTATCTTAACATGTACACTTATTGTCTCTCTGTTACATGTTGATAAAGCCCTTAGGATGTGTACTCAACTTCCAGGATTATGATGCAGATCATACTAGTGGGACCTAGGTAGTCCATGAGTACATCCTTCAATGTTCCTAGTCGTGGGAATATCGAGACGGAGCATCAATATTCCAGAGTAGACAACCATATATCTTCTCGACCCATGTGATGGGTGATTGATGTTACCATATCCATTGGTGTTTGACATCATAGAGATGGTATACGGGTGCTCAGTAGAGACTGGGTACACTGAACGGACTCGCCGAGAACTCCCAGATGGTATTATACCTCACATCAGATGGCAGTTCTCTGGTGAAACTGGTACAGCTTAGTCTGTCGACCCGAGATCGTCATAGAGTCTTATGTGTCTCCCACTGTGCTTTGATTTCTACCCTACCACGGCTCTACTGAGTCATGCAAACAGGTCGTTTTTGGATACAGTCCCGAGTCATATGGAGGCAATAAGCGATAGGAAGGGATTCATCTCTCCCGGTATTGGGGGTTGATGTTGCTCTATGCTCGACTGGCCATAACTGGAAATCCCTGGTCTGGGTTGATGTGATTTACTGGTAAGTGTTATCAGTAGTTTCACGCTCGTTATGGGCCTTACATCGTCATGACTTATCAAGCTAATGGGGTCTGACGTTTACCACCCCTAGGCGAGATATGCGACATATTAGACGAACAGACCGGACTGTACGGTAAGTGTTACTGATTGGATTCGCAGGAGTGTGAGCAGGCCTACTGTAACACTTTGAAAACTCGTTTAGGGTTATTTCGCGTTAAATAATATTGATGCGTGTTTTCATGAAAACCCGTAAAATCTTAATTTCCTTTTTATCTAGTCCAATTGAGATGAATTGGGGTTTCATATATTTAAACGGGGTTTATTATCTTTAATTTATTTTAAATTAGCTATGTGTTCTTTTAATTAGAATTATTTTCCTTAATTAATTTCCTAATGAGGATTGGTGTGCTTGCTTGCATACTTAGCATTTTGGTGGCACATACTTATTTCCTTCTCACCCTTTTAAAATTTTCATTTTCTTTTCCTTTTAAAACAAAAAGAAATTGTTTTTGAGAGAAAAGAGAGAGGTATGGTGAGCATTAATGAGGCATGGAGGCAATTAATGTGGCTTTTCTCTCTCTCTTTCTTTTTTTTCTCCCTCTCTTTTCACTTTCTTTTCTTGCTGAAATTTCCAGCAGAATACAACAGCTCCAGCAGCAACATCTCATCATCTGTTCTTTTTCTTTCATTTTTCTTGAATCCATACACAATCCTACACAAAAACCTCTCATTCTTTCACTTAAAACCTTGGAAAAATGGCTTTTTGGGGGAGTTTGGAGGCAAGTCTGTACTCTTGAGGAGAGAGCTGGAACTTTTGGGTTTTTTCTAAAGTATTTTGAAGGTATTAAACTCATATTTAACATCCCATTTCATAACTTGTTGTGTTTTAGCAAAATATCACATTTTTATGCATGTTTTGTGCTATATAAGGGGTTTTAGTGAGGTTATGTTAAAAATTAACTTTTTATGGCTTGATTAGCTTGGTAATGTGATATTAGTGTGGTTTTAGACTTGGGTTTGTTTCAGATTTCACAAAAATACCCTAATGTATCATTTTAGTGCAAAAGTGTGATTTTTTAACTTGAATTTGGGATATGTTGAATCTGCTGCTACCCGAGTTGCCTTAAATTAAAATTGTATTTACTGGGGCATACACAGTATGTATGGAGTGCACACACCAAACCCAGAAGCCCACCACCCTATCCAGGCCGCCGAAAAACACATTCTGGCCGCAAATTGCGGCCAGATGGGAGAACTGTGGGTTTGGGTTTTCATGGTTGGTGTATGCTGATATGTGGGGTTTTATGGTATATATAGTTTTATAAAACTCTTTCTGTATCAAAATCTAGAGCTAATTACCTGTTTCTCGTTTTTTAAATCTTCGCGGCACACGTGATACGTGTGTGGGTTTGGGGTGTTCTGCGTATCGCGACGCGTCGAGGTAGTTTCAGACGCTTAATCACACGTTTTAGCGTATCGCGCACACGCGCGCTTGGTTTGCGACACGGCTTTCTAGTGTGACTTTAAATGTCGTGTTTGTATGGTTTTGAGCTTATATGTGATATATTGTGTAATTCTAGGTTCGCAGGCGAGTACGACGGACGCAGCGAAGAAGGGGAAACAAGTCGTCGGCTATACTTAGCGCGAGACTACAGTGAGTAAATTTAACATCTACGGGGATATCGCCCGCATGGCGTTATGCGTCAGGACTGATAGGACCTTATAGCTACATATTGCATTACCTACATTGACTATTCATGGATACTGTAGTTGCATACCGCATTCCCTGCTATATGTATATAACTTAGAATTGATAGAGCACCGCACTATTACTAACGGTTCATGTTGCACGAGCACTAATCTGCATGTTACACACACACCGTTAGTAATTACCATGACACTCTCACTGTAGATTGCCATTATCATTATACTGTAGTTCATCTCACATATGATTAGATATGATTTTCATAGAAATTGGGAGCCGCATGATGCCTTTTGAAAAACTGAAACTATTTTAAAGAGCGGTTTCTCCCTTTTACTTATAGTACGACCTGATGTACATATCACATCGCATTTGATTTACACATTGGTGTTGGATTTCATGTGATTTCTGGTTTTGAGGACCGTGGAGTTATTTAAGAAAAGATGCACGATTTGAAAACCCGGTTCCTCGTGATATGATATTTTGGTACGTCCGCCACGCGTTTTCTAGGTGCTGAGACGTGTGCTTGAAACCCGATTCGAGGAGTTGGATGATCCGTTTGCGGGTTCGTGGTGGACCCGGTATGGTTCCCCTTGGTAAGATGATCGATGGACTTTGCCGATTGAGCCTGGAGGTAGGCGAGTCCTTACCGGTGATTGGTTGGACCTGGCAGTTATCCGGAGGGTACTGACCAGAGTCGAGAGATGGATGCGGGATGATCCGTACTGCCGGGGCCGAGGGCCGATACCGCAGACGGAGCCCGTGGGCTGATCCGGACTTACGGAGCCCGAGATATGAGGATTTGCATGTCGATGCTGGACACGATTATTTTATGATATTTTGAGTGCCGATGATGGGCACTCGTGATTCTCAGAGATTTACAGGATTTGTGGGCCGAGGAGAGTGCCGGTGCCTGAGTTTATTTGGGATTTGGGTGCAGTTTTGGGCACCGATTATTTTCCACGATTGATATTCCGTGTAGATGTTTATATTTCCTTTGCTCAGTATACATTATTGTATCTCATCCTGTAGTTATATTACCTGATAGAGCACTTGCATGATTTTTGCACATACTGCTTATCGCGCATTGATATCATCTGCTGGCATATGATAGAATAGCGCAGTACGTGCATGCTCGCGATTACCTTTATATGTTATCTCTATTCAAGAGTTGGAAACTCTCCCCTGTTGGGCCACAGTATTTGCAGGTTGCCCTTCGGAGTAGTCGCGGCAGGCTGCCTTTTTACATCTTTTGGCTACAGATACCACTACAGCTGGTGTGAGAGATATTTTGCTATTAGGTGGGTTGTGGTATCTGGTTACTTTTATTGTACATACTTTTGTATCTAGTATTCTCCATCTACCATATATGTACTTGACTTAGAGACTGTGTGAGGACAATGATGTATATTATTTGTATTCTGGTGTCGAGCTCGTGGGAGCCGACTGTATTTATGCATCTTATTATTCTGTGATGTCTTACTTATTGCTCATTCTTCGCTACGGCGTCGTATATTACTCTTGTGATGTTGTTTTCCGCCGTTGGGCGTGATTGCTCCCGTTTGGGAATGCTTTATTTCATTATATATATCATTTCACTTATACCCTGTTTTGTACTCGATTTCGGGGTTACTTTTACAAAGGAAATGCTGCCAAAATTATTATAAGGATAACTTAACTTTAAAAAGAAATTTATTGAACTATTTAAGGTTTTCTAAATGTTTTAATTGAATGTTTTCGACACTTACTACTTTTAAATGGTTTTGATTTCTAGGTTCGGCTTACTTAGTCGCGCTACGCCTTTAGACGTTGCGTGGTTAAGTGCCGGTCATGAGTCGAAATATTCGGGTCATGACAAAGTTGGTATCAAAGCGTTGGTTTTACCTTTTGGAGTGTAGGATGATCTTGGTATGATGGAGTAGGTAGCTGAAGCAGAGTGGCGTAGCGTGTGTATGTTCCGCGGTATACTCTCGACACAGTACTCCGCCAAAGCGACCTTAGGACTTATTTATTTAAATTACTTCTTGAGTATATACATTCTTGCGATTCGATTTTTGCATCCTTATCGAATCCTATTTTCCTTTCAGCCATTATGCCGCCAAAGACTACTAGGGCGCAGAGAGCGGCCGCGAGGGCCGAGATTCGAGTTGACTCGTCCGAGACGAGGACTGATCCGGGTAGTACACCGGTTGTGCCCGAACAGGCTGTTCCTCCCGTGACAGATCAGATTGCCATGTTAGGGGCTGGTATGCAGGAGATGCGCCAGATGATGGGATCTCTAGTTGAGACACTTTGAGCGCAGCGGCCAGAGGTAGTTCCAACCGTTGCAGAGACCGCGGTGGTACCCACAGTACAGGAAGTTGCCCCTACAGTTACAGAGGTCATCTCCGTACCGCTATCAGAGTTTATGAGGCTGAAGCCTCCGGTCTTCACAGGCACCGATGCAGCCGAAGACCCACAGTCTTTCATTGATAGGATGGCTCGGATATGCCGTTCCCTCAGATGCACAGATGCGAGATGGGTTGAGTTCGCGAGCTTTCGCCTGGAAGGTCTTGCGCAGAAATGGTGCGAATCAGTTGAGAAGGGCAGAGCAACAGGTCTTCCTCCTATGACCTGGACAGAGTTCGTGGCGCTATTCCTTGCCCTCTTTCTTCCACTGAGCGTCAGAGATACTAGAGCACACAAGTTCGAGTCCTTACGCCAGACTCCGGAGATGTCAGTGGCAGAGTATGATGTGCTGTTTACAGAGCTATCTATCTATGCCCCGTATTTAGTAGCTACTGAGGAGTTACGAGTCAAGAGATTTTTCCGAGGCTTGCTTACACCACTGTTCCTTGCGATTAGCGCGCAACATTACGAGACATATGCAGCAGCGGTAGACGCAACCCTATTAGTCGAGGAGCGCCTTGCTGAGACTTCGGTTGTTCCAGACCCGAAGAGAGTTCGTACTGGTATATCATCACGGAGACAGACATTCAGACGCCGCGACAGGTATCGTTCCGGTACGGGGAGTGGCAGAGATTCGGGACGAGGCCAAATGTTTAGTTCGTATCCACGGGAGAGTCAGCAGTCATCACGGGGTTGCTATAGATGCGGCAGTCTACTTCACCTCGTCCAAGATTGTCCTGAGATACACCGGAGGGAGACAGCAGCACCGCACGTCACCTTACCACCTTCACCACCCCAGAGGGCGTTGCCTGTTGTTCCTACTGTTACTCCGCGTCAGACTCATACACAGAGAGGTCGTGGGCGTGGAGGATTTGCTCAGAGAGGACGGGGCGACCGAGGCAGAGGACAGTCGGTCACAGGTGGAGGACAGGCACGAGTTTTTGCTTTGACGCATCAGGACACGCAGGCGTCCAATGCGGTGGTCTCAGGTATCCTTCCAGTATGTTCTGTTGATGCACACGTGTTGTTCGATCCCTGATCCACGCACTTGTACGTATCCACACACTTTGTGCCGAGTTTGGGTAGAGAGTCCGGTTTGCTTGATCAGCCGCTTGTTGTGACCACTCTTGTGGGGGAGTCTTTTGTTGCTAGGCACGTGTTCCGATCCTGTACCGTATGTATTGGCGAGAGAGAGTTGCCTGTCGACTTGATCCTTCTTGAGATGTTGGACTTCGACGTTCTTTTGGGCATGGATTGGTTAGCCACGTGCTATGCTTCTGTGGACTGCCGTAACAAGACAGTTAGATTTTGTTTTCCCGGCGAGTCAGTTTTTGTTGTGTTGGGGGACCGTGGTACCGCCCCTCACAGTGTGATTTCTTCTTTTCGCGCTGGACAGCTTTTGAGGAAGGGATGTCAGGGATTTCTCGCCTATGTTTGCGATACTAGCGCTACAGAGGTTCCGTTGGATCGGGTTCCGGTTGTTAGCGAGTTTCCTGATGTGTTCCCTGACGAGCTTCCTAGGCTACCGCCCGAGCGTGACATTTCTTTCTATATTGATTTGGTTCCTGGCGCGGGGCCTATTTCTATACCGCATTATCGGATGGCCCCGGCGGAACTTAGAGAATTGAAGGGCCAGTTGCAAGATTTGCTGGATAAAGGAATTATTCGACCCAGTGTTTCTCCTTGGGGTACTCCGGTCCTGTTTGTTAAGAAGAAGGACGGCAGTTTGCGTTTGTGTATCGACTATAGCCAGCTGAACAAGGTTACAGTGTGGAACAGGTATCCTTTGCCACGCATCGACGACTCAGCTTCAGGGGGAAGGATACTTTTCGAGGATCGATTTATGATCAGGCTACCATCAATTGCGGGTTCGACAGGAGGACATACTGAGGACAGCTTTCCGCACGCGCTACGGCCATTATGAGTTTTTGGTGATGTCGTTCGGACTCACCAATACGCCAGCAGCATTAATGGACTTGATGAACCGTATTTTCCGGCCATATCTTGATTTGTTCATCATTGTATTCATTGACGATATTCTGGTGTATTCCCGGAGCAGAGACGAGCACGAGCAGCACCTGCGGATTACACTGCAGACCTTGAGGGAGCATAAGCTTTTCGCGAAATTCTCCAAGTGTGCTTTCTGGCTGGACAGCGTAGACTTCTTGGGGCATGTGATTTCACGAGACGGTATATGTGTAGACCCGAGGAAGATCGAGGCCGTTCGGAGTTGGCCCAGACCCACATCAGTTACGGAGATTCACAGCTTTTTAGGGCTGGCCGGCTACTACAGGCGATTCGTACAGGACTTCTCCCGTATTGCTACACCTTTGACCAGGTTGACCCGGAAGGGAGTTCCTTTTGTTTGGACGGAGGAGTGTGAGCACAGTTTTCAGCAGTTACGGGCTCTACTGACTACGGCGCCAGTGTTATCATTGCCTTCAGGGTCAGGCGGATTTGTGGTATATTGTGATGCTTCTCTAGTGGGGCTAGGGTACGTATTGATGCAGCATGACAGGATGATCGCGTATGCTTCACGGCAATTGAAGAAACATGTACAGAACTACCTCACTCACGATTTGGAGATGGCTGCAGTAGTCTTTGCACTTATGATCTGGCGACATTACCTTTACGGTGAGTCATGCCAGATATTCACTGATCATAAGAGCTTAAAGTATATATTCCAGCAGCGAGACCTGAACCTTAGACAGCGCCGATGGATGGAGTTAGTGAAGGACTACGACTGCGAGATCTTGTATCACCCGGGCAAGGCTAATGTAGTGGCGGATGCTTTGAGTAGGAGGCCCGGAGGTTGTCTTTGTTGTTTGAGCGCAGTGCAGAGGCAGTCATCGGCAGATTGGCAGATTTTATGCGACAGCCGGGTACAGTTCGAGTTTACGCCGATCGGAGGACAGATTGCGCATGTTCGTGCACGCCCACAGTTGCTTGACCGTATGCATGAGGCACAGCACAATGATGACCGTTGTTCAGAGATCATGGCACAGATGGGACATGGAAGATTTTCCGAGTTCGTGATCGATGATCAGGGGATACTACGATTTGGGACCAGATTGTGCATACCATATGCTGAGGGACCGCGGCGTGAGATTCTCGAGGAGGCACATCGATCGGTGTACAGTGTTCATCCAGGTTCGACCAAGATGTACCATGATATGAGAGATGTTTACTGGTGGGACGGAATGAAGAGGGACATCGCAGATTTCATGTCGAGATGCCTGACTTGTCAGCTGTTGCGCCACGGCAGCGCCCCGGCCGTCTATCCGAGGCCAAAATGCGGAATCAAAATTTTTCCTTACTTGGAAACCGGTGCTACCGCGGACAATGAAAACCCGGATCGTAACCATTAACCTAAACTAGCTAACAAGAGATGGGAAGAGAAGTATACCGAGTGATCCGAGTCCTCCGGTCTTCTCGTCATCGTCCCGATCTCCCGCGGAAAGTCTTGTCTCCATATCGTCGCCTCCTCGCCGGAAGGGCACCACATCGCCTGCGTCTTTTACGGGCTCCCGCCTCAATACGGAGGCAACTCGAGCGCGAAGTAGGCTAGCCGACGCGTCCAAGATTTGCTGTAGAATGTAGTGTAGATGATGCTTGTCTCATTTGGGGTAAGTAGTTGCCATGATGGAGGAATCAAAGAATGAACTATGAAGAGATGTGTGGAATCATTTTTCTAGCAAAGGAATAATGAAAATGAGATGAAGATTTCATTCTACAAAATGAATCCCCTCATAATCCCTCAAGTGGCCGGCCACACAAGAAAGGGGTGGGTTTCAACAAGGGAGGTGAGTGTAGGAGATCAAAGAGGTGACCACATCAAAAGCAAGGAAACATCAACCATACTTAACACTCCATACCCTTTCAAATCACAATTAATGCACCATCATGGATGAAAGATGCTAAACATATCATAATGAATATATTTGCAAGAAAACCCCTCCACAAATGTTATTTGCACAATTGCAAATAACCCCCTCCATCGGAAAAGTCCGGCCGGGAAAGATCAAACGAAAACCGGCCGGAACGGAATGCAAACTGGCAACTCCAGAAAATTGGTCCCGTAATAAATTACAGGAAAACCCTAATACTGTGCATACACACCCGCATCTGTATTCCGACCGGATACAAATGCAATGAGACAAAATCTACACTGTACTAAAACTAGGATCCGGCTTAAACCAAAGTCGGCTAGTTAAATCCGTTCGATCCTGATCCGTGCAATACCGCACGTATCTGATCGAACGCTGCCATATAACCATACGGCCTCTAGTACAAACCGTCCGATCCTGATCCGTGCAATACCGCACGTATCTGATCGGATCCTGCCATATCTCCATACGGCCTCTACAGCGTTTCGCCCGAAAGCTTGAGTAACTGAAAGTGTGGTGGACTCTAAAGACTCATCAATACTATGGCTGTGGATTTAACCACTAGCACGTCAGAGGTATTAGCCAATACGTGACGGGCCACCAGCTATTGACCAAAAGGGACGTCGATGAGCGAACTCATCCTGACACCCCATTGAGCCTGTCAGTGACAATATCCGTACAGTCCGGTCCGTTCGTCTATGAGCATCGCATGTCGGGCCTAGGGGGTTGGTAAAAGTCAAACCCCCAAAAGCGGTACAAGTCGTGTCGGAGTGTAGCCCAGAACTCACTGAGATACTACTGGAATACCTACCAGTAAATCTCCTGCCTCGGCCGAGGGCTTTGCGTAATGGCTCTCCTAGACACAGCGCGACCTCACCTCCAATACCGGGAGAGACGAACCCCTGAAGATCCGCTCACTGCCTCCATGTGGCTCGGGACTGTACCCAACTAAAACCTGTTTGCACGACTCCTTTGAGCCGTGGTAGGGTAGTAATCAAAGCACAGTGGGAACTCACACGAGACAAATGACGATCTCAGGTCGATGAACTAACCTGTACACATGTCACCAGGGAACTGCTATCTGACGTCTGGTATAAGACCAACTAGCAAGTTCCCGGCGAGTCCTGTCCGGTGTACTCATAACCCAATGAGCACCTGTATACATCTTATGTGAACCAACTGACACCAGTGGCTTGTGAGACCGGCCACCGCCCCTCGTCGGGGTCTCGACTGTATACACTAGTCTACTAATGGAGTATCGATGCCCTATCTCGAAACTCCTACGACTAGGGACCTTTTAAGGATGTGCTTATAGACTACCAGCTCCCACGTATATGATCGCCATCAAACTGCTGGTAGTCAAGAAAGAATCCTAGGGGCTCTATCAACGTGTAATAGCGACATGTCAGGTCACCTAAAGCAGTACACGATGATAAAGATAAACCAGATAGCATACTATCATCTCGAGTAAGACTGTACTACTGGGATAGGTCCTCCCTCAATCATTGCAATCACGTGCCTGTGATCCAATAACTGACTCTGAGGGCACTATCTCCAACAATCTCCCACTTGCACTCAAGGCTAATTATTGTGATGCCGCATACTCACAGCCCGTGTGATACCGAACACCCAACTCCTCTACTAGTCAGTCTCACAAAGCTCGTTTGCGAAACTATTGCGTTCGAGGAATAGCCTCAGTGAGTGGATCCGCTGTGATGTTTCTTTCTATGTCTCTCTATATCTCAAGTTCGCGGAGAAAGCCATCTCCCGAAATGAGCAATACCTGTCTTGGAATGTCTGGATGTCTGATGGGACTTAGCTCATAAATGAACTCCAAATCCAAACTTCTTAGACTGTATCGTCAACTGAACTTAATCAGTATCCTGCGCCATGTCACCCTCGGTATTGCCTTGGACCATCTGTCCAAAATACTGCCCCTTCGTCAGAAGGAAAACTATAACTCTGACAGCCACTCTGCCATCCATGTCACCTTGGAAGCCTGAAGTGATAACCGTCTCCTAAAAGAGGCTGTCGTTATCACATCCCTAGAACACGCACTTATGTCCTAAAACTGCTTCCGATTGTTTTTCCAGGATTGGATTAATATCAACTTATTGCATCTACTGCATGAACAACATCTGGTGTGGTACTTGACATCTCATGATTGACTCAATTGCCTAAGCAAGTGATCTGTCAATCATGCGTATCCCTCTCCCCTTTAGTCTGTAAGACACCTTTAGAGAGGGTGACTCCATTACCTGCAGGTGTACTACCGTGCCAGGAGTCGTCCATTCTAAATACTCATAGAATGCTGTCAAGGTACCCAGATTAGGAAACCACCCAAATCTAGATCTAAAACCATAGATCTAGTAAGCAGAATGTCTGAAATAATATCCAAGTCCTGTGTGGAGAAACCACTGTGTGACAACCAAAGTATAACCGACGTAGTATAGGTGTTTCCTTTCCTACTCTGTGTATGTCATCCAAAACCAGGATATCACACCCTACTACCTTCTTAACAGATCCATCCCCTATTCTGATGACGTCAAACCTATGACTGGCATGTCAGAAATAGATGATCTATCTCCGCTATATCTGCTTTAGTCTATAAATAGACATAAGCCAACTGTCCACCAATGCTTCCGCTGCTCCCACTGACTACGACAACCCTCTGGCAGAGTCATATACACGTACACTTCTGAAGCTAGTTCAGAACGACGCTATACTCATCCTCCTGCCGGGTCTCGCGGCCTGGAACAACAGCAATGGCAAGTGTGGGTAAACAAGAACTTCCCTGTCACCGTCCTTGAGGCTACCGGAGTACCTCTCGGGTGCCTGAAGTTACCCACCGTATCTGCGGAGTGGCCAATGGAATGTCAAGCCAGATTGAATCTTTAGGTTCCTTATCAAATCTTCTGTAATCGTTTGCGGTTCTGGAATCACTTCTAGTTCTACCATACTCCCACTACTGTTTTTGAAAAAAAATCCATTTTTAATAAAACTGTGGCGAGTCTAGAACAATATTTCTATTGATCTGCCAGATGGTAGAAAGTCAACCCTCGTCATAGCCTGGGTCAACCCACAAACAACCATTACAGAAACGTGCCTTGAGTTGTCCAGTGTCTGGTTTTAATCATAAGCCGGACAACTCCCCGTACCTTAACAATGTCTAGATTTGAACTGTTCTATATCCAATATAGAAACAGAGGCACTGATTTAATTGAACCAGATTCAAATCATGCAGCTGTCTCCAATGCATGTCAACTAAATGGAAGGAGGCCGATCAGCGTTACTCAACTTAGGAATGTTTCCAATTATGAGTAACCTGAAAGAGAAGCTAGTTCTCTTAATCATTACTATCAACTGAATACCATACACAAGTATCCACATCTTGGATCACTTTGAAGAATCCCGATACTTGCTACACCTGGTTCTCTACTCTATTCAAATACCTATAACTCCTCAAAACTTAGACCCTGTGTTTCTACGAAACACATGTCTAACAACTAGAGAAGTTAAAAGTAAACAGAATATAGTATGAGGACCAACCCCTCTGTCCTAATGGACACTGGACAACATACAATACTCTGTATAAGTCCGATGAGTCTAACAACTCTTTCACTGTGCGTCGTAGGTTGAAAACTGTACTTATGGTTAAGAAGAATTACACCGCTGTTTAATGCTCCTTACCTAACCATCCAATGATATAGGTAAATGTCATCGACATAACTTCAAAAGGTATATCTCACTCTATAAAAATAGACGTACAGATATATCAATTTGAAATTGGTGCATAGCCACGGATATTCAAAACCAAATATTTGCCGACCGGCAAACAACCCAGGTGATACTACTGGAATGTAGCCCAGAACGCACTGAGTAACTGAAAGTGTGGTGGACTCTAAAGACTCATCAATACTATGGCTGTGGATTTAACCACTAGCACGTCAGAGGTATTAGCCAATACGTGACGGGCCACCAGCTATTGACCAAAAGGGACGTCGATGAGCGAACTCATCCTGACACCCCACTGAGCCTGTCAGTGACAATATCCGTACAGTCCGGTCCGTTCGTCTATGAGCATCGCATGTCGGGCCTAGGGGGTTGGTAAAAGTCAAACCCCCAAAAGCGGTACAAGTCGTGTCGGAGTGTAGCCCAGGTGATACTACTGGAATGTAGCCCAGAACGCACTGAGTAACCCAGGTGATTTCCTCAAATATCACCGATTACAACGAATCCCGATATAATGAGGATGATCACCTTATTCCCAATAACTTACTCCCACTCATCATCTGTAAAACCATACAGATGTGAGAATCAAACTTGGTAAATACATACCCTGGAGCAAGTGTCTAATCGGGAAATCAGTTTTCTTTTAACAGTACACAGCTGAACTGAAACATTGAAATGTTTCGAAGGGGTATTCAGGTATTCTTAGTAATGCCTCTTCCATTATCCAGATTCATAACTATAACTGTATAATTCTTTGCCACCTCTCCAAATCCCTTTATATGTCTTTAGTCATTACCTTCTGCACACCCCTTAGGCCAAATGGTTTTCTTCCTTCCCTACCGTTCGGCACCAGCCTATGGTTTGGAAGAAGACTATCCAATAAGCATAAAAGGTGTACTGTCCAAATCCTAGGAGCACTCGCAAAGCAAGAGAAGGTGAAGATAAAAGACAACCGAATAAACTGTATTCTTATTTCTCCTAGACCAGAATCCATCCCCGAACTGGAACAAGTTCCTTTCGAGTTCGTATATAACCATACGATGGAGTATCCAATAAACTCTGGATCTTCGTAGTGATACGGAGTGTCCTGGAGAAATACAAAGGTGATTTAGGATTGGCGAAGAAATACTTGGTTCGGTCGTGAATAGCAGTCGCAATTTACTTTGCCCTCTTACTAATCCCTTGCTTTGGCTTAACTCAATACCTTCTGCACACCATCGTTATGCTAATTGGTTTTCTTCATTCCCTACCGGTCGGCACCAGCCTAAGGTTTGGAAGAAGACTATCCAATTTGCATAATAGGTGTACTATCTCCTAAACCAAGGAGTACTCGCAATGAGAGAAGGTGAAAAGAAAAGACAACTGAATAATCCTATTCGTTTTCTCCAGAACCAGAAACCATCCTCGAAGTCCTTCGAGTTCGTATATAACCATACGATGGTTTTGTCCAATGGAAGTGGACGTTCGTAGCAATACGGGGTGTCCTGGAGAAAAGGGTAAAAGTAGGAGTGGCAATGAGGTCTGTAACTCTGACAATCCAAAAGCCTGTGTTAAGAAGGTTCGGTCAACTTGGTCACTGAGTCATAGTCCAGGGTCGGGTCAATGGTCGCTGCCAAAGAGAGAGAGAAAAGAAACACTCAGCGTGCACTCTAACCTAGATCAGAATGGTTACCAATTTATCTAATCAGGAAACCTCCCACTGTACCTCAAATTCTCCTCCAAACCTGAAAGAAGAATTAGTCGGGGTCACCCGAGGAGTAAACTAACTCATCAGTGGGAATCAGGATCCAACTATCATCGCATGATAACTTGACGGAATCCACTCAAGTCATCACACTCCAGAAGGTGTGCGCATGCCTGGCAAGTTTCAGTTCTTTTGAAACTCCCGATGTGATTTTTTTTTTACCCCAAGCGTTCTATGACCTTGACTAGGTCAACAAACCATAAACCGCCAGTCAAGTTCAACCCGTCATTATTCTGGATTGCATTAAACCCACCCATACGTGCCCTTGACTAGGTCAACAAGGCCGCACGACTGTCTTAACCTATCCCACTTATGCAACAAACAAGTACCACTCAGCTACCGAACACTACGTCTTGACTAGGTCAACAAACGCAGCACGAATACTAAATAATACCTGTAGGAAATGACGGAGGGCTACGGCTGGTTTTTGGCGAAAAAACCTTTAACGTAATGAACTTGATATCGTTGAAGGAACTGCATAGCCTTTTATAAAAATATAGTGACGAAAACCTTTACTAAAGAGGTCACTCCCGGTGAAGGGATCTCGGCTCTTTCCCCGTAGAATGAGGTGCAGGATATTCCAACTGAATACCACGATGCAAAGCAAAAGTAATCGGCTATAGTGAAGTTAATGCCCTGACACAAACTTCTGTCCAAGGGGTCACTCCCGGTGAAAGGATCTCGGCCCTTGCCTCGTCGACTGAGGAGCAGGATATTTCAAATGAATACCACGATGCAAAACAAAAGTAAGCGTCCTTGCAATAACAGCTTTTTGAAAAATGTTCCAACAACATCAGAATAGGTTTGTTTATCTTGCATTGATCCGAATCAACGCAGTCCCATCAATTGATCACATCACAAAGAACGAAAATATACTGATGTACGTATATGTCATCCGCATTCGCCACTGGGTCCCGTCATTACCCGTTAGGTTAGCTAACTAACGACAGAGCGGGGACTGGACTAGCGCGGATGTAAAACATATACAACATCTACTAATATATATACCAATATATTATATTCGCTCAAGGCGTGATAAAAAGCAACATCACAGAAATGTACAGCATCACAGAACAATACAGATATCTGGAAGCCCCGGGTTTCACAGAGCCGCTGCTGAAACCCGACGTTCCCCTGGTCGTGTGGATAGCCTGTGCAATGAAAACCTAGACCCCTACGGACGCTGCAAGTCACCCGCCAAAACCTGAAGCGAGGCAGCCCCCTTCAGCACCGTGAATAGACCACCCAGCACTTCATGGAATCCGGTAACTTGGGCACCCCTCCTGGGTCAACCTGTACCCCCTACGAGTGCGGCGAATAGCCCGCCAATCCTAGAGTGAAGCCCCCTCCGTCTCAATGCCATGAGATGCGGGCCCGTTGCCCTCTAGAACCCGGCTATCCGTGCACCCCTCCGCGGGGTAATCCTAGTACAGAAAGCAAAATATACATACAACGGGTACATCGACCGCAACCAGGTCGTGCCCCAAAAGAATAATACAAACAGGCAGTGACGGCAGTCCACATGTCGGACGCTCGCCCCGCAATATCAAATGTACATAAAACAACAAAACTGTACTAGCATTGCATCCAGGCTATCCCCCATGACCGATCCGCAACAACACAGCATAAACATAGAACATCAACGTGAAAGTCACGTTCGCAAATCCGTCTAACCGGGCTATAGCAGTTAGACGGGATTTACCGATCAAGTGACATTCACGGTCGCAGATATAATGTAAATACTGTGAAATAATGTGTTTAAAATATCCGATCGATCAAACAATTAACAAGTGGGCCCCCAAGCTATACTGTAGCAGTCACAGAAAATCTGGGCCCAAATTTAATATCCAAAAACCCCTAAAATTAGCCCACAAGCCCACTGGAAAAATTGGACACAGTGACGACACCAGAGTGCGCCGGAACCGCGGCCCAAGGGGGGTTTGGCCGCGGTTCCGCGCTCAAGTAGTCGACTGAATGCGTCGAATTTTTTCAGCAGTCTTACAATTTCCAGTACATTAGTTTTATACAACCTGAAAAATTTTTAAACACCAAAAATTTTCAACAGAAAACTGATGTGAACAAAATTGTAGTTTTTTGGAATTTTGGTCGATCGGAAATGCAAAACACATTAGAACAAGCTAGGCAAGGTTAATGGCGTGGCTCTGATACCATGTTGCGCCACGGCAGCGCCCCGGCCGTCTATCCGAGGCCAAAATGCGGAATCAAAATTTTTCCTTACTTGGAAACCGGCGCTACCGCGGACAATGAAAACCCGGATCGTAACCATTAACCTAAACTAGCTAACAAGAGATGGGAAGAGAAGTATACCGAGTGATCCGAGTCCTCCGGTCTTCTCGTCATCGTCCCGATCTCCCGCGGAAAGTCTTGTCTCCATATCGTCGCCTCCTCGCCGGAAGGGCACCACATCGCCTGCGTCTTTTACGGGCTCCCGCCTCAATACCGAGGCAACTCGAGCGCGAAGTAGGCTAGCCGACGCGTCCAAGATTTGCTGTAGAATGTAGTGTAGATGATGCTTATCTCATTTGGGGTAAGTAGTTGCCATGATGGAGGAATCAAAGAATGAACTATGAAGAGATGTGTGGAATCATTTTTCTAGCAAAGGAATAATGAAAATGAGATGAAGATTTCACTCTACAAAATGAATCCCCTCATAATCCCTCAAGTGGCCGGCCACACAAGAAAGGGGTGGGTTTCAACAAGGGAGGTGAGTGTAGGAGATCAAAGAGGTGACCACATCAAAAGCAAGGAAACATCAACCATACTTAACACTCCATACCCTTTCAAATCACAATTAATGCACCATCATGGATGAAAGATGCTAAACATATCATAATGAATATATTTGCAAGAAAACCCCTCCACAAATGTTATTTGCACAATTGCAAATAACCCCCTCCATCGGAAAAGTCCGGCCGGGAAAGAACAAACGAAAACCGGCCGGAACAGAATTCAAACTGGCAACTCCAGAAAACTGGTCCCGTAATAAATTACAGGAAAACCCCAATACTGTGCATACACACCCGCATCTGTATTCTGACCGGATACAAATGCAATGAGACAAAATCTACACTGTACTAAAACTAGGATCCGGCTTAAACCAAATTCGGCTAGTTAAATCCGTTCGATCCTAATCCGTGCAATACCGCACGTATCTGATCGAACGCTGCCATATAACCATACGGCCTCTAGTACAAACCGTCCGATCCTGATCCGTGCAATACTGCACGTATCTTATCGGATCCTGCCATATCTCCATACGGCCTCTACAGCGTTTCGCCCGAAAGCTTGAGTAACTAAAAGTGTGGTGGACTCTAAAGACTCGTCAATACTATGGCTGTGGATTTAACCACTAGCACGTCAGAGGTATTAGCCAATACGTGACGGGCCACCAGCTATTGACCAAAAGGGACGTCGATGAGCGAACTCATCCTGACACCTCACTGAGCCTGTCAGTGACAATATCCGTACAGTCCGGTCCGTTCGTCTATGAGCATCGCATGTCGGGCCTAGGGGGTTGGTAAAAGTCATGTTAGTGTTTATGCCCTAGAAGGCCATTACTGTATCATACTAGCTTGTATATTACTTAATGGAAGCTTGGGATATTCACATGTATATAACAGTCTTGCTAAACATGGTAGTATGCTACTTGGTTTCTCTATCTTAATATGTGAGTGTACGTATTGATAGAGCTCTTAGGATCTTGCTTGTCTACCAGCGTTGTGATGGCAGTCACACTAGTGGGGGCTGGGTAGTCTACAAGCACATCCTTATTCAGGTCCCTGGTCGTTGGATTATCGAGACAGAGCATCGATACTCCGGAGTAGACTGGTATGTACGCTTCTCATCCCAGTTGGGGAGATGGTCTGTCCCACAGCCGTCAGTACGTCGTATTGGAGATAGTATACAGGTGCTCGTTAGGTTACGGGTACACCGGACAGGACTCACAGGGAACTGTTGGTTGGTTTGATACCAGTCGTCAGTAAACAGTTCCCAGGTGACATGAGTACAGCGTAGTCCGCAGACTTGACACTGCTACTTCGCCTCGAGTGTGTCCCACTGTTCTTAGATTGCTACCCTACCACGGCTCAAAGGAGTCGTGCAAACAGGTGGCAGTTGGGTGCAGTCCCGAGCACTTGGAGGCAGTGGCGGTTAGACAGGATTCGTCCCTCCCGGTATTGGGAGTAGATATCGTGCTGTGTCAGAAAGCCATTACGCGAAGTCCCTGGCCAGGGCAAGCGAGATTTGCTGGTAGGTTCCAGTAGTTTCTCAGGGTGTAATGGGCTTCCCTCCGACACGACTTATACCGCTATTAGGGGACTGACGCTTGCAGCCCCCCTAGGCCCGATATGCGATAGTCTTGGACGAACGGACCGGACTGTATGGAGATTGTCACATCAGACTCAGTAGGAGTTCGGATGGGTTTTCTCATCGGCCTTCTTATCGACAACTACCTGGGGACCGTTACGTACAGCTAGTGCCGCTTGCGGTCTGTGGTTAAACCCACTGCCAGCGTAGTAGTCGAGTCTCTAGAGTCCCACACAGAGAGTTTCCTACTCCAGGCGAAACGATATAGAGGTTGCATGGTTTTGTGACAAAGGGTTCGGACACATACCTGCGTTTACGCACGTACGACTTTCGGACAGTTTTTACCAGTCGGCTTTGGTTTAAGCCAGTTACTGGTATCCGGTTATTGGATTTTTACAGTCTAAAGTTTTTCCGTATTTTTGCGGATCGGAGGGGCGTTCTCGTAATTGTACGAGAAGCTTCTAGAAGATGTGACTAAGGAGGTTACTTTGGATGAGGTTGTGAGTCATGGTGGTGATTCATTCATTTCATTAATGCACATTTATTGCTTAATGACTCATGCTAATGAATCACCACTAGATATTTTATGAAGCATGCTTATTCATTTCATTTATTCATTATTCTTAAAAAAAGAATGCTTCATAATATATTATGATACACTCTCTCTCTTCTCTCATTATCTTATCTCATATTCTTTCTCCTCAAGCTATCATCTTCAAACCCTAATCCTTACACCTCATGAGTTGAGATCAAAGGATTAGTTAGACTAAACAATCCATAACCTTCACTCTACATCATCCTTTCATCTTTGATTAGCAATCAAAGTTGATTAGTTACCTCAAGTTAGAGGTTTAGCTTGGAGTTTCGCTCTCGGGTGGATCGTCTACTACCTAGAGAAGGCCGAGGAGAACAAAGGAGGACACAAAGACGAAGGACTAGTTTCGATAGGTATAATCCCTAATCACAAGTGATAAGAAAATCTTTGTGTACGGTTATTTATAGTTTAGCTTCGATTTAAGCGGTTAGTCGATGTTCGTTCTTTAAACTTGATTGTTTTTGAAAATTCCGCCTCCCCATAAGTACTGGGGTGTACTACATCGACTTACAGTGGTATCAGAGCCTCGCTAAACACTAAATAACTTAATCGCAAATTTGTACGAATTTCGAACGGAAAAACGAAACCGGAAAACCCTAAAAAATGCTAGTTTCTGTCGAATTTAAAACGATGTCAGAAAATTTTTCAGGTGTGTTCAGAAAGCTAGAAAGGAGTCCAGGAGAACACCCAAGAAATTCGAGCCCATGAATCGGCAACTCGGCCGCGGAAGCGCGGCGGATCGGTGGGATCCGCCGCCCTTCCGCGGCGCTTTGGCCGAGTCATCGACTCATCTTTCTTGTGTGGGTCCCCTGTGATATTTGGGGTTTTCTGGAATATTTAATAATTGCTCAGGTTACTGTTTAACAGAGCAGATTTTGGAGCAATATTGATGTTGTTTAATCGATCGAAATTGTACAGTATTTGCGTATTGGATTATATCTGTGATTGTTTAATGTGTTCGTAAACCTCCCCCAACTGCTAGTATGTCGGTTGGCAGGGGGTTGCACATTTCTGAAATGGTTATATCTGTTTGTGCATATAAACTGTATTGGACTGTTGTGGTGTATAGCCGGGGTTAGCAATGGGTTATTGTTTAATTCATTTGTTGTAAATGTAATTTGTTGTAATATTATTTTCGCGGGGCACTTCCAGGTTGCGGTTGTAGCCACCGTTGTATTATTTCTTTTTACTGTTTTTGCTCCTAGGACTGACCCAAGGTGGGGTACACAGACTACCGGGTGGGTAGTTTGCCGTACCCGTAGGGGTCGAGGGTGGGGTAACGGCTATTCATCACAACTGTGTAATCTGTCTTTTCTTGCAGGCTCAAAAGAAATACAAATTGCTTGCAAATCCAATATTGTTTATCTGTGTTCTGGAATGAATATCATTGCGTCAGACGAATGTAAAATATCTATATTTATGATAGCTATTTAGACGCCACTTATATTTTACACCCGCGCTAGCCCAGCCCCCGCTCTGTCGTTAGTTAAGTAACCTAACGGGTGATGACGGGACCCCGTGGCGAATGCGGATGGCATAAGAGGACGTTGTATTTTCGTTGTTTTCTGCAATGATAGGTTAATGATGGGACGCATTATCAATAATGCAAAGAAAATAAACCAAAGTCGAAATCGTTGGAACAATTTAAAAGAAACCACTCGGTTATTTTTAAAACAGATATTTTTAAATGCGGAGATTTAACCACTCCTTTTAAAAAGCTATCAGGTTCCTTCGGTTATATCAAGTTCACTACGTTCACGGTTTCGCCAAAACCAGTCGTAGCCCTCCGTCATTTCTTATGAATGGTCAGTAGTATTCAAGCTATGTTTGTTTGGCCCTTAGTCAAGACATAGTGATTGGTAGCTGCTGGGGTATTCATTTGTTGCATAGATAGATGAGTTGGTTTGGGACAGTCGTATTACTTTGTTTGCCCTTAGTCAAGAGTATACGGATGGGTTCAAATCAACAGGATAATGATGGGCAGAACTTGACATGTGACTTATGATTTGTTGGCCCTTAGTCAAGATCATAAGAGCATGGGGCAAAAATCCATATCGGGAATTTCTAAAGAAACTGAAATTTGCAAAAAGATGCATACCATTTGGAGTTTGATGAATGTTGGTAAGATTCCTTCAACATTATCATACGATGATATTTGGATCCCGATCCTACTGTGAGTATATGATACTTATCAGGATATTCGTCACTTAACGATCAATGCTATAAACCTAGTAGGTGTCCAGAAAAGTGTCAGCGGGGTTACGCCCCCAGAGAAAAGAGGTTATTTAATTAAGGAACTTCGCGAAAGCGTTGGAAAACCTCCCTTGAAGTATCGACACCGGCCTGGCTGAACGGTTAAGCAAGTATTGTACGGTGAGAATAGTCTTGGCTAATTCTTCTTTTATGGTTTGAGGAAGGATTCGAAAAACAGTGGGAGCCATCCAGTTTAGATAAACTAAAAACCACTCTAAACATGCAAGAGCATCATGCTAAAGAGTTTTCTTCTCTCTCTCCTAATTGCAGCGACCCTGAAAATGACTGGACTTAAGTTACTTTTAGAGAAAAATATACTGACGGGGCCAAACTATAAAGATTGGCTGCGGAATGTCAAGATGGCTTTGACCTATGACAAACTGGGGTACGTCATCACCGCTACGGCACCTGCTGTCCCTGGTCCCAAATCCAGCAATGCGGATAAGGAAATCCGCAAAACCTGGGATTTAGATTGCGCGAGAGCCAAGTGCATCGTGCTTGCCTCGATGAACAATGAACATCAGAGGAGGCACGAGGATATGTCCCTAGATGGCATATTTCTCCATACAAAGGAACTTTATGGAGAGCAATCTCGTATAGCAAGATACGAGACCTCTAAGAAATTGTTTCGAGCGAGGTTGGCTGTCGGGTCATCGGTAGGTGAACATGTCCTACAGATGATTGGCTATATAGAAGAGCTCGCAGACCTTGGGACGACTTTGGATAATGAGCTCTATACAGACCTTGTTCTCCAGTCCCTTCCTCCCACCTACGCCCAGTTTATCCTCAACTTCAATCTTCAAGGAAAAGAAGTTGAACTTGCGGAACTCCTGAACATGTTAAGGAGTGCGGAGGGCACCTTGCAGAAGGCAAGGGAAACACCCGCTATGTTTGTTGGCGGTTCATCTTCTTCCGGGTCCAAGGCTAGGGCCAAAGGAAGGAAGAAGAAGGCCGCACCCAGACCTAGAGGAGGTGTTAGTAAGGTGGGAGGGAAGGGAAAGAAAAAGAAAGCAGTACCGATAGTTGGCCAGGATGAGTGCTTCCATTGTCATAGGAAAGGGCACTGGAAGAAGGATTGCAAGGCGTGGAACGCCAAGAACCAGGAACCGAAGCAAGCTGTGGCTTCGACTTCAGGTGTGTTTGTAATTGAGAATTGTCTGTCGATCAACTCTACTTCCTGGGTATTGGATACCGGATCAGGATCTCATATTTGCAATTCATTGCAGGCACTGAGAAACCGTAGAGTGCTGAAGGAAGGTGATATGATCCTCAGGGTTGCTAACGGAGCTAGCGTGGGAGCTGCGTCTGTCGGGGATTATCACCTAGGATTGACGAGTGGACACATTTTGGTTTTACATAACTGTTATTTTGTACCCAGCTTAACGTGTAATATCATATCAGTTTCCTTGTTATCAAATAAAGGTTATGATTTCACGTTTGTAAGAGATGTTGTCAACATCCACCTTAATCATGGTTTGATTGGGTCCGGTACATTAAATAACGGCATATATGTTTTAAACCAACTCCAAATTTTCAATGTCCAGAACACACTAAAAAGAAAGTCTCCAGATTTAAATAAAGCTTTCTTATGGCATTGTAGACTGGGTCACATCAATGAGAGAAGGTTGACTAAGTTGCATAGAGAAGGATATTTGGACTCGTTCGAATATCAATCTTATGACACTTGTCAATCCTGTCTCAAAGGAAAGATGACAAAGACTCCATTTACTGGACAAGGAGTAAGAGCGAGCGAGCTCTTAGGACTCATACACAGCGATGTATGCGGTCCAATGTCTACACATGCGAGAGGTGGTTATTCCTACTTCATTACTTTTACAGATGATTTCTCTAGGTATGGATATGTTTTCTTAATGAAGCATAAATCAGAGGCCTTTGAGAAATTCCTGGAATTCAAGAATGAAGCGGAAAACCAAACAGGCAAAAGTATTAAGACACTAAGATCTGATCGAGGTGGAGAATACTTAAGTGCCGAGTTCCTAGGTTACCTAAAAGAGAGAGGAATTCTCTCTTAGCTTACTCCTCCATACACTCCACAGCACAACGGTGTATCGGAGAGACGGAATCGAACCCTATTGGATATGGTACGATCCATGATGAGTAATGCTGAGTTACCGCGATCTTTCTGGGGTTATGCGCTAGAATCAGCGGCATATCTTTTGAACCAGGTTCCAACCAAGACTGTGCCTACCACACCATATCAGATGTGGAGTGGGAAGAAACCCTGTCTAAAACATTTTAGGACATGGGGGTGTCCAGCTTTTGTAAAAAAGCAGCATGTGGACAAGCTCGAGGCACGTTCAGTACAGTGTAACCTTGTGGGATATCCAAAGAACTCCAAGGGATATTATTTCTATTACGTAGAGGAACAAAAGGTATTTGTTTCTCGTCATGCCACCTTCTTAGAAACTGAATTTTTAGAAAATCAGAAGAGTGGGAGCGAAATAAAACTGGAAGAAATTCCAGAACCACAAGCTGCTACTGAAAGTTTGGTAGAACCAGAGGTTCAAGAAGAACAGAACATTCCCGTACCCCTCCGCAGGAGTAGTAGGCCGTCTCATCCGCCTGAGAGATACTACGGTTTTCTCATTGACGGGGATAGAGAGGATTGCATCATAGATGATGATGAACCTACTGACTTCCAGCAGGCCATCCAGAGCGGCGACTCGGTACGATGGCTAGATGCAATGCGGACCGAAATGGAGTCCATGTACACCAACAAAGTATGGACTTTGGACTTTGCTCCAGATGGGGTAAAACCCATAGGATGCAAATGGATCTTCAAGAAAAAGATTGGTGTAGATGGACAGGTGGAAACCTATAAGGCTAGACTTGTTGCAAAGGGTTTTCGTCAAAGACCTGGTTTGGACTATGACGAAACTTTTTCTCCAGTGGCTATGCTCAAATCCATTCGGGTCCTTCTTGCTATTGCTGCCTTCCATGATTATGAAATCTGGCAGATGGACGTAAAGACGGCTTTTCTGAATGGAAATTTAGAAGAGAGCGTCTATATGGATCAGCCAGAGGGTTTCAATCAGAGTGGGAGCAGCGGGAAAGTATGCAAGCTGCTTAAGTCTATTTATGGACTAAAGCAGGCATCGCGGAGTTGGAACATCTGTTTTGATGAGACAGTCAAAGAATATGACTTTATCAAAAATCCAGATGAACCGTGCATATATAGTAAAGTTGTGGCCAGAAGTGTCGTATTCCTCGTCTTGTACGTGGATGACATTCTATTGATAGGAAATGACATTCCTATGCTACAATCTGTCAAAGGATTCTTGTTACACAGGTTCTCCATGAAAGACCTGGGTGATGCCTCTTACATTCTGGGGATCCGGATCTATCGTGATAGATCCAAGAGGATGTTGGGACTTTCGCAGTCCAGGTATATCGACACTGTACTGAAAAGATTCAGTATGGAAGATTCTAAGCGCGGTAATCTACCGGCTTGTCACGGAATCACCCTCTCTAAAGAGATGTCTCCCAAGACTGATTTGGAAAGGGAACGCATGTCTATTATACCCTACGCTTCTGCGGTAGGCTCTATAATGTATGCGATGTTGTGTACCAGACCAGATGTAGCTTACGCACTGAGCGTGGTAAGCCGGTATCAGTCAGACCCAGGGGAGAAACACTGGATAGCAGTAAAGAACATTCTCAAGTACCTGAGGAGGACTAAGGAGATGTTCTTGGTTTACGGCGGAAAAGACCTCAGGTTGGAGGCCTTTGCTGATTCCGGCTTCCAGAGTGATAAGGACGATTCCAAGTCCATGTCGGGTTATGTCTTTACCCTCAATGGAGGGGCGGTGTGCTGGAAGAGCTCCAAGCAGGACACCGTTGCTGACTCGACGATGGAAGCGGAGTATATAGCTGCTTGCGATGCCGCAAAAGAAGCAGTCTGGATGAAGAAGTTCCTAACAGAACTTCAGGTGGTTCCTACCATAGTTGATCCAATACCTCTGTATTGCAACAACAACGGAGCTATAGCTTTAGCGAAGGAACCAAGGTCCCATCAGAAGTCCAGACACATCTTGAGGCGGTATCACCTGATCAGGGAGATCATTGATCGTCAGGAGATCGATGTGCGGAGAGTTGCTTCAGAAGAGAACATTGCTGATCCATTCACTAAGGCCCTTCCTCAGATTCAGTTCGAGCGGCTACTCGAGATCATCGGTCTTCGATACGCCAGTACATGGCCCAAGTGCAAGTGGGAGATTGTTAGTGTTTATGCCCTAGAAGGCCATTACTGTATCATACTAGCTTGTATATTACTTAATGGAAGCTTGGGATATTCACATGTATATAACAGTCTTGCTAAACATGGTAGTATGCTACTTGGTTTCTCTATCTTAATATGTGAGTGTACGTATTGATAGAGCTCTTAGGATCTTGCTTGTCTACCAGCGTTGTGATGGCAGTCACACTAGTGGGGGCTGGGTAGTCTACAAGCACATCCTTATTCAGGTCCCTGGTCGTTGGATTATCGAGACAGAGCATCGATACTCCGGAGTAGACTGGTATGTACGCTTCTCATCCCAGTTGGGGAGATGGTCTGTCCCACAGCCGTCAGTACGTCGTACTGGAGATAGTATACAGGTGCTCGTTAGGTTACGGGTACACCGGACAGGACTCACAGGGAACTGTTGGTTGGTTTGATACCAGTCGTCAGTAAACAGTTCCCAGGTGACATGAGTACAGCGTAGTCCGCAGACTTGACACTGCTACTTCGCCTCGAGTGTTTCCCACTGTTCTTAGATTGCTACCCTACCACGGCTCAAAGGAGTCGTGCAAACAGGTGGCAGTTGGGTGCAGTCCCGAGCACTTGGAGGCAGTGGCGGTTAGACAGGATTCGTCCCTCCCGGTATTGGGAGTAGATATCGTGCTGTGTCAGAAAGCCATTACGCGAAGTCCCTGGCCAGGGCAAGCGAGATTTGCTGGTAGGTTCCAGTAGTTTCTCAGGGTGTAATGGGCTTCCCTCCGACACGACTTATACCGCTATTAGGGGACTGACGCTTGCCGCCCCCCTAGGCCCGATATGCGATAGTCTTGGACGAACGGACCGGACTGTATGGAGATTGTCACATCAGACTCAGTAGGAGTTCGGATGGGTTTTCTCATCGGCCTTCTTATCGACAACTACCTGGGGACCGTTACGTACAGCTAGTGCCGCTTGCGGTCTGTGGTTAAACCCACTGCCAGCGTAGTAGTCGAGTCTCTAGAGTCCCACACAGAGAGTTTCCTACTCCAGGCGTAACGATATAGAGGTTGCATGGTTTTGCGACAAAGGGTTCGGACGCATACGTGCGTTTACGCACGTACGACTTTCGGACAGTTTTTACCAGTCGGCTTTGGTTTAAGCCAGTTACTGGTATCCGGTTATTGGATTTTTACAGTCTAAAGTTTTTCCGTATTTTTGCGGATCGGAGGGGCGTTCTCGTAATTGTACGAGAAGCTTCTAGAAGATGTGACTAAGGAGGTTACTTTGGATGAGGTTGTGAGTCATCGTGGTGATTCATTCATTTCATTAATGCACATTTATTGCTTAATGACTCATGCTAATGAATCACCACTAGATATTTTATGAAGCATGCTTATTCATTTCATTTATTCATTATTCTTAAAAAAAGAATGCTTCATAATATATTATGATACACTCTCTCTCTTCTCTCATTATCTTATCTCATATTCTCTCTCCTCAAACTATCATCTTCAAACCCTAATCCTTACACCTCATGAGTTGAGATCAAAGGATTAGTTAGACTAAACAATCCATAACCTTCACTCTACATCATCCTTTCATCTTTGATTAGCAATCAAAGTTGATTAGTTACCTCAAGTTAGAGGTTTAGCTTGGAGTTTCGCTCTCGGGTGGATCGTCTACTACCTAGAGAAGGCCGAGGAGAACAAAGGAGGACACAAAGACGAAGGACTAGTTTCGATAGGTATAATCCCTAATCACAAGTGATAAGAAAATCTTTGTGTACGGTTATTTATAGTTTAGCTTCGATTTAAGCGGTTAGTCGATGTTCATTCTTTAAACTTGATTGTTTTTGAAAATTCCGCCTCCCCATAAGTACTGGGGTGTACTACATCGACTTACAAGTCAGACACCCAAAAGCGGTACAAGTCGTGTCGGAGTGTAGCCCAGAACGCCCTGAGATACTACTGGAATACCTACCAGTAAATCTCCTGCCTCGGCCGAGGGCTTTGCGTAATGGCTCTCCTAGACACAGCGCGACCTCACCTCCAATACCGGGAGAGACGAACCCGTGAAGATCCGCTCACTGCCTCCATGTGGCTCGGGACTGTACCCAACTAAAACCTGTTTGCACGACTCCTTTGAGCCGTGGTAGGGTAGTAATCAAAGCACAGTGGGAACTCACACGAGACAAATGACGATCTCAGGTCGATGAACTAACCTGTACACATGTCACCAGGGAATTGCTATCTGACGTTTGGTATAAGACCAACTAGCAGGTTCCCGGCGAGTCCTGTCCGGTGTACTCATAACCCAATGAGCACCTGTATACATCTTAGGTGAACCAACTGACACCAGTGGCTTGTGAGACCGGCCACCGCCCCTCGTCGGGGTCTCGACTGTATACACTAGTCTACTAATGGAGTATCGATGCCCTATCTCGAAACTCCTACGACTAGGGACCTTTTAAGGATGTGCTTATAGACTACCAGCTCCCACGTATATGATCGCCATCATACTGCTGGTAGTCAAGCAAGAATCCTAGGGGCTCTATCAACGTGTAATAGCGACATGTCAGGTCACCTAAAGCAGTACACGATGATAAAGATAAACCAGATAGCATACTATCATCTCGAGTAAGACTGTCCTACCGGGATAGGTCTTCCCTCAATCATTGCAATCACGTGCCTGTGATCCAATAATTGACTCTGAGGGCACTATCTCCAACATCAGCAAGTCAAGGCTGAGCATCAGAGGCCCGCAGGAGAGCTACAGCCGTTGCCCATTCTGGAGTGGAAATGGGAACAGATTTCTATGGACTTCATTGTGAGTCTACCCAGGACTAGTCGAGGGTATGACTCCATCTGGGTGATCGTGGATCGTTTGACGAAAGCGGCTCACTTCTTACCGGTGAAGACGACTTTCGGATTTGCGCAGTATGCCCAGATATACATCGACAAGATCGTACGACTGTACGGAGTTCCGACATGTATCGTGTCCGACAGAGGCACCTAGTTTACCAGCCGACTATGGCAGAGGCTTCAGGAGGCTTTGGGCACCCGCTTGAGTTTCAGCACTACATTTCATCCGCAGACCGACGGACAGTCAGAGCGGACCATTCAGACTCTCGAGGACAAGCTCAGAGCGTGTGTATTAGACTTCGGAGGTAGCTGGGATCATCATTTACCCTTAGTAGAGTTCTCCTATAACAAAAGCTACCAGGAGACCATTCAGATGGCACCATTTGAGGCTCTTTATGGGAGGAGGTGCAGATCGCCATCCTGTTGGACAGTGCTCAGTGAGAGCGGTATCTTAGGGCCGCAGATTGTTGAGGAGACGACCGCGAAGATCCAGTTGATTCGCGATAGGATGAGGGCAGCCCAGAGTAGGCAGAGATCTTATGCGAACCGTCGTTGGCGCAGACTTGAGTTTTCTGTTGGTGATTATGTTTTCTTGAGGGTCTCCCCAATGAAAGGTGTGATGAGATTTGGGAAGAAGGGGAAGCTTAGTCCCAGATATGTGGGCCCTTTCGAGATCCTCGAGCGTGTTGGTGCAGTTGCGTATCGGTTGGTCCTTCCACCTAGTTTTCCAGATGTGCACCCCGTATTTCACGTTTCGTTACTCCGCAGATATCTTCATGATCCTTCGCATGCGATTCAGCACCCGACGATCCAACTTGACCGTGACCTTTCCTATGCAGAACAGCCGGTGATCATTTTGGATCGACAAGTGAAGAAATTGAGATCGAAGGACATACCGTCAGTCAATGTACTTTGGCGTGGCCCGAGCAGCGAGGAGGTCACTTGGAAGACCGAGAGCGAGATGAGGAAGAGATATCCCCGTCTCTTTGAAGGTACGTGTTGTTATATTTTTAAATTCGGGGATCGAATTTCTTTAAGGGGGGTAGATTGTAACACTTTGAAAATTCGTTTAGGGTTATTTCGCGTTAGATAATGTTGATGCGTGTTTTCATGAAAACCCGTAAAATCTTAATTTCCTTTTTATCTAGTCCAATTGAGATGAATTGGGGTTTCATATATTTAAACGGGGTTTATTATCTTTAATTTATTTTAAATTAGCTATGTGTTCTTTTAATTAGAATTATTTTCCTTAATTACTTTCCTTATGAGGATTGGTGTGCTTGCTTGCATACTTAGCATTTTGGTGGCACATACTTATTTCCTTCTCACCCTTTTCAAATTTTCATTTTCTTTTTCCTTTTAAAACAAAAAGAAACTGTTTTTGAGAGAAAAGAGAGAGGTATGGTGAGCATTAATGAGGCTTGGAGGCAATTAATGTGGCTTTTCTCTCTCTCTCTCTCTCTCTCTCTTTTATTTCTCCCTCTCTTTTCTCTTTTCTTTTCTTGCTGAAATTTCCAGCAGAATACAGCAGCTCCAGCAACAACATCTCATCATCTTTTCTTTTTCTTTCATCTCTCTTGAATCCATACACAATCCTACACAAAAACCATTCATTCTTTCACTCAAAACCTTGGAAAAATGGCTTTTTGGGGGAGTTTGGAGGCAAGTCTTTACTCTTGAGGAGAGAGCTGGAACTTTTGGGTTTTTTCTAAAGTCTTTTGAAGGTATTAAGCTCATATTTAACATCCGGTTTCATAACTTGCTGTGTTTTAGCAAAATATCACATTTTTATGCATGTTTTGTGCTATATAAGGGGTTATAGTGAGGTTATGTTAAAAATTAACTTTTTATGGCTTGATTAGCTTGGAAATGTGATATTAGTGTGGTTTTAGACTTGGGTTTCTTTCTGATTTCACAAAAATACCCTAAAGTATTATTTTAGTGCAAAAGTGTGATTTTTTAACTTGAATTTGGAATCTGTTGAATCTGCTGCTACCCGAGTTGTCTTAAATTAAAATTGTATTTACTAGGGCATACACAGTATGTATGGAGTGCACACACCAAACCCAGAAGCCCACCCCCTACCCAGGCTGCCGAAAAACACATTCTGGCCGCAAATTGCGGCCAGATGGGAGAACTGTGGGTTGGCGTTTTGATGGTTGGTGTATGCTGATATGTGGGGTTTTATGGTATATATAGTTTTATAAAACTCTTTCTGTATCAAAATCTGAAGCTAATTACCTGTTTCTCGTATTTTAAATCTTCGCGACACACGTGATACGTGTGTGGGTTTGGGGTGTTCTGCGTATCGCGACGCGTCGAGGTAGTTTCAGACGCTTAATCACACGTTTTAGCGTATCGCGCACACGCACGCTTGGTTTGCGACACGGCTTTCTAGTGTGACTTTAAATGTCGTGTTTGAATGGTTTTGAGCTTATATGTGATATATTGTGTAATTCTAGGTTCGCAGGCGAGTGCGACGGACGCAGCGAAGAAGGGGAAACAAGTCGTCGGCTACACTTAGCGCGAGACTACGGTGAGTAGATTTAACATCTACGGGGATATCGCCCGCATGGCGTTATGCGTCAGGGCTGATAGGACCTTATAGCTACATATTGCATTACCTACATTGACTGTTCTTGGATACTGTTGTTGCATACCGCATTCCCTGCTATATGTATATTACTTAGAATTGATAGACCTCCGCACTATTACTAACGGTTCGTGTTGCACGAGCACTAATCTGCATGTTACACACACACCGTTAGTAATTACCATGACACTCTCACTGTCGATTCCCATGATTATTATACTATAGTTCATCTCACATATGATTAGATATGATTTTCATAGAAATTGGGAGCCGCATGATGCCTTTTGAAAAACTGAAACTATTTTAAAGAGCGGTTTCTCCCTTTTACTTATAGTACGACTTGATGTACATATCACATCGCATTTGATTTACTCATTGGTGTTGGATTTCATGTGATTTCTGGTTTTGAGGACCGTGGAGTTATTTAAGAAAAGATGCACGATTTGAAAACCCGGTTCCTCGTGATATGATATTTTGGTGCGTCCGCCACGCGTTTTCTCGGTGCTGAGACGTGTGCTTGAAACCCGATTCAAGGAGTTGGATGATCCGTTTGCGGGTTCGTGGTGGACCCGGTATGGTTCCCCTCGGCAAGATGATCGATGGACTTTGCCGATTTATCCTGGAGGTGGGCGAGTACTTACCGGTGATTGGTTGGACCTGGCGGTTATCCGGAGGGTACTGACCAGAGTCGAGAGATGGATGCGGGATGATCCATACTGCCGGGGCCGAGGGCCGATACCGCAGACGGAGCCCGTGGGCTGATCCGGACTTACGGAGCCCGATATATGAGGATTTGCGTGTCGATGCTGGACACGAGTATTTTATAATATTTTGAGTGCCGATGATGGGCACTCATGATTCTCAGAGATTTACAGGAATTGAGGGCCGAGGAGAGTGCCGGCGCCTGAGTTTATTTGGGATTTGGGTGCAGTTTTGGGCACCGATTATTTTCCACGATTGATATTCCGTGTAGATATTTATATTTCCCATGCTCAGTATTCATTATTGTATCTCACCCTGTAGTTATATTACCTGATAGAGCACTTGCATGATTTTTGCACCTACTGCTTATCGCACATTGATATCATCTGCTGGCATATGATAGAGTAGCGCAGTACGTGCATGCTCGCGATTACCTTTATATGTTATCTCTATTCACGAGTTGGCAACTCACCCCCGTTGTGCCACAGTATTTGCAGGTTGCCCTTCGGAGTAGTCGCGGCAGGCTGCCTTTTTACATCTTTTAGCTACAGACACCACTACAGCTGGTGTGAGAGATATTTTGCTATTAGGTGGGTTGTAGTATCTGGTTACTTTTATTGTACACACTTTTGTATCTAGTATTCTTCATCTACCATATATGTACTTTACTTAGAGACAGTGTGAGGACGATGATATATATTATTTGTATTCTGGTGTCGAGCTCGTGGGAGCCGACTGTATTTAAGCAGCTTATTATTCTGTGATGTCTTACTTATTGCTCATTCTTCGCTACGGCGTCGTATATTACTCTTGTGATGTTGTTTTCTGTCGTTGGGCGTGATTGCTCCCATTTGGGAATGCTTTATTTCATTATATATATCATTTCACTTATACCCTGTTTTGTACTCGATTTCGGGGTTACATTTACAATGGAAATGCTACCAAAATTATTATAAGGACAACTTAACTTTAAAAATAACTTTATTGAACTATTTAAGGTTTTCTAAATGTTTTAATTGAATTTTTTCGACACTCACTACTTTGAAATGGTTTTGATTTCTGGGTTCGACTTACTTAGTCGCGCTACGCCTTTAGACGTTGCGTGGTTAAGTGCCGGTCACGAGTCGAAATATTCGGGTCATGACACCTGCTCATTGATCTTCTGATCGCTCGATACCTGGGTGGCCATTACGTTTAGCAGACCGCTTGCAGCTTATGGGTGACTGATATGATCACCACCTACTGCCGGCGTATTGACGAGTCTTTAGAGTCCTACACAGAGGTTTCCTGGCTCAAGCGAAATGAAATAGGAGTGCATATGAGATATGTGCGGGACCGAGAATAATACGAGTATGTGATACCGTATTCTATTCTCGCGATTTGTATAATCGGTTGGTTATATGCGATATAGCCGGGTTATCGAATCAAGTGTTGATTCGATATATTGATACACATGATATTAGTCGGTTATATGTGATATGACCGGATCATTAAATCTAGTGTTGATTTAATGATTTAATGTATAATTATATATATGATATATTACTTTACATTAAATAGTATTGGTTCACTTAAGATTATTTTCTCATTTGATGTGCATAAAGTGTATATATATATATGATATATATATTGATGTACATGAATTGTGTCATGCTAGATGCCACATGCAACTTGTATGTATGAGACTTACACCATGACCATGATAATGTATTTGTATTTTATTTATTTTGGTAATTCAAATATAGTGGAAATTGGTCATGGTTGCAAGCTTGTAGAACCTTGTGGATTCCATTGACTTAGTCCACTAATTTGTCTCACCTATGATATTTATTAACCAAATCATTATCTAAAATCATGGTTAAATATCTATAAAGGTTAGTATATGATGCTAACTTACCCATGGTTGCAAATACACTACTACAATAGGGGGTTGCCCCTATGGATATTGAAATCTGTAGGGGCAGATTTATTTTGGCCCTACGGATTAGTCCGTAGGGCTAGACGGTTGCCCCTACGGTCCTTACATATTTATATAAAAATTATTAAATCTTAAATTGTTGTTTGCCCCTACGGAGCCGCAAACCAAGAACCTACGGACTTATTCGTAGGGGTATCTAAATAGGGATTTAAGTTAAAAGCTCAGATCGATCCCTACGCTCATTATTCCCGATTCTCGCGCAAACAAAAAATTCCCAAACCCTCGTTCCCGCCGATCGATCGTCGTTCTCGTCATCGCCAGCGCCGCCGATTCGTCGTAGCCACCGCCTGCTTTCGTCGTATCCACCACCTGCTTTCGTCGTCGCCAGCGCCGGCTCATCGGAGTTCTCGTCGTCGCCACTGCACAGGTAAGGAATTCTTCAATTACTCAAATTTTTGATTGGGGGTGGGACTGGGGCTGCGGGCTGGGGCTAGGGCTCGGGCTGGGGCTAGGGCTAGGGTTGGGGCTAGGGCTCGGGCTGTGGCTAGGGCTGTGGTTGGGGTTGGGGCTCGGGCTCGGGCTCGGGCTGCGGCTAGGGCTGTGGTTGGTGTTGGGGCTCGGGCTCGGGCTGCGGCTAGGGCTGTGGTTGGGGTTGGGGCTCGGGCTCGGGCTGCGGCTAGGGCTGTGGTTGGGGTTGGGGTTGGGGCTCGGGCTGCGGTTAGCGTTAGGGTTGGGGCTGGGGCTGCGGTTGGGGTTAGGGTTCGACGGGGGGTTGCTATTGGGGTTGGGGTTGGGGTTAGGGTTAGGGTTGGGGTTGGGGTTTTGGATTTCAGGGTCTAAGTTAATTTCCATTCTAATTAGCATTAAGCTCGTTAATTGAAATGTTGATGATAATTATAAGAGGAAAATGTGTCTAGTTTGAGAAGGTGTTGGAAACTGGACTAATAATGTGGGTAAAGCCCAGTTTAATTAATAATTTTATTTGTCATTCTCAAATTTTCTTGGAAACGGAGACTGTTTTATGGAACTTTTAGCCGTTGGGCATGTTGGGGTTTTGTTTTTGGAGTCATCGGACATGGCATTTGGTAGGTATCCAAAGACCCCGTGTCTGATTTTGGATATTTTTGATTGATTTAAACTGTGGGTCTGAGTAGTCCCTTAATTTGATCTGGTTGGGGTTTGAGTATGCAAAGGATTTGTAGTCTGGTGGAAATTTTGTGGGTGTTTTCGGTTGAATATGTTTGCTAATTGCATAAGATGCTCATAAGATTCTGTATTTTGAGGATGTGCCGTTGTAATTAGAAATGCTTAGAATTGTAGGACCTTCTTTATTTTAGCTATATTAACGTAATTCAAATAGCAATTCCTTGGAATTTTTTAGTCCAGAGAATCTTGATCGAGTCTCAGGATCATATTGATTCAAGAATTTTGTGTGACACCAAAGACTGGACGTTAGACGAATAGCCGGTGGTAAAACTTCTTAAAGTATATTAATTTTGAATCTTCTTCTAAACTCAATGATTCTACATTGATAAATAAAATCTTAGATATCGATGACAAATGGCCACATATTACAAGTTACAAAGATGATGTTCAACACCTTCCCAACTTTTTCATTGCTTGTGATACATTCTCTCCTCTCTCTCCTTTTCTCCTGGTCTCTGTCTATCATGAAACTTTGGGCATGCAAATTAAGACTCTCTCCTCTTTTTGGATATTATTTTTCCCTTTGTCGGCTTAATTATTGAGATGGAGATTTGATTAGAGTTTTGGTGTTCATAATTTCATAATATGAGTAAGGCAATTGACAAATCATCATGATGTTGTTATGATCATAGCAAGATGTAGGAGCTTGTGTGTTGGTACTAAAGCATGATACAATCTCTTTTATTGCTAGTGGAAGTGTTCTGTTCAAAAAGTCTTTTCCTTTTAGTAATTTTCCTCTTTAGGAAGTTTTCGACATTGAAATCTCCCTAGTTGATAATGTTAAATGAGTTCTAGTCCTAGTTTGCTACATTTTTTGATATATAGTAGATGGTGATACTTCTTTAAGTGCTTGTCGCATTAACTTGGAAGCCGACCATACCAAAGTTTGTGGAGGACATAATTATCGAGACACGAATCAAATGGTTTCATGTTAGAGAAACATCTTCACTCGAACTTTGGACATGTACAAAAGGAAGAGTTAATGTACATGTTATTAGAACTCATAGGTATGAGATGTCCTCGTTCGATGTTCGTCGTGACATAGAACTATACAAAGTTGATCTTAGTCTAAAATAGCATCTGCCCCGAAGTTCAGGCCCGGACGTCCTAACGTCCCGGTCGCGTCTTTCGGCGGAGAACATATGTGACATGTGATATATATGTATGCATGTGTTTATGTGATATGTGCGTATGTAGGCATTTAAGTAAAAACAACCTTACACTTAAGCGAAATCATAAATTGAAACACACATATATAGAATACAACTCATACATGGGTATCCTCAAATCTAACTTTAATTATCGGTAATTTATTCTTTTCAACGACAAACGCACACACAAAGCATATACATGGATTTTCTCCTTTGTCAGTAACCATCCCGTTCTTATATTTCTCAATATAGTCATCATGTCATGACCCGAGAGTTTCGACTCGTGACCGGCACTTAACCACGCAACGTCTACAGACGTAACGCGGCTAAGTAAGCCAAACCCAGAAATCAAACCAAAAAAAAATATAGAGTGATTTAAAACATCTTATTAATTTAGTAGAAAACCCTTTTAAGTTCAAGAGTTAAAACTTTTATAATTTTGGTAACATTTCCTTTTTTTAAATATTTGCCCCGCAAGTCGGGTAAAAGCAAGGTGTAGCAGAAACGACAAGTAAAATGGACGAAGCATCACAATATGATATACGACGCCGTAGCGAAGAATACACAGTAAAGCAAGGACATAATCACCAAAGGTAGGACTGCATCAAATAAAGTCGGCTCACATGCGAGCTCAACACCAGAATATAGAATCATACATATCGTCCTCACAACTGTCTCTAAGTCAATACAGAAAGGTAGATGGAGAATACTAGATACATCAACATACAACTGAAAGATAACAGATACCGTACAAAACTCACCTAACAGCAAAAGGCTAACTCGCCTCAGCAATGGTATCTGTGCCAAAAGATGCGGTAAACAGCCAGCCATGACTACTCCCAAGGGAAACCTGCAAATACAGTGGCACAACGGGGGTGAGTTGCCAACTCGTGAATAGAGATAACATATAAAGGTAATCGCGAGCATGCACGTACAGCGCTACTCTAACAAATGCCAGCAGATGATATCAATGCGAGGTAAGCACTATGTATAATAATCATGCAAGTCCTCTATCAGGTGATATAGCTACAGGATGAGATGCGGTAATGAATGCTGAGCATGGGAATATGGTATCTACATGAAGTGTCGAGGTGGACTACATATGTATGTATGCACCGCGAATCCCAACATCCCAGACGCCGGTACTCCATCAGCCCTCATATCCTGTATATCCCTGAGAATCCCGAGTGCCCAACATCGGCACCCAAATATCATAAATACTCGTATCTAGCATCGACACGCAAAACAACCTGTATCGGGCATCCGTCAATCCGGGTCAGCCCTCTCTCAAAGTATATATCGGGAATCCGTCAGTCCGGGTCATCCCTCTCTCAATACATCGGGCATCCATCAGTCCGGGTCAGCCCTCTATCAACACATCGGGCATCCGTCAGTCCGGGTCAGCCCTCTATCAACACATCGGGCATCCGTCAGTCCGGGTCAGCCCTCTATCAACACATCGGGCATCCGTCAGTCCAGGTCAGCCCTCTCTCAATACATGCCTCTAGCACCGAGAAAACACGGGGTGACGCCCCAAAATATCATATCAAGGGAACCGGGTTTTTTTAAATGATTACATATTTGAAAAGAGCCACGGTTCCCAAATCCAGAAATCACATGTAATCCCATCCCATATGCAAGTAAATGTGATGTGATATGTGCATCAAGTATGAATGTCATGTCAAGTCATATAAAAGATGAGCTACAGCATAATGATCCGATGTGATATATGCATCAAGTATGTATGTCATGTCAAGATAGTGCTTGTGCAACGTGAACTGTCAATAAGGGTGCGGTGTTCTATCAATTCTAAGCATACATACAGCAGGGAATGCAATATGCAATGACAGTACATGAGGTAAGTGCAACATATAGTAATAAGGTCCTATCAGCCCTGACGCATAACGCCATGTGGGCGATATCCCCGTAGATGTGAAATCTACTCACCGAAGTCCCGCGCTAAGTGTATCCAACAACTTGCTTGCCCTTCTTTGCAGCGTCCGTCTCACTGGCCTTCGAACCTAGAATCACATAACATATATCACACATAAGCTCAATTCACAAAAACACGACATTACGGTCCAACTAGACACTCGTGTCGCAAACCAATCGCGCGTGTGCGCGATACGCTAAAACGTGTGATCACGCGCCTGAAACTACCCCGACGCGCCGCGATACGCAGAAACCCAAACCTACTCACGTATCACGCGTGTCGCGAAGGTTTAGAAAAACGGCAAAATAGGTATTTGGTCCCAGATTTTTCTACAGAACTAAACTTACAAAAATATATATACCATAGAACCCTACACACTAGCAGACACCTACAGGACCAAACACCACCCAAAACCCTACCTGTCTGGCCGCAATTTGCGACCAGAAAGAGGAAACCGGCGGCCTACTGTAGCACATAGGGGGCCGGGTTAAAACTATGGTATCAGCACTTCACCACTATACTACAGTCTCCTCAATTTCACTCAGATCTCTTCGTGTCAAAAGCAGATCCAGAAAACCCCAATTTTGCTTAAAAACGACAAATTGCATCAAATAGGAAAACTGGTGGTATTTTAGTGTAATAGGGGTTAAACTAAGCTAACATGGTCTCAAAAAACCTCAATTATCCTACTGAAACCAATCTACACCTCATTAGCACAAAGTTCCCACTAAACACCCCATATCGCACTAAAACGCACTAAAATCCATTAACCGATGCAAATCTACACTAACCAAGCAAACTACGGAAGCAAGTTGGGAAGTATACCTCATACTTAACCCTAGGGAGCTGCAGGAAGGTGAAGAAGTGCAGGGAAGGGGCTACAGTGGGTGATGGTGCTGCTGTTGCTGTTGCTGAATGCTTGCTGTTGCTGCTTCAGTTGCTGCTGCTGCTTCAGTTGCTTCTGCTGCTGTTGCTGCTGCTGGGGAGTTGAAAGGTAAGTGTGTGTGTATGTGAGAGAGAGTTAAGAGAGAAACAAAGAAATGAGGGGAAAAACAACCACCACTCAATTATCACCCTCCTCTCTCTCTCTTCATTTAATGCAAGCATGGCTTGAGCCATGATGCACCCCTCTCCCTCCCTCTCACAAGTCAACCCCTAAACAAATTCAAATTAATGTGACTCTAATTTAACTAATTAACTTAAATAACCCACTTAAAACCCAAAAGGCTTAATCCTATGATTAACCCACTATGGTTAATAATTATGGTATTAACTTAATTTAAAAACCCTAGTTTACATGCACATGTGTGTGCAAGCCTAGGAAAATTTTGGAAAAATATTTATTAAATTAGGAAAAATATTTAAAACACAATTTGGTAAACTTTTTGTTAAAAACCATTATTTAAGTATGATTATTCACTAAACACATCCTAAGGTGTTACAATCTCTCCCCCTTATAGAAATTCGTCCCCGAATTTCAAAAATCTAACTACACGTACCTTCAAAAAGATGGGGATACGTCTTCATCATCTCTCTTTCGGTCTCCCAAGTGACCTCCTCACGGTTATGGCCACGCCAAAGTACCTTAACTGAAGGAATGTCCTTCGATCTCAGTTTCTTCACTTGTCGATCCAAGATCATCACCGGCTGCTCTGCATAGGAAAGGTCACGCTCAAGCTGGATCGTCGGATGCTGAATCGCATGCGAAGGATCATGAAGATATCTGCGGAGCATCGAGACATGAAACACGGGATGCACATCTGGAAAGCTGGGCGGAAGGGCTAAACGGTAGGCTACTGCACCAACACGCTCGAAGATCTCGAAGGGGCCACATATCTGGGACTGAGTTTCCCCTTCTTCCCAAACCTCATCACACCTTTCATAGGGGAGAACCTCAAGAAAACATGATCACCAACAGAAAACTCAAGCCTGCGCCGCCGACGGTCCGCATAAGATCTCTGCCTACTCTGCGCTGCTCTCATCCTATCGCGAATCAACTGGATCTTCGCGGTCGTCTCCTCAACAATCTGTGGTCCTAAGATACTGCCCTCACTGAGCTCTGTCCAACAGGTGGGCGACCTGCATCTCCTCCCATAAAGAGCCTCAAACGGTGCCATCTGAATGGTCTCCTGGTAGCTGTTATTGTAGGAGAACTCTACTAAGGGCAAATGATGATCCCAGCTACCTCCGAAATCTAATACACAAGCTATGAGCATGTCCTCGAGAGTCTAGATGGTCCGCTCTGACTGTCCGTCGTTCTGCGGATGAAATGCTGTGCTGAAACTCAAGCGAGTGCCCAAAGCCTCCTGAAGCCTCTGCCATAGTCTACTGGTAAACTGGGTGCCTCTGTCGGACACAATACACGTCGGGACTCCGTGCAGTCGCACTATCTCGTCAATGTAGATATGGGCATACTGAGTAAATCCGAAAGTCGTCTTCACCGGTAGGAAGTGAGCCGCTTTCGTCAAACGATCCACGATCACCAAGATGGAGTCATACCCCCGACTAGTCCTGGGTAGACCCACCATGAAATCCATCGAAATCTGCTCCCATTTCCACTCCGGAATGGGTAACGGCTGTAGCTCTCCCGCGGGCCTCTGGTGCTTAGCCTTGACTTGCTCACAAGTCAGGCATCTCGATACAAAATCTGCAATGTCCCTCTTCATTCCGTCCCACCAATAAACATCTCTCATATCATGATACATCTTGGTGGAACCGGGATGGACGCTGTACACCGATCGATGTGCCTCCTCAAGAATCTCACGCCTCAGTCCCTCAGCATCTGGTACGCACAGTCTGACTCCAAACCGTAGTACCCCCTGATCATCGATCACGAACTCGGAAAATCTACCCTGTCCAATCTGTGCCATGATCTCTGAACATCGGTCATCACTGAGCTGTGCCTCACGTATACGATCGATCAACTGTGGCCGTGCACGGACATGCGCTATCTGTCCTCCAATCGGCGTGAACTCGAACTGTATTCGGCTGTCGCATAATATCTGCCAATCTGCTGACGACTGCCCCTGTACTGTGCTCAAACAAGATAAACTACTCCCGGGCCTCCTGCTCAAAGCATCCGCCACCATATTTGCCTTGCCCAGGTGATATAAGATCTCGCAGTCGTAATCCTTCACTAACTCCATCCATCGACGCTGTCGAAGGTTCAGGTCCCGTTGCTGAAATATGTATTTTAGACTCTTGTGATCCGTGAATATCTGGCACGACTCGCCGTATAGGTAATGTCGCCAGATCTTAAGTGTGAAGACCACTGCAGCCATCTCCAAGTCATGAGTGGGGTAGTTTTGTTCATGTCTCTTCAATTGTCGCGAAGCATACGCGATCACCCTGTCGTGCTGCATCAAAACGCATCCCAGCCCCACTCGAGAAGCATCACAAAAAACCACAAATCCGCCCGGTCCGGAGGGTAAAGATAACACCGGTGCCGTCGTCAGCCGAGTCCGTAACTGCTGAAAACTGTGCTCGCACTCCTCCGTCCAATCGAAGGGAACTCCCTTCCGGGTCAACCCGGTCAACGGTGTAGCAATACGTGAGAAGTCCTGCACAAAACGCCTGTAGTAACCGGCCAACCCCAAAAAGCTGCGAACCTCCGTCACCGATGCGGGTCTGGGCCAACGCTGAACGGCCTCGATCTTCCTCGGGTCTACACATATACCGTCTCGTGAAATCACGTGTCCCAAGAAGTCTACGCTGTCCAGCCAAAAGGCACACTTGGATAATTTCGCATAAAGCTGGTGCTCCCTCAAGGTCTGCAATGTAATCCGCAGGTGCTGCTCGTGCTCTTCACTACTCCGGGAATACACCAAGATATCGTCAATGAAGACTATAATGAACAGATCCAAGTAAGGCCGGAAAATACGGTTCATCAAGTCCATGAAGGCTGCTGGCGCATTGGTGAGTCCGAACGACATCACCAAAAACTCGTAATGGCCGTAGCGCGTACGGAAAGCTGTGCTGGGAATGTCCTCCTGTCGAACCCGCAGCTGATGATAGCCCGATCATAAATCGATCCTCGAAAAGTACCCTGCCCCCTGAAGCTGGTCGAACAAATCGTCGATGCGCGGCAAAGGATACCTGTTCCGCACTGTCACCCTGTTCAGCTGCCTGTAGTCGATACACAGACGCAAACTGCCGTCCTTATTTTTGAAGAACAGGACTGGAGCACCCCAAGGAGAAACACTGGGTCGAATAAGTCCCTGGTCCAGCAAGTCTTGCAACTGGCCCTTCAACTCTCGAAGTTCCGCCGGGGCCATCCGATAAGGCGGTATGGAAATAGGCCCCGAGCCAGGAATCAAATCAATACAGAAAGAAATGTCGCGCTCGGGCGGCAACCCTAGAAGCTCGGCAGGGAACACATCAGGAAACTCGCTAACAACCGGAACCTGGTCCAATGGAACCTGTGTAGCACTAGCATCGCAAACATTGGCGAGAAATCCCTGACATCCCTTCCTCAAAAGCTATCCAGCGCGAAAAGAAGAAATCACACTGTGAGGGGCGGCACCACGGTCCCCCAACACAACAAAAACCGACTCACCGGGAAAGCAGAATCTAACTGTCTTCTCACGGCAGTCCACAGAAGCATAGCACGTGGCTAACCAATCCATACCCAAAAGAACGTCGAAGTCCAACATCTCCAGAAGGATCAAGTCGACAGGCAACTCTCTCTCGCCAATACAGACGGTACAGGATCGGAACACGTGCCTAGCAACAAACGACTCTCCCACAGGAGTAGTCACAACAAGCGACTGATCAAGCAAACCGGACTCTCTACCCAAACTCGGCACAAAGTGTGTGGATACGTACGAGTGTGTGGATCCGGGATCGAACAATACATGTGCATCAACTGAACATACAGGAAGGATACCTGAAACCACTGCATTGGACGCCTGCGCGTCCTGATGTGTCAAAGCAAAAACCCTCGCCTGTCCACCACCTGCGACTGACTGCCCTCTGCCTCGGTCATCTCGCCCTCTCTGAGCAACTCCTCCACGCCCACGACCTCGCTGTGTATGAGTCTGGCACGGAGCAACGGTAGGTACGATAGGCAACGCCCTCTGAGGTGGTGAAGGTGGTAATGTGACATGCGGTGCTGTCGCCTCCCTCCGGGGTAACTCAGGACAATCCCGTACACGATGGTAAGAACTCCCACAGCGAAAACATCCCGACGATGACCGTTGACCATCCTGGGAATAGGAACTGAATAACCGGCCCCGCCCTGAATCTCTGCTGCCTGCAATATGTCTATCACGGCGCCAAAAAGGCTGTCTCTGTGCTGATGTATCCGCACGAACTCTCTTCGGCTCTGGAACTACCGAAGTCTCAGCAAGGTGCTCTTCGACCGCTAGGGCTGCGTCTACAGCTGCTGCATAGGTCTCGTAGTGTTGCGCGCTGATCGCAAGGAACAATGGTGTAAGCAAGCCTCGAACAAATCTCCTGACTCGCAACTCCTCGGTAGCCACTAAATATGGGGCATAGACTGCCAACTCTGTAAATAGCATGTCATACTTTGCCACTGTCATCCCTGGCGTCTGGCGCAAGGACTCAAATCTGCGTGCTCGGGCATCCCTAACACTCTGGGGAAGGAAACGGGCTAGAAATATGGTGACGAACTCCGTCCAGGTCATAGGAGGAAAACCTGCTGCTCTGCCCTTCTCAACGGAATCACACCACTTCTGCGCAAGACCTTCCAAGCGAAAGCTCGCGAACTCGACCCATCTCGCATCTGCGCATCTGAGGGAATGGCATATCCTGGCCATCCTGTCTATGAAAGACTGTGGGTCCTCGGCTGTATCGGTGCCTGTGAATACTGGAGGCTTCAGCCTCATGAACTCTGATAGCGATACTGTAATCACCTCCGTGGCTGTAGGGGCAACTGGCTGTGCGGTAGGTACCATCGCGGTCTCTGGAACAGGTGGAGCTACCTCTGGTCGCTGGGCTCGAAGCGTCTCAACTAGCGATCCTATCATCTGGCGCATCTCCTGCATGCTAGATCCCACCGTCTGGCGCATCTCCTGCATACCAGCCCCTAGCGTGGTGATCTGCTCTGTCATGGCAGGAACAACCAGCTCGGGTACAACCGGCGTACTGCCCGGATCAGTCCTCGTCTCGGACGAGTCAACTCGAATCTCGGCCCTCGCGGCCGCTCTCTGTGCCCTCATAGTCTTAGGCGGCATAATGGCTGAAAGAAAATTTGGATTCGATAAGAACACGGAAATCGAATCGCAAGAATAGGGAGGGATCAAATCAATAAGTCCTAAGGTCGCGTAAGCGGAGTACCGTGTCGTGAGTATGCCGCGGAACATACACACGCTACGCTACCCTGCTGCAGCTACCTACTCCATCATACCAGGGTCATCCTACACTCCGAAGGTAAAACCTACTCTCTGATACCAACTTTGTCACGACCCGAGAGTTTCGACTCGCGACCGGCACTTAACCACGCAACGTCTACAGACGTAACGCAGCTAAGTAAGCCGAACCCAGAAATCAAACCAAAAAAAAATATAGAGTGATTTAAAACATCTTATTAATTTAGTAGAAAACCCTTTTAAGTTCAAGAGTTAAAACTTTTATAATTTTGGTAACATTTCCTTTTTTTTAAATATTAGCCCAGCAAGTCGGGTAAAAGCAAGGTGTAGCAGAAATGACAAGTAAAATGGACGAAGCATCACAATATGATATACGACGCCGTAGCGAAGAATACACAGTAAAGCAAGGACATAATCACCAAAGGTAGGACTGCATCAAATAAAGTCGGCTCACATGCGAGCTCAACACCAGAATATAGAATCATACATATCGTCCTCACAACTGTCTCTAAGTCAATACAGAAAGGTAGATGGAGAATACTAGATACATCAACATACAACTGAAAGATAACAGATACCGTACAAAACCCACCTAACAGCAAAAGGCTAACTCGCCTTAGCAATGGTATCTGTGCCAAAAGATGCGGTAAACAGCCAGCCGTGACTACTCCCAAGGGCAACCTGCAAATACTGTGGCACAACGGGGGTGAGTTGCCAACTCGTGAATAGAGATAACATATAAAGGTAATCGCGAGCATGCACGTACAGGGCTACTCTAACAAATGCCAGCAGATGATATCAATGCGAGGTAAGCACTATGTATAATAATCATGCAAGTCCTCTATCAGGTGATATAGCTACACGATGAGATGCGGTAATGAATGCTGAGCATGGGAATATGGTATCTACATGAAGTGTCGAGGTGGACTACATATGTATGTATGCACCGCGAATCCCAACATCCCCGACGTCGGTACTCCATCGGCCCTCATATCCTGTATATCCCTGAGAATCCCGAGTGCCCAACATCGGCACCCAAATATCATAAATACTCGTATCTAGCATCGACACGCAAAACAACCTGTATCGGGCATCCGTCAATCCGGGTCAGCCCTCTCTCAAAGTATATATAGGGAATCCGTCAGTCTGGGTCATCCCTCTCTCAATACATCGGGCATCCGTCAGTCCGGGTCAGCCCTCTATCAACACATCGGGCATCCGTCAGTCCGGGTCAGCCCTCTATCAACACATCGGGCATCCGTCAGTCCGGGTCAGCCCTCTATCAATACATCGTGCATCCGTCAGTCCGGGTCAGCCTTCTCTCAATACATTCCTCTAGCACCGAGAAAACACGGGGTGACGCCCCAAAATATCATATCAAGGGAACCGGTTTTTTTTAAATGATTACATATTTGAAAAGAGCCACGGTTCCCAAATCCAGAAATCATATGTAATCCCATCCCATATGCAAGTAAATGTGATGTGATATGTGCATCAAGTATGAATGTCATGTCAAGTCATATAAAAGATGAGCTACAGCATAATGATCCGATGTGATATATGCATCAAGTATGTATGTCATGTCAAGATAGTGCTTGTGCAACGTGAACTGTCAATAAGGGTGCGGTGTTCTATCAATTCTAAGCATACATACAGCAGGGAATGCAATATGCAATGACAGTACATGAGGTAAGTGCAACATATAGTAATAAGGTCCTATCAGCCCTGACGCATAACGCCATGCGGGCGATATCCCCGTAGATGTGAAATCTACTCACCGAAGTCCGGCGCTAAGTGTATCCAACAACTTGCTTGCCCTTCTTTGCAGCGTCCGTCTCACTGGCCTGCGAACCTAGAATCACATAACATATGTCACACATAAGCTCAATTCACAAAAACGCAACATTACGGTCCAACTAGACACTCGTGTCGCAAACCAATCGCGCGTGTGCGCGATACGCTAAAACGTGTGATCACGCGCCTGAAACTATCCCGACGCGCCGCGATACGCAGAAACCCAAACCTACTCACGTATCACGCGTGTCGCGAAGGTTTAGAAAAACGGCAAAATAGGTATTTGGTCCCACATTTTTCTACAGAACTAAACTTACAAAAATATATATACCATAGAACCCTACACACTAGCATTTACCTACAGGACCAAACACCACCCAAAACCCTACCTGTCTGGCCGCAATTTGCGGCCAGAAAGAGGAAACCGACGGCCTACTGTAGCACATAGGGGGTCGGGTTAAAACTATGGTATCAGCACTTCACCACTATACTACAGTCTCCTTAATTTCACTCAGATCTCTTCGTGTCAAAAGCAGATCCAGAAAACCCAAATTTTGCTTAAAAACGACAAATTGCATCAAATAGGAAAACTGGTGGTATTTTAGTGTAATAGGGGTTAAACTAAGCTAACATGGTCTCAACAAACCTCAATTATCCTACTGAAACCAATCTACACCTCATTAGCACAAAGTTCCCACTAAACACCCCATATCGCACTAAAACGCACTAAAATCCATTAACCGATGCAAATCTACACTAACCAAGCAAACTAGGGAAGCAAGTTGGGAAGTATACCTCATACTTAACCCTAGGGAGCTGCAGGAAGGTGAAGAAGTGCAGGGAAGGGGCTACAGTGGGTGATGGTGCTGCTGCTGCTCACTGGAATGCTTGCTGTTGCTGTTGCTGAATGCTGCTGCTTCAGTTGCTTCTGCTGCTGTTGCTGCTGCTGGGGAGTTGAAAGGTAAGTGTGTGTGTATGTGAGAGAGAATTAAGAGAGAAACAATGAAATGAGGGGAAAAACAACCACCACTCAATTATCACCCTCCTCTCTCTCTCTTCATTTAATGCAAGCATGGCTTGAGCCATGATGCACCCCTCTCCCTCTCTCTCACAAGTCAACCCCTAAAAAAATTCAAATTAAAGTGACTCTAATTTAACTAATTAACTTAAACAACCCACTTAAAACCCAAAAGGCTTAATCTTATGATTAACCCACCATGGTTAATAATTATGGTATCAACTAAATTTAAAAACCCTAGTTTACATGCACATGTGTGTGCAAGCCTAGGAAAATTTTGGAAAAATATTTATTAAATTAGGAAAAATATTTAAAACACAATTTGGTAAACTTTTTGTTAAAAACCATTATTTAAGTATGATTATTCACTAAACACATCCTAAGGTGTTACACATCATAACCTACAATTTATATGATAAAGTCTAACATGGCCCATGAGTACGTCAGGGTTAAGGACATGATGTATGTGAATTGGCAACAACGTATGCAACCTAAGTTTGTCACTGGAGTTTCTGCTTTCATTGAATTTGCACGCGCACATAATAAGAAGAAGAAGAAGGAGAAGACAGTAATGTGGCAGAAGAAGAAAAAAATGACATTCCTTGTTCTCTGTTTCCGCATCAATCGTCTGATATGAACTAATGATGGCTTTCACATTGGCTTTTCCTTTTAGAGACTTCTTAGTGTCCAATGGAAAGTATACATCAGATTTGTGCAGGTCAGGTTCTTCTATGACTTTCAAGAGTTTCAACTGATTCTGTAAATTACACCCTAGTTGGGTGATACTTTTACCACTTCTCACTGCAGGTGCGCTCTCTAATATCCATTTTGAATGTAATATTATAGATATTCATGCCTGTTTATGTCAAAATTACTTATATTGTCAATGTTTGATTATCTAGTTGTTGGTGATGCGTCCATATCAGGGACAGAGGCCACTCCAGCTGCTCCAGGTATGTTTATATATCATATAGTGCATGTATATTGATTTAGAATGCTATATCATAAATATACACACATTCCTTTTGCTCTTACTTAGATAGTAATTTTTATTATTGTCTAGCTGTAGGTGGTGACAGTATTTGACAATAAAATTTGTCATCCTAGAAACTATGATTTTTATATGTGCTCGCATGCGGGAATGATTGTAAGTCGTGGACCTGCACAATAAATTCTTATTTGGTATTTGTTTGAAATCAAATTGAATACTATATAATTGATAAGTTTGTTATATTTGTCTTTAGTTTGGAATTAACACAATATTTATTCACGCAACATGCACTTATGATCAACCAACTGCTCATGATATTTGTAGCCCAGCATAGAAATCACCACATCAACTTTTTTTATTGCCTCCACCAAGCTCTTGTGATCATGCATATCACCCTACATATATTCAACATATATATCATCAGGTCTTTCTAAAATCAATGACCTTTAATTCAAAAAAAACACACACACACACAGGGAGTGAATTAATGAAGAAAATAGGGTCCACTTTTCGTTAGGTGTCGTCAAAAGTTTATATCCTCCATCAATTATCAAGCTACCGAGGACGAAAAGCCACCTTTGTTAGTCGAGAGTCATGGTAATAGTCATGGAGATTGATTATAAAAGAAATAGAGAGAAGAAAATAGAAATTGTAGATAGTAGAATAGCACACTCATTTCAAAAATTGCACTTTGATCTTTATGTCTACCTTTTTTTTTAATTACCAATGTGTCTCGATTTTATTCACAAAATATTCTTTTCTGTCCGGCGGCTGGCTGGCTAAATTTCATACAACATAATAACTGCGCCGGGCTTGAAGTTTCACATTGCCCTCAACTTTAATCACCACTAATTTATGGTTTCGCAACTTTGTAGTAATCCCGAAACATGATTTATTTTATGCAAATGCTAGGAAATTTCACTCAAATTTTGCATCTTTACTCTATTTTTCACAACGTTTAATTTGTTATGTTTCACCACTTGGGTATTTGAGGAAACATCTTCTATTTTCTACCATTTGACTGAAATTGCATGTTTTTATTGAAAATAATACAATTGCATAACCTTAAGAAAAACAACCACCCCCTTTTTAATGAATTTGGATGGGTAATTATCCCAAATTTTTTTTAAACAAAAGAAAAACAGCGACCTATATACAAAATGGGTAAATGTCGTGATCAATAAATTACTTACCATTTGCCGAGACATGTATTTTTGCAGCATCCATACATCCTTTTCCTCTTCTTCGATGTCGTATTCTCATTATCTTCGTCTAATCCATCTGAAACTGCAATTAAATTTAATTAAACCAAATAAAATCAAAAATTAAAATCAAACAGCAACAACGAAATCAATGAAATTTATAGCCTACCAGAGTCTTCAAGAATATCCACATATGAATCCTGGGCCTTCTTCTTTTTCTTCAAAGATCTTTTAGAAGCAGAGAATTTTGTTTTCTGGCAAGTGCTTTGAAGCTAAACACCATATTGCCTATGTATTTGAAAACCAAAAAATGCCCAGTTTGCAGATTATTGGCTACTGTAAATTCATGCCACCCATCTCCATTCATGGAAGCAACTTTGTTCTCGATTTGAAGATCAACATGCCATATTTTGCCATTGTGGCTCACTAGGTTAGCCTTTTCTCTTCTCTTGACCATCTTGCTAATCTGTTTGGTAAATTTATTCGGAACCGGCTGCGAATCATTAAAATACATGCATAAGAAAGTTAATGCTTGCAAGAAGTTGAACGTACGTTCAACCCATGCATAAGAATGTATTTTAGCTTCCTTTCTTATGCATGTCTTTTAATGATTCGCAGCCGGTTCCGAATAAATTTACCAAGTAGATTAGCAAGATGGTCAAGAGAAGAGAAAAGGCTAACCTAGTGTGCCACAATGGAAAAATATGGCATGTTGATCTTCATATCGAGAACAAAGTTGCTTCCATGAGTGGAGATGGGTGGCATGAATTTACAGTAGCCAATAATCTGCAAACTGGGCATTTTTTGGTTTTCAAATACAAAGGCAATATGGTGTTTAGCTTCAAAGCACTTGCCAGAAAACAAAATTCTCTGCTTCTAAAAGATCTTTGATGAAAAAGAAGAAGGCCCAGGATTGATATGTGCATATTCTTGAAGACTCTGGTAGGCTACAAATTTCATTGATTTTGTTGTTGCTGTTTGATTTTAATTTTTGATTTTATTTGGTTTAATTAAATTTAATTGCAGATTCAGATGGATTAGACAAAGATAATGAGAATACGGCATCGAAGAAGAGGAAAAGGATGTATGGATGCTGCAAAAATACATTTCTCGGCAAATGGTAAGTAATTTATTGATCACGACATTTACCCATTTTGTATATAGGTCACTGTTTTTCTTTTGTTTTAAAAAAATTTGGGATAATTACCCATCCAAATTCATTAAAAAAGGGGTGGTTGTTTTTCTTAAGGTTATGCAATTGTATTATTTTCAACCGCTACATCGGCTGCGGGTCCGCAGACAGCACCTATAGCTCCACCGTCCGCTCAGACTCCCGCAGCCGCGGCTCCGCAGACAGCTCCTATAGCTCCACCGCCCGCTCAGACTCCTGCAGCCGCGGCTCCGCAAGCTACTACCTCGACGACGGCTGCGTAGACCACATCGCTAGCTCCACAGGCCGCTCAGACTCCCGCACGCGCCGAATTGCATGGTTTATTAACCGAGGAGTAGGCGCGCTAGATTCTATCATTTATCAGAGGTGGAGCTGGACCGAGCTAGGGTAGCTTTTTGATTCTTATTTTTTAAAACATGTATTTATTTATATGATACATATTGTACTACATTTTGAAACGATATTGATATTGATATTGGTTTATATTTATATCATATTCAGTTTTTGGGTTTCTTTGGTATATTATATGCGTGAGATGTGATTATGAATACTGCGATATATGTTGCGTGATGATTAATTTTATATTTGATTGATGTATATATTATTGTGCACAGGGCGGGAAAAAATCAGGCAGCCCTTTTTTTAAAAAAAAATACAGATAATGTGTACTTACGGATTAATCCGTAGGTACACATGTTGCCCCTACGGATTAAACCGTAGGGGCACAATATCAGCAGTAACTGATATTTCCCCCCTGATCTCAGTACCAGGGTGGTTGGGAGTGCCCCTACGCATATGTCCGTAGGGGCCATTGCGTCGCCCCTACGGAGTTATCCGTAGGTACAGGTAATATATTTTAAAAAACCGTAAATAATATAACTTTTTTTACCCTACGGCCTACTCCGTAGGTGCAACTGGCCCTACACAGAACTCCGTAGGGGAAAGTTCAGGGCTTCAACTTGCACCTGCGGCCTTTGCACCTACGGGGTATTTTTTCGCCCCTACGCACATCTCCGTAGGGGCAGTGGTTTGCCCCTACCGACAAATCCGTAGGGGCAACCCTTATTTGTAGTAGTGATAACTTCACTTGAGTTTTCATTCTCATTCTTTTTCTTCTTCTTCTTCTTCATCCAAAAGAAAAATGCTTTCTAGGTTTTTTTAAGTGAAGAAACAGAGTGAGAAAAATAAATCTAAAGTGAACCAACCTCCTATTTCATCATCCTCTAATACTTGCCATTTAGTTTAGGGTGTTCCCTTCACAAAGTTTATGACCAAGTGAAGGGTTAGCTTGGGTTTGATTCTCCTCGACTTAAATCATCTTCGGCCTCGAAGACTACGAGCAAATCCGTTCATTTCTCCGAGGAAACCATCACTAGAGTTCGGTAGTTCGATGATCGTAGCGAAGGAACGTCAACACGGAGCTTTATAAGTGAAGGACCGGATCTACAAAGGTTTTATTCTAGTTCACTTCTCTTTGTAATGATAGATTACAAGTTTTTGTTACCCTGTTTTTCTAGCATGATTCCTAGATTGATTACTTAGCACCCCCTTGATTTTTTGTTATGGCATGTGTGATGCTTGAAAACCCTAGGCTAGGTGCTAAGGAATCCCAACAAGCTTACCAGTATTATCCTTCTGATCATTATTCATGTAACATTTACACGAACATGATCGAAACCCTGCCGTAACAACTTACGGCCTTTACATCTTTTTCCTGAACTAGGGAACTCTCTGTGGGGGACTCTAAAGACTCATCAGTATGCTGGCAGTGAGTTTAACCACAAGCACATCAGCGACACTAGCTGTGCATAACGGCTACCCAGGTACATGAAGAAAAGGTGGCCGACGATCGAACTCATCACAACCCTAATGAGCCTGTAAGCAACACTTACCGTACAGTACGGTCTCTTCATCTGGTACGTCGCATATGAAGTCTAGGGATGGTAAATGTCAGACCCTAATAACTTTATAAGTCATGTTATGTCACGACCCAAAAATTTATCTCATGACCGACACTTAAATCATGCCATGTTTACAGGCGTAACGTAATTCAAATAAGCCGAAGCCCAGAAATCTAAACCTTTTAAAAGAAAATAAATGGGTGAAGTTTTGAAATAAAGGTACGATGAAATCAAGGTTTTCTTAAATGCATAAATAGTGGAAAATGAAAATTGCAAGTGGATTTTACTAGTTGAAAACATGTTTCATCTTTTAAAAATTTGGGCAGCACCTCCCTTGTATATTTCGATCCAAAACCACATACACCTGATAATATAAAAGGCATCCCAAAGCGGGAGCTAGCTCTTCGCCAATCGGCGAAATCAAAACCACGCAAGTCATAAATATATGTATACGATGCCCAACGGCGAAGATCAACACAAAAGATAATGAATAAAGCAAGACATCAACCCACCAAGCGAACATATAACCCGTCGCTCTAAGTCTCGCAAGTACAAGTCTTGCTAAGTCTTACTACATATACTAATACTAGTTTCTGATTGATGGAGTTGACTAGATACATTAGAAATAATAATACAAGAGTGGCACGATCCGATATATACCACCTTCCAAAGCAAATCACGCGAAAGCGAGCTGTGTGCCAACGATACCGCTACTGATCCATGCAGTCAAACCTGCAAGAACTGTGGCACAACGGGGGTGAGTATCCAACTCGTGAGTAGAAAACATCATCAAGTAGAAATTGAAATAAACAATGATTCTTAGGTCAAATATATCATAAAGGCAATACTATGTTCTCTAGGGTGACCATATCTGCATATGTGCCAACAATATGCTCAATGCCTATATTCATGTGGATATCATCCAACCATATAATCAATGCCTGTATGCACGTGGATCTCATCCACGTGTCCATCAATGACACAACGACATCATGCATGTAAATATCATAAAAGCATATGCATGTAAATATCATAAAAGCATATGCATGTAAATATGAGGATATCAACTATCGTGTGTCCATCAACGACGCATCAAAATCATGGAACCTGAGTGTCCAACACCGACACTCGAAATATCATGAAACCCGTTTCCAACATCGACACGTAAATCATTATATCTCACGCGCCGCATCCTCAGATCGGCCCTCAGGCGCCGCATACTCTGGTCGGCCCTCATATCCACCTCACGACTCCGGTCGGTACCCTCCGGATAACCGCTGAGTCCAGTACTATCACCGGTAGGTAGTGCTCCCTCTGCCAGGCTCATCGCCTACACCACGAAAATCATTTGTTGCCCCGAGGCACCATACCGGGTCCACCTTGTACTCGCAGACGGTGCCTACTGCTCCTCGAATCGGGTTTCTAACACAATTCTCAGAACCGAGAAAACTTATGGTGGACGTCTCAAAATATCAACTCAAGAGAAACCGGGTCTTTTTAAAATAATACATACTTCTTTTTTCTGAAATATAACCACGGTTCTCAAATCCAGAATCTCATAAAAACATCATCTTAATGCCTATAATCATAAAGCATGATGTATGCAAACATAGAACAGAAATGTTAGCATATCAGGTATATCATGCGATATAGCAAAATGATGTGAGCATAGAAATATATCATGCAACATAGCATAATGATGTGAGCATAGCAATATATCATGCCATATAACATAATGATGTGAGCATATCAATATATTATAGCATGATGTAGTAGCTCTACTGTGTAAGCAACATAGCAATTATCGATGAAGAATATGTGTGAGCTGGAAAATCTGTGTAAGTGTAACATACGCATCATCGATAATGGTTAAGGTGTACTAGCACAGGTATATGTAAAGCAATGAGAATGACATGAACATAGCATAAGGTACATCGTAAGAGAAATGCTAAAAGGTATATGTATCTATAACATAACCGAGTCGGTGAATCTATCAATCGGTATCCAGCCTCAACATATCACGTACTGTATAATCCATCATACGGCGTCCTCTAGTCAAGGGTATGGATCAATCATTAGGTAAAACTCATCACGTACAGTAATCTATCGTACAGCGGCATTAAACAATTAAGGATTCTATCAACCTATATGACAACGAGGGTACGGACCTAACGTTTCGTACGGCATATCACTCATTATTCACATCATTATCCATATATATATATACCCATCTCTCAGGTCGCATCCGGATCAATCTCATATCACGGGGCCGGCAAAGGTATCAATCATCTCATATCGACTCGCATCCATATAACGACATATCAAACCAAGTCATCATATCACATCACATACTCTTTTCATCACATTAATATCCCACATCAAGTAATCTTATATATACATTCTATCTTATTAATCTCGTATCATGCTACTATAAATCTCGTACTTATTCTCTTGCAACTACATATCTATATATCGTGATTCACATTCACTTTTCATATCCTTATATATCAATTCGAGACATCATTTCTATCATATCATGTCAAAGAGTCATATCCCTATAGCTTTCATCTCATATTTCGATATATATATATATATATATATATATATATATATATATATATTCAATCATGAATATCATCACTAACTATCCTTTTAACCGTATCCATAGTTTTCTAATATAGGTTTCCATAACCATATTCTATATATAGGTTTCGTTTTAACCATATCCATAATTTTCTAATATAGGTTTCCTTAACCATATTCTATATATCGGTTTCCATCATAATTTGCTAGGATGGTATATGCCATCCACCCGACTTCCCCTATAGATATAAATCTGCTCACCTGCGGAACTCCTTGTCCAGCTGTAGTCGATGTGCTTCATCGTTTCGGAATCCGCACGAAGGTACCTACAAATCAACACATATCGCAATACCATTAAAATCAATGTTCGAAAACCGATACGGCACACGGTGCGCTCATAGGTTAGAACCTATAGCCTACTATAACATTTCAGAAAAATAAAATATTATTTTTGGGAATTTTTATAATTAAATAATAAATATATTGAATATTTTAATATTGCGGTATAATTAAATACCGATAAATTGGAAAAAAATTTGGAAAATTATAAAAATTACTATAAAAGGGTGTTTTATGTGATTTATTCAAATTATGAAATTTTATGATTTATTATACACTAATTTAATGTTAATTGCGATTAAATATCGCTAATCGCGCATTAAGCTTGTTTTGTGCACATGACATGCACTGTGTCGTATTTTACACTTGGGTTACATTTTTAACCATGGTTTCATTTGAGATTTATGTGGTTGGTTTTAAAAAAAAAGATAAGAAAAGAAAAGGAAAATGGAAATGTTAAACAATTGAGGGATGGGCATGAGAGAGAAAGAGGTGGGGGGTCAAACCCAAGTCTTGGTCTGTGTCTCCCTCTTCATTTTCATCATCCTTTTTTCTCTCCTCTCTCACCATTGCTGCAGCCCATCTCCCTCTCCCTCTTCATCCTCACAACCACACCCCAAATCAACTCAAAATTTCATCTCACTTTCATTAAAAATGTGCACAAGCTCACAAGCTACACTTTGGTCCAAGAAAGCAAAGATTTTGGACACTAGGGGCAACTCAAGAAATTTCTTGAGTTTCCAAATGAAGTACTCTCTTAACCATTTGCATAGTAATTCCATTGCTTTTACATCCATGTTTGATTAGAACCGATTTAGTGTCGTTTAGTGAGGGTTGGAAATTTCTAGTTAGGGTTTAAGGAATTCTTGAGTTGTGATGTGTAATTGAGGCTTATAGTGACCTTAAACCCCTGTTATGATTGTAGTTTAGACCTAAACCTGAGACTAGAACCCCATTTCGCGAACTTAGAAATCCCCGATATCGTATTTTTTGGAAATTGTGTAGGGAAAATGAAATCTGCTAACACCCGGGGCCCTGGAAAATTATTTAGCAAAGACAGGGATACATGCAGGCACCCAGGAAGCTTTAACCAAGACCCTAGCCCCTACAACCTCACCTGGGACGCAGATTTATTCCATCTGGCCATAATTTATGGCCAGCGTGGGTTAGATTTGTCTCGTGTTTGTTCTTTGACTCCATCTCCAGTAAATTAGACCCCTCCTGTATGCAAAATTGGCTAATTTCACCTAGGGTAAAATCTGGGACCATTTTCTTGAGTTGCTGCATTGTTTCGCGATTTCTTTTTAATTTTGGATTTGGTATTTGTTTTTGTGTTCCGTCGTCTGGTGTTTGTACGTCAGCGACGGGGGTTGTTTGATGGTTTTGCAGGCGTAGGCTATAGGTTCTAACCTATAAACGATTCACATGCTGTTTTGGCTTTCATGTTCGATTCTTGATACAATATGACGCATTGGAAATTGTAGGTACCCTCACGTAGATTTCGAGACGACGAGGATAAGCATGGCGTCATCGACTCTAGCAAGCCAAGATCAAGGTGAGTAGATACATATCTACGGGGGAAGTCAGGTGGATGGTGTATAGCACCCCTCCAGTTCGTAGTGTAGTTGATGATATGTTATATATTTACATATGTGTTGTGAATTTGGATGATAGTGTCGTGGTTGATTTCTTAGTCGCGAACCATAGAATAGGTTTGCACACACGCACACACACCCTTGCATGCATTATTATTATTACTTGTGTGTATATGGGGATATGTATACACACACACACAGTTATGGGACTAGGCATATATATATATATATATATATATATATATATATATATATATATATACGTATACCTATACATGGATAATGAGGAAAGTGGATGATATTTGGAGATGAGTCGATGAGATTGGGCATGATGCTATGAGATCGGTGATATGTTTTGGTTCGTATTTTGAGATACGACATGAGATTTTATCGGGCCTTTAGGTGTGTGTTTTCATACACGTATATATATGTAGATGGTATTAGTTTGTACTAGACTTAGATCAGTACCCCCAGTTCATAAGATATGATGATAATGGATACCAGATGAATAATGAGATGAATGTGATATTTGACCAGTACCCAGATTTGGGATGCCGTACGACGGATTTACGTACGAGCTATATATTGAAAATTGATCCGCACTCTTGACTTGAGGATGTCATAATATATTTTGTATCGTATGTGATATTATTGAGGCGGGATCACCGACTATTATATTTATATGTATCGACTCAGATTTAGGTGGTTTCCTTACCTTTCGATTAGTCCTGTAGTTTACTTATAGATGTTAGACTAGACTCGAGTCATACCTATTTCAAAACTAACGAATCATGAGTATTTTAAAGACAGGCCAAGGGATTCTACGGATATTTTGAAAAGACGTATCTTTTCTTAAAATTACCGTAGCCCTTATTTTTCTAAACACCACGATTCGAGTTATTTCAAATGGCAAAAACTGTGTGATATATATATATATATATATTGAGTGATTCTTCACTGTTGTGTTTATTATTCATTTTCCGCATATTCTTTCTATTCGCATCGCATCGCATGTTTGAATATGTTTATTGTTATATTAAACCCATGTTATCCGGACACCAGCACCATTATCGATGATGCGTATGTTCTACGTACACCTGCTTGCCGACTCACACACTTCATCATCGATAATTGCCATGTCAATACACAGTAGGATTGTTGCATCAAGATATGACTCCTTGCATGACATACTTGCGTACATACATATTGTACACTCATACTTGCGTACATACATATTGTACACTCATACTTGCATACATACATATTTGCACATACTTAGATGATTCTGGCTTGATTTTGGAGATTTGGGAAACGCATGATATATTTTAAATTGGATTCATTTAAAAGAGCGGTTTTCCCTCAATATGTGCATATTACTATTTTATGTTGCATGATATACTGATATGCTTACATTTCTATTATATGTCGCATACATCATGCTTTATGATTATACGCATTGAGATATGTTGTTTCCATGATATTTCTGGATTTGAGAACCGTGGGTATTCTAAAGGAAAGTATGTACTGTTTTAAAAACCCGGTTTCTCTTGATATGATATTTCAGCAGCCACCATGAGTTTTATCGGTTTTGATATATATATATATATATATATATATATATATATATATATATACCCCATGCAAGGAGGAGTCGTGGGCCGTGTGCGGGTACATGGTGAGGCCTGGAGGTACCCCGGGGCAAGAAGATCGATGGACCACGCCGATGAGCCTGACAGGGGAATCATACCTACCGGTGATAGTATTTTAGACTCGGCGGTTATCGTGGGGATACCGACTAGAGTTATATATGTATGGATACGTCGAATTGCGAGGGTCGAAGATGGGCACTCGGGTTTTCGAGATAGCGTATGATACGTACCTATCAGGGTCAGTCGTGGTGACAGCACCTGATAGATGAGGATTTACGTGTCGATGCTGGACACGGGTTTCATGATGTTTCGAGTGTCGTTGCTGGGCACTCAGGTTTTCATGATTTTGATGTGTCGTGAGGGACACTCGTTAATTTATATCCTCATACTTTCATGCATATGCTTTTATGACATTTACATGCATGATATTGTTGCGTCTTTGGTTGACATGTGGACGAGATCCACACGTATACAGGCATTGATACATTGATTACACCTCATGTTTATGATATGTTGCTACCTGAGGCACTGACACGAGCACTTGGTATTACACTTGGTATAAATGTTTACCCTTGCCACCTTTTCATGCTACAGATTTTATCATATTGAGGATATATATATTACTGATCATTTGACCTAAGATTGAGTCATACACACAATTTCTGCTCTGTGATGTTTTCTACTCATGAGTTGGCAACTCACCCCCGTTGTGCCACAGTTTCTTATAGATTTTGCCGTACAGGTTCGTTGCGGCCGGCACACTGTCCTTTTTCGGGTGATTGCTTCGGTAGGTGGGTTCACTTGTATCGTGACCACTATTGTACTCTATTTTTATTCAGTTGTATCTAGTAAACTCCATCAACCAGACTTGTATATTTATTTCAGACTTAGAAAACCAGTTGTAATTACTTCGACCTTAGAGTCGCGCGTTGTATTATTATGGTTTTCTGGATGATTTTGAGTTTCCTTTGAGTTTTGATCCTCGCCCTTCGGCGTTGTATATTATATAGCTTGCGTGGTTGTGACCGTCAATTGACGAAGAGCTAGCTCCCGCTTGGGGATGCCCTTTATCATTGTGCATATATTATTCATGTTGTACCCCATTTGGGGCCAGTATAGACAAAGGAAACTCTGCCGAAATTTTCAGAAAAGACTTGGGATTTTAAAAATGCGAACTACGGCTTATATTTTTGAAACCACTTGTTTTAAAACTAGTTTTCTTCACTTCTTCCTCAAAATGGTTTAGATTTCTGGGATTTTTGGCTTACTTGAATTAGATGGGGTCCTATAGACTTCATATGATTCAAGTGCCAGTCACGTGCCATTTCGGGTCGTGACAAAGTTGGTATCAGAGTGCTAGGTTAACCTTGGTTCGATTCTATGTTTGATTATGCGGAGCCTAGGGCGTTTGTATATATACGGAATCTAGGCTTGACCTTACGGAACTTAGACTTAGTCGAGGGGGTATTATACCTGAACTTTCGTCGCGTATGTTAACCTTGGTTGATGGAGTAGGTGACTTAAGGAGAGTGACGTACCATGTGTGTGCTCCGCGGCATACTTACGATATGCTACTTCGATTAAGAAGCCTTAGGATGTACATTTCCTTGCACAACATTATGTTCATTCCTATGATCTATCCTCATCATTATCGGTTTATGGTTTTGCTTCCACGATTACACGGGCAGAGAAAGCTACGGTTAGAGTTGCGGTCAGCATGAGCTCGTCACGAATGAGGACTGACCACGGCGTGATTCCAGGGACTTACGATTGCATAGAGGCATCGTTTTATCGTGTTTTCGCGCCATGAGCATTTGATGGATCGCTTTTACGAGATTTCTCGGATGTGCAAATCAGCACCAGAGGATCAGGCTACTGCTAGAGTCCAGCCAGAATATGATGACCATCGATGCACCGATTATTTGATGTTTGAGGCACTGTTCAGTGTGCGGATAAATGAGCCAGTTGTTGCTGTGAATGATGAGATATCACCCCAGATGTTGGAGCTATGCCGCACGAGTTGTACTTAGAGATGCGACAGAAGGTCGCTAGTCACCCAAGGAGGAATGGCTAGGACATGTGATATGTTGCCTACCCCGATGCGAGATCATCAGATTAATTGATTCCAGCTAGAGACGACTTCACGCAGGTACGTTGGGAGTCGATAGAGATGATCGAATATCAGAAGTCCATTTTCCAAGTTTAAAGTATCCAGAGACAAATGCAAGTAATGCTATGGACCCTTTAGAAGAATGGAACCCTAACTCGACATAATGACCATGAGAACGCTTTGAAACCTTAGAGTTTGCGGCAGTTCAGCGATGCCATTAGTGAGGCTTGGGTTTGCCCTTCTACGGTTGGTCCATAGGTACTGTGGCATGTACTAGAATACTATTAAACTGTACCCAAGATGTTGAGCTCTTGGGGGATTATGGAACCTTGACAAATCGATCGTAAGGTTCGACATCATTCGGATATCATGTGATGGGATAGATTGCTTGGGAGACTCCAGATACGAGTATAGCCGTTGGAGTGCAGTCCATGCAGCCACGAAGAGACGAGTCCGAAGCAGTCGACATTAGAGAAAAGTGGAGTAAGAGGTCCGTACGAGATCTTGATGAGATGATGTTCCACTCCGCCGACATCAGGGATGTGATACGCATGCAGAGGCGTTGTATATGGATATATCTTCCAGAAGGAGTCGCGATGAGTATGCAGTCGTTTCGGAACAAGAAATAGATCTAGTAAAGGATGATAGCTTCCGGGCATTTCAGCAGAAACGAGATCGGGAGAGACCCGACAAGACCTTTCTGGAATGCTATACGAAAATACTTAGACCCAGGAGCGGTCATATTGTGCACACCTAGTAGGCCAGAGTTCGACATCGTCGACGAGATAGTTGGCCAGAGATCTTTAGAGGATGTGCTAGAGTGGGACTGTTTCCGTCATCAATCCATATTGGGCCGTTGAGCCGAGGAGCTATATATCTAGCAATTCTCAGTGAGAGACAAGAGCCTAAAAGCACAAGGCGCCAGACCATGAACAGGAGGCAAGTAGATATCTTGCTCTGCTAGTATTGGATGCACCGACACCTTCTCGACTTTGAAGGAAGGACATATCGATGACAGTATTTATGATTTGAGATTTGGTGATTCGAATATCACGCATCCGTCATTTTTGGATTTCGGTATTTTGGACGATTTATTTGCATGATTGAGATTTTGTACACAACGGTTGCAATTGACTTCGATTTGATGTCATTCGAGATATTAATTCTGATTTCATGCCTATGGTATGCATGTGATTTGACTTATGCTTTCGGCATAGTTTTCATATACTTTTAGTGTTTTGATTTGATTTGTGCACACTGATGCACATGTTTGTGAGATTATATACCGCGGTATACTTGATTTGGATTGAGCTTTATTGTATACCGTCGATTTCGAATATGATATTGATATCGATTTCGTGCGCTCTGTACACTTGATTTAGATTCTTGCGCATGCTTAGGCGCTTGTTGCGATTTTGGTGCACACCAGATGCACTAAATCGATATTCTTCGTGCATATGAGATGCACCTGATATTGCTGTCAGGCACGCCCGTTGCCTTTGACAGATGTTTCGTGCACACCCGATGTACTTAGATGTTGTTTCTGTACACATGTATGGCACATTCATGGGTTTCGATTTTCGTGCGCACCAGACGCACGTAGCATTCATATGCACATTTTGGGATTGATTTCTTATGGAGCAGTACGTTTTTATGATATTTGCTATTTTTCGTACTGAGCAGGACTAGTTAGAGGACAGTACCTGGATATAGTTTGGGATGCATTTCTTTTAGATGTTTTGACGAGTTTACACCGACGCGTACTATGTATGTGTTATAGTTTTGATGTATATCATGTTGGTTTTCATTTTGGGCTTTGACATTGGTGTCATCGCCATAACTCCGATGATGGTGAGATGCTTGACAGAGTTCTGATTTTGATTTGGAGTTATCTGCTCATTGTTCATGTGCATGCATTGCGCTATGATGCGTCTTATGTATTGATGATTTCGGAGCCTCGACGTGTAACACCTTAGGATGTGTTTATTGGCTAATTATATTTTAATATATGGTTTTTAATAAAAAGTTTACCAAAACGATTTTCAAATAATTTATCAAATTTAATGAATATTTTATTAGAATTTTTCTAAGCTTGCACACACATGTGCATGTTAATTAGGGCTTAATTGGGGTTAGACCATGATTAGCAACCATGGTGGGTTAAGCCACTTTGGATTTCTAATAAGTGTTTTGGAGGGTAATTGTTTTTTTTTAAATTAGAAATGATTTAAATTGTTGGGTGTTGACTTGGGGAGAGAGAGAGGGCGTGCATCATGGCATGAGCCATGCTTGCATTAAATAAGAGAGAGAGAGGGGTTGACTAGTGTAGACTCTCATTCTCTTTTGTTTTGCCTCTCATTTTTCCACATATCTCTCTCACTCTCACTCACTCTCACACAAACACAACAATAACATCAGCAGCAGCAGAAGACACAGCAGCAGCAGCACCAGCTTCAGCCGCAGCCACAGAAGCATCAGCAGCCGCTCCAGCATCAGCAGCAGCTCCAGCATCAGCAGCTATAGCAGGCAGCAGCAGAACACCCCCCATCACTTCTTCTACTCCTTCTCCAGCTTCCTAGGGTCGAGAGTGAGGTATAATCTCAGAGCCTAACTTCCTAGCTTGCTAAACTTGTGTAGAAATAGCTTCGATTAGTGTAAAATGTGAGATTTAGTGCTAAAATGGTGTTTGATGTGGACTTTTGGCTAAGTGATGATTTTACTGGTTAGCCTAGCCTAGTTAAGTGTTATTAGGGCCACTTAAACCTAGATAAACCCCAGATTTCACCAAAATACCATAGGGTTTCAATTAGTGCAAATTTAGCATTTTAAAGTGAAATTTTAGCTTTTTTTTAATCTGCTTTAGACCCGGGTATTTTAGATAAAATATGAGTTAACTGGAATATATACACTAGGTATAGACCACACACACCAAGCAAGAACCCCTACCTCCACTGTTTAGCGGCCAATTTAATCGTTCTGGCCGCAATTTGCGGCCAGATGGGGGAATTGGGTTCTAGGGTTTTGGCTAGGGTAGTTTGTTACATATTATAGTGTTTTGGCATGTGCAATTTTGTAAGTTTTTCACCTGGGTAGAATCTGGAACCATATATCATTTTTCAAGTATGTTTTGTTTGCGCGATACGCGCGATACGTGAGTGGGTTCTGTGATCTAGCGTGTCTCGGCGTGTCGGGGTAGTTTTAGACGCATATACACACGTTTCAGCGTATCGGACACACGCGCGTTTAGTTCGCGACGCGAGTTTCTCGTTTGATTTCGATATCGCGTTTTTGTGAGATATTTACTTATATATGGATTCTGTGTGTGAATTCTAGGTTCGCAGACTGGTACCTCAGACGCCGCAAAGAAGGGAAAGCAGGTGGTCGGCTACGTGTAGTGATTGATCGTTTCTTTGTTTGTCGGTTTAGGAAATGAATAGAAATCACAATCAAAGAATTATTTGACCGCAATCAATAACGGTGTCGGTTTGTAGCTCTTTAGTAATTGTGGATCGTCCACAAGGATTGTGCGATTCGTTCGTATTTGTTTTGTTTTGAATTGAAAATTTAATAGAAAAGAAAAAGCAAACGATTCAAGATTTATATCAATGAATTTCAAGAATCAACTAGATCTAATCAAGAATCAAGAAAGCATTAAGAATAAAGAATCAAGAATTGATATAATTCCAATCGATTTAAGTTTCAAGAATTGAAATGTGGCTCGTAGGAGTCGATTCGATATTAGATGTGAAGAAGACTAGCAATTACCTTTTCTTATCCATTAACGAATTGACGCTAAATCGATGTCGATTTATCGAGGATTAAGGATCTTGCGAAGAATTAGGGTTTCTTCATCTTATCCTTTGTCCTTTCGATGAATCACATTCACAAGATAGCTTCTAGGAAATCAAATGATCGATCGTTGATCTCTAGATCTGTGAGAAAATAATCAAGAACACATTTCGCATCGATCTAGATCATCGATCATTCAATTTTCAAGAATTTACAATCGTTATAGGACTTAAGAAAATGTTTAAAGATTCATCAACATCATCATTCTACCGATCGTATTGACTCTTCCACGAGCGGAGTTTTATTCAAGCATCATTACAAAGAATACATTCAAGAATCGAAATTGAATCATAATGCTTGAATTGAAAGATGAGCAAGTTAAAAGAATCGTCACCTTTATTTATTCAACAACTTGTTACACATTGCTCAAGACTACAAGAATTTGAGAAGGAACAAGATTGTCGAATCTAGCGTTGCATCGGCTCCTTGAGTCGCGGATCGACTTGGATCTCATGCTCCGATGAAGTCCGGCTTCGCTTCTGAAGGATGGTTGAAGGCTTGCTTTGCTTGCACTCAAAGAATCTTGAACTTTGGTTTCTTGATTGGATTAGGGTTAGGGTTTGGAGGTGGCAAGTGTTGGGTTGAAGAGATGATAGAATTTCAACAACAATCAACAACCTTTTCAAGTGAGGCCTAGGGTCCTTTTTATAGGTTTCGGAATGATTAGCTTCCTTAAGAAGCTTGGATTAGGTTAGCTTCCCTTATAAGCTAGTTAGTTAGGTAGAAGCCTCTAGAACTAGTTAGTTAGGGTTTAGCTTCCACCTTAAGCTAGGAGGTTTAGGAGAAGGTTCTAGGCTCTTAAGGTAGTTAGGGTGAAGCTTGCTTTGGAAGCTAGGAGTGTTTAGCTTTGATCAAGGAGCTTGCTGATCTGGCAGAATGTTCAGGAGTTTTCTGGAAATTGCAGTGTCTTGCTGAGGTGTAGGAACTGAGATAGGGATACTGCAGTAGAGAGGGAGTGATGACGCGGCATGTCAGCCGCGGATCCGCGGCGCAAGGCGGCTCCGGCCGCGGATCCGCGGCCATTTGGCTGCCTCAGAGCTTCAAACTTCTTACACTGTCTTCTTCTGTCTTTGGGATTATTCTCTGATATATTGATTCCCTGAACTCCTTCTAGATCATTTCCAGATTTCAAATCCTTGAGTTGGCGTATTCTTTAATAGCACTGTTATATAAATTTGACCATTCTTCTGGAATTTCCTGCACAGACTTCGAAACACATGTTGCGCTATACAAGAATGATGCGATGCCATGAAATATAGTCAATTTCCCTTAAAGTGCCGGTTTTAAAGTCTAACACATACAATCTGTTATTTTACGACTGTTTTTCTAATATGTGCAATATGAGTACCGAACACTTCTAGATGAATGCAAATGGGAGGGAAATTGCCGTGTTAAAAATGCAGTATTTTCGACTGATCAAATTCCCCCAAAATTATTTTCGATCGTCTCGAGCGAACTGTTTTATTAAAAAGAGAAGGAGAAAATAAAGAAAGAGAAAAACTAACTAGCACACTTTCGTAGGCAACACGATTGCACTGAGCATGTGCAACAAGCCTTTAAACCTCTAGGTGTCCCTAGTAGGTGGAGTGTTGTCTCCTGAGGGTTTTCAGCGGATTGCACCCACAAAATCCAATAATAAAACGAAGATCATGAATATTACATTTAAAGAAAAGAATTGTAAAAGAAAAGCCTTGAAAATTAGGGTTTTCAACTAAGCTAGGTTTTCGGTTGTCATGAGTCTTATCTTAATAGTCATGAAAAGATGTCAGAAATCACGTCCTCCCTCAATAAAATATCGTCTTATTCTTCATTCCTATCTTTCTTCCAAACATCGATCATATAACCCTGCGTGTGTGTAAAGAACATCCCTACACCCGGAGAATTCAATTCAAGCTATCATACTCTTGCCCATCAGCCTCGGTACTTTTTAGTTAATGAATATTTAGATGAATTTGCTCACACACTTTCATGCGACCGTTAATACTTCTTGAGGTACTAACTGACCGATTACTCCTGTGCTTGCTTATTTGGTGTTTTTCCTCGTCTTGCACCACCTCAGGCATAGCAGTGACTCCCAGACCAGTTGGCCTTAGGGCACTAGGTGAAGAGACACTCTCGCTATATTTTTTTATTGCTGCCTTGGCGATAACAAAACCAGTGTTCATTTTTCTCACCGTTTTATATTTTCTTCATTTTTTTCCCCTTCAAACTTTGGTTTTAGGACTAGAGCATTTCAAGGTATCCTCTACTGTCCCGGGCTTCAAGACGTGTGTAAGTGCAAATAGCAGGGTATCAACGTTCAAAATGTTTGGCTTCCAGAATAGAAACTATTTTTCAGACTTATTTTTATCCTCAGATTAGTGACTTCCTTCATCTTACTAACCCTTAGGACAACGGCTCATAACTACTTATTACTAGTTCGTATAAGAAAACTTATAATTTTCTTTGTTTTCTTAAATTTTTCTAATCTCATGGATGTAATTTTTCACTATCTAAACTTTTATTATCTTATTTATGTACAAAAAATGTTAAAAATTAAATATTTTGAAATTTTGAAATTTTTTTAAATTTTTATGGGTTTTGAAAAATTTTAAATTTTTATAGGTTTTTAAAGAAATGTTTTATGCTTATGCAAATGATATGAAAATGATGCAAAAATAAGCACAAACCTCCCCCAAACTTGTTTTCAACAGTGTCCTCACTGTCGCCAACCGCTATATCTACAAAACCTGTAAGCCTGGGAGGAATTTATTAGTGGGGGCAAAATATATAAGTGAAAAACCTCCCCCAAACTTATTCTTTTCACTCACCTCCATTCAAAAAATGATGCAGTGATATACAGGATATGGAGGTGAGACGGAGGAATTTTAATCCAAATAAAATGGCTCCTGTAAGAACAGGAGCTCCTCCATGGGGTCAGTGGAAAAATACGGCTTTAGTCTATGTCCATTCACTTTAAAAATTGTGCCGTTTTTAACATTTTCTACCTCTACTGCCCCGTGCGGGTATACAGACCGCACAACAAAAGGTCCCTTCCACCGAGATCGAAGCATACCCGCGTGAAGGTGTAGTCGTGAATCATAAAGAAGGACTTGCTGACCAGGTGTAAATGTTTTCCTCAAAATGTTTTTATCATGAAAAACCTTAGTCCTATTCTTTACGATTACAGCGTTATCATAAGGTTCATCACGGAGTTCGCTTAGCTCATTTAATTGCAGCTTCCGAAAGTTGCAGGCTCGGTTTAGGTCAAAGTTGATTTCCTTAATAGCCCATAATGCTTTATGTTCAATCTCGTCTGGCAAGTGACATGCCTTCCCAAACACTAACCTATATGGAGACATCCCTAGGTCGATTTTTAATGCAGTTCGGAATGCCCAAAGAGCATCCGTCAGTTTGGTCGACCAATCTTTTCTATTCTTAGCAACAGTCTTCTCCTGGATTTGTTTGATTTGTCTATTTGAAATCTCAGCCTGCCCGCTCGTTTGGGGATGATAGGGTGTAGAAAGTCTGTGGTTGATTGCGTATTTCCGCATCAGTGTCTCGAAAGACCTGTTGCAGAAATGTGTCCCGTTATCGCTAATGATAGCGCGTGGATGTCCAAATCGCGAAAAGATATTTTCTTTTAAGAACTTAATGACAACCTTCTTGTCATTAGTGCGACATGGAATGGCTTCAACCCACTTCGAGACGTAATCAACCGCAAGCAGTATGTACAAATTCCAAAAGGAGTTGGGAAAGGGACCCATAAAGTCAATGCCCCAAACATCGAAAATTTCAACCACTAAGATGGGTTGCTGAGGCATTTCATTTCTCCGGGAAATTCTACCCGTGTACTGACACTGTGTACAGGTTTTGCAATAATCAAATGCGTCCTTGAACAAGGCCGGCCAATAAAAACCGCATTGCAAAACCTTCTGATTGATCTCAAAAACTATCTAGTAACCGCAATCAAGAACGGCGTCGCATGTAGCTAGCCAGTGAGTACGGGTCGGTCCACAGGGATGTTGTGAATTTTCTAATCGCTCTTACGAGTTAATTCCGATGGGCATTGGATTGATTTAATCTAAAAACTGAATTAATCTAGATCTAAATCTTGCTAGGGGTAGGTCTAGGTTAAGTTTGGAAAGTCTATAAATCTCACCGCTTTCTATACCCATATTAAGATCTAATTAGGTGTTATGGTAATTATTAATAAAAGGGATTAGAATCATCGGGAAGATGTTTTCTTCCTCTAGTTTCTTGTCCTTCCTTTATCAATCCTTACCCTAACCTCCATGGAAAACATCACAACCAGGCCTTTATACTACGGTATCACCGCTACCTCGAGGGATAGGGGGCCGTAGGGAGCGGTATGTGCATGTATGCATAGAGTCCTATGAAAATATTTGACGGGCAAGAAAAGGGATGGGCGATTTTCGTCTCTCAAACCTTCCCCAGATCTAACCCTAACAAGCGAGGAGACTACTCACTCATTAGGGAATTAAAATACATTTATCTAGGGCAGAGAATAAAAGATTAACTAGGGCAAAGAATTAAATTTATCTAGTGCAAGAATAGAAAATTTAACCTAGGGCAGAAAATAAAGAACTTACAAATTGATGCTCTCTAAAAGAAATCTGAAATTTATTAATGAAGGGAGGCATAGCCATTACAATGATTTATAGTTCCTATTTATAGAGGATAGGAAACCCTAGGTTACAATTGATTCGCATGTCTACATTTACCAAAATATCCTTAGGAAGATCTAGTCAAAGTTGACTCCAAGCTATGGTAAAATTTTATGTCTCTGTCTTTTATTAAAAGGAAGTATTGGGCCTTGAAATTTCCTTTGTGGGCTCTTCTGTCTTTGGGCTTCCCTATTATTTGGTTCTTTTATTTAAATAGCTTCTATGTTTCTTCCAGATCTCCAGTGAATAATTGCGGTGGACTTTTAACCGTTCTCTTTGTAATCTTGGACCTTGCATGCTTTGTACTTTGTGAATTTTATCTTTGATGTAGGCTTGATCAAGAGTCTTCTGTTTGTTGGTCAAAGTCCACTTTTGCATCGCCTTTTCATCGTTTTCACTATTTTCTATCCAAGAACCTGTAACCTGTAATATGTAGCAGACATGCGTCAAAAGAACCTGTTTATTTATAAAACGAATAAGAATGGGGAATATAATAATACAATATTATGGTGTGAACACCTTCTCCGCCGTCTTTTTAGGACCGAAGTGACCCCCACAGGCCTGATCATGACTGAAAGATAGAACACTCTTGAACTCCTCATTCGGGACACACCGGCGAATGACCTGATCAGGACAATACTTAAACAGATATGGATCATCTAAGTAAAAATGTTTTACTTGGGATAGAAAACGGTATTTGTCCTGTTTTGACCAATCGCTGGGTATAAGTCCTGTGACAAGATAATTCACAATATCCCTGAACCAAGGTTCATTGGATATGCTCAAGAGTTGTTCGTCTGGAAACGAATCATTGATCGGCAGGGTCACGGGTGAAGAAGAGATGCGTGAAAGATGGTCGGCTACAACATTTTCACAACCTTTCTTATCTTTGATAACAAGATCAAATTCTTGTAATAGAAGGATCCAACGTATTAGCCTACCTTTTGCATCTTTCTTCGCCAGAAGATGTTTCAAGGCGGAGTGGTCAGTGTACACAACTATAGGTGAGCCAATCAAGTAAGGCCTGAATTTTTCTAATGCAAATACAACTGCCAAAAGTTCTTTTTCGGTAGTTGTATAGTTAATTTGAGCATCATTCAGAGTCTTACTCGCATAATAGATCACATGTGGCATCTTTTCAATGTGTTGTCCTAAGACTGCACCAACTGCAAAATCGGATGCATCACACATCAGCCCAAAGGGGTAGTCCCAATTTGGAGACGATAGAACGGGGGCTGTAGTGAGGGAGTGTTTGAGTGAGTCGAATGCTGCCTCACAATCCGAGTCAAAGTGGAAGGTCGTATCCTTGGCCAAGAGAAGAGTTAAAGGTCTAGCAATTTTGCTAAAATCCTTAATGAATATCCTATAAAAGCCCGCATGGCCAAGAAATGATCGAATGTCCTTGACGCTTTTGGGATGAGGAGGTTTTGAATGACATCTATCTTAGCTCTGTCAACCTCAATGCCTTTCTGTGAAATAACATGTCCAAGCACAATTCCCTCTTGGACCATGAAATGACATTTTTCCCAATTCAAGGTCAATTTCTTCTCTTTGCAACGAGTAAGAACCGCGTCAAGATTCGATAGGCAATCAGAAAAAGAGTCTCCGAAAATCGAGAAATCGTCCATAAAAATATCCAAAAAATTCTCGACCATGTCAGAGAATATCCCCATCATACACCGCTGAAAGGTAGCGGGAGCATTGCATAACCCAAAGGCCATGCGTCTATAAGCAAAGGTACCTAAAGGACAAGTAAAAGTGGTTTTATCTTGATCCTTTTTGGCAATGGGGACCTGATTATAGCCAGAGTATCCGTCCATAAAGCAATAATACTCACGTCCAGCTAAGCGTTCCAGTATCTGATCAATGAAAGGTAGAGGAAAGTGGTCTTTCCTCGTGGCGGCATTGAGTTTTCTGTATTCAATACTTACACGCCACCCAGTTTGGGCGCGTGTCTGAATCAAGTCATTTGCCTCATTGGTAATAACAGTGATGCCGGATTTCTTAGGGACGATATGTATAGGACTCACCCATTGGCTATCGGAGATTGGGTATATAATACCATTATCAAGGCATTTGACGATCTCTTTCATCACCGCTTCCTTCATGACAGGGTTCAACCGTCTCTGTGGTTATCGGGTTGGTTTGGCATCATCCATCACATGTATATGATGTTCTACTATCAAGGGACTAATCCCTTTGATGTCCGCCATAGTCCAACCAAACGCCTTCCTATTAGATCTCAATACCGATAAAAGTGCATTCTCTTGCTCTGATGCTAGAGAAGCGGATATGATAACCGGTAAAGACTCATTCTCACCTAAATATGCATATTTAAGATGAGAAGGTAAAATTTTGAGATCTAATGCTGGCGGAGAAATAACAGAAGGTAGGATCATCCAGTGATTTTCGGAGTCACAAAGAAGCTCATAGCCTGTGAAAGATATAGACTCGGGTGGTGATAAGTCAGGAGTGTCGGACTCAAGTGTAGGAAAGGTGTCCTCACAAAGATCATGTGAAAGATCAAACAGTGATGTGGTAGTGTCGTCGAGATCTGTAAAGCAAAGTTCATCAACTCCGCAACTTTCGGGAGCAATCTCGTGGACAGAGCACACATCAAGGATATGAGCAGAGGGTTCTGATGGCTGACTTCCAACTTTGTAGATGTTTAGTTCAATGGTTATATTTCCAAATGATAAGTTCATTGAACCATTTCTACAGTTAATAACAGCATTGGAAGTGGCAAGGAATGGCCGACCTAAAATCACCGGAATTTGGCTCCGGGGGTTTGCTATATGTTGTGTATCGAGTACAATGAAGTCTACAGGGAATACAAATTCCCCGACCATTATCAACACATCCTCTAGTTCACCTCTAGGTTTTGTGATTGAACGGTCTGCCATTTGGAGAGTGCAGTGAGCTGGTTTCAACTCTCCAATCCTTAGCTGCTCATATACAGAATATGGAAGTTGGTTAACACTTGCGCCAAGGTCTAAAAGAGCACGGTTTATGTTTTTACCCCCAATAGAAATCGATATCGTAGGACATCCTGGGTCCTTACGTTTCTTTGGTAGCTGTGGGATAAAATCAGTGCTAATGTTATTAGACATGAAGACCTTCTTCGGCACTTGAGTCTTCCTCTTCCTAGTGCACAAGTCCTTAAGAATTTTCGCATAAGCAGGGACTTGTTGAATAGAATCTAGGAGAGGGATGTTGATGTTAACCTGTTTGAACATTTCCATAATTTTCTCCATATGTGGACTCGATTTGTTACCCCTTAACCGATTCGGGTAAGGAGCTTTAGCAATAAGTGATGGGTCCATCATAAGAGAAGGAAGTGGGGGTAGACGTGATCCCAAAAGAGGAGTGGGGATCGTCTGTGGATAACTAGAAGAGCTATACTGAGGTGTCGAGCCTAGTGGGAAATGGAGAATAGGCTTGCGAGAAGGCAGTGGGGTAGAAGAAAAAGGATCAGAAGTAGAAGTGTGTGTGTGAGGAAAGGTCTCAGCCGGGGTGTTATTGATAGGATTTTCAATATCATCAATTTTTCCCCAACATGGTTATTCAGCACTCTTCCTGATCTCAAAGTTGTGACGGCATTTACATTGTAATGCCCAGGATTCGGTAGGGGTTGAGACGGAAGTTTCCCTTTTACTCTCGCACTCATTTCGGCTTTAAGTCATGCAATTTCAACTTCCATCGATCTAATACTCTCAGCTTGGGACGCTGAGTTTTTCTTTATCTCACTGACGAAAGATCTAACCTCAGCCGACACCTCTATGAAATTTGACAAGAGTGATTTCATGGTTTGAGTGAATTGAGAGAATTTGTCAGAATAGGTCATCTGCATAGGATTAGACGGTGCAGGAGTGTTGACCTGGTTTTGAAAATTTTGTGACTGGTAGGGGTGCTGAGTGAGTTGAAGTGGTTGCTGTTGTGGTGGAAGAGCCCTTTGGAAATTATTTTGGCTTGGAACCGTGCTTTGAGATTGTTGTTGTTGGTTCCAAGCAAAATTCGGGTGATTCCTCCAACCCTGATTGTACGTGGAAGAATATGGATCGTTTCTAGGTCTTTGAAATGCGGCATTGGTATGCTCGTGATCTTGAAACGGAGAGTTTAATGGACATTCTTCCGTTAAGTGAGAAGGATCAGAACAACACCCACATACAATTTTGGGGAGCAATATCGGGTTTAGGGAGGCTGCTAAAAATTTGTGTTCCATAGCCTTGAGCTTCTTTTGCATTGCTGCCATCTCAGCTCGAACACCTATGGACACATCAATTTGGTGTACGCCACCCCTAGTCGATGACTAGGTTCCACTCTCCCGCTATAAGGATTTTTCAGCGAACTCTTCTAAAAATTTCCAAGCTTCCCCATCATCCTTGGTCATAAAGGTGCCTTGACACATGTTTTCAAGGTTCTGTTTAGTGTTTGGGTTAATGCCCTCATAAATGATTCGGCAAAGATCCCATCTCGGGATGCCGTGATGTGGACATTGAACCAAAAGATCCTTAAATCGTTCAAAGAATTTCAAAAATGGTTCAGTCGGAAGCTGGGTGAATTGATTTAGTTCGCTACGGATTCGAGCTGTCTTTTGCACAGGGTAGAATTTCTTAAGGAATGCCGCAACGAATTCTTCCCAATTCGTAATGGAATGTGCGGTAGTGTTATATAGCCACTTCTCGGCTATATCGCATAAGGTAAATGGAAGAAGTCGTAGACGCATAGCATCCACAGAAAGTTGTGACGTACCCATCATTGTACATACGTTTTCAAATTTGGTAATAAAGACGTATGCATCTTCAGTCTCGAGACCGTAAAATTTGGGTAGAAGGTTGATGTATTGGGGTTTAATCTCAAAATTATCCCCGTTGGCTGGTGGAATGGATAAGCAGGTCGAAAGAGGACCTCGCAAAGGATAGCACCTCTCTTGGAAAGAGATGCGGAGTGGATTCTGCGCACCAACGGACGGCGGCAGATTAGTGGTAAAGAAATTCGATGGAGACGGATCCATCGATGTGGGTGTGGTGGTGGGTAAAGAAGAAGTAAATGGAGAAATACCGACTTCGGAGTCGATCGGGGGAACGCGGACTAAACGGGCACTAGAATCTCGTGTCCAGCCTATCTTGCACTAAAAAGGGTTAGTACAAGTGGCAGCGTGACTTATAATTAGGGGAAATGAATGAATGCCGTGTTTGTTTGAAAAATGATACGGATTTTTGAAAATATGATGCGATCACAACAAATGAAACAAGCAAAACCCTAATTCTAGGGGTCACCTAGGTCAAAGCTCTAGACCGCTCCTAACTGCCAAAAGACAAGTCGCAGGATAAATCCTCCACTGCCTCTTTGTCTCTCCTGTGGCCAGGTAAGTGCCAGGTAAGTAGGAGGTTCTCCACTATGTAAGTAGTGGGCCTAATTAAGTAACCACTAGCCTTCGACACACTTTCCGTAGACACTACAAAAGAAACGCGGATAAGCAATGAATTACCCACGGCCTTCTTCTGTCCTAAGTGAGCGCGACGGTCCTTAGAATCATCTCTAGATATTATTTAGTTAATGAGGGTAAATGCGGATGCAAGTTTGTGATTTTTGGGGCTTAGGAAGGGTAATGAACTCCCCACCTAATCTGGATTTGGCCGTGCCCCTTAATGTCCGTATTAATATGCAAACAACCACAAAACCAAAAACACGCACAATTTATTTTGCTTTTTGCGGCCCTGCGATTTTTTCAAAGAAGCCTGCAGAAATTTGTTAATTGGAGCAGATGAGGAAGGAGATAAGAAAGTTAGACACTCACAGAGCAATTTTGGTGCAGTGATGCCTTGAAGAGGCCGCGGAACCGCCGCAATAGGGATCTAGGGCCGTGGAATCGCGGTGGTAAAGAGGGATCCCTGCACAAAATTTTTCCAGAGAGCTTCTGTCTACTCCCTCAGTCCTCTGGTATATTCTGAAAAATATTTCAATTGCTCCACAGCTTTCAGATTTCCTCGTAATCAAATCACAACAACACTTTTATATTTTGCGCGAATTTTGATCTCAAAATTGTAATGGAATAAATCTTTCAATTCAAATTTCAATAAAGAACGAATTAGCGCACGATCCCCGGCAACAGCGCCATTTGATTGATCGTTTCTTTGTGTGTCGGTTTAGAAAATGAATAGAAATCACAATCAAAGAATTATTTGACCGCAATCAATAACGGTGTCGGTTTGTAGCTTATTAGTAAGTGCGGATCGTCCACAGGGATTGTGCGATTCGTTCGTATTTGTTTTGTTTTGAATTGAAAATTTAATAGAAAAGAAAAGTAAACGATTCAAGATTTATATCAATGAATTTCAAGAATCAACTAGATCTAATCAAGAATCAAGAAAGCATTAAAAATCAAGAATCAAGAAATGATATAATTCCAATCGATTTAAGTTTCAAGAATTGAAATGTGGCTCGTAGGAGTCGATTAGATCTTAGATGTGAAGAAGACTAGCAATTACCTTTTCTTATCCATTAACGAATTGATGCTAAATCGATGTCGATTTATCGAGGATTAAAGATCTTGCGAAGAATTAGGGTTTCCTCATCTTATCCTTTGTCCTTTCGATGAATCACATTCATAAGATAGCTTCTAGGAAATCAAATGATCGATCGTTGATCTCTAGATCCGTGCGAAAATAATCAAGAACACATTTTGCATCGATCTAGATCATCGATCATTCAATTTTCAAGAATTTACAATCGTTATAGAACTTAAGAAAATGTTTAAAGATTCATCAACATCATCATTCTACCGATCGTATCGGTTCCTCCACGAGCTGAGTTTTATTCAAGCATCATTACAAAGAATACATTCAAGAATCGAAATTGAATCATAATGCTTGAATTGAAAGATGAGCAAGTTAAAAGAATCGTCACCTTTATTTATTAAACAACTTGTTACACATTGCTCAAGACTACAAGAATTTGAGAAGGAACAAGATTGTCGAATCTAGCGTTGCATCGGCTCCTTGAGTCGCGGATCGACTTGGATCTCATGCTCCGATGAAGTCTGGCTTTGCTTCTAAATGATGGTTGAAGGCTTGCTTTGCTTGCACTCAAAGAATCTTGAACTTTAGTTTCTTGATTGGATTAGGGTTAGGGTTTGGAGGTGGCAAGTGTTGGGTTGAAGAGATGTTAGAATTTCAACAAAAATCAACAACCTTTTCAAGTGAGGCCTAGGGTCCTTTTTATAGGTTTCGGAATGATTAGCTTCCTTAAGAAGCTTGGATTAGGTTAGCTTCCCTTATAAGCTAGTTAGTTAGGTAGAAGCCTCTAGAACTAGTTAGTTAGGGTTTAGCTTCCACCTTAAGCTAGGAGGTTAGGGTGAAGGTTCTAGGCTCTTAAGGTAGTTAGGGTGAAGCTTGCTTTGGAAGCTAGGAGTGTTTAGCTTTGATCAAGGAGCTTGCTGATCTGCTAGAATGTTTAGGAGTTTTCTGGAAATTGCAATGTCTTACTGAGGTGTAGGAACTGAGATAGGGATACTGCAGCAGAGAGGGAGTGATGACGTGGCATGTCAGCCGCGGATCCGCGGCGCAAGGCGGCTCCGGCCGCGGATCCGCGGCCATTTGGCTGCCTCAAAGCTTCAAACTTCTTACACTGTCTCCTTCTGTGTTTGGGATTATTCTCTGATATATTGATTCCCTGAAATCCTTCTAGATCATTTCCAGATTTCAAATCCTTGAGTTGGCGTATTCTTTAACAGCACTGTTATATAAATTTGACCATTCTTCTGAAATTTCATGCACAGACTTCGAAACACATGTTGCGCTACACAAGAATGATGCGATGCCATGAAATACGGTCAATTTCCCTTAAAGTGCCGGTTTAAAAGTCTAACACATGCAATCTGTTATTTTACGACTCTTTTGCTAATATGTGCAATATGAGTACCGAACACTTCTAGATGGATGCAAATGGGAGGGAAATTGCCTTGTTAAAAATGCAGTATTTTCGACTGATCATGTAGCACGCGACCAGGTGAGTAGATTTAACATCTACGGGGAAATCGCCCGTATGGCGTTAAGTGTCAGGGCGTGATAGGATTTTAGTCGTAGATGTTCATTTGGATTATAGTTGCATACCTTCTTGTTGCATATGGAAATGGTAGTATAGAACACTGCACTGTCACTAACGGTTCAAGCTGCACGAGCACTATTTGTATGTTACACTCACACCGTTAGTGATTGCCATGACACTCGCACTATAGGATTGCTGCGCATTATACATATCGTTTTGATTGCCGCATCATTGATGATTGTCATGACTTGTCGCATATACACATATATTGATATCATCATACCTGTGCACATGCACACTGTATATTCATACCAGTGCACACATATATTGATATCTTCATACCTGCGCACATGCACACTGTATATTCATATCAGTACACGCATATATTGATATCTTCATACCTGCACACATGCACACTGTATATTCATGTAACACCCTTGGATGTGTTTAGTGGCTAATTATATTTTAATATGTGAATTTTAATGAAAAGTTTACCAAATTGATTTTCAAATAATTTTTCAAATTTAATAAATAATTTTCTAAAATTTTACCAAGCTTGTATAAACTTGTGCATGTAAACTAGGGTTAGAATTTGGGTTAAACCATGTTTAACAACCATGGTAGGTTAACCCCACCATTAGTAAGTTAACATGATTTGAATTAAGGGTATTTTTTTTAAAAATGAAATGGGATTTAATATGCTTTTTGGTTGACTTGAGAGAGATAGAATGCATCATGGCTAAGCCATGCTTGCATTAAAAGAGAGAGAGAGAGAGAGAGAGAGAGTGCATCATGGCAAGCCCATGCTTGCATTTAATGTGGCAAGAGAGAGAGAAATGGGGGCTTGACTCTCTATTGTTATCATTCTTTCTTTTGTTTGTTCACACTCTCATATCTCACTCACTCACTCTCTCACTCACGCACACACACAGCTACATCAGCAGCAACAACAGAAGTTGCAGCAGCAGCAGCATCACACAACAACAACAACAACAGAGCAACAACAGCAGCTATATCAGCAATTCCAGCCCCAGCAGCAGCAGCTCCTCCACAGCCCCAGCACATGTAGCAGCAGCCCGAGCAGCCCCAGCACTAACACCATCAACAACACCATCAGCAACAATAACAACATCAACAGCAACAACAAGCAGCAGCATCAGCAGTAGCAGTAGCAACAGCAACAACATCTGGAGCAGCAACAGCAGTAGCAGCTTCTTCTTCTTCTCTTCTTCCCCTGACCCAGCCTCGTAGGGTCAAGAGAGGTATAACCTCTGAGCTCCACTTGCTTGTATGCTAGACTTGTGTGTCGGTTTAGCTTAATTAGTGTAATTGGTAGTTGTTAGCGCTAGATTGTGTTTTTGTAGTGATATTTGTAGTGATTAGTGTGATCTTTGCTTAAGTAAGGTTAGTTTGGGCTAGACTAAGTTAATTAAGTGTTGTTAGGGCCTTGTGAACCTAGATAAACCCCAGATTACACAGATATACCCTAAGTTTGCAAATTGTGCAAAATTTGACATTTTTAAACAAAATCTTAGCCTTTTGAACTCTGCTGTTACCCCAGTGAGTTCAGAATAAAATTGAGTGGACTGTAGCCTACTTGAGAGACCCTGACCCCACCACTAGAGCCCGACCCCACCAGCCCAACTTCAGGCCGCCGGAAAAATCTTTCTGGCCTGGGAGATAGGAGCTAGGGTTTTTAGGTTGGGTATCTGCTATGTTTTGTAGGTCCATGGTATATATAGTTTTGTAATATTTTAACCTGGGTAGAATCTGGGACGATATATCGTTTTCTGGTGTTGTTAGTTTGCGCGATACGCGAGATACGCGTGTGGGTTTTGTGATTCAGCGTATCGCGGCGTGTCGGGCAGAGTCGTAGACGCGTGCACACACGTTTCAGCGTATCGCACACACGCTTCAGCGTATCGCACACACGCGCGTTAATTCGCGATGCGAGTTTCTCGTTTTTGTTTCGATCTCGCGATTTGAGAGATTCTTGCTTATATAATTGGATTCCTTGTATAAAATTCCAGGTTCACAGGCGGGCATGTCAGACGTCGCCAAGAAAGGGAAGCAGGTGGTCGGCTATACTTAGCACGCGACCAGGTGAGTAGATTTAACATCTACGGGGAAATCACCCGTATGGCGTTAAGCGTCAGGGCGTAATAGGATTTGTAGTCATGAGTGTCCATATAGATATATTGGTAGTATAGAACACTGCACTGTCACTAACGGTCCAAGTTCCACGAGCACGATTTATATGCTACACTCACACCGTTAGTGATTGCCATGCCACTCACATTTTAGGATTGCTATAAACCGCATATCATATTGATTCTGCTTATTTGACGTTGTCATGATTTGCCGCAAACTAGCATATGTATATTCATACCATGCACACTGTATACGCACTTTTGTGCGTACCTGCATCACATATATTCATTCTTGGGCCACATACATCACATATATTCATACTTGTGCCACATACATCACATATATTCATACTTGTGCCACATACATCACATATATTCACACTTGTGCCACATACATCATATATATTCATACTCGGGCTCATATACATCATATGTCTACATTAGCTCACATGTACATTGCTATATTCATTTTGCGTACTTATCCATTCGCACATCCATACCTATACCCATATTCATATGTTGCATACATGGATGATATTGACTTGATTTGAAACTAAGGGACCGCAAGCGGTATTTTCAAAACGGGATCTTTTAAAAGAGCGGTTCTCCCTTTCTTTTACCTTTAGTGTCATACGACACATTGCATGGATTTACGCATTGGATTTGATTTATGTGATTTCTGGATTTGGGAACCGGAGCACTATTTTAAGAAAACACGCACTGTTTAAAAACCCGGTTTCCCTTGATATGATATTTAGTGCGTCCACCATGAGTTTTCTCGGTTCTAGAGAGCTTGTGTGAGTATACCCGATTCGAGGAGAGGTAGGCACCGATTGCGGGTACATGGTGGACCCGGTACGGTACCCGGGACGAGAAGACTCGTATTGTTAGACGGTGAACCCGGTGGAGGGACTACTACCTATCGGTGATTAGTTGGACCTGGCGGTTATCCGGAGGATACTGACCAGAGTCGATTGATGGATACGGGACGATGCGTACTGCCGGGGCCGAGGGCCGATTCCGCAGACGGAGCCCGTGGGCAGATCCGATGGACGGACACCCCATATTGGAGGATTTGCGTGTCGATGCTGGACACAGCTAATTTCATGATATTTTGAGTGCCGATGATGGGCACTCCCGATCTTATGAGGTTCACAGGATTTGAGGGCCGATGGGGATGACGGCGCCTGAGTTTTTACTGGGATTTGTGTGTATTGTTGGACACCGACTATTCTTCCACATGATATTCCGTGTAGATATTATTATTCTCATGCTCAGCATTTTGTATTTGACATCTCATCCTGTATCTATTGTACTTGATATAGTACACATGCTTGCACGATCATTGCATACCCAGCTCATGCTATATAGGATTGTTAGATTTTATCATTTGACATGATTATTGTATACCTTGCACATCATATGGTGAGATTATTAGATCGTACTCGTTGCATGATATTGACCACCTAGTTCATCATATAGATGTTTATCTGTTGACATAGGTTAGAGTATCGCAGCACGTGCATACTCGCCATTACCTTTATATGTTATCTACATTCACGAGTTGGCAACTCACCCCCGTTGTGCCACAGTGCTTGCAGGTTGCCCTTTGGAGTAGTCGCGGCTGGCTGTTTACCGCATCTTTTGACACAGATACCATTACTGAGGCGTGTTAGCCCTTTTGCTAGTAGGTGGGTTTGTACGGTATCTGTTTACCTTTCAGTTGTATATTCATGTATCTAGTATTCTCCATCTACCTTTATGTATTGACTTAGAAACAGTTGTGAGGACGATATATGTTATTTTGTATCCTGGTGTCGAGCTTGTTGTGAGCCAACTTATTTTTATAGTTCTATATTTCTTGCTGTCTTCATTTCATTTTTTACTCCGTCGTACATTATCATTGTGATGCTCTATTTTTTCCACATGTCATTTTACTTACATCTTGTCTTTTACCCGCTTTTCGGGACAAATTTTTATAAAGGAAATGTTGCCAAACTATTAAATAACACTTGATCTTATAAAGGATTTCTACTAAATTAATTAAAGTTTTCTAAACCTTTACAACTGTTTTTACAAAAATGTCTTAAACACTCTATATTTAATGGTTTGATTTCTGGGTTTCGGCTTACTTAGTCGTGTTACGCCTGTAGACGTTACGTGGTAAAGTGCCGGTCACGGGCCAAACTATCGGGTCGTGACAAAGTTGGTAACAGAGCGTAGGTTTTACCTTCGGAGTGTAGGATGATCCTGGTATGATGGAGTAGGTAGCTGCAGCAGAGTGGCGTAGCGTGCGTATGTTCCGCGGCATACTCACGACACGGTACTCCGCCTAAGCGACCTTAGGACTTATTGGTTGAAGTTCCTTCATTATTGCATACATTCTTGTGATTCGATTTCCGTATCCTTATCGAATCCTACTTTCCTTTTCAGCCACTATGCCGCCAAAGACAACTAGGGCGCAGAGAGAGGCCGCGAGGGCCGAGATTCGAGTTGACTCATCCGAGACAAGGACCGATCCGGGCAGTGCACCCGTTGTACCTGAGCAGACTGTTCCTCCCATGATAAATCTGATCGCCACGTTAGGGGCTGGTATGCAGGAGATGCGCCAGACGGTGGGATCCAGCATGCAGGAGATGCGCCAGATGATAGGATCGCTAGTTGAGACGCTTCGAGCGCAGTGACCAGAGGTAGCTCCACCAGTCACAGGGACCGCGATGGTACCGACCGTACGGCCAGTTGCCCCTGCAGCCACGGAGGTGATTACAGTATCGTTATCAGAGTTCATAAGGCTGAAGCCTCCTGTCTTTACAGGCACAGATGCAGCCGAGGACCCGCAGTCTTTTATTGATAGGATGGCCCGGATATGCCATTCCCTCAGATGCGCAGATGCGAGATGTGTCGAGTTCGTGAGCTTTCGCCTGGAAGGCCTTGCGCAGAAATGGTGTGAATCAGTTGAGAAGGGCAGAGCAGCAGGTCTTCCTCCTATGACCTGGATGGAGTTCGTGACGGTGTTCCTTGCCCGCTTTCTTCCCCAGAGTGTTAGGGATGCCCGAGCACTAAGATTTAAGTCCTTGCGCCAGACACCAGAGATGACAGTGGCAGAGTACGACGTGTTGTTCACCGAGCTAGCTATTTATGCTCCATACCTAGTGGCGACGGAGGAGATGCGAGTCAAGAGATTTGTCCGCGGCTTGCTTACCCCGCTATTCCTTGCGATCAACTCCCAGCATTATGAGACCTAGGCCGCAGCGGTAGACGCAGTCCTATTGGTTGAGGAGCGCCTTGCAGAGACTTCGGGATTTCCAGGGCCGAAGAAGGTTCGTACTGATACAGCAGCTCAAAGACATCCATTCAGACACCGTGATAGGCATCGTACAGGTGGCAGAGACTCGGGACGAGGCCAGATGTTTAGCTCTTACCCACAGGAGGGTCAACAGTCGTCTCGTGGATGTTTTGGATGTGGTAGTGTTCGTCACCGCGTCAGAGCTTGTACCGAGACACACAGGAGGGAGCCAGCCGTACCGCATGTCACACTTCCACCTTCTCTACCCCAGAGGGCGTTACCTGTTGTACCCGCAGTTGCTCCGCGTCAGACCCATGCACAGAGAGGCCATGGTCACGGAGGGTTTGTTCCTAGAGGGCGAGGCAGTCGAGGCAGAGGACAGCCAGCCACCGGCAGAGTACAGCCAGTTTCTAGTAGGGGACCGCCAGTTGCAGGTGGAGGACAGGCATGAGTTTTCGCGTTGACGCATCAGGACGCGCAGGCATCCAATGTGGTGGTCTCAGGTACCTTATCAGTATGTTCTGTTGATGCACACATGTTGTTCCCGGATCCACGCACTCGTACGTATCCACACACTTTGTGCCGAGTTTGGGTAAAGAGTCCGGTCTGCTTGATCAGCCGCTTGTTGTGACCACTCCCATGGGAGAGTCGTTTGTTGCTAGGCACGTGTTCCGGTCCTGCGTCGTCCGTATTGGCAATAGAGATCTTCCTGTCGATTTGATCCTTCTTGAGATGTTGGACTTCGACGTTCTTTTGGGCATGGATTGGTTAGCCACGTGCTATGCGTTTGTGGACTGTCGCGAGAAGACAGTGAGATTTTGTTTTCCCGGCGAGTCGACTTTTGTTGTGCAGGGGGACCGTGGTGCCACCCCTGACATTTTGATTTCTTCTCTTCGCGCTGGACAGTTGTTGAGGAAGGGATGTAAGGGATTCCTAGCCTATGTTTGTGACACTAGAGCTACAGATGTTCCATTGGACCAGGTTCCGATTGTATGTGAGTTCCTTGATGTGTTCCCTGACGAGCTTCCTGGGCTACCGCCTGAGCGTGACATTGCTTTGTGTATTGATTTGATTCCCGGCACGGGGCCTATTTCTATACCGCCTTATCGGATGGCCCCGACGGAGCATTGTGAGTTGAAGAGTCAGTTGCAAGATTTGCTGGACAAGGGACTTATTCGACCCAGTGTTTCTCCTTGGGGTGCTCCGGTCCTGTTCGTCAGGAAGAAGGACGGAAGCTTACGTTTGTGTATCGATTACCGGCAGCTGAATAGGGTGACCGTGCGGAACAGATATCCGTTGCCACGTATCGACGACTTGTTCGACCAGCTTCAGGGGGCAGGATATTTTTCGAGGATCGATTTACGATCACGCTATCATCAGCTGCGAGTCCGACAGGAGGATATACCGAGGACAGCCTTCCGCACGCGGTACGGCCACTATGAGTTTTTGGTGAACTCGTTCGGACTCACCAACGCCCTAGCAGCGTTTATGGATTTGATGAACCGCATATTCAGGCCGTACCTCGACTTGTTGATCATCGTATTCATTGACGATATCTTGGTGTATTCCCGGAGCAGAGAGGAGCACGAGCAGCACCTGCGGATCACACTGCAGACCTTGAGGGAGCACCAGCTTTATGCAAAATTCTCCAAGTGTGTATTCTTGCTCGACAGCGTAGACTTCTTGGGTCACGTGATTACACGGGATGGTATATGTGTGGACCCGAGAAAGATTGAAGCCGTTCAGAGTTGGCCCAGACCTACATCCGTAACTGAGATACGCGGCTTTCTAGGACTGGCCGGCTACTACAGGCGATTTGTACAGGATTTCTCCCGTATTGCTGCATGATTGTTGAAGAAATTCTTGTTTGTGTAAATCAAATCAAATGATCCCCGGCAACGGCGCCATTTGATTGATCCTAAAATTCGAGACTGTGTAATGTGTATCAACTCAAATGATCCCCGGCAACGGCGCCATTTGATTGATCATTTCTTTCTGTGTGTTTAGAAAATTGAATAAAATTTCACAATCAAAGAATTATATTTGACCGCAATCAATTACGGTGTCGGTTGTAGATCGTAAGCAAGTGCGGATCGTCCACAGGGATTGTGCGATTCGTTTTTATATTTGATTTGTTTGAATTGAAAAGTTAATCGAAAAGAAAAGAAAACATGATTCAAGATTTTATCGATTGATTCAAGTGTCACTAATCTAATCTAGAATCAAGAAAATGATAAACAATCGAGAATCGGGTTTCGATGATATTTCCAACCAAATGTCAAGAATCTAAATGAGGCTCGTAGGAATCGATCGGATCTATAGACGTGATGTAATCTCAAGATATCGTGTTCTTGTCCTTCGAAGAATTGATGCTAGGTCGATGATGATCGACGAGAGTTAGGGCTTCTTCATGAAAGTAGGGTTTCATCATTTAACCTTTGTTCTTTCGTCGATATCATTCACATTCTAGCCTCTAGCAATTTCAAGAAATGATCGTAACTCCCCAATTTCGACCGATATCAATCAATAAAGCATCGCAACGAAATGGGTCGTCAGTTCTTGAACTTGCTAGGGTCTACAAAACTCGTAGGAATCAAGAATCGTTTTCAGATATATTACATCATCATTCTATTGATCGTCTCGACTCCTCGACGAGCGGAGTATTACTCAAACATCACAACAAGAACTACAACTGGAAATTGAGATCGAATCATGATGCAAGAATTTAAAGAAAACAAGATAAAAGAATATCACCTTTTATTTATATCAACAATTTGATTACAGTCGCTCAAGAACTACAAGAGGAAGAACTAAATTGTCGATCTGGCTTCGCCTTTTCTCCGTGAGTCGTGGATCGGCTTGGACCACTTGCTCTGTTGAAGATCGGCTTTGCTCCTAAAAGGTTGAAGGGCTTTTTGCTTGATTGGGTACTCGGGATCTTGGCTTTTGATTGGAATTAGGGTTAGGGTTTCACAAAAGCCTTGTCACTAGACTTGTGGAAGAAGAAGATGAAGGGGGTAAAATGAAGAAGTATCTAAGTCTTGGATAATGGATCCAAGTATCAAGTATATCCCTTAACCCTAGGTTTAGGCTTCTATTTATAGACTTCCCAAACCCTAGGTCTAGGTTTGAAATTACAATTCCCTCCAAAAGTTTGTTGAGGAGTTTCTAGAAAGAGTTTGTTAGGAGCTAGCTTAGGTTTTAAGCTAGGATTAATTAAGCATTAGAAACCCTAGTTTGCTGATCTGGCAAAGTCTCTGGAGTCTTCTGGAAACTGACATGTCTTGAAGAGCTTCTGGAAGTGAGATGGAAGTTATGAAGCTGAAATGAGATGCTGATGTGTCCAAGCCGCCGCGGAACCGCGGCGCAAGCCGGCTCTGGCCGCGGTTCCGCGGCCATGTTGTTGGCATGAGGCTTTAAACTTCTGGTATGGTCTTGGGCTTATGTTTGGGGCTTTATCTGATGTGTTGATTTGTATTTGTCCCTTTGGATTGATACCAGATCTCAAAACTTGGAGTTGATGTAATGTTTATCAGCTTCTCTTGATAATTCTGGCTTTTGTTCCTGCAAATTCTCGAGACAAGGGTTGCGCAATATAGGGATGATGCGATGCCATGAAATGCGGTCAATTTCCTCTATAGTGCCGGTTTAAAAGTCTAACACATGAAATCTGATATTTAACGACTGATTTTCTAATATGTGAAATATGAATGCCGAACACTTCTAGATGAGTGCAAATGATAGGGAAATTGCCGTGTTAAAAATACATTATTTTCGACTGATCAAATTCCCCCAAACATAATTTCGATCGTCTCGAGCGAACTGTTTTATTAAAAAGAGAAGGAGAAAATAAAGAAAGAGAAAAACTAACTAGCACACTTTCGTAGGCAACACGATTGCACTGAGCACGTGCAACAAGCCTTTAAACCTCTATGTGTCTCTAGTAGGAGGAGTGTTGTCTCCTGAGGGTTTTCAGCGGATTGCACCCACAAAATTCAATAATAAAAGAAAGATCATGAATATTACATTTAATGAAAAGAATTGTAAAAGAAAGACTTTGAAAATTAGGGTTTCCAACTAGGCTAGCTTTTCGGTTGTCATGAGCCCTATCTTAATGGTCATGAAAAGATTTTAGAAATCACGTCCTCCCTCAATAAAACATCGTCTTATTCTTCATTCCTATCTTTCTTCCAAACATCGATCATATCACCCTGCGTGTGTGTAAAGACATCCCTACACCCGGAGAATTCAATTCAAGCTATCATACTCTTGCCCATCAGCCTCAGTACTTTTTAATTAATGAATATTTAGATGAGATTGCTCACACACTTTCATGCGGCCGTTAATACTTCTTGAGGTACTAACCGACCGATTACTCCTGTGCTTGCTTACTTGGTGTATTTTCCTCGTCTTGCACCACCTCAGGCATAGCAGTGACTCCCAGACCAGTTGGCCTTAGGGTACTAGGTGAAGAAGTACCCTCGTTATATATTTTTTATTGCCCTTGGTGATAACAAAACCAGTGTCCATTTTTCTCACCACTTTATATTTTCTTCATTTCATTTTTTTTATTTCCTTCATGCTTTTGGCTTTAAGACAAGAGCATTTCAAGGTATCCTCTATTATCCCAGGCTTTAAGATGTGTGTAAGTGCGAATAGCAGGGTATCAACGTTCAAAATGTTTGGCTTCCAGAATAGAAACTATTTTTCAGACTTATTTTTATCCTCAGATTAGTGACTTCTTTCGTCTTACTAACCCTTGGGACAACGGCTCATAACTACTTATTACTAGTTCGTATAAGAAAACTTCTAATTTTCTTGGTTTTCTTAAATTTTTCTAATCTCATGGATGTAATTTTTCACTATCTAAACTTTTATTATCTTATTTATGTACAAAAAATATTTTTATCTTTTTGAAAAATTTTAAATTTTTATAGGTTTTGACAATAATGTTTTGTGCTTATGCAAAGTGATATGCAAATGATGCGAAAATAAGCACAAACCTCCCCCAAACTTGTTTTCAACAGTGTCCTCACTGTTGCCATCTGCTAAATCTCGAAAACCTGTAATCTTGGGTGGAATTTATTAGTGGGGGAAAAATATTTAAGTGAAGATCCTCCTCCAAACTTATTTTTGGCTCATCATTTTGTAAAAAAAAAATTTCTTTTCAAGAGCCAGAAAAAATATACCCCCACAAACTTGCGTTATGCAATGTTAATCTTTTAAAATCATATGAGGGGGTCAAAAATCAGCGGTCGATACCAAGCTTTGCAAAGACCAAAAGTTAACACCAACCATTCAAAATTTTTATTAACGCAGTGCTCTGGTTGGTGGAAGAAGAAGTGGGGAAAGATTAAGTGGTGGAAGAGTGTGTGTGAGCGTCTCATTTTGGAGAGACGATGCAGTGTGTGTGATGGATTACTCGCATTCTTCTTAGAAGTCAGAAGAAGGGGTGGAGGTTCAATTTCAATGATTGGGACATGATTCATCTCAACACCCGTGTTATTCAGAAATGCGAGTTCATCAGCGAAGATCTCCTCAAAAGTTTCATCAATACCCCGAAGAATAATGTCATCACAAAGTGCGGGGTGATCTTCAGACTCTAAAAGCAGTTCATAATCAGTGTTAATTGTTGACCCGGACATCTCGGTGGAAGAGTCCGTATGTGTATGATACATAATTTGGTCAAACAATAACGTATGAAAAGAGTCAAGATCAGTATTATGAGGGTCATCAAATTCGCTGCCGTCGACATCCATTAAGTCGACAGAACAGACCTGAGCAGTAGGTTCGGAGGGTACACTTCCTAACTTGTAAATGTTCATCTCAATTGTCCTCTTCCCGAAGGATAGGGTCAAAGAACTATTACGACAGTTGATGATAGCGTTTGAAGTGGCCAAAAAGTGGCGACCTAAAATCACCGGAATTTGATTCCGTGAGTTCGCTACAGGCTGTGTATCAATTATAATAAAGTCCACAAGGAATATAAATTCCCCGATTTTTATTAACACATCCTCTAGTTCACCCCTAGGTTTGGTGATTGATCGGTCGGCCATCTGGAGAGTGCAAGGAGATGGTTTCAACTCTCCGATCCCTAACTGCTCATAAACTGAGAAAGGAAGCAGGTTAACACTTGCCCCAAGATCTAGTAGAGCACGGTTAATGTGTTTCACCCCAATAGAGATGGAAATAGTAGGATATCCAGGATCCTTACGTTTCCTCGGTAATTGCTGGGGGAAAGCCATGTCTACTGTTTTTGCCATGAATATCTTCTTGGGCATTTGTTTCTTCTTCTTTCTAGTGCACAAGTCTTTAAGAACTTTCGCATATGCGGGGACTTGTTGGATAGCATCTAGAAGAGGGATGTTTATGTTAACCTGTTTAAACATCTCAGTGATCTTCTCCATATGTGGACTTGGTGTGTTAGCCCTTAATCGATTAGGATAAGGTTCTTTAGCAATAAACGCTGGGTCCATCATAGGAGAAGGAAGTGTGTGTGGAACCGATCCCAAAATAGAAGTGGGGATCGTCCGTGGAGGAGTAGAAGAGGTAGGCTGAAGTGGCGAGCCTTTTGAGAAACGAAGAATAGGCTCGGAAGAAGGTGGTAGGGTAGAAGAAGTAGGGTCAGAACTAGATGTGTGTGTGTGAGGATAGGACTCAGCCGGGGTGTTGATAGGATTGTCAATATCATCAACTTCTTCCCCAACATGATTGTCAAGCACTCTTCCAGATCTCAATGTGGTGATTGCATTCACATGATGTGAATAGCCAGGATTGGGTAAGGGTTGAGCTGGAAGTTTCCCTTTCTCTCTTGCACTAATTTCGGCTTTTAATCGTGCAATTTCTTCTTCCATCGATTTAATACTCTCGTTTTGGGACGCAGAGTTTTTCTCAATTTTATCGACAGAAGACTTCATTTCAGCCGAAACTTGCATGATATTTGATAAGACCAAATTCATGTATTGTGCAAAAGAAGAGGATTCATCAGTTCTGGTCAATTGTAAAGGACTAGATAGTGCAGGTGTGTTGACCGGATTTTGAAAGTTATGTGCTTGGAAGGGGTGCTGACTCAATTGAAGTTGTGGTTGCTGTTCCGGTGGAGGGACCCTTTGGAAATTGTTTCGGTTTGGAACCGTGTTTTGAGATTGTGATTGGTTCCAAGCAAAATTAGGGTGATTCCTCCAACCCTGATTATATGTGGAAGAAAAATGATCGTTTCTAGGTCTTTGAAATGCGGCATTGGTATGCTCACGACCTTGAAACGGACATTCTTCCGTCAAGTGAGACGGATCAGAACAGCAGCCACATACAGTTTTGGAAAGTGACATTTGATTAAGGGTGGCGGCTAAAAATTTGTTTTCCATAGTCTCGAGTTTCTTGTGTATAGCTGAAAGGTCAGCTCTAACTCCTATGGAAACATCTAATTGGTTGTTGCCACTCCTAAATGCTGGACTTTCCCATTGTAAAGACTTTTCAGCGAACTCTTCTAAATATCGCCAAGCTTCCCCATCATCCTTAGTCATAAAAGTACCTTGACACATGTTTTCAAGACTCTGTTTAGTGTTAGGGTTAATGCCCTCATAAATGACTCGGCATAGTTCCCATCTCGGGATGCCGTGATGTGGACATTGGACTAACAGATCCTTGAAACGTTCAAGACATTTTGAAAATGTTTCATTTGGAAGCTGGGTGAATTGATAGATTTCGCTACGGATTCGAGCTGTCTTTTGATGTGGGTAGAATTTCTTAAGAAATGCTTTGACGAATTCGTCCCAATTTGCAATGGAATGTTAGTGTTATATAGCCACTTCTCGGCTAAATCGCACAAGGTAAATGGGAGAAGACGAAGACGAAAAGCATCCACAGAAAGCTGTGAAGTACCCATCATTGCGCATACATTTTCAAATTTCGTGATAAACACGTATGCGTCTTCAGACTCGAGACCGTGAAATTTTGGTAGAAGGTTGATGTATTGGGGTTTTATTTGAAAATTTTCCCCGTTGGCTGGTGGAATGGAAAGACATATGGAAAGGGGACCTCGAGTAGGATAGCACCTCTCTTGGAGAGAGATGCGAGGTGGATTCTGCGCACCAACGGACGGCGGCAGAGTAGTATGAAAGAAGTTCGATGGAGGTGGATCCATCGATGTGGGTGTGGTGGATGGTAAAAGAAAGGGTAAATGTAGAAATACCGACTTTAGGGTCGATCAAGGAAACGCGGACTTAACAGGCACTAGAAACCCGTGTCCAGCCTATCTTGCACTAAAAAGGGTTAGTACAAGTGGCAGCGTGAATTTATAATTAGGGGAGAGAATGAATGTGATTGGTGTTTGTTTTGAAAAAGATACGGATTTTTGAAAAAATGATGCAACACAACAAATGCAACACACAAAAACCCTAGAATCTAGTGGTCACCTAGGTCAAACTCTAGACCGCTCCTAACTGCCAAAAGACAAGTCGCAGGATAAATCCTCCACTGCCTCTTTGTCCCCCTGCGGCCAGGTAAGTGCCAGGTAAGTGGGAAGGTACTCCACTACGTAAGTAGTGGGCCTAATTAATAACCATTAGCCTTAGACACACTTTCCTTAGACACCACAAGAAAACGCGGATAAGCAATGAATTACCCACTGCCTTCTTCTGTCCTAAGTGAGCGCGACGGTCCTTAGAGTCATCTCTAGATTTCTTTTAGTTAATGAGGGTCAATGCGGATGCAAATTTTGCGATTTTCGGGGCTTAGGAAGGGTAATGAACTCCCCACCTAATCTGGATTTGGCCGTGCCCCTTAATTTCCGTATTAATATGCAAACAACCACAAAAATCAAAAACACGAACAATTTATTTTGCTTTTTGCGCGCTGCGATTATTTGCAAAGAAACCTGCACAAAATGTTAATTGGAGCAGATGAGGGGAGAGGAAAGAAAGTGAGAAGCTTACAGAGCAAAATTTGTGCAGTGAAGAGCTACGAAAGCCGCGGAACCGCCGCGAAACTGGACTTATGCCGCGGAAGCGCCACAAGTTGAAGAGATCACTGCTTAAAATTTTTTTGGTACTACTCCTCTTGAACTTCTCAGCTCTCTGGTATTTTCTGAAAAAAAATTTCTCCAGCTCCAATGATCCCAGATTTCCTCGCAATCAAATCACAAAACACGTATTAGGGTTTGTGCGAGTTTAGATCTAAAAATTATAATGGAATATATTTTTCAACTCAAATTTCAAAATACGAACAATTAGCGCACTATCCCCGGCAACGGCGCCATTTGATTGTTAAAGAAATTCTTATTTGTGTAAATCAAATCAAATGATTCCCGGCAACGGCGCCATTTGATTGAATGTAAAATTCAAGACTGTGTAAATCAAATCAAATGATCCCCGATAACGGTTTCATTTGATCGATAAGAGTTTCTTGTGTCGGTATTTAGAAAATTGAATAAAAATCACAATCAAAGAATTATATTTAACCGCAATCAATTACGGTGTCGGTTGTAGATCGTAAGCGAGTGCGGATCGTCCACAGGGATTGTGCGATTCGTTTTTATATTTGATTTGTTTGAATTGAAAAGTTAATCGAAAAGAAAAGAAAACATGATTCAATATTTTATCGATTGATTCAAGTGTCACTAATCTAATCAAGAATCAAGAAAATGATAAACAATCGAGAATCGGGTTTCGATGATATTTCCAACCAAATGTCAAGAATCTAAATGAGGCTCGTAGGAATCGATCGGATCTATAGACGTGATGTAATCTCAAGATATCGTGTTCTTGTCCTTCGAAGAATTGATACTAGAACGATGATGATCGACGAGAGTTAGGGCTTCTTCGTGAAACTAGGGTTTCATCATTTAACCCTTGTTCTTTCGTCGATATCATTCACATTCTAGCCTCTAGCAATTTCAAGAAACGATCGTAACTCCCCAATTTCGAGCGATATCAATCAATAAAGTATCGCAACGAAATGGGTCGTCGGTTATTGAACTTGCTAGGGTTTACAAAACTCGTAGGAATTAAGAATCGTTTTCAGATATATTACATCATCATTCTATTGATCGTCTCGACTCCTCGACGAGCGGAGTATTACTCAAACATCACAACAAGAACTACAACTAGAAATTGAGATCGAATCATGATGCAAGAATTTAAAGAAAACAAGATAAAAGAATATCACCTTTTATTTATATCAACAATTTGATTACAGTCGCTCAAGAACTACAAGAGGAAGAACTAAATTGTCGATCTGGCTTCGCCTTTTCTCCGTGTGTCGTGGATCGGCTTGGACCACTTGCTCTGTTGAAGATCGGCTTTGCTCCTAAAAGGTTGAAGGGCTTCTTGCTTGATTGGGTACTCGGGATCTTGGCTTTTGATTGGAATTAGCGTTAGGGTTTCACACAAGCCTTGTCACTAGACTTGTGAAAGAAGAAGATGAAGGGGGTAAAATGAAGAAGTATCTAAGTCTTGGATAATGGATCCAAGTATCAAGTATATCCCTTAACCCTAGGTTTAGGCTTCTATTTATAGACATCCCAAACCCTAGGTCTAGGTTTGAAATTACAATTCCCTCCAAAGTTTGTTGAGAAGTTTCTAGAAAGAGTTTGTTAGGAGCTAGCTTAGGTTTTAAGCTAGGATTAATTAAGCATTAGAAACCCTAGTTTGCTGATCTGGCAGAACTCTCTGGAGTCTTCTAGAAACTGACATGTCTTGAAGAGCTTCTGGAAGTGAGATGGAAGTTATGAAGCTGAAATGAGATGCTAATGTGTCCAAGCCGCCGCGGAACCGCGGCGCAAGCCGGCTCCGGCCGCGGTTCCGCGGCCATGTTGTTGGCTTGAGGCTTTAAACTTCTGGTATGGTCTTGGGCTTATGTTTGGGGCTTTATCTGATGTGTTGATTTGTATTTGTCCCTTTGGATTGATACCAGATCTCAAAACTTGGAGTTGATGTAATGTTTATCAGCTTCTCTTGATAATTCTGGCTTTTGTTCCTGCAAATTCTTTAGACAAGTGTTGCGCAATATAGGGATGATGCGATGCCATGAAATGCGGTAAATTTCCTTTATAGTGCCGGTTTAAAAGTCTAACACATGAAATCTGATATTTAACGACTGATTTGCTAATATGTGAAATATAAATGCCGAACACTTCTAGATGAGTGCAAATGATAGGGAAATTGCCATGTTAAAAATACATTATTTTCGACTGATCACTGCACCTTTGACCGGTTTGACCCGGAAGGGAGTTCCCTTCGATTGGACAGAGGATTGCGAGCGCAGTTTCCAGCAGCTACGGACTTGTTTGACTACGGCGCCAGTATTATCGTTGCCTTCAGGATCAGGCGGATTTGCAGTCTATTATGATGCTTCACGAGTGTGGCTAGGGTGCGTATTGATGCAACATGGTAGGGTGATCGCGTATGCTTCACGACAGCTGAAGAGACATGAACAGAACTACCCTACTCACGATTTGGAGATGGCCGCAGTGGTCTTTGCACTTAAGATCTGGCGACATTACCTATACGGCGAGTCGTGCCAGATATTCACTGATCACAAGAGTTTAAAGTATATATTTCAGCAGTGAGACCTGAACCTTAGACAGCGCCGATGGATGGAGTTAGTGAAGGATTAAGACTGCGAGATCTTGTATCAGCCGGGCAAGGCGAATGTAGTGGCAGATGCTCTGAGCAGGAGGCCCGGGGGCATTCTATCTTGTTTGAGCGCAGTGCAGAGGCAGTCATCGGCAGATTGGCAAATATTATGCGACAGCCGAGTGCAGTTCGAGTTCACGCCGATCGGGGGACAGCTTGCGCATGTTCGTGCACGCCAGCAGTTTCTTGACCGTATACATGAGGCACATCACAGTGATGACCGATGTTCAGAGATCATGGCACAGATTGGACAGGGCAGATTTTCCGGGTTCGTGATCGATGATCAGGGAATACTGCGATTTGGAACTAGACTGTGCGTACCAGATGTTGAGGGACTGCGGCGTGAGATTCTTGAGGAGGCGCATAGATCGACTTACAGCATTCATCCGGGTTCTACCAAGATGTACCATGATATGAGAGATGTTTACTAGTGGGAGGGAATGAAGAGGGACATTGCAGATTTCGTGTCTAGATGCCTGACTTGTCAGCAAGTCAAGGCCGAGCACCAGAGGCCAGCGGGAGAGCTACAGCCGTTACCCATTCCGGAGTGGAAATGGGAACAGATTTCGATGGATTTTGTTGTCGGTCTACCCAGGACTAGGCGAGGGTATGACTCCATTTGGGTGATCGTGGATCGTCTGACGAAAGCGGCTCACTTCCAGCCAGTGAAGACGACTTTCGGATTTTCTCAGTATGCCCAGATATACATCGACGAGATTGTACGACTGCATGGAGTCCCGACGTGTATTGTGTCCGACAGAGGCACCCAGTTTACCAGCCGACTATGGAAGAGGCTTCAGGAGGCTTTGGGTACGCGCTTGAGTATCAGCACAGCATTTCATCCGCAGACCGACGGACAGTCAGAGCGGACCATTCAGACTCTCGAGGACATGCTCCGAGCGTGCGTTTTAGATTTTAGTGGTAGCTGGGATCATCATTTACCCTTGATAGAGTTCTCCTACAGCAATAGCTTCCAGGATACGATTCAGATGGCACCTTTCGAGGCTTTGAATGGGAGGAGATGTAGATCACCCATCTGTTGGACAGAGCTCAGTGAGGGCAGTATTTTGGGGCCACAAATCGTACAGGAGACGACTGAGAAGTTACAGCTGATTCGAGACAGGATGAGGATAGCTCAGAGCAGGCAGAGATCGTATGCTGACAGGCGCCGCCGCAGACTAGAGTTCGCAGTTGGCGATCACGTGTTTCTGAGGGTCTCTCCGATGAAGGGAGTGATGAGGTTTGGACGGAAGGTGAAGCTTAGCCCCAGATTCATAGGTCCCTTTGAGATCCTCGAGCGTGTGGGCACAGTAGCTTATCGTTTGGCTCTTCCACCCGAATTCCCAGATGTTCACCCCGTATTCCACGTGTCGATGCTTCGCAGATACCTACATGACCCTTCGCACATGATTCAGCATCAGACCGTTCAGCTCGAGCGCGATCTTACGTTCACTGAGCAGCCAGTCGTGATCTTGGACCGGCAGGTGAAGAAACTTAGATCGAAGGTCTTGCCATCAAGGTGCTTTGGCGCAGCCCGAATGGTGATGAGATCACTTGGGAGGCCGAAGGCGAGATGCGGAGAAAGTTCCCTCATCTCTGTGAAGGTATGCGTTGCTTTATATTTTAAATTCGGGGACGAATTTCTTTAAGGGGGGAAGATTGTAACACCCTAGGATCTGTTTAGTGGCTAATTATATTTTAATATGTGAATATTAATAAAAAAAGTTTACCAAATTGATTTTCAAATAATTTTTCAAATTTAATAAATATTTTTCTAAAATTTTACCAAGCTTGCACAAACTTATGCATGTAAACTAGGGTTAGAATTTGGGTTAAACCATGTTTAACAACCATGGTAGGTTAACCCCACCATTAGTAAGCTAACTTGATTTGAATTAAGGGTATTTTATTTAAAAATGAAATGGGATTTAATATGCTTTTTGGTTGACTTGAGAGAGAGAGAATGCATCATGGCTAAGGCATGCTTGCATTAAATGAGAGAGAGAGAGAGAACGCATCATGGCAAGCCCATGCTTGCATTTAATGTGGCAAGAGAGAGAAATGGGGGCTTCACTCTCTATTGTTATCATTCTTTCTTTTGTTTGTTCACACTCTCATATCTCACTCACACACTCTCTCACTCATACACACACACAACTACATTAGCAGCAACAGCAGAAGTTGCAGCAGCAGCAGCATCACACAACAACAACAACAGAGCAACATCAGCAGCTACATCAGCAATTCCAGCCCCAGCAGCAGCAGCTCCGCCACAGCCCCAGCAGCCCCAGCACATGTAGCAGCAGCCCGAGCAGCCCCAGCACTAACACCATCAACAACACCATCAGCAACAATAACAACATCAACAGCAACAATAAGCAGCAGCATCAGAAGTAGCAGTAGCAACAACAACAGCATCTGGAGCAGCAACAGCAGTAGCAGCAGCTTCTTCTTCTTCTCTTCTTCCCCTGACCCAGCCTCGTAGGGTCAAGAGAGGTATAACCTCTGAGCTCCACTTGCTTGTATGCTAGACTTGTGTATCGGTTTAGCTTAATTAGTGTAATTGGTAGTTGTTAGAGCTAGATTGTGTGTTTGTAGTGATATTTGTGGTGATTAGTGTGATCTTTGCTTAAGTAAGGTTAGATTGGGCTAGACTAAGTTAATTAAGTGTTGTTAGGGCCTTGTGAACCTAGATAAACCCCAGATTACACAGATATACCCTAAGTTTGCAAATTGTGCAAAATTTGACGTTTTTAAGCAAAATCATAGCTTTTTGAAGTCTGCTGTTACCCCAGTGAGTTCAGAATAAAATTGAGTGGACTGTAGCCTACTTGAGAGACCCTGACCCCACCACTAGAGCCCAACCCCACCAGCCCAACTTCAGGCCGCCGGAAAATTCTTTCTGGCCGCAAATTGCGGCCAGACCTGGGAGATAGGAGCTAGGGTTTTTAGGTTGGGTATCTGCTATGTTTTGTAGGTCCAGGGTATATATAGTTTTGTCATATTTTAACCTGGGTAGAATCTGGGACGATATATCGTTTTCTGGTGTTGTTAGTTTGCGCGATACGCGAGTGGGTTTTGTGATTCAGTGTATCGCGGCGTGTCGGGCTGAGTCGTAGACGCGTGCACACACGTTTCAGCGTATCGCACACACGCGCGTTAATTCGCAACGCGAGTTTCTCGTTTTTGTTTCGATCTCGCGATTTGAGAGATTCTTGCTTATATAATTGGATTCCTTGTGTAAAATTCCAGGTTCACAGGCGGGCACGTCAGACGTCGCCAGGAAAGGGAAGCAGGTGGTCGGCTATACTTAGCACGCGACCAGATGAGTAGATTTAACATCTACGGGGAAATCGCCCGTATGGCGTTAAGGGTCAGGGCGTAATAGGATTTGTAGTCATGAGTGTCCATATAGATATATTGGTAGTATAGAACACTGCACTGTCACTAACGGTCCAAGTTGCACGAGCACGATTTATATGCTACACTCACACCGTTAGTGGTTGCCATGCCACTCACATTATAGTATTGCTATAAACCGCATATCATATTGATTCTGCTTATTTGACGTTGTCATGATTTGCCGCATACTAGCATATGTATATTCATACCATGCACACTGTATACGCACTTTTGTGCGTACCTACATCATATATATTCATACTTGGGCAGATATACCTCACATATCCATACTTATGCCACATACATCACATATATTCATACTGGTGCCGCATACATCACATATATTCATACTCGTGCCGCATACATCACATATATTCATACTCGGGCGAATATACATCATATGTCTACATTAGCTCACATGTACATTGCTATATTCATTTTGCGTACTTATCCATTCGCACATCCATACCTATAACCATATTCATATGTTACATACATGGATGATATTGACTTGATTTGAAACTAAGGGACCGCAAGCGGTATTTTCAAAACGGGGTCTTTTAAAAGAGCGGTTCTCCCTTTCTTTTACCCTTAGTGTCATACGACACATTGCATGGATTTACGCATTGGATTTGATTTATGTGATTTCTGGATTTGGGAACCGGAGCACTATTTTAAGAAAACACGCACTGTTTAAAAACCCGGTTTCCCTTGATATGATATTTAGTGCGTTCACCATGAGTTTTCTCGGTTCTAGAGAGCTTGTGTGAGTATACCCGATTCGAGGAGAGGTAGGCACCCATTGCGGGTACATGGTGGACCTGGTACGGTATCCCAGGGCGAGAAGACTCGTATTGTTAGACGGTGAGCTCGGTGGAGGGACTACTACCTACCGGTGATTGGTTGGACCTGGCGGTTATCCGGAGGATACTGACCAGAGTCGATTGATGGATACGGGACGATGCGTACTGCCGGGGCCGAGGGCCGATTCAGCAGACGGAGCCCGTGGGCAGATCCGATGGATGGACACCCCATATTGGAGGATTTGCGTGTCGATGCTGGACACGGCTGATTTCATGATATTTTGAGTGCCGATGATGGGCACTCCCGATCTTATGAGGTTCACAGGATTTGAGGGCCGATGGGGATGACGGCGCCTGAGTTTTTACTGGGATTTGGGTGTATTGTTGGACACCGACTATTCTTCCACGTGATATTCCGTGTAGATATTATTATTCTCATGCTCAGCATTTAGTATTTGACATCTCATCCTATATCTATTGTACTTGATATAGTACACATGCTTGCACGATCATTTCATACCCAGCTCATGCTATATAGGATTGCTAGATTTTATCATTTAACATGATTATTGTATACCTTGCACATCATATGGTGAGATTATTAGATCGTACTCGTTGCATGATATTGAGCACCCAGTTCATCATATAGATGTTTATCTGTTGGCATAGGTTAGAGTATCGCAGCACGTGCATACTCGCGATTACCTTTATATGTTATCTACTATTCACGAGTTGGCAACTCACCCCCGTTGTGCCACAGTGCTTGCAAGTTGCCCTTTGGAGTAGTCACGGCTGGCTGTTTACCGCATCTTTTGACACAGATACCATTACTGAGGCGTGTTAGCCCTTTTGCTAGTAGGTGGGTTTGTACGGTACCTGTTTACCTTTCAGTTGTATATTCATGTATCTAGTATTCTTTATCTACTTTTATGTATTGACTTAGAAATAGTTGTGAGGAAGATGTATGTTTTTTTGTATCCTGGTGTCGAGCTTGTTGTGAGCCGACTTATTTTTACAGTTCTATATTTCTTGCTGTCTTCATTTCATTTTTTACTCAGTCGTACATTATCATTGTGTTGCTCTATTTTTTCCAAATGTCATTTTACTTACATCTTGTCTTTTACCCGCTTTTCGGGACAAATTTTTATAAAGGAAGTGTTGCCAAACTATTAAATAACACTTGAACTTATATAGAATTTCTACTAAATTAATTAAAGTTTTCTAAACATTTACAACTGTTTTTACAAAAATGTCTTAATCACTCTATATTTAATGGTTTGATTTTTGGGTTTCGGCTTACTTAGTCGCGTTACGCCTGTAGACGTTACGTGGTTAATTGCCGGTCATGGGCCAAACTATCGGGTCATGACAATTCATACCAGTGCACACATATATTGATATCATTATACCTGCGCACATGCACACTGTATATTCATACCAGTGCACACATGTATTGATATCTTCATACGTGCGCACATGGACACTGCGCACATGCACACTGTATATTCATACCAGTGCACACATGTATTGATATCATCATACTTGCGCACATGCACACTGTATTTTCATAGTAGTGCTACACTCGTATTCACGTATATATCCTTTTGCACATCCATACCTACATACATACATATGTTACATACATGGATGATATTGATTTGATTTCATGAGAATAGGGACAGCATGAGTTATTTTCAAAACTGGATCATTTTCAAAAGAGCGGTTTCCCTTTTTACTCTAAGTGTCATACGACACATTGCATGGATTTACGCATTGAGTTTTGGATTCATATAATTTCTGGATTTGAGGACCGAGGTACTATTTTAAGAATATACGCACTGTTTGAAAACCCGGTTCCTCTTGATTTGATATTTCAGTGCGTTCACCATGAGTTTTCTCGGTTCCAGAGAGCTTGTGTGAGTATACCCGATTCGAGGAGCGGTAGGCACCGATTGCGGGTACATGGTGGACCTGGTATGGTACCACCGGGCAAGAAGACTCGTATTGTTAGACGGTGAGCCCGGCGGAGGGACTACTACCTACCAGTGATTGGTTAGACCTGGCGATTATCCGGAGGATACCGACCAGAGTCGATAGATGGATACGGGATGATGCGTACTGCCGGGGCCGAGGGACGATTCCGCAGACGGAGCCCGTGGGCCGATCCGACTGACGGAGCCCGTGGGCCGATCCGACTGACGGAGCCCGATACTTGAGGATTTGCGTGTCGATGTTAGACACGGCTATTTTATGATATTTCGAGTGCCGATGTTGGGCACTCACGATTCTATGAGATTTACAGGATTTGAGGGCCGATGAGGATGACGGCGCCTGAGTTTTACTGGGATTTGGGTGTATTGATGGACAACGATTATTTTCCACGTTGACATTCCGTGTAGATGTTATTTATTACCATGCTCAGTATTCAGAATTATACATCTCATCCTGTACCTGTAGTACCTGATAGAGTACACATGCTATGTACTATTACTGCATACCCTGCTCATCCTATATAGATGTCATTAGATTTCATATGCTATGCACGATTATTGCATACCCTGCTCATCCTATATAGATGTTATTAGATTGCATTTGCTATGCACGATTATTGCATACCCTGCTTATCATATAGAGATGTTATTAGATCGCACTTGTTTCTTGATTATTGCTCATCTAGCTCATCATATAGATGTTATCTGTTGGCATAGGTTAGAGTATCGCAGCACGCGCATACTCGCGATTACCTTTATATGTTATCTACTATTCACGAGTTGGCAACTCACCCCCGTTGTGCCACAGTGTTTGCAGGTTGCCCCTCGGAGTAGTCGCGGCAGGCTATTTTATTGCATCTTTTGATACAGATACCATTGCAGTTGGCGTGCGAGCCCTTTGCTGACAGGTGGGTTTTTGTGCGGTATCTGTTTAAATTTGCAGTTATATACACCATTGTATCTAGTATTCTCCATCTACTACTTATGTATTGACTTAGATACCAGTTGTGAGGACGATGTATATTATTTTTTACTCTGTTGTCGAGCACGTTGTGAGCCGACTTTATTTATGCAGCTTTATCTTTCATGGTATTTGTTTTCACTTATACTGCTCATTTTTTCGCTACTGCGTCGTACATTATCATTGTTGTGATTGTTTCCGCCGTTGGGCGTGATTGCTCCCGTTTGGGATACTTATTTCTTATTGTACATCATTTTACACATATATTGTTTTGTACCCGATTTCGGGGCTAGTTTTTACAAAGGAAATGCTGCCAAAATTTTTAAGATAATAACTTGCACTCTAAAGAATTGTACTAAATTACTTAGGGTTTTCCAAACGTTTTAACAAATGTTTCTATTAAATGTTTAAACACTCAATACTTTTACTGGTTTGATTTCTGGGTTTCGGCTTACTTAGTCGCGTTATGCCTGTAGACGTTACGTGGTTAAGTGCCTGTCATGGGCCGAACTTTGGGTCGTGACACGACGACTTGGACTTTTTACTAAAATGTTTTAGTATTTGAGGGTTTAAATATAAATTCGGGGACCGAATTTCTTTAAGGGGGGAAGATTGTAACATTTCAGAAAAATAAAATATTGTTTTTGGGAATTTTTATAATTAAATAATAAATATATTGAATATTTTAATATTGCGGTATAATTAAATACCGATAAATTGGGAAAAAATTTGGAAAAATATAAAAATTACTATAAATAGGGTGTTTTATGTGATTTATGCAAAAAATGGAATTTTATGATTTATTATACACTAAGTTAATGCTAATCGCGATTAAATATCACTAATCGCATATTAAGCTTGTTTTGTGCACATGACATGCACCGTGTCGTATTTTACACTTGTGTTACATTTTTACCATGGTTTCATTTGGGATTTATGTGGTTGGTTTAAAAAAAGAAAAGATAGAAAATAAAAGAAAAATGAAAATGTTAAACAATTGACGGATGGGTATGAGAGAGAAAGAGGTGAGGGGTCAAACCTAAGTCTTGGTCTTTGTCTCCCTCTTCATTTTCTTCATCCTTTTTCCTCTCCTCTCTCACCATTGCTGATGCCCATCTCCCTCTCCCTCTTAGTCTCAGGTTTAGGTCTAAACTACAATCATAACAGGGGCTTAAGGTCACTATAAGCCTCAATTATACATCACAACTCAAGAATTCCTCTAACCCTAACTAGAAATTTCCAACCCTTACTAAACGACACTAAATCGGTTCTAATCAAACATGGATGTAAAAGCAATGGAATTACTATGATAATGGTTAAGAGAATACCTCATTTTGCAACTCAAGAAAATTCTTGAGTTGCCCCAAGTGTCCAAAATCTTTGCTTTCTTGGTCCAAAGTGTAACTTGTGAGCTTGTGCACATTTTTAATGAAAGTGAGATGAAGTTTTGAGTTGATTTAGGGTGTGGTTGTGAGGATGACCCCATTTAGCGAACTTAGAAATCCCCGATATCGTATTTTGTGGAAATTTTGTAGAGAAAATGAAATCTGCTAACACCCGGGGACCTGGAAAATTATTTAGCAAAGACAGGGATACATGCAGGCACCCAGGAAGCTTTAACCAAGACCCTAGCCCCTACAACCTCACTTGGGCCGCAGATTTATTCCATCTGGCCACAATTTACGGCCAGGGTCGGTTGGTGTCACGACCCGAAAAGTAAGGAACATGACCGGCACTTAAATTACGAAACGTCTCGAGGTGTACGTAATCTAAGTAAGCCAAACACCAGAAATCAAAACCAAGTAAAGCAGTAGAGTGAAGGAAAACCAATTTAAATCAAGTAGTTTAGCAACATAAGCCGAAATATACATTTTTAAAATCACAAGTCTTTTCTGAAAATTTCGGCAGAGTTTCCTTTGTAAATACAGGCCCCGAACGGGGTACAACATGATAAATATATGCATGAATGATAAAAGGTATCCCCAAGCGGGAGCTAGCTCTTCGTCAATCGACGGTCATAACCACGCAAGCAATATAATATACAATGCCGAAGGGCGAGGATCAAAACTAAAAAGGAAACTCAAACAACATGAAATCCACAATAATACAACGCGACACTAAGGTCAAAAGAATATACATCACTGGTTTCTAAGTCTGAATAAATATACAAGTTTGGTTGATAGAGTTACTAGATACAACTGAATAAAATAAAGGTACAATAGTGGTCATGATACAAGTGAACCCACCAACCAAAGCAATCACCCGGAAAGGAAGCAGTGTGCCAGCAAAGCCGTAACGGAACCTGTACGACAAAACCTGCAAGAAACTATGGCACAAAAGGGGGTGAGTTGCCAACTCGTGAGTAGAAAAGATCACCGAGCAGAAATCGTATGTATGACACAATCCTTGGTCAATACGATCAATATACATATATATAACCTCAAATGATACGTCTGGAGAAAAGAAAAGGTGGCAAGGGTAAACATCTATACATAAGTGAAATCCCATGTGCTCGTGTCAATGCCTCAGGTAGCAACATATTATATGAATGAGGTATGAATGCATGAAAATAGAATACATGTAAATGAAGAAACTGCTTTCATAACTGTAGGGTTCCTAGGCACACTAGTGAAGGTTCATAGTGCATCAAACATGCATGAATAAAATTCTACATGTGCCGAACAACCCAAAGACGGGATCTTTGCTAGATTATTAGGGTTTAGCATGCAAGATAACATCTTTTTATCGAATATAACCAGCTAATATATCATGTACCGATTTGTCGAATCAACTCTTGATCCGATGTCCCGATTCATATCAAAATATCGCGAGAATATAATACGGTATCTCATATCGCATTATCCTCGGTCCTGCACATATCACATATGTGCCTCTACTCCGTTTCGCCTGAGCCAAGAAACCTCTGTGTAGGACTCTAAAGAATCGTCAATACGCCGGTAGCAGGTGATGATCATATCAAACACCCACAAGCTGCAAGCGGTCAGCTAAACGTAACAGCCACCCAGGTATTGAGCGATCAGAAGATCAACAAGCTAGCCTGTGCGTTCTCCTGTGAATCCAATCAGTAACACTCCCGTACAGTCCGGTCTGTTCATCTGATATGTCGCATATCAAGTCTAGGGGTGGTAAACGTCAGACCCCAGTAACCGATAAGTCGTGTCGATGTGAGGCTCATAACAGGTCGAGAAACTACTAGTAACACTTACCAGTAAATCTCTATATCAGCCTTGGCCAGGGACTTCCAGTTATAGCCAATCGAACATAGCACGACATCAACTCCCTATACCGGGAGAGACGAATCCCCTCCTATCGCTCATTGCCTCCATGTGATTCGGGACTGTACCCAAAAGCCACCATTTTGCACGCCCTCGTGGACGTGGTAAGGTGGAAATCAAAGAACTGTGGGAATCACACAAGACTCTATGACGATATCGGGTCTACAGACTACCCTGTACCAGTGTCACCGGAGAACTGCCATCTGACGTGTGGTATATCACCAACTGGGAGTTCTCGGCGAGTCCGTCCAGTGTACCCAGTCTCCACTGAGCACCCGTACACCATCCTTGATGTCAAACACCGATGGATATGGGATCATCCATCGCCCATCATATGGGTCAAGATGTGTATACGCTAGTCTACTCTGGTGTATCGATGCCCTGTCTCGATATACCCTCGACTAGGAACAGTTATAGGATGTACCCATCGACTACTATGGCCCCACTAGTATGATCTCATCATAGTCCCAGTAGTCGAGTACGGATCCTAAGGGCTTTATCAACATGTGAGAGAAAGACAGTAAACCAATACAAGTCAACATGTTAAGATAAAGTGAAACCAAATAGCATACTATCATGACGAGCAAGAAAGTCCTCTCTGTATATATCTAAGCATCCATCATAATATACATCAAATGTACAACAATGGCCTCTAGGGCATATACATAACTAACAATCTCCCACTTGCACTAAGGCCAGCTGCTGTAGTATCTCATACCTAGCATCCCGAATAATCTCTCAAACTGTATCTGGGGAATGGCCTTCGTGAGTGGATCCGCAGTGTTGTCCTTCGTATCTACTCTCCTGACCTCGATCTCCCGGCGATCAACTATCTCCCTGATCAGGTGATACCGCCTCAGAATATGTCTGGATTTCTGATGGGATCTGGGTTCCTTGGCTAAAGCCACAGCTCCATTGTTATCGCAATACAGAGGTATTGGATGTTCAATGGATGGAACCACTCTAAGTTCACTAATGAACTTCTTCATCCAGACAGCCTCTTTGGCAGCATCGTTGGCGGCGATGTATTCAGCCTCCATCGTCGAGTCTGCAACGGTATCCTGTTTGGAACTTTTCCAACATACCGCCCCTCCATTAAGGGTAAAGACAAATCCCGAGTGCGACTTAGAGTCGTCCTTATCACTCTGGAAGCTGGAATCGGTAAAGGACTCCACCCGGAGTTCTCCGTTACCATACACCAAGAACATGTCTCTAGTCCTTCGTAAGTACTTGAGAATGTTCTTCACAGCTGTCCAGTGACTCTCTCCCGGATCTGCTTGATACCGACTCACTACACTTAGTGAGTATGCTACATCGGGTCTGGTACATAGCATCACATACATGATAGAGCCTACTGCTAAAGCATAGGGTATCCCTTGCATGCGAGCTCTCTCCAAATCAGTCTTGGGAGACATCTCTTTGGAGAGAGTGAGTCCAGAGATCGTGGGTTGGTTCCCACGCTTGGGTTCTTCCATACTAAACCTCTTTAGGATGGTGTCAATGTACCTGGATTGGGACAATCCCAGTATCCGTTTAGATCTATCTCTATAGATCATGATTCCCAATATGCAGGAGGCATCACCTAGATCTTTCATTGAGAATCTCTGTGATAAGAAGAGCTTGACTGATTGCAGCATAGGAATATCATTTCCTATCAAGAGTATGTCATCCACGTACAATACGAGGAAGACAACCTTACTCTCTGCTACCTTCTTATAGATACAAGGTTCATCTATGTTTTTGATGAAGTCAAACTCTTTGACCACTACATAAAAACAGATGTTCCAACTCCGCGATGCTTGCTTTAACCCATAAATGGATTTAAGCAGCTTGCACACCTTTCCGCTGCTCCCACTATCTACGAAGCCCTCTGGCTGAGTCATGTACACGCTCTCTTCTAAATCACCGTTTAGAAAGGCGGTCTTAACATCCATTTGCCAGATTTCGTAGTCATGGTATGCAGCAATGGCAAGTAAGATCCGGATGGACTTAAGCATAGCCACTGGAGAAAAGGTTTCGTCATAATCCACACCTGGTCGTTGACGAAAACCCTTTGCTACAAGTCTAGCTTTGAAAGTCTCAACTTTTCCATCTACACCAAATTTCTTTTTAAAAATCCACTTGCTCCCAATGGGTTTTACCCCTTCAGGAGCATTTTCTAAAATCCACACTTTATTGGTGTACATGGATTCCATCTCAGATCGCATTGCATCCATCCATTTCACAGAGTCACCACTCGTGATGGCCTGCTCGAAACTAGTCGGGTCATCATCTTCCATGATGCAATCCTCGCTTCCACCATCAATGAGAAAACCGTAGTATCTCTCAGGTGGATGAGAAACCCTGCTAGATCGGCGGAGAGGCTGGGGTTCGTCGGGTACTACTAAATCCTCTGGTTCTACCAAGTCTTCTGTTATAGTTTGTGTTGCTGGAACCTCTTCCAGTTCTACCTCAATGCCACTAATTTGTTTCATAAGAAAACCTTTTTCTAAGAAAGTGGCATGTCGAGAAACAAACACCTTTTGTTCCTCGGGGTGGTAGAAGATATACCCTTGTGAATTTTTGGGATATCCTACAAACTTGTATAAGACTGATCTTGCCTCGAGTTTGTCCGGATTTTGTCTTTTGACATAGGCTGGACAACCCCATATCTTAACATACTTAAGAGATGGTCTCTTCCCTTTCCATATCTCATATGGAGTGGTAGGCACTGATTTGGTAGGAACCATATTCAATAGGTGTATGGCTGTTTCAAGTGCATACCCCCAGAAGGAAATAGGTAACTCAGCTGTACTCATCATTGAACGCACCATATCTAATAGGGTGCGATTCCTTCATTCCGATACACCGTTGTGCTGTGGTGTATAAGGTGGAGTAAGCTGAGAGAGAATCCCATTCTCTTTTAGATAATCTTGGAACTCATTGCTCAAGTATTCTCTTCCTCGATCAGATCGAAGGATCTTAATACTTTTGCCCGTTTGGTTCTCTACTTCGTGCTTATATTCTCTGAATTTCTCAAAAGCTTCAGACTTGTGTTTCAATAGGAATACATGCCCGTATCTAGAGAGATCGTCAGTGAATGTAATGAAGTAGGGAGAACCGTTCCTGGCATGCGTAGACATGGGACCGCATACATCACTATGTATTAGTCCTAAGAGTTCAGTAACTCTTTCTCCGTGTCCACTAAACGGAGCTTTGGTCATTTTTCCTTTGAGACATGAATGGCAAGTATCATAAGATGATAATTCGAACGGATTCAAATATCCATCTTTATGTAACTTAGCCAGTCGTGTCGCATTGATATGACCAAGTCTACAATGCCATAAGAAGGATTCGTTCATTTCTGAACTCTTCCTCTTGTGTGTGTTTTGTATATTGAGGACTGTATTCTGATTTAGAATGAATATGCCATTATGTAACGAGCCTGATGCAATCAACTTTTGATCTAGGAATATGTTAATAATATTATCCTTTACTACAAAATTATATCATTCTTTAGTTAATAAAGAAACTGATATAATGTTGCACATCATGTTCGGTATATAATAGCACTCATTTAGAATCAGTGTATTACGACTTGGCAATACAAGGTGATATTCGCCAACTGCTTTGGCTGCAATACTTGCACCGTTCCCTACTTGAACGGAATGATCACCTTTTCCCAGTTCTCTACCTTTACGTAGCCCATGTAACTGTTTACATATGTGGGATCCTGATCTGGTATCTAATACCCAGGACGTAGGGTGAACTGAGAAACAGTTCTCAATAACTAACACACCCGAAGAAGATGCATCAACATGCATGTTCTTTTGGGCGGCTTGAGAATCTAGATATTCTTCTATTCTCTGTTCAGTCTTATAACTCTTATAAGAAAGAACGGGTCCAACGTTCCCCTACTCAGTATAATAAGCGGGTTCAGTCAATACATCCATATTATTATCTTGATTATGGCCTGACATGGTCGCTACCTGGAGAGAGAGAAGAAAACATTTTAGCGCATGCTCTTGCAAGATTAGATTGGTTATTATCTTATCTAATCAGGATGTCTCCCACTATTTTTATCAAATCTACCTTCAAACCCTAAAAGGTAAGATTAGCCGGGATTAATTACACCCTACAATTTCGTCAATCTTTCAGCCAGATCAGTGTCGGAACTTTGAGGGAGGTTCCCCGTGCTTTCGCACGGACCTAATTAAAGTAAACCTCGTTTTCCTAGAGGCGTAACCCCGTTAACACTTTTCTAGACACCTACTTGATCGACTAATTGTCCTGTGTAAAACTCTCCCACGAGTAACTCTTACTCGCAGTGGGTATCGGGATCCAACTATCTCATAGAAGGTATGCAATCTCATTGCAAATTTCAACACTTGAAATTCCCAATAATATTTTACCCCTAGTGTTCTATGACCTTGACGAATGCCAAACAACCCATAGTCCACTAGTTAAGTTCAACCCGTACATTTCTTGATTGAATTAAACCCACCCGCATGACCCTTGACGAATGCCAAACAACGCCTTACGAATACCCTAATCCAATCTGCATCATATGCATAAGCAGATAAATACTAGTTAGCTACCGTACACTACGCCTTGACGAATGCCAAACTACCGTAGCACGAATACTAAGAGTACTTATCTGAAATGACGGAGGGCTACGCAGGTTTTTCAGAAAACCCTGAGCGTAATGAACTTGATATCGTCGTAGAATCAAGTGTTTTTGAAATGGAGAGTTTTTAAGGCTTTTCTTAGTTTCGCTAAAGGCGTCACTCCCGGTGAAGGGATCGTCGGCCCTTTCCTCATCGAATAAGGTGCAGGATATATCATATATACCGCTGTGCAAAGCAAAACTTTAAAAGCAATCAAAAGACAAACCGAGTTTTGTAGCATCTGCCAGTTTCGCTAAAGAAGTCACTCCCGGTGAAGGGATCTCGGCTCTTTCCCCATCGAATAAGGTGCGGGATATATCATATATATCACTGTGCAAAGCAAAACTGTAGCTACCCTTTTTATAAAGTTTTGATTCTACAACATCTTTAGGTTTCTTTTCTTTTTATTAATCTCATTAATAAAATCCCATCAGCTTATGCTTCCTAAGCATCACAGATAAATACGACGTACACTTATGCCATCCGCATTCGCCTCGATGTCCCCTCGTGCACCGTTAGGTTAGATAACTAACGACAGAGCAGGGCAGGGCTAGTGCGGGTGTAAAACATAAGTAACGTCTATATAATATATCATATATACTATATACTGTATCCATCAGAACATATCAAATGATCACATCACAGATATCGCAGCAGAAACATAGATATAATGTGGGATATACTAGGACGTCCGTATTTAGTATTTAGCCAACAATAGAAAATACGGATTCCACAGTCGCGATGAATAGCCAAGCCCACACCCTGGACCCCTACGACAGCGGCAAGCGACCCTACCAATTCTGGAGTTTAGGAGACCCGGTCTCGACTCCTCGAGATAGCCTCCCACCTTGGGTCCATCCAAATGCGGAAAAGTAAATAATATACAACACTGGTGGCATCAACCTCAACCTGGAAGTGCCCCAAATAAAAGAATATTACATTACATTTGAATTTACATGAATGAAAATATAAAACTCTCATCTCACATAAAACCCCCGGCTATTCAATCGTGACAATCCTGCACATCATATCTCAGCAACACATAATATCACATATCATCAACGTAAGTAAGTATGCATACACCGATCGTCGCCGATGTATAGCAACGAAGACCGGCAATACAACTACATACTACACTTATGGTCACAGAAAAGAAAGTGTAAAACTACAATATTTGGAATCCACAATCACTTTAGACAACGTAAATCCGAAATATCACATACTTCGCATTTCATGCCTAACTCTATGAATTCCACATATTGTATCACATTCCAGATAAATAGACAGTATTAAACTTTTCGAACAGATAATCAAAAACCCAAAATTTCGCAAAGTTCTCAACACTTGAGCGGAGTTCAAATAGTCCCAGAATATGTCATAGTACCAGTGATCCAGCCGTAGAAGGGTCAAGCCAACACCTCATATGTGGCACGCCGTACTGCCCCAAACCTGAAGGTTCAAAAGGCAGTTCAAGACAGTCACATAATCGAGTTAAGGTTTGTTGTCTTCTAGAGGGTCTACCGCTTAACTTCTACAATTTTTCCGAAAGATTTAAACCCAATAAAAATTCAACACTTGAAAGTTTGCCGTTCCGGGATAAAGTGGGTTAATGATATCCGTTCAAATAGTTTAACAGTTTCTAAATATCCGGAAATAAAAATGAATTTAAATATTCCGATTGAATGTACGATTACAAAACAAACCCCAGAATACTCAACACTTGAGTCAGAATAAAAATACCCATTAAATATATATCAAAAAATTAAGAATTACTTTGAAAAAATTACTCCTTGATCTCCTCATACTGCCGCGGTTCCGCGGCCCAAGCAAGGTACGGCCGCGGTTCCGCGGCGGTTTGTACGGATCAGGGGATAATTTTTCCACCGAATTTCTTATTGTTCTTTGCTGTATTTTTCAGGTATTTCTAATTCAGAAAAATCCCAGAATTTGAAAAATTTCCAGAGAGGGGGTAAATTTTGTCGGTTCGGGTTCGATCGGAGTTTTAACTTCGTAAACACATCGCCTAATGCTCTAGCTAGGCTCTGATACCACTGTAGGGTTCCTAGGCACACTAGTGAAGGTTCATAGAGCATCAAACATGCATGAATAAAATTCTACATGTGCCGAACAACCCAAAGACGGGATCTTTGCTAGATTATTAGGGTTTAGCATGCAAGATAATATCTTTTTATCTAAGTGTGAGGGATTGCAACCTTTGTAGTCCGCTCCTTCACTTCACAAGCTCCGAGTAGAAGTCCCTTCGCCGCGATCCATGATCTCCCGGACTCAAGAGAGGCTCCACGACTCGAACGATCCATGCTAGCTTGAAGTGTTCCGAATCTCCGATGATCTACGTCGAAGTTGCAAAAACCCAAGCTTTCTCACTCTAAAGAGATAAACACCCTAATCTCATGGGCTAGATGAGTTGAGGATGAGGGAGTAGTATTTATGCTTTCTTTTTATTCACTTTCTCACTTGAAATCATCACACAAGAATTAACTAGTAAGCTTTTTCTTTTAGAACTCAAGAGAGAAGAAGATGATAATGGAAAAGATAATCCTTTTGTGATGAATAGAAAAGAAATCTATATGATTGATATATCAACCATGGTCAAGGATGATAGGCTAAGAGTTTGTAGAGAATAAACTAGGGTTAGGGTTTGGTTAGGTTAGAAATGAGTCATGGAAAAATATCAACCATAATATCTTAACCAAGACAAAAGCAAAGCTTCTAGAATGAACAAGAAGAAGCTAACCCTAATCAAACCATGGTTGATATATCAACCATGGTCAAGGATGATAGGCTAAGAGTTTGTAGAGAATAAACTAGGGTTAGGGTTTGGTTAGGTTAGAAACGAGTCATGGAAAAATATCAACCATAATATCTTAACCAAGACAAAAGCAAAGCTTCTAGAATGAACAAGAAGAAGCTAACCCTAATCAAACCCTAATCCCATTTAATCATCCTTAAACATGTTTAATAATAAATCATATCATGTCACAATAATATATATCACATATATATTATATATTTGCAACAAAAGAAAATAATACAATTAACATATTTCGCATATATATCAATGTATCATCTAGTGAGAAAATGAAATAATAAAGCGAGCCAATATTAGATAATGTAATACAATATATCATATATATTATTATACATTAAATCATCGAATCAACACTTGATCCAACGATCCGGCTATATCAAATATAACCAGCTAATATATCATGTACCGATTTGTCGAATCAACACTTGATCCGATGTCCCGATTCATATCAAAATATCGCGAGAATATAATACGGTATCTCATATCGCATTATCCTCAGTCCTGCACATATCACATATGTGCCTCTACTCCGTTTCGCCTGAGCCAAGAAACCTCTGTGTAGGACTCTAAAGAATCGTCAATACGCCGGTAGCAGGTGATGATCATATCAAACACCCACAAGTTGCAAGCGGTCAGCTAAACGTAACAGCAACTCAGGTATTGAGCGATCAGAAGATCAACAAGCTAGCCTGTGCGTTCTCCTGTGAATCCAATCAGTAACACTCCCGTACAGTCCGGTCTGTTCGTCTGATATGTCGCATATCAAGTCTAGGGGTGGTAAACGTCAGACCCCAGTAACTGATAAGTCATGTCGATGTGAGGCTCATAACAGGTCGAGAAACTACTGGTAACACTAACGAGTAAATCTCTAGATCATCCCTGGCCAGGGACTTCCAGTTATAGCCAATCGAACACAGCACGACATCAACTCCCTATACCGGGAGAGACGAATCCCCTCCTATTGCTCATTGCCTCTATGTGATTCGGGACTGTACCCAAAAGCCACCGTTTTGCACGCCCTCGTGGACATGGTAAGGTGGAAATCAAAGCACAGTGGGAATCACACAAGACTCTATGACGATATCGGGTCTACAGACTACCCTGTACCAGTGTCACCGGAGAACTGCCATCTGACGTGTGGTATATCACCAACTGGGAGTTCTCGGCGAGTCTGTCCAGTGTACCCAGTCTCCACTGGGCACCCGTACACCATCCTTGATGTCAAACACCAATGGATATGGGATCATCCATCGCCCATCATATGGGTCAAGATGTGTATACGCTAGCCTACTCTGGTGTATCGATGCCCTGTCTCGATATACCCTCAACTAGGAACAGTTATAGGATGTACTCATCGACTACTATGGCCCCACTAGTATGATCTCATCATAGTCCCAGTAGTCGAGTACAGATCCTAAGGGCTTTATCAACATGTGAGAGAAAGACAGTAAACCAATACAAGTCAACATGTTAAGATAAAGTGAAACCAAATAGCATACTATCATGACGAGCAAGAAAGTCCTCTCTGTATATATCTAAGCATCCATCATAATATACATCAAATATACAACAATGGCCTCTAGGGCATATACATAACTAACAATAACTTAGTGAGATTTCTGTATATTTAAAACAAGGTATCATCAATGAAATCAACATAAACAGTGTCTAGCATCGACACAAAACATAAATCCCAATATCTCAATATCTCAGGCTCAGGCTATCCGGACTGTCCTGTATCAACAAATCTCAATACCTCAATATCTCAAAATCTCCGTGTCTCAAATCTCTCTATCTAGGGCTCTATCAGTCCTGATCGGCCCCTAACATCAATCACACGACCACGAACGGTATCCTCCGGATATCCGACACGCCAGGTAAAATCACCGATAGGCAGTCTGCCCCTGCCGGGCTCATCGTCTACACCTCGATCTTTTTGCCCTGGGGTACTTTGCCGGGTCCACCATGTACCCGTAGACGGTTCATCCAACTCCTTGAATCAGGTCTCGAAATCCATCTCATAACCGAGAAAACATCATGGTGGACGACGCAAACATCACGAGAAAACCGCACTTTTCATTTTAAAAAGAGATAGAGAGAGAGAGAAAGAAGTTTATATATATTCTTGCGGTTTTCTCCCAAATCCAGGAATCTCAAAAAAATCCGAAATCCGAGAATCGACAGTAAATAAACAATGAATATCGGCATAAAACTCCATAATACTGCATAACAGTGAATAATAATATGGATGAATTTGCAAGTAATAACTGCAATGTCTAAACTGGTATATAAGGAAAGTACAGTAATATCATGTTGAAACTATCAGCAACCAAGCTATGTCAATGAAATAATATTCTCTAAAGTTTACATGACATGGCAATTACCGATGATGATGTGTGTGAGCCGGTAAGTAAGTGTATGTGGAACATACGCATCATCGGTAATGGTGTTGGTGTCCTAACAGCATGATTTCAATATTAACATATGAAAACACAATATATGCATGCAATGCGATGCGAGCAGCAAGAATATGCGGGAGCTGAATATCAAATAGAATGATAATGAATCTGCATATGTCTAATTTTGAGTCGTACAGTTCTGCCATTTGATATAACACGAATCGTAGTGTTTTGAATATAAGGGCTTTGTTGTTTTTAAGAAAATGTACGTCCTTCGAAATATCCGTAGAATCCCTTGGCCTGTCTTTAAAATACTCACGATTCGTTAGTTTTGAATTAGATATGACTCGAATCTAATCTATCATTTACAAGTAAACCACCAGACTAAACTAAACAGGCTGATCGAAAGGTAAGGAAACCGCCTAACATCTAAGTCGATACATATATACATATATATATATATATATATATATATATAACAGTCGGTGATCCCGCCTCAAAAGTATCCCATACGATACAATATCAATAATATGACATCCTCAAGTTAAGAGCGCGGATCTATCATCAATATAGCTCGTACGGTAAATTCGTCGTACGGCATCCCAAATCTGGGTATGGGTCAAATGTCACATCTATCACATTATTCATATGGTATCCTCTTTATCAAATATCTTGATCCGGGGTACTGATCTACGTCCAGTACAACACTGATACTACATATGTATGCACGTGTGTGTATGAAAACACCACGTCAAAGGACCCGCTAAAACATCGTGTCGTATCCCAAATACAAACCATGTCACATCATCGATCTCACGGCCTCAATCCCAATCTCATCGACTCATCACCAATCCCAAGTACTATCCTCATAATCCGTGTATATGTATACGTATATATATATATATATATACATAGTCCTATACCCATGTGTGTATATATATATACATATCCCCATATACGCACAGGTAGTAGAATGAATGCAGGTGTGTGCGTGTGGGTATAAACCTATTCTAGGTTTCACGACTAAGAAGCTATGCTAGTTCACTTCTAATAAGCCCAAACTAACCATGAACACATAATCATATCCTGATAATCATCCACGTATCATAAACCACATATATATCCAGTTATATATCATAAATATACTACAAACTGCGGGGGTGCTATACGCCATCCACCCAACTTCTCCCCGTAGATATAAATCTACTCTCTGGATCTTCGCTTGCCGATGCCGACGTCGCCATGTGCTTGCTTGTCATCTCGAAGTCCTCATGAGGGTACCTACACATAATAACGTATCGTATCGCATTATAATCCAATTCAAAACCAAAACGACACACGAAAACCAAAATGTCGTATGAATCACCCATAGGTCAAAACCTATGGTCTACATCTCCCAATTCAACCAAATAACCCCCGATATAGATGTACAAACGCCAAGTGATCGAAGTAAAATACAAATAATAAAACTTGAATTCATAAACATCATGACAAACATGGTAACAACCTAGAAAACATGCTCCAGATTTTGTCTCATATGAATGTTAGTTATGTATATGCCCTAGAGGCCATTATTGTACATATGATGTATATTATAGTGGATGCTTGGATATATATAGAGAGGACTTTCTTGCTCGACATGATAGTATACTATTTGGTTTCATTTTATCTTAACATGTTGACTTATATTAGTTTACTGTCTTGCTCTCACATATTGATAAAGACCTTAGGATATGTATTCGACTACTGGGACTATGATGAGATCATATTAGTGGGGCCAGGGTAGTCAATGAGTACATCCTATAGCTGTTTATAGTAGAGGGTGTATCGAACAGGGCATCGATACACCAGATTAGACTAGCGTATACGCATCTTGACCCATATGATGGGCGATGGATGATCCCATATCCATCGGTGATTGACATCAAAGATGGTGTACGGATGCTCAGTGGAGACTGGGTACACTGGACGGACTCGCCGAGAACACCCAGATGGTATTATACCTCACGTCAGATGGCAGTTCTCTGGTGACACTAGTACAGGTTAGTCTGTAGACCCGAGATAGTCATAGAGTCTTGTGTGATTCCCACTGTGCTTTGATTTCCATCATACCACGTTTAAGAGGGCGTGCAAAACGGTGGCTTTTGGGTACAGTCCTGAATCACATGGAGGCAATGAGCGATAGGAGGGGTTTCGTCTCTCCCGGTATAGGGAGTTGATGTTGTGCTGTGTTCGATTAGCTATAACTGGAAGTCCCTGGCCAGGGCTGATATAGAGTACTACTGGTAAGTGTTATCAGTAGGTTCTCGACCTGTTATGAGCCTTAGATTGACACGACTTATTGGTTACTGGGGTCTGACGTTTACCACCCCTAGACTAGATATGCAACATATCAGACGAAGAGATCGGACTGTTCGGTAGTGTTACTGATTAGATTCATAGGAGAATATACAGGCTTGCTTGTTGATCTTCTAATCGTTCAATACCTGGGTGGCTGTTACGTTTAGCTGACCGCTTGCAGCTTGTGGGTGTTTGATATGATCATCACCTACTGCCGGCGTATTGACGATTCTTTAGAGTCCTACACAGAGGTTTCCTGACTCAGGCAAAACAGAGTAGGAGCACATATGTGATATGTGCGGGACCGAGAATAATACGATATGAGATACCGTATTCTATTCTCGCGATATATGATATCGGCCGGGTATATGTGATATAGCCCGGTCATCGGATCAAGTGTTGATTCGATGAATCGGTACATGTTATATTAGTCGGTTATATGCGATATAGCCGGATTGTCGGATCAAGTGTTGATTCGATGATTTAATGTATTATTATATATGTGATATATTACATTACATTATCTAATATAAGCTCGCTTTATTGATTCATTTTCTCACCGGATAATACATTGATATATATGCGATATATGTTAATTGTATTATTTTCTTTTGTTACAAATATATATTATATATGTGATATATAATACTGTAACAAGTTATGATTATAAATGCAACATGATTTGTGGAGATTAAACATGGTTAGTGTTTGATTTGGGTTATCTTTTTCATGAAGCTTCTAGAACCTTTATTTTTGTTTTAAGCAAAGATATTTTGTGTTGATATTTTGTAGAGATATTTATTAACCCAACCCAAACCCTTTACCCTAGTTAATTTTCTACAATGGTTAAAACCTTTCTTTCTTAACCAAGGGTTGCAATTGTAACCGAAGCGAGAATTTCATTATTCATCACAAAAGACTTCATCTTCTTCTTCCTTCTTGAAAAGCTTTCTAGCTTTTTGTAAAGTGATGAATTAGTGTGAGAAATTGATAATAAAAGAGAGCTAAATTCCTACTTCATCATCCTTATCTATTCTAGCCACTTAGATTAGGGTGTTCACTTCATTAATACTTGATTAGAGAAGTGAGAGCTTGAGTTAAAGATTCTTCAAAGTAGATCATCTTCGAAAAGGAAGACTTCAAGCAAGTATGGATCATTCGGCTTGTGAAGCCTCTCTAGGGTCCGGAAGTTCATGGATCGCGACGAAGGGACTACTACTCGGAGCTTATGAAGCGAAGGAACGGACTATAAAGGTTGTAATCCCTTTCTCTTAGATGTAAAGATGTTTACATGCTTTGTTAACCCTAATTATCTAGCAAAGATCCTCGCTTTAAGTTGTTCGACACTTGTAAATTTTAAATCGGGCATGGTTGATGCCTTATAGACCCTTGTGACAGTGCCAAGTAACCCTACAGTGGTATCAGAGCCTAGCTAGAGCATTAGGCGACGTGTCTACGAAGTTAAAAGTCCGATCGAACCCCGAAACGTCGATTTTGACCCCCTCTCTGGAAATTTTTTAAAAAGGTGGTTTTTTTGTATTAAAAATACTCAGAAAATTAAGCATGTGATTCTATGGATAACTGTGAAATACGAAGCCCTAATTCCCTAAAGTCGCTGCTTATGCTTTGCGTGGCGGTTCCGCGGCCGAACTTGGGTATCAGGGATTGATATTTCTAGGTTATATCCGTAGGTATTACTACACGCTTCTGGGAATTTTTAATATTACTCAAGTGTTGAGTTTTCTGGAGATCTTTAGAATTCGTTGATTCGATCGGAAAGTTTAACAACGTTTAGTTTTTCGGGTAATTTAGAACATGTTAAAATGTTCGAACGGATATCAATAACTCATTTTTCTCATGACGAAAAACTTTCAAGTGTTGGATTTTTCCTCTGTTTAAAACTTTCGGGAAATCATGCTAGTGTATCTGTGGACCCTCTAGAAGAACGTAACCTTAACTCGATTATGTGACCGTCAAAACTGCCACTGAACCGTAGGGTTTGTGGTAGTTTAGCGTTGCCACATATGAGGCGTTGGTTTAACCCTTCTATAGCTGGTTCATTGGGGCTGTGACATGTTCTGAGATTTTTGAACTCCGCTCATGTGTTGAGCTATTTGGGAAATCTTGGGTGTTTGATTATTCGATCGGAAAGTTTAATTTTGTCTATTTATCTGGAATGTGATACAATATCTGGAATTCATATAGTTAGGCATGAAATGCGAAGTATGTGATATTTCGGATTTAAGATGTCTAAAGTGATTGTGGATTCCAAAAGTTGTAGTTTTACACTTTCTTTTCTGTGACTGTAAGCGTAGTATGTGGTGTATCGCCGGCTTCGTTGCTATACATCAACGACAATCGGGATACGCATACTTGCTTACATTGATGATATGAGATATTATGTGTTGCTGTGATATGTTATATTGGATCGTCGTGTTCTGAATAGCCGGGGTTTTATGTGAGATGAGGGTTTTTATTTTTCATTCATGTAAAATTCAATTGTATGTAATATTCTTTTATTGGGGCACTTCCGGGTTGAGGTTGATGTCACCATTGTATATTATTTACTTTTCCGCATTAGGTAGTGTAAGTGCACGACAGTGCCCCGGCCGTCTGTCTGAGGCCAAAATGCGGAAACAAAAACTTTTCTTTAACTAGAAACTGGCGCTACCACGGACTATAAACCCGGTTCGGACCATTAGCCTACTACTAGCTAACTAGAGAAAGGGTAGAGAGCTATACCGAGCGATCCGTGTCCTTCGGTCTTCGGCCACCATCCCGATCTCCTCGCGGAATCTCCAGTCTCGATCTCCTCGTCGTAAAGGGCACCACATCACCGAGTCTTTTTACGGGCTCCCACCTCAGGACCGAGGCAACTCGGACACGAAGTTGGCAAGCCGACGTATCCAAGATTACTGTAGAATATTCGTAGATCACTATGTCTCAAAGGGGTTGACGATGTTGCCATTTTGAGTGGAAGTAAAGGAGAAAGCATTTTAGATGAACCAAAAGGATTTTGTGCAAGGCAAAAAGGATCAAAATCCGACTTCCAAAATTTGGACAGCCCCCCCTTCAAGAATGGCCAGCCAAGTGGAGAGAGGAGGCATGTCAATAATGCAAAAATGAATAATTAGTGATCATTAGAAAAAAATGATCAAAACCAAGTCTCCACTTCATCAACCATCTCATCACAAAAGTCAAGTAATGATTAACCAAGAGAAGTCAAAAGATGGTAGAACCATCATGAAACTACTACTTACAAAAACCACCCTCCACTTTGCTAATTTGCACATTTGTAAATAACCCCCTCCACACCAATTTTCAGCCAAGAACAGAAACAAAGGAAAATGGCCGAAACGGAATGCAAACTGGCAACCTCAAAAAGTGATCCGGTAATAAATTACAGGAAAACCCCATATATACATACGCGCATTTGTATTCCGACCGAATACAAACGCAATGAGAAAAAATTTACACTGTATAATACTAGGATCCGGCTTAAACCAAAGCCCGCTAGTACGAATCATAATCCGTGCAATACCGCACGTATATGATCGAACCCTGCCATATATCCATACGGCCTCTACAGCGTTTCGCCCGAAACTTAAGAAACTGTCTGTGGGGGACTCTAAAGACTCGTCAATACATTGGCTGTGGATTTAACCACTAGCACGTCAGAGGTATTAGCCGTACGTAACGGGCTACCAAGTTTTGACCAATAGGGACGCCGATGAGCGAACCCATCCTGACACCCTACTGAGTCTGTCAGTGACAATATCCGTACAGTCTGGTCCGTTCGTCTATGAGCATCGCATGGCGGGCCTAGGGGGTTGGTAAAAGTCAAACCCCCAAAAGCGGTACAAGTGGTGTCGGAGTGTAGCCCAGAACACCCTGAGATACTACTAGAATACCAACCAGTAAATTTCCTGCCTTGGCCAAGGACTTCGTGTAATGGCTCTCCTAGACACAGCGCGACCTCACCCCCAATACCGAGAGAGACGAACCCCTGCAGATCCGCTCACTGCTTCGATGTGGCTCGGGACTGTACCCAACTAAAGCCTGTTTGCACGACTCCTTTGAGCCGTGGTAGGGTAGTAATCAAAGTACAGTGGGAACTCACACGAGACAAATGACGATCTCAGGTCGATGAACTAACCTGTAAACATGTCACCCGGGAACTGCTATCTGACGTCAGGTATAAAACCAACTACATGTTCCCGGCTTGTCCAGTCCGGTGTACTCATAACCCAATGAGCACCTGTATACATCTTAGGTGAACCAACTGACACCGGTGGCTTGTGAGATCGGCCACCGCCCCTCATCGGGGTCTCGACTGTATACACTAGTCTACTCTGGAGTATCGATGCTCTGTCTCGAAAACTCCCACGACTAGGGACCTTTTAAGGATGTGCTTATAGACCCCAGCTCCCACGTATATGATCGCCATCATACTGCTGGCCGTCAAGCAAGAATCCTAAGGGCTCTATCAATGCGCAATAGTGACCTGTAAGGTCTCCTAAAGCAGTATACGATGATAAAGATAAACCAGATAGCATACTATCATCTTGAGTAAGACTGTCCTACAGGAATATGTCCTCCCTCAATCATTGCAATCACGTGCCTGTGATCCAATAATTGACTCTGAGGGCACTATATCCAACAATCTCCCACTTGCACTTAAGGCTAATTATTGCGATGTCGCATACTCAAAGCCCGTGTGATACCGAACACCCAACTCCTCTATTAATCAGTCTCACAAAAACCGTTTGCGAAAATATTGCGTTCGAGGAATAGCCTCAGAGAGTGGATCCGTCCTAATGTTTCTTTCTATGTCTCTCTTTTTCTCAAGTTCGCGGAGAAAGCCATCTCCCAAAATGAGAAATACCTATCTTAGAATATGTCTGGATATCTGATGGGACCTAGTTCATAAATGAACTCCAAATCCAAACTTCTTAGACTGTATCGTCAACCGAACTTAATCAGTATCCGGCGCCATGCCTCCCTCAGTATCTACCTGGACCACCTGTCCAAAATACTGCCCCTCGTCAGAGGGAAAACTATAACTCCGAAAGTCACTCTGTCATCCAGGTCACCTTGGAAGCCTGGAATGATAACTGTCTCCTAAAAGAGGCTGTTGTTATCATATCCATAGAACATCCACTCATGTTCTAAAACTGCTTCCGAATGTTTCTCCAGGATTGGATCAATATCAACTTATTGCATCTACTACAAAAACAACATCTGGTGTGGTACTTGACATCTCATGATCAACTCAATTGCCTAAGCAAGTTATCTGCCGATCATGCACATCCCTCTCTCCTTTAGTCTATAAGACACCTTTAGAGAGGGTGACTCCATCACCTGCAGGTACACTACCGTGCCTGGAGTCGTCCATTCTAAAACACCTTTAGAATGCTGTCTAAGTACCCTGATTGGGACACTTCCCAAATCTAGATCTAAAACCATAGATCTAGTAACCAGAATGTCTGATATAATACCCAATTCCTATGTGGAGAAACCACTGTGTGACAACCAAAGTATAACCGATCGTAGTATAGGAATATCACTTCCCACTCTGTGTATGTCATCCAGATACCAGGACATCACACCCTACTACCTTCTTAACAGATCCATCCCATATTCTGATGAAGTCAAACCTATGACTGTCACATCAGAAATAGATGATCTATCTCCTCTATATCTGCTTTGGTCCATAAATAGACATAAGCTACCTGTCCGCTATGCTTCCGCTGCTCCCACTGACTACGACAACCCTCTGGCAGAGTCATATACTCGTACGCTTTTAAAGCCAGTTCAGAACGACACTATACTCATCCTCCTGCCGGGTCTCATAGTCTGGAACAACAGCAATGACAAGTCTGGGTAAACAAGAACCTCCCTGCCACCGTCCTTGAGGCTACCGGAGTACCTCTCGGGTGCCTGAGGTTACCCACCTTATCTGCTGAGTGGCAAATGGAATGTCAATCCAAATTGAATCTTTAGGTCCTATTAAATTTTCAGTAATCGTTTGCGGTTCTGGAATCATTTCCAGTTCTACCATACTCCCACTACTGTTTTCTGGAAAAATCCATTTTATTAAAACTGTGGCGAGTCTAGAACAATATCACTATTGATCTTCCAGATGGTAGAAAGTCAACCCTCGTCATAGCCTGGGTCAACCCACAAATAGCCATTACAGAAACGTGCCTTGAGTTATCCAGAGTCTGGTTTTAAGCATAAGCCGGACAACTCCCCGTACCTTAACAATGTCAAGATATGAACTGTTCTGTATCCAATACAGAAACAGAGGCACTGATTTAATTGAACCAGATTCAAATCATGCAGCTGTCTCCAGTGCATGTTAACTAAATGGAGAGAGGCCGATCATCATTACTCAACTTAGGAATACATCCAGATATGAGTAAACTGAAAGAGAAGCAAGTTCTCTTAACCATTACTGTCTACTGAATACCATAAGTATCTACATCTTCGATCACCTTGAAGAATCTCGATACTTGCAACATCCCGTTCTCTACTTTATTCATATACCTATAGCTTCTCAAAACTTAGACCTTGCATTTCTACGAATCACATGTCTAAGAACTAGAGAAGTCACAAGTAAACAGAATATAGTACGAGTACCAACCCCTCTGTCCTAATGGACACTGGACAACATACAATACTCTGTATAAGCCCGCTGAGTCGAATAACTCAAACCCTGTATGTTGTGGGTTGAAAACTGTACTTATGGTTAAGAAGAATTACACCGCTATTTAATGCTCCTTACCTAACCATCCACTGATATAGGTAAATGTCATAGACATAATTTCAAAAAGGCATATCTCACTCTATAAAAATAGACGTACAAATATGTCAATTTGAAATTGGTGCATAACAACGGATATTCAAAACCAAATATTTGTCGTCCGGCAAACAACCCAGGCGATTTCCTCAAATATCACCAATTACAACGAATCCCGATATAATGAGGATGATCACCTAATTCCCAATAACTTACTCCCACTCATCATCTGTAAAACCATACAGATGTGAGAATCATACCTGGTAAATACATACCCTGGAACAAGTGTCTAATTGGGAAATCAGTTTTCTTTTAACAGTACACAGTGTGACTGAAACATTGAAATGTTTCGTAGGGGTATCCGGGTATTTCTAGTAATGTCTCTTCCATTATCCAGATTCACAACTGTAACCGTATATTTCTTTGTCATCTCTCCAAATCCCTTCATATGTCTTTAGTCATTACTTTTTGTATACCCTCTTAGGCTTAAATGGTTTACTTCCTTCCCTACCGTTCGGCACCAGCCTATGGTTTGGAAGAAGACTATCCAATAAGCGTAACAGGTGTACTGTCCTAATCCTAGGAGTACTCGCAATGCGAGAGAAGGTGAGGATAAAAGACAACCGAATAAACCTTATTCCTATTTCTCCTGAATCAGAATCCATCCCGAACTGGAACAAGTTCCTTTCGAGTTCGTATATAACCATACGATGGAGTATCCAAAAAACTGTGGATCTTCGTAGTGATACGGAGTGTTCTGGAGAAATACAAAGGTGAAGTGGGAGTGGTAATGAAATACTTGGTTTGATCGTGAATAGCAGTCGCAATTTACTTTGCCCTCTTACTAATCCCTTTATTTGTCTATACATAATACCTTCTGCACACCTTCGTTAGGCTAATTGGTTTTCTTCATTCCCTACAGTTCGGCACCTGCCTATGGTTTGGAAGAAGACTATCCAATTTGCGTAATCGGTGTACCGTCCTAATCTAAGGAACACTCGCAACCTGAGAGATGGTAAAAGGAAAGGACAACTGAATAGTCCTATTCGTTTTCTCTAGAATCGGTAACCATCCTCAAATAAGGTCCTTCGAGTTCGTATATAACCATACGATGGTTTTATCCAATGGAAGTGGACGTTCGTAGTAATACGGGGTGTCCTGGAGAAAAAGGTAAAAGTAGGAGTGGCAATGAGGTATGCAACTCTGACAATCTAAAAGCCGGTGTTTAAGAAGGCTTGGTCAACTTGGTCATTGAGTCATAGTCAAGGGTCGGGCCATGGTCGCTGCCAAAGAGATAGAGAAAAGAAACACTCAGCGTGCACTCTAACCTAGATCAGAATGGTTATCACTTTATCTAATCAGGAAACCTTCCATTGTAACCTCAAATTCTCCTCCAAACCTGAAAGAAGAATTAGTCGGGATCACCCGAGGAGTAAACCAACTCATCAGTGGGAATCGGGATCCAACTATCATCTCATGATAACGTGATGGAATCCACTCACGTTATCACACTCCAGAAGGTATGCGCAGATCTGGCAAGTTTCAGTTTCTTTAGAAACTCCCGATGTGATTTTTACCCCATGCTCTTATGACCTTAACGAAGGTCAACAAATCATAAGTCACATATCAAGTTCTACCCGTCATTGTCCAGGTTAATTTGAACCCAACCGTACAAGCCCTTGACGAAGGTCAACAAGGCTAAACGACTGTCCCAAACCAACGCATCTATCTATGCAGCAGAAAGGTAACAAGCAGCTACCATTCACTATGCCTTGACGAAGGTCAACAAATATAGCATGAATACTACGTGCTACCCGTCTGAAATGACGAAGGGCTACGAATGGATTTTGGCGAAAAACCTTTAACGTAATGAACTTGATATCGTTGAAGGAACCGGATAGCTTTTTATAAAAATATAGTGGCGAAAACCTTTGCTAAAGAGGTCACTCCCGGTGAAGGGATCTCGGCTCTTTCGCCGTAGAATGAGGTGCAGGATATTCCAACTGAATACCACGATGCAAAGAAAAGGTAATCGAATATAGTGAAGTTATTGCCCTGACGCAAACTTCTGTCCAAGGGGTCACTCCTGGTGAAGGGATCTCGGCCCTTGCCTCGTCGACTGAGGTGCTGGATATTCATAACCGAATACCACTGTGCAAAACAAAAGAGAACGTCCTTGCAATAACAGCTTTTTGAAAAATGTTCCAACAACATCAGAACATGTTTGTTTAGTTTGCATTGATCCGAATCAACGCAGTCCCATCAATTGATCACACCAATAAAGAACGAAAATACGATGTACGTATATGCCATCCGCATTCTCCACTGGGTCCCGTCATCACCCGTTAGGTTACTTAACTAACGACAGAGCGGGGACTGGACTAGCGCGGATGCAAAACATATACAATATCTACTAGTATATATATCAATATATAATATTCGCTCAAGGCATGATAAAAATGCAACATCATAAAAATGTAATAAGCATCACAGAACAATACAGATATCTTGGATCCCTGGGTTTCATAGAGCCGCTACTGAAACCCGACGTTCCCCTGGTCGTGTGGATAGCCTGTGGAATGAAATCCTAGACCCCTACAGGCGCGGAAAGTTACCCGCCAAAACCTGAAGCGAGGCAGCCCCCTTCAACAACATGAATGGACCACCCAGCACTTCACGGAATCCGGTAACTTGAGCACCCCTCCTTGGGTCAACCTATACCCTCTATGAGTGCGAAGAATAGCCCGCCAATTCTAGAGTGAAGCCCCCTCCGTCTCAAATCCATGAGATGCGGGCCTGTTGCCCTCTAGAACCCGGCTACCCGTGCACTCCTCCGCGGGGTAATCCTATTACAGAAAGTAAAATATATACAACGGGTACATCGACCTCAGCCCGGCCGTGCCCTAAAAGAATAATATACAAACATTCAGTGACGGCAGTCGACATGTCGGACGCTCGCCCCGCAATATCAAATGTACATATACAACCAAACTGTACTACCATTGCATCCATGCTATCCACCACGACAAATCCGCAACATCACAGCATAACACCGAACATCAACGTGAATGTCACGTTCGCAAATCCTTCTAAAAGGGCTATAGCAGTTAGACAGGATTTACCTATCAAATGACATTCATGGTCGCAGATATAATGTAAATACTGTGAACTAACATGTTTAAAAGTTTCGATCGACTAAATTTCCCGAAGTGGGCCCCAAGCATAACTGTAGCACTCAAAATAAATCTGGTCCCAAACAGAATATACCAAAAACCACATTTTAAACTCAGGAATCACAGCAGAAAAAATGGTGCAGTGACTTCACTATTCTATGGCGGAACCGCGGCCAAAAAGGGGTTACGGCCGCGGTTCCGCGGCGACACAGTGACTTCATGCAACCAAATTTCTACAGTATTCTTATAACAGCCTGCACGATTTTCTGCAATATACCAAATAATTTTTCGAGCACAAATGAAAATCGATAGAAATTGTCATATTAGAAATCGGGTTTTCGGAATTTTTGTTCGATCGAAGTTCTAAATACGTTAGAGCAAGCTAGAAAAAGTTAATGGTGTGGCTCTGATACCAATATAAGTGCACGGCAGCGCCCCGGCCGTCTGTCCGAGGCCAAAATGTGGAAACAAAAACTTTTCTTTAATAAGAAACTGGCGCTACCGCGGACTATAAACCCGGATCGGACCATTAACCTACTACTAGCTAACTAGAGAAAGGGTAGAGAGCTATACCGAGCGATCCGTGTCCTTCGGTCTTCGGCCACCATCCAGATCTCCTCGCGGAATCTCTAGTCTCGATCTCCTCGTCGGAAAGGGCACCACATCACCGAGTCTTTTTACGGGCTCCAACCTCAGGACCGAGGCAACTCGGACACGAAGTTGGCAAGCCGATGTATCCAAGATTACTGTAGAATATTCGTAGATCACTATGTCTCAAAGGGGTTGACGAAGTTGCCATTTTGAGTGGAGGTAAAGGAGAAAGCTTTTTAGATGAACCAAAAGGATTTTGTGCAAGGCAAAAAGGATCAAAATCCCACTTCTAAAATTTGGACAGCCCTCCTTCAAGAATGGCCGGCCAAGTGGAGAGAGGAGGGAGGTCAATAATACAAAAATTAATAATGAGTGATCATTAGAAGAAAAAAATGATCACAACCAAGTCTCCACTTCATCAACCATCTCATCACAAAAGTCAAGTAATGATTAACCAAGAGAAGTCAAAAGATGGTAGAACCATCATGAAACTACTACTTACAAAAACCACCCTCCACTTTGCTAATTTGCACATTTGCAAATAACCCTCTCCACACCAATTTTCAGGCAAGAAAAGAAACAAAAGAAAATGGCCGAAACGGAATGCAAACTGGCAACCTCAAAAAGTGATCCGGTAATAAATTACAGGAAAACCCCATGACTGTATATACATACCCGCATTTGTATTCCGACCGAATACAAACGCAATGAAACAAAATCTACACTGTATAATACTAGGATCCGGCTTAAACCAAAGCCCGCTAGTATTATCAGTCCGAATCATAATCCATGCAATACCGCACGTATATGATCAAAACCTGCTGTCACGACCCGAAAGAGCACGTGACTGGCCCTTGAATCCTATGAAGTCTATCGGACTCCATCTGATCCAAGTAAGCCAAAAGACCAGAAATCTAAAACCATTTAAGGAGTAAATAGAGAAACTGGTTTTTAAGAAGTAAGGAAATCATGTTTTGAAAATCAAAGTTTTTAAATAACTAAGCCGAATATGCATTTTTAAAATGTGTAGTCTTTTCTGAAAATTTCGGCAGAGTTTCCTTTGTAAGAACTGGCCCCGAACAGGGTACAACAAGAATAATATATAGGAAATGATAAAAGGCATCCCCAAGCGGGAGCTAGCTCTTCGTCAATCGACGGTCAGAACCACGCATGTAATAATAGTATAAAACGCCAAAGGACGAGTATCAAAACCCAAAAAAAAAGAAACTCAAAACAGCCAGAAAACCGTAATACTACAAGCGCGACTCTAAGGTCGAAATTATACAACACTGTTTTCTAAGTCTGAAACAATATACAAGTTTTGGTTGATGGAATTTCTAGATACAATGAATAATATCGGAACAATGGCGGTTCTGATACAAAAGAACCCACCTACCCAAGCAAGTCACCCATATGGAAGCAGTGTGCAAGAAATGCCGCTATGGAATCTGTACGGCAAAAACCTGCAAGAACTGTGGCACAACGGGGGTGAGTTGCCAACTCGTGAATAAAAAATACCTACAAGCAGAGATCGAATGTACAACCCATCCTAGGTCTATACAATCAGATATATATAAACCTCAATATGAATAAGTCTGCAGCATGCTAAACTGGCAATGTAACATCTAAACATGTAGGTAGTGCCAAATACCCGTGTCAGTGCCTTAGGTAATAACATGTCACAAATGTGATGTATTATCAATGAAATCAATATTCATGTACGTGGATCCGTCCACTCGTCACCCAAATGACAAAACCATCATGCATGTAAATATCATCAGCATATGTATGGAAATACGAGGATATAAACCACCTGTGTCCCTCGCGACACGTCAAAATCATGGAACCGGAGTGCCCAGCATCGACACTCGAAAACATCATGAAAACCGTGCCCAGCATCGGCACGTAAATCCTCATATAACGGGCTCCGTCAGTCCGTATCAGCCCTCGGTCTCCGTTTGCGGAATCGGCCCTCGGCCCCAGCAGTATGCCCATATCCATCTATCGACTCTGGTCGGTATCCTCCAGATAACCGCCAGGTCCAACCAATCACCGGTAGGTACTCGCCACCCTGCTAGGCTCATCGTCTACTCCACGAAAAACATTTCTTACCCCGGGGAACCATACCGGGTCCACCATGTACCCGCAATCGGCCTCATCCGCCTCCTCGAATCGGGTTTCACATGTCGCTCTCAGCACCGAGAAAACACATGGTGGACGCACTGAAATATCATATCAAGGGTAACCGGGTTTTAAAACAGTTACATATTCCCTTTTGAAACACCCACGGTTCCCAAAACCAGAAATATCATGGAAACAACATATCTCAATGCGTACAATCAGCAAGCATGATGTATGCGACATGTAAAAGAAATGTAAGCACATCAGTCTGTCATGCAAGAATCATATCCTGAATGCAACAGTACTACAGTGTAGTGACATGGCAATTATCGATGATGAAGTGTGTGAGCCGGCAACCAGTGTATGTGGAACATACGCATCATCGATAATGGTGCTGGTGTCCTAGCAGCATGACTGTAATATAGAATTAAACACAGGAAATGCAATGCAAATAGCATGAATATGCGGAAATCGAATAATCAGCGCAACAATAAAGAACCTGCCTCAATAAATATATCTGCAGCCTTGCCTTTTGAAATAAGACGAATTAGGGTTTTTGGTAAAATAAGGGCTACGGTGTTTTAAGAAAAGATGTGTCGTTTGAAAATATCCATAGAAACCCTTTTTCCTATCTTTAAAATATCCCTGATTCGTTAGTTTTGAAATAGGTATGACTCGGGTCTAGTCTAACGCCTACTATGCGAACTACGAACCCAACAATCAAGTCAATCGGAAGGGGTATGAAAACCACCTAAATCTGAGTCAATACATACATTATCTCATCATATAACAGGTATCACTACCATCATATCACATCTCAAATACGAACTCTGTCATATCGCCGAATCTCACGGCCTCAATCAACCTCATCGACTCATCTCAATCCCACGTATCATCCTCAAATCCCGTATATGAACACATAGTCCCATACCCATGTGTAGATATACACACCTCCATAAGTGCACAGATAAATGAAAGAATGTATGCAAGTATATGGGTATGTGTATGTGTGCGTGCACTCACTACTCTAGGGTTTTACACAACTAAACCAATACATCCTTCTCGTCAATAATTCCATTATCCCCATCCATAATCCTAACAACACATAATAAATATATGTGTGTATACGTATTCGTATACATCACCACGGACTGCGGGGGTGCTATACGCCATCCACCCGACTTCTCCCCGTAGATATAAATCTACTCACCTTGCTTCTCGTGTGCCGATGCCGATGTCGCCATCTTCATCTTCTTCGCCTCAACATCACGTAGGGTACCTACAAGTATATCACAACGCTAAAGCATATGAAAATCACATCGGAAACCAAAATAGCACACGCTACTCGCATTGGTAAAAACCTATCGTCTCGCATGTAAACACGTTCAATATCCACTTATCGTTGACGTCCAAACGCCACCCGACAGAAACGTATCACCAAATACCAAAATCCATGCTAAAACAAGTCGTAAATCATACGCCAACTCAAGCAAATCAACCCAGATTTTACCCTAACTGGAATCAGTCAAAACTATACATACCCAGGGTCAAGACTACAGGAAATAGGGCCATGCACCAAAATTGAGACAATTCCCTCCTGCTCTGGCCGCAATTTGCGGCCAGAAGGAATTAATTGGCGGCCGTACTTTGGAGTTGGGGGATAGGGCTTGGTGTGGTGGTTCCATGGTGCCTGCACATCTCACTGTCAACTTAGTTTTATTTTTGGGGTCTCGGGGTGATAGCAGATTCTTAAATACGATCACAGATTCACAGTTTTCCCCGATATCGATTCCGTAAATCCGTATTCTGGTTTCATGTTCAGGTTTGGGTCCAAATTAGCATCACACAAGGGGTTCTAAGGTCACAACAAGCCCAAATTTCACGTTGATTTCAGATCAAACCCTAAACCCTAACTTGAAGTTTCACAAAACCACCAAACGACACCATATCGATATGAAACTAGAATTGATGCAATAAGAATTGAAATACTAAACTAGGGGTGCAGAAATTACCTCCTTTGGCAACTCAAGAAAATTCTTGAGTTGCTCAAATTCCTCCAAATCCCATCTTGCTAGGTTCAAAATGTTGCTAGTGAGCTTGGGAGCAAGTTTTATGAAGTGGGAATAGGGTTTTGGGGTTGATTTCATTGTGGATCTAGGGTTTCATGAAGAGGGAGAGAGAGGGAGAGGGGTAGCAGCAGCTCAAAGAGAGGGGGAGGAGAGAGAATGAGAAGGGGAAAATGATGGGAGTATGGTTCATAAAGTGAGGGTTGACTTGGTCTCTCTCTCTCTCATAATCATTCCAACCTTTTTCTTTCTTTTGTTTTCCCTTTCTTCTCACTCCAATAGTGAACCCAAAGCAACCATTGCAATAGAAATGTAACACAAGTGTAACAAGTGTGGAAAATGATATGTGCACATTTTTGCACAAAAATGCTAAAATTCCAATTAGCGATTTTTAATCGCGATTAGCACTAAATTAGCTTATAACTAATCTTAAAAACTTTAAAATGGCATAATTCCATAAAATACCCTATTTTAGAATTTTCCATAATTTTTCCCCATTTATTTTTATTTAATTATACCAGAATATTAAAATATTCATTAAAATAATATTAAATTATAAAAATTCCCAAAAATCATATTTTATTATGTTGAAAACCTTACAATCTACCCCCCTTAAAGAAATTCGGTCCCCGAATTTAAATTTAAACTCCCAAATACTAAAATATTTTAATAAAAATTCCAAGTCATCGGGGCTCCGAAATCATCTATACATAAAACATCATAGCGCAATGTATGCGCATGAGTACTGAGCAGATAACTCAAAAGCAACACTCCGTCAAGCATCCCGCAATCATCGGAGTCATGGTAAAGACACAAATGTCAAATCCAATACAAAACCAATATGATATAGATCAGAACTATACATGTAGACATCCAGTCTATACATGTGAATAGCTGATGTAAATGCATGCCAAATCTTTTTAAATCGCCGTGCGATGCACGTAACACTGCACAGTGGCGGACATTTTTCATAAGAAAAATAACTATATTAGTATATATCCTTTGTTTAATAGGTACGTTCCGCCGTTTTGAAAACAATTTAGAAGGGTTTCCTTGTTTTTAAAACGTTTCGTGTCATATCGGACACGTAGGCATATATGCTGAGACTATAGCTCGCTCCTTGGAAATCCCTTCGATAACTATCAATGCATGCAAAATATATCCAGGTACTGTCCTCTGAATAGTCCTTCTCATATGAAAACAAATATCCAATATCACAAAAATGTACTGCTCCAAAAGGAATAAATCCCAAAAATGCACATAACACCACCCTGTGCGTCTGGTGCATACGGAAATCAAAATCCATATATGTGCCATACTGGTGCACAAAACAACATCTAGATGCAACGGGTGTGCACGAAGTATCTGTCATAGGCAACGTGTTTGCCTGACGGCCAAATCAGGTGCATCTGACATGCACGAAGAATCTCGATTTAGTGCATCTGGTGTGCACCAAAACCGTATCTCAAAACACCCGCCCAACATGCGCGAAAATCCAAATCGGTGCATCCATCGTGCACGAATGAAAACTAAATCCTGCTCACTCAACATGCACGGAATCACGAAACCCAATAGCAAACGCCGAACATGCGTAAGTCCAGTCAAAAGCACGAAGTGCAAGAATCAACATCAATATCAGAATCAAAATCGACATATCGAATGACATCAAATCGAAGTCAGGTGCAACCGTAGTGCAACAAATATAAATCCGGTGCAACAAAGGCACGAAATATAAATCTGATGTGATAAACGCAAGAAACATAAAACTGGTGCGACAAACGCACGAAGTATAGAACTGGTGCATCCCATGCACAAATACCAAGCAATAACTCAAATACGTAAGCAGCAACACCAAGTGTACCCAGGTATAAAGGAAATCATAAACGTGTGCATCTGCGTGCACAAAACACATATCAATGCACTACAAGCACATATAAGGTATACCGAGTGCAAAATCAAATCGTGTGCGCAACATATGCACAACATCAAATCAACCGTTTGAAATCCGTAAAGTCATAAGCAGGTGCGGCCAAGGACGAAACGATATACAACGCGGCTTAATCAAAATCAGGTGTACCGCGATGGAAAATCTCACAACCGCGTGCATCAGCGTGCACAAATCAAAACACTAAAAGTAAATGAAAACTATGCTGGAAGCGTAAATCAAATCACCGACATAAAATAAGCATGAAATCACAATCAATACCTCAAGAGTAATAACTATGCGCAAGGTATAAATACCCAGTAGGTGCAACCATGGTGCAAGAAAACAAATACCATGAAACTCAGTCATCAAGACTAAATCATGCGAATAGATCGCCCAAAATACCGAAATCCAAAGTGACGGAAACGTGATAGTCAAATCACAAAATCACAAATCATAATTACTGCCGTCGGTATATCTTCCTTCGAAGTCGAGAAGGTGCCGGTACATCTAATGCTAGCGGCGCAAGATATCTACTTGCCTCTTGCTCGTGGCTGGCGTCCTCTGCCTCTGGTTCCTTATCTTCCCTGTGGATTACCAATCTCGCAATCCATCGGCTCATCGGCCCGGTCAGGTGTGCTAACAGGAACGATTCCGTTCTGGAACTTCTCTGGTCATCTCTCGGTCAATCTTCACGACCGCTCGTAAAGCAGCACATCTCACATCGGCTCCTGGTGCAAATCTTATCGCAGCAGTGTACTGGAATGAATCCTGCTCAAGATCTCTTCTGATCTTGCCTAAGCCAAACTGTACGGAGGCTGGTACTCTGGCGTAATCCGTTCTCGCTCTCTGGACATTTGCGTCCATAATACAACATCTACTCGAAAGTTGGTCGCATCCCTGCGCCTCTGTATGCATATCCGACCTTTAATCTTAACGGGGTGTAGTAACAGCTCGGCTGCATCTCGCACGAACTTCTTGTCCCGCTTGTCTGTATCATCGACCATTTCGACGTCGCGTCTCCATCTGTGCACTGCAATGTCCTCGGCTACGGTCCATCCGAAGTCTCTCACACGGACTCCAAATCATATTTTATTATTTAATTACCATAATATTAAAATATTCATTAAAATAATTTTAAATTATAAATATTCCCGAAAATCATATTTTATTATTTTGAAAACGTTACACCTGCTATATTTCCGTACGGCCTCTACATGTTTCCCCCGAAACTTGAGAAACTATCCGTGGGGGGCTCTAATGACTCGTCAATAAATTGGCTGTGGATTTAACCACTAGCACGTCAAAGGTATTAGCCGTACGTAACGGGGTACCAAGTATTGAACAAAAGGGACGTCGATGAGCGAACCCATCCTGACACCCTACTGAGCCTGTCAGTGACAATATCCGTACAGTCCGGTCTGTTCGTCTATGAGCATCGCATTGCGGGCCTAGGGGGTTGGTAAAAGTCAGACCCCCAAAAGCGGTACAAGTCGTGTCGGAGTGTAGCCCAGAACACCATGAGATACTACTGGAATACCTACCAGTAAATCTCCTGCCTTGGCCAAGGACTTCATGTAATGGCTCTCCTAGACACAGCGCGACCTCACCCCCAATACCGGGAGAGACGAACCCCTGCAGATCCGCTCACTGCCTTCATGTGGTTCGGGACTGTACCCAACTAAAACCTGTTTGCACAACTCCTTTGAGCCGTGGTAGGGTAGTAATCAAAGTACAGTGGGAACTCACACGAGGCAAATGACGATCTCAGGTCGATGAACTAACCTGTACACATGTCACAAGGGAACTGCTATCTGACGTCAGGTATAAAACCAACTAGCATGTTCCCGGCGAGTCCAGTCCGGTGTACTCATAACCCAATAAGCACCTGTATACATCTTAGGTGAACCAACTGACACCAGTGGCTTGTGAGACCGGCCACCGCCCCTCGTCGGGGTCTCAACTGTATACACTAGTCTACTCAGGAGTATCGATGCCCTGTCTCGAAAACTCCCACAACTAGGGACCATTTAAGGATGTGCTTATAGACTCCAGCTCCCACGTATATGATCGCCATCATACTGCTGGCCGTCAAGCAAGAAACCTAATGGCTCTATCAACGCTCAATAGTGACCTATAAGGTCACCTAAAGCAGTACACGATGATAAAGATAAACCAGAAAGCATACTATCATCTTTAGTAAGACTGTCCTACCGGCATAGGTCCTCCCTCAATCATTGCAATCACGTGCCTGTGATCCAATAATTGACTCTGAGGGCACTATATCCAACAGGTAGACCCGAGGAGGGGAGCACAAGTAACCGGGTTCTAGGGTCTAGTGGGAGGCCATCTCGAGGAGTCGAGACCGGGTCTCTTAACCCTAGAATTGTCAGTGTTGCTTGCCGCTCTCATAGGGGTCTAGGGATGTGGGTTTGGCTATTCATCGCGACCGTGGAATCCGTGTTTTATACAGGCTCGAAATAAAACACGGACGTCCTAATGTATCCAATATTTCATATGTTATCTTCTGCTGCAATGTTCTGTGATGAGATCATATTACTGCCTGAGACGAATGCTTATACTATATATATGATGATATATAAATATTACTGCTTTCGTTTCTTCTGTGATGCTTAGGAAGCATAACTGATGGGATTTATTAATGAGATTAATAAAAGAAAAGAAACCAAAAAGATGTTGTAGAATCAAAACTTTATAAAAAGGGTAGCTACAGTCTTGCTTTGCACAGCGGTATATATGATATACCCTGCACCTTATTCGCTGAGAAAAGAGCCGAGATCCCTTCACCGGGAGTGACCTATTTAGCAAAACTGGCAGATGCTACAAACTCACGGTTTAGTTTTTGATTGCTTCTATAGTTCTTTCTTTGCACCGCGGTATTTGTGAAATATCCTGCACCTTATTCGATAAGGAAAGAGCCGAGATCCCTTCACCGGGAGTGACCTCTTTAGAGAAACTAGAAAAGCCTAAAAAACACTCCTTTTCAAAATCACTTGCTTCTACAACGATATCAAGTTCATTACGCTCATGGTTTTATGAAAAACCTGCATAGCCCTCCGTCATTTCAGATAGAGACTAGTTAGTATTCGTGTTGCGTTTGTTGACCTTAGCCAAGGCGTAGTGTACGGTAGCTAATTAGTATTTATCTGCCAAAACATGAGATGTGATTGAGTTGGGGTAGTCGTACGACTTTGTTGACCTTGGCCAAGGGTCGTACTGGTTGGTTTAATTCAATCGGGATATGACGGGTTGAACTTGTCTAGCACTTATGATTTGTTGACCTTAGCCAAGGTCATAAATTGCTAGGGGAAAAACATTCGGGAATTTCAATTGTTGAAATTTGCAATGAGATTGCATACCTCCTATGAGATAGTTGGATCCCGATACCCACTGCGAGTAAAAGTTACTCATGGGAGAATTTTACACAGGACAATTAGCCGATCAAGTAGGTGACTAGAAAGGTGTTTACGGGGTTAAGACTCTGGGAAAACGAGGTTTATTTTAATTAGGTCCATGCGAAAGCACGGGGAACCTCCCTCAAAGTACCAACACCGATCTGGCTAAAAGATTGGCGAACTTGTAAGGTGTAATTAATCCCGGCCAGTCTTACCTTTTAGGGTTTGAAGGAAGATTTGATAAAAACAGTGGGAGACATCCTGATTAGATAAGATAATAACCAATTTAATCTTGCAAGAGCATACGCTAAAGTGTTTTCTTCTCTCTTTCTCCAGGTAGCGACCATGTCAGTCCTTAATCAAGATAATAATATGGACGTATTGGCTGAACCCGCTTATTATACTGAGTAGGGGAACGTTGGTCCCGTTCTTTTTTATAAGTGTTATAAGACTGAGCTGGGAATAGGAGAATATCTGGATTCTCACGCCGCCCAAACGAAGAACAGGTATGCTGATGCATCTTCTTCGGGTGTGTTTGTTATCGAGAACTTTTTCGCAGTTCACCTTTTGAGAAAAGGAATTTCTTCCAGAAGAAATTAGTGGCGAAGCGGTAGAGCTGGAAGAGGTTCCAGCACCACAAACTACAACTGATGATTTATTGGAACCAGAGGATTCAGTAGTTCCCAATGAACCCCAGCCTCTCCGCCGATCTAGTAGGATTCCTCATCCACCTGAGAGATACTACGGTTTTCTCGTTGATGGTGGGAGCGAGGATTGCATCATGGAAGATGATGACCCGACTAGCTTCGAGCAGGCCATCACGAGTGGGGACTCTGTGAACTGGCTGGATGCAATGTGATCTGAGATGGAATCTATGTACACCAACAAAGTATGGACTTTGGAAGTTGCTCCTGAAGAGGTAAAACCCATTGGGAGCAAGCGGATCTTTAAGAAGAAACTTGGTGTAGATGGAAAAGTTGAGACTTTCAAAGCTAGACTTATTGCAAAGGGTTTTCGTCAACGACCAAGTGTGGATTATGACGAAACCTTTTCTCCAGTGGCGATGCTTAAGTCCATCTGGATCCTACTTGCCATTGCTGCATACCATGACTACGAAATCTGGCAGATGGATGTTAAGACCGCCTTTCTAAATGGTGATTTAGAAGAGAGCGTGTACATGACTCAGCCAGAGGGCTTTGTAGACAGTGGGAGCAGTGGAAAGGTGTGCAAGCTGGTTAAATCCATCTACGGGTTAAAGCAAGCATCGTGGATTTGGAACATCTGTTTTGATGTTGTTGTCAAAGAGTTTGACTTCATCAAGAACGTAGATGAACCTTGTATTTACAAGAAGGTTGCAGAGAGTAAGGTCGTCTTCCTCGTATTGTACGTGGATGACATGCTCTTGATAGGAAATGATGTTCCTATGCTGCAATCGGTCAAGCTCTTCTTATGACATAGATTCTCAATGAAAGATCTTGGTGATGCCTCCTGCATACTAGGAATTATGATCTATAGAGATAGATATAAACGGATACTGGGATTGTCCCAATCCAGGTACATTGACACCGTACTAAAGAGGTTTAGTATGGAAGAATCCAAGCGTGGGAACCAACCCTCGATCTCTGGACTCACTCTCTTCAAAGAGATGTCTTCCAAGACTGATTTGGAGAGAGCTCGCATGCAAGGGATACCCTATGCTTCGGCAGTAGGCTCTATCATGTAAGCGATGCTATGTACCAGACCCGATGTAGCATACTCACTAAGTGTAGAGAGTAGGTATCAAGCAGATCCTGGAGAGAGTCACTGGATAGCTGTGAAGAACATTCTCAAGTACTTGAGAAGAATAAAGGAGATGTTCTTGGTGTATGGTAATGGAGAACTCCAGGTGGAGTCCTTTACCGATTCGAGCTTCCAAAGTGATAAGGACGACTCTAAGTCGCACTCGGGATTAGTTTTTACCCTCAATAGAGGGGCGGCGTGTTGGAAGAGTTCCAAACAGGAAACCCTTGCAGACTCGACGATAGAGGCTGAATATATCGCTGCCAACGATGCTGCCAAAGAGGCTGTCTGGATGAAGAAGTTCATCACTGAACTTGGTGTAGTTCCGTCCATTGAGCATCCAATACCTTTGTATTGTGATAACAATGGATCTGTGGTTTTGGCCAAGGAACCCAGGTCCCATCAGAAGTCTAGACATATTCTGAGGCGGTATCACCTGATCCGGGAGATGGTTGATCGCCGGGAGATCGAGGTCAGGAGAGTTGATACGAAGGACAACACTGCGGATCCATTCACAAAGGCCATTCCCCAGATACAATTTGAGAGAATCTTCGGGATGTTAGGTATGAGATACTACAACAGCTGGCCTTAGTGCAAGTGGGAGATTGTTAGTTATGTATATGCCCTAGAGGCCGTTATTGTACATATGATGTATATTATAGTGGATGCTTGGATATATATAGAAAGGACTTTCTTGCTCGACATGATAGTATGCTATTTGGTTTCACTTTATCTTAACATGTTGACTTATATTAGTTTATTGTCTTGCTCTCACATGTTGATAAAGCCCTTAGGATATGTACACGACTACTGGGACTATGATGAGATCATACTAGTGGGGCCAGGGTAGTCAACGAGTACATCCTATAACTGTTCCTAGTCGAGGGTGTATCGAGACAGGGCATCGATACACCAGATTAGACTAGCGTATACGCATCTTGACCCATATGATGGGCGATGGATGATCCCATATCCATCGGTGTTTGACATCAAAGATGGTGTACGGATGCTCTGTGGAGACTGGGTACACTGGACGGACTCGCCGAGAACTCCCAGATGGTATTATACCTCACGTCAGATGGCAGTTCTCTAGTGACACTGGTACAGGTTAGTCTGTAGACCCGAGATCGTCATAGAGTCTTGTGTGATTCCCACTGTGCTTTGATTTCCATCATACCACATCCAAGAGGGCGTGAAAAATGGTGGCTTTTGGGTAGATTCCCGAATCACATGGATGCAATGAGCGATAGGAGGGGTTTCGTCTCTTCCGGTATAGGGAGTTGATGTTGTGCTGTGTTCGATTGGCTATAACTGGAAGTCCCTGGCCAGGGCTGATATAGAGTACTACTGGTAAGTGTTATCAGTAGGTTCTCGACCTGTTATGAGCCTTAGATCGACACGACTTATCGGTTAATGGGGTCTGACGTTTACCACCCCTAGACTAGATATGCAACATATTAGATGAAGAGACCGGACTGTACGGTAGTGTTACTGATTGGATTCACAGGTGAATGTACAGGCTTGCTTGTTATCTTCTGATCATTCAATACCTGGGTGGCTGTTACGTTTAGCTGACCGCTTGCAACTTGCGGGTGTTTGATATGATCATCACCTACTTCCGGCGTATTGACGATTCTTTAGAGTCCTACACAGAGGTTTCCTGATTCGGGCAAAACGGAGTATGAGCACATATGTGATATGTGTGGGACCGAGAATAAAACAATATGAGATACCGTATTCTATTTTCGCGATATATGATATCGGCCGGGTATATGTGATATAGCCGGGTCATCGGATCAAGTGTTGATTCGATGAATCGGTACATGTTATATTAGTCGGTTATATGCGATATAGCCGGATTGTCGGATCAAGTGTTGATTCGATGATTTAATGTATAATTATATATGTGATATATTACATTACATTATCTAATATAAGCTCGCTTTATTGATTCATTTTCTCACCAGATAATACATTGATATATATGCGACATATGTTAATTGTATTATTTTCTTTTGTTACAAATATATATTATATATGTGATATATAATATTATAACAAGTTATGATTACATATGCAACATGATTTGTGGAGATTAAACATGGTTAGGGTTTGATTTGGATTAGCTTTTTCATGAAGCTTCTAGAAGCTTTATTTTAGTTTTAAGCAAAGATATTTTGTGTTGATATTTTATGGAGATGTTTATTAACCCAACCCAAACCCTTTACCCTAGTTAATTCTCTACAATGGTTAAAACCTTTCTTTCTTAACCAAGGGTTGCAATTGTAACCAAAGCGAGAATTTCATTATTCATCACAAAAGACATCATCTTCTTCGAAAAGCTTGCTAGCTTTTTGTAAAGTGATGAATTAGTGTGAGAAATTGATAATAAAAGTGAGCTAAATTCCTACTTCATCATCCTTATCTATTCTAGCCACTTATATTAGGGTGTTTACTTCATTAATACTTGATTAGAGAAGTGAGAGCTTGAGTTAAAGATTCTTCAAGGTAGATCATCTTCGAAAAGGAAGACTTCAAGCTAGCATGGATCATTCGGCTTGTGGAACCTCTCTAGAGTTCGGAAGTTCATGGATCGCGATGAAGGGACTACTACTCGGAGCTTATGAAGCGAAGGAACGGACTACAAAGGTTGTAATCTCTTTCTCTTAGATGTAAAGATGTTTGCATGCTTTGTTAACCCTAATTATCTAGCAAAGATCCTCACTTTAGGTTGTTCGGCACTTGTTAATTGTAACTCGGGCATGGTTGATGCCTTATAGACCCTTGTGGCAGTGCCAAGTAACCCTACAATGAAAACAAGGTAAGCAAACAATACTGGGGTAGTGTATAGGGGGCATGTGACCTACAGAAGCAACCTGGACCCATGCACTCACCAAGTGGCCGAGCACTCAAGGGTAAATTCCGGCCAGGCCGGTTTTGGCAGGGTGGTTTCATATTTGTTCAATTTGGCCTCTAGAGTTATTTGTTTGTCTCGGAAATTCCCCGGGTCAACCCGGATTTCCCTGCACACTCATTTTCCTCACAAACCGACATGAAAGGTTCTGTTTTTCCTTATTTTCGTTTTCAGGTTTGGTTAGGTCTGGGTTTTATATAATTAGGGGGGGTTTAAGGTCACCTCAAGAGTTCAATTACACTAACACAACTCAATTTAACCCTAACCCTCTCAAGAAAACTTCAAGGTTTACTAAACCGATATAAAACACCTCTAAACTTATATGGGTGCTAAGGAAATCTAAATACAATACCAAGAGTGCAAAAATTACCTCATTTGGCAACTCAAGAACTTTCTTGAGTTGCCCCAAGTCTCCAAAACCTTTCCTTTCTTGGTCCAAAGTGTTTTCCATGAGCTTGTGCACACTTTTTGTGAAATGGGAGTGGGATTTTGGAAGAGTTTTAATGGTGTTGTGAGGACTTTGAGGGGGAGGGGGAAAGAGAGCTGCAGCTTTGAGGGGAAGGGAAGAAGAAAATGAAGAAGATGATGCAATGAGACCAAGATCCATACCATGGTTGACCCCTCACATCTCTCTCTCTCTCTCTCTCTCTTGCCCATACCTCCTTGAAATAACCATTTCCTTTTTCTTTTTCTTTTCTTTTGTTTTCTTCTCCTTAAAATCTAACAACCATGTATGAATCATGAAAAAATGCCATGATGAAAAATGTAACAAGTGTTAAAAATGACATGTGCATGTCATATGCACAAAACACGCTTAAAGCGTGATTAGCGATATTTAATTGCGATTAGCAAAAAATTAGTGTATAGTAAATCATAAAATTTCATAATTTTCTTAAACCATATAAAGCACCTTCTTTTCAGTAATTTCTAAAATTTTCAAAAAAATTTCCCAATTTATCGGTATTTAATTATACCGCCCTATTAAAATATTCATATTTTATTATTTAACTATAAAAATTCCTAAAAATAATATTTTTTTTTTCTGAAATGTTACAATCTTCCCCCCTTAATAAAATTCGGTCCCCGAATTCAAGTTAAAATCCCTCAAATACTAAAGCATTTCAGTAAAAGACTAAGTCGACTAAGTCGCCGGGGTCCCGAAATCATAAATACATAAAGCACATCGTAGCGCAATGCATGTGCATGAAAAACATGTATATCATCAAAAGTAAAACTCCGTCAAGTATCCCACAATCATCGGAGTCATGGGGAAGATATCAATGTCTAAATTCAATACGAAAACCAATATGATATACCTCAACACTATATATATAAACACCTGAAAGAAATGCATGGCAAACCTTTCTAAGTTGCTGTATGATGCGCATAACACTGCACAGTGGCGGACGTCTCTAGTAAGAAAATAACTCTATATATATCCTTTGTTTACATGCACGTACCACCATTTTGAAAATAATTTAGAAGGGTTCCTTGTTTTAAACGTTTTGTGTCATCTCAGACACGTAGGTAAATACTGAGACTATAGCTCACTTTTTGGAAATCCCTTCGATAACTATTAATGCATGCAAAATATATCCAGCTACTGTCCTCTGACTAGTCCTGCCCAGCTACTATATCAAATAGTAAATATCATAAAACCGTCCTGCTCCATAAGAAATCAATCCTAAAATGTGCATATGAATGCTATGTGCGTCCGGTGTGCACGGAAATCAAATCCACGAATGTGCCATACATGTGCACAGAAACAACATCTAAGTGCAACAGGTGCATCTGATATGCACGATGAATCCCGATTTAGTGCATCAGCTATGCACCAAAATCACATCTCAAATCATGCACCCAACATGCACGAAAATCCAAATCAGGTGCATCCATCATGCACGAATAAAAATCTAAATCCTGTGCGTCCAACACGCTCGAAATCACGAAATCCAATATCAAGCGTCGAACATGCGCAAAATCCAATCCAAGCGCGTCAAATATGTGCAAGAATCCAATCAGGTGCACAAAGTGCACAAAACAAATATCGTGTATCACAATCAAAATCCATATCTCAAATGACATCAAATCGAAGTCAGGTGCAACTGTGGTGCACCAAGTACGTATCAATGCACTGCAAGCATATGTGAACTATACCGAGTGCAAAAACCAAATCGTATGCATACCATATGCACCAAATCAACTCAACTGTATAAAGTACCTGAAGTCATAAACATGTGCAGCCAAGGCACAAAACGATATCGAGTGCAATAACTGTGCACAAATCATAAATCCAGTAGGTGCAACCATGGTGCACAAAAACAAATATCATGAAACTCTGTCATCAAGACTAAATCATGCGAATAGATCATCCAAAATACCGAAATCCAAGGTGACGGATACGTGATAATCGAATCACCAAATAACAAATCATAAATACCATCGTCGATATTTCATCCTTCAAGGTCTAGAAGGTGTCGGTGCATCCAATGCTAGCAGAGCAAGATATCTACTTGCCTCATGTTCATGGTCTGGCGCCTGGTACTTTTAGGCTCTTGTCTCCCACTGTGCATTGCTAGATATGTAGCTCCTCGGCTCAACGGCCCAATATGGGATGACGACGGAAACAGTCCAGCTCTGGCACATCCTCTACAGATCTCTGGTCAACTGTCGTGGCACTCGTAACATGTCTCATCGACGATGCCGAACTCTGGCCTGCTGGTGTGTGTAACATGACCACTCATGGGTCCAAGTCTTCTCGTAATTTATTCCAGAAAGGTCTTGTCGAGGTCTCTCCCAAATCTTGTTTCTGCCGAACTATCCGGAAGTTATCACCCTTCACTAAATCACTTTCTTATTCCGGAATGGCTGCTTACTCATCGCGACTCCTTCTGGAAGATATATCCATATACAACGCCTCTGCATGCGTATCACATCTCTGATGTCGGCGGAGTGGAACGTCACCTCATCAAGATCTCGTACGAACCTCTTACTCCACCTTTCTCTACTGTCGACTGCTTCGGACTCGTCTCATCGTGGCTGCATGGTTTATACTCCAACGGCTATACTCGTATCTGGAGTCTCCCAAGAAATGCATCTCACCAAATAGCATCCGAATGAAGTCGAACCATTCGATCAATTAGTCAAAACCTTATAATCCCTCAAGAGCTCAACATCTTGGTTAAAGTTTAATAGTATCGAGTACATACCACAACACCGGTGGACAAGCCGTAGAAGGGCAAACCCAAGCCTCACTAATGGCACCGTGGAACTGCCGCAAACCCTAAGGTTCAAAGGCTTTAACACAGTCATTATGTCGAGTTAGGGTTTCATTCTTCTAGAGGGTCCATAGAACAGATTGCATGTCTTTCTGAATACCTTAAACTTGGAATATGGGTTTCTGACATTCGATCTTCTCTATCGACTCTCAGCGTACCTGCGTGAAGTCGTCTCTAGCTGGAATCCATCTATCTGATGACCTCGCATCGGGATAAGCGAACGAACCACATGTCCTAGTCATTCATCCTCGGGTGACTAGCGACCTTCTATCATATCTCTAAGTACAACGCGTACTGCAATAGCTCCAACATCTGGGGCAATATCTCTGTCATTCGCAGCAACAACTGGCTCGTTCATCTGCACGTTGAACAGTGCCTCAATCATCATGAATAAGCGATACATCAATGGTCATCGCATTCTAGCCGGCCTCTATTTGTGGCTCAATCTTCTGTTGCAATTCTGCACGCCCGGGAAATCTCATAACATCGATCCATCAAACGCTCATGGCGTGAAAACACAATAACACGCGGTGCAACTATACAAATCGTATGTTCCTGGAATCATGCCCTGGTCAGTCCTCATCCGTGAAGAGCTCGTGCTGACCGCAACTTTAGCCGTAGCTCTCTCTGCCCATAATCGGGGCAGCAAAACCATAACTGGTACTGATGAGGATAGATCATAGGAAGGAATATAATACTGTGCAAGGAAATGTACATCCTAAGGCTTCTTAAGCGGAGTTGCATATCGTAAATATGCCGTGGAACATACGTACGGTACGTCACTCTGCTCAAGCTACCTACTCCATCAACCAAGGGTCATCCAACACTCCAAAGGTAAAACCTAACGCTCTTATACCAACTTTGTCACGACCCGAAAAGTACGGAACATGACCGGCACATAAATTACGAAACATCTCGAGGCGTACGTAATCTAAGTAAGCCAAACCCTAGAAATAAAAACCAAGTAAAGTAGTAGAGTGAAGGAAAACCAATTTAAATCAAGTAGTTTAGCAACATAAGCCGAAATATGCATTTTTAAAATCACAAGTCTTTTCTGAAAATTTCGGCAGAGTTTCCTTTGTAAATAGAGGCCCCGAACGAGGTACACCATGATAAATATATGCATGAATGATAAAAGGCATCCCCAAGTGGGAGCTAGCTCTTCGTCAATCGACGGTCACAACCACGCAAGCAATATAATATACAACGCCGAAGGGTGAGGATCAAAACTGAAAAGAAAACTCAAACAACATGAAAACCACAATAATACAACGCGACTCTAAGGTCAAAAGAATATGCATCACTGGTCTCTAAGTCTGATTAAATATACAAGTTTGGTTGATGGAGTTACTAGATACAACTGAATAAAATAAAGGTACAATAGTGGTCATGATACAAGTGAACCCACCTACCAAAGCAATCACCCGGAAAGGGAGCAGTGTGCCAGCAAAGCCGTAACGGAACCTGTACGACAAATCCTGCAAGAAACTGTGGCACAACGGGGGTGAGTTGCCAACTCGTGAGTAGAAAACATCACCGAGCAGAAATCGTATGTATGACACAATTCTAGGTCAATACGATCAATATACATATATATAACCTCAAATGATAAGTATGAATCAAGAAAAGGTGGCAAGGGTAAACATCTATACATAAGTGTAATCCCATGTGCTCGTGTCAGTGCCTCAGGTAGCAACATATGATATGAATGAGGTACGAATGCATTAAAACAGAATACATGTAAATGAAGAAACTGTTTTTATAACTTAGTAAGATTTATGTATATTTAAAACAATGTATCATCAATGTAATCAACATAAACAGTGTCTAGCTGTTGGATATAGTGCCCTCAGTGTCAATTATTGGATCACAGGCACGTGATTGCAATGATTGAGGGAGGACCTATGCCGGTAAGACAGTCTTACTCAAGAAAATTGTATACTATCTGGTTTGTCTTTATCATCGTGTACATGCTTTAAGTGATATTACAGTTCACTATTACACGTTGATAGAGAGTAGTATACTATCTGGTTTATCTTTATCATCGTGTACTGCTTTAGGTGATGATATAGATCACTATTGCACATTGATAGTGCCCTTAGGATTCTTCCTTGGCTACCAGCAGTATGATGGCGATCATATACGTGAGAGTTGGGTAGTCTATAAGCACATCCTTAAAGTGGTCCCTAGTCGTGGGAGTTTCGAGACTGGGCATCGATACTCCATTAGTAGACTAGTGTATACAGTCGAGACCCCAACGAGGGGCGGTGGCCGGTCTCACAAGACATTGGTGTCAGTTGGTTCACCTAAGATGTATACAGGTGCTCATTGGGTTATGAGCACACCGGACAGGACTCGCCGGGAACATTCTAGTTGGTATTATACCTGATGTCAGATAGCAGTTCCTTGGTGACATGTGTACAGGTTAGTTCATCGACCTGAGATCGTCATTTGTCTCCTGTGAGTTCCCATTGTGCTTTGATTACTACCCTACCACGGCTCAAAGGAGTCGAGCAAACAGGTTTTAGTTGGGTACAGTCCCGAGCCACATGGAGGCATTGAGCAGATCGGCAGGGGTTTCGTCTCTCCCGGTATTGGGGGTGAGATCGCGCTGTGTCAAGGAGAGCCATTACACGAAGTCCTTGGCCAAGGAAGGAGATTTACTGGTAGGGATTCCAGTAGTATCTCAGGGTGTTCTGGGCTACACTCTGACACGACTTGTACCGCTTTTGGGGGTCTGACTTTTACCAGCCCCCTAGGCCCGACATGCGATGCTCATAGACGAACGGACCGGACTGTACGGATATTGTTACTGACAGGCTCAGTAGGGTGTCAGGATGAGTTCGCTCATCGACCTCCCTTTTGGTCAATACCTGGTAGCCCGTTACGTACGGCTAGTATCTCTGACGTGCTATTGGTTAAATCCACAGCCAAAGTATTGACAAGTCTTTAGAGTTCCCCACAGACAGTTTCTCAAGTTTCGGGCGAAACGTTGTAGAGGCCGTATGGGTTTATTGCAGGGTTCGAACATACGAGTGCACTTGTGCACGTGTAGTGTTTCGAACGGATAATACTAGGGTGCTTTGGTTTAAGCCGGATCCTAGTATTATACTGTGTAGATTTTGTCTCATTGCATTTGTATTCGGTCGGAATACAAATACGGGTATGTATATACAGTTGCGGGGTTATCCTGTAATTTATTACGAGATCGCTTTTTTGAAGTATCCAGTTTGCATTCCGTTTCGGCCATTTTTCTTTATTCCTTCTTGGCTGAAATTCCTTTGATGGAAGGGGTTCTTTTTGCAAATGTGCAATTAGTAAATGAGGGTTTTTTTTAGTGGTGGCTGGGGCTCCTGCAGTTCCTGGAATGATTCTAGAAAGCTTGCTTTCTTTTGTTGCATTATTTGTGCTCATTGCTTGCATTAATGTGATGGGATTAGTGAAAGACTTTGGTGTGACTTCTTTTCCTTGTTATCATCCATTTTCTTTAGCTTTTGATCATCCCTTTTTCCTCCTCCATTATGCATGGCCGACCACTACTAGAGGGGGCTGATTTCTTTTTGGTGGAGAGAGATTAGTTCATTTTGGTTGCAAAAGAAAAAGATTCATTCTTGCAAAAATCATTCTAACTCATTTCCTCAAGCTCCTTTCCATTCCCTCTCCAAAAGGCAACTTCAATTAACCCTTGAGACAAAGCATTCTACATTTCCTCTACATCAACCTTGAACACGTCGGCTAGCAAACTTCGTGTCCAAATTGCCTCGGTTAAGAGACGGGAGCCCGTAAAAAGACTCGATGATGTGGTGCCCTTTCCGACGAGGACATCGAGACCGAAGATGCCGCGAGGAGCTTGCGATGGTGGCCAAAGACCGAAGGAAACAGATCGATCGGTATAGCTTTTAACACTTTCTCTAGTTGCTAGTTGTAGGTTAATGGTTCGATCCGGGAAAAAGTATACGATAGCGCCAGTTTCAAGTTAAGAAAAAGTTTTTGTTTTCGCATTTTGGCCTCGGACAGACGGCCGGGACGCTACCGTACACTTACATGGTATCAGAGCCACGCCATTAACCTTTACTAGCTTGCTCTAACGTATTTAGAACTTCTATCGGACAAATTTTCCAAAACCGCAATTTCAAAGTCACAGTTTCTGTCAAATTTTTCCAGTGGTCAAAAAATTATTTTGTGTGCTGCAGAAAAACAGGCAGGGTTTTTTAGGAGTTCTGAGAAAGTTTGGTTGCCTGATTCTACAATGCTGCCGCGGAACCGCAGCAATGACCCTGTTCTGGCCATGGTTCCGCCGCCATTCTGTAGCCTCACTGCTCCAAAATTTCTACAGTGCTCCGTGACTTGGAAATGGGGTTTACGGTAATTTTTGTTTTGGCCCAGATTATTTTGAGTACTGGGTATTGTGCTTGGGGCCCACTTCGGGAAATTTTGTCGATCGAAAATTTAAATATGTTTGTTCACATTATTTACATTATATCTACGACCATGAATGTCATTCGAGCGGTAAATCCTGTCTAATTGCTATAGCCCTTTTAGACGGATTTGCGAACGTGACATTCACGTTGATGTTCTGTGTTGTGCTGTGATGTTGCGGATTTGTCGTGGTAGATAGCCTGGTTGCAATATTAGTACAGTTTGGTTGTATTTGTACATTTGATGTTGCGGGGCGAGCGTCCGACATGTGGACTGCCGTCACTGCCTGTTTGTATATTATTCTTATGGGGCACGACCGGGCTGAGGTCGGTGTACCCGTTGTATATATTTTACTTTCTGTACTAGGATTACCCCGTGGTGGGGTGCACGGATAGCCGGTTTCTAGAGGGCAACAGGCCCGCATCTCATGGCTTTGAGACGGAGGGGGATTCACTCTAGAATTGGCGGGCTATTCTCCGCACTCGCAGGGGGTACATGTTGACCCAAGGAGGGGTGCTCAACTTACCGGATTCCGTGAAGTGTTGGGTGGTCCATTCATGTTGTTGAAGGGGGCTGCCTCGCTTCAGGTTTTGGCGGGTAACCTGCCATGCCCGTAGGGGTCTAGGATTTCATTGCACATTCTATCCGCACGACCAGGGGAACGTCGGGTTTCAGTAGCGGCTCTATGAAACCCGGGGATCCCGGATTATCTGTATTGTTCTGTGATGCGTATTATATTTCTGTGATGTTGCATTTTATCACGCCTGGAGCGATTATTATATATTGATATATATACTACTAGATGTTGTATATGTTTTGCATCCGCGCTAGTCCAGTCCCCGCTCTGTGTTAGTTATATGTATGCCCTAGAGGCCATTACTGTACATGAGATGTATATAGTTGTAGATGCTGGGACATATATAGGTAGGACATTCTTGCTCAACATGATAGTATGCTATCTGGTTGCTCTTTATCTTAACATGTATACTTTTTGTCTCTCTGTTACATGTTGATAAAGCCCTTAGGATGTGTACTCGACTTCCTGGACTATGATGTAGATCATACTAGTGGGGCCTGGGTAGTCCATGAGTACATCCTTCAATGTTCCTAGTCGTGGGAATATCGAGACGGGGAATCGATATTCCAGAGTAGACTAGCGTATATCTTCTCGACCCATGTGATGGGCGATGGATGATCCCATATCCATTGGTGTTTGACATCAGAGATGGTATGCGGGTGCTCAGTGGAGACTGGGTACACTGAACGGACTCGCCGAGAACTCCCAGATGGTATTATACCTTAGGTCAGATGGCAGTTCTCTGGTGACACTGGTACAGCTTAGTCTGTTGACCCGAGATCGTCATAGAGACTTGTGTGTCTCCCACTGTGCTTTGATTTCCACCCTACCATGGCTCTACTGAGTCATGCAAACAGGTGGTTTTTGGGTACAGTCCTGATTCACATGGAGGCAATGAGCGATAAGAGGGGATTCGTCTCTCCCGGTATTGGGGAGTTGATGTTGCGCTATGCTCGACTGGTCATAACTGGAAATCCCTGGCCAGGGTTGCTGTGATTTACTGGTAAGTGTTATCAGTAGTTTCACGCTTGTTATGGACCTTACATCGGCATGACTTATCAAGCTGCTGGGGTCTGACGTTTACCACCCCTAGGCGAAATATGCGACATATCAGACGATCAGACCGGACTGTGCGGTAAGTGTTACTGATTGGATTCACAGGAGTGTGAGCGGGCTTGCTCATTGATCTTCTGATCGCTCAATACCCGGGTGGCCGTTACGTTTAGCAGACCACTTGCGGCTTGTGGGTGTTTGATATGATCATCACTTACTGCCGGCGTATTGACGAGTCTTTAGAGTCCTACACAGGGGCTTCCTGGCTCAAGCGAAACGAAATAGGAGCGCATATGAGATATGTGCGGGACCGAGAATAATACCAGTATTTGGTACTGTATTATATTCTCGCGATTTGTATCATCGGACGGTTATATGAGATATAGCCGGGTTACCGAATCAAGTGTTGATTCGATACATTGATACACTAGATATTAGTCGGTTATATGCATTATGACCGGATCGTTAAATCAAGTGTTGATTTAACGATTTAATTTATAATTATATATTTGATATATTACTTTATATTTGCCAGTATTAGCTCACTTAAGATTTGTTTTCTCACTAGTTTGTGCATAAGTGTATATATGATATATATTTGTGTACATATGTTTGTGTCATACTTGTTGATACACACAAGATGGGTGTATGAGACATGTATCAAGATTAGGTTTAAGATTAGGGTTATTTTTTTATCAAGAGATTTAACAAAAGAGTTGAACTTAGTCAAAGTTGTCAAGCTTGAAGAAGCTTGGAGAAACTTTGACAAAGTCCACTCTTTTGTCATTTCTCTTGATATACTTTAACCTATCCCTTAACCCAAAACCTTGGTTAATTCTCTACATGAGTTAAGCATGAGGGCTTAACTCAACCAGGGTGCTATAATTAAAAGGATAAGTTTCATTTGGATTTTATTGATTATTCTTTCTTCTTCTTCTTCATCATGCTCCATCAAAAGCTTGCTAGCTCCAATGGTGCCATGAGAAAAAGTGTGAGAAAAACAATTCTAAAGTAAGCCCACTTCCTATTTCTTCATCCTCTACTACTTGCTGTCACGACCCGAAAGAGCACGTGACTGGCCCTTGAACCATATGAAGTCTATAGGACCCCATCTGATCCAAGTAAGCCAAAAGCCCAGAAATCTAAAACCATTTTTAAGAATAAGTAAAGAAATTGGTTTAAAGAGGTGAAGAAAAACATGTTTGAAATCAGGGTTTTTAAATAACTAAGCCGAATATGCATTCTAAAAACAGTACAATCTTTTCTAAAAATTTCGGCAGAGTTTCTTTTGTAAAACTGGCCCCGAATGGGGTACAACAAGGATAACAATATATGCAATGATAAAGGCATCTCCAAGCGGGAGCTAGCTCTTCGTCAATTGACGGTCACAACCACACAAAGATATAATATACAACGCCAAGTGGCGAGGATCAAATCCAAAAGAAAGCTAAAAGCAACAAGAAAACCGCAATACTACTAAGCGCGACTCTAAGGTCGAATAATACATCACTAAAATCTAGGTCTGAAACAATATACAAATTTTGGTTGATGGAAATTCTAGATACAATGAATAAAATAAATACAATGGTGGTTCTTGATGCAAAAGAATCCACCTACCAAAAGCAAATCACCCGCAAGAAGGTAGTGTGCCAGAAATGCCGCAATGAAACCTGTACGGCAGAACCTGCAAGAACTGCGGCACAACGGGGGTGAGTTGCCAACTCGTGAATAGAAACATCTACAAGCAGAAACCGAAAGCAAGACATAATCCTAGGTTAATACGATCAGTATATAAAATCCTCAATATAACATGCAGCCTATAACAAGGCTAGGGTAAATATCTAACCCGAGTGCAATCTCGTGTGCCTGTGTCAGTGCCTCAGGTAGCAACATAACATATGAATGAGATATGAATGCGTGAAAACAGAATACATTTACATGAAGCAACTGTTTTCATAATTTAGTGAGATTTCCTTGTATTTTTAAAATAAGGTATCATAATGAAATCAGCATAAAACTGTGCCTAGCATCGGCACAAAACGAAATCCCAATATCTCGATATCTCAAAGTCTCAAACACAATATCTAAGGCGCCGTCAGTCCAGACCGGCCCCTACCATCAATCTCAAGACCACGATGGTATCCTCCGGATATCCGACGCGTCGGGTAAAATCACCGGTAGGTAGTACTCCCCTGCCAGGCTCAACGTCATCACCACATTCCTCTTGCCCCGGGGTACCGCACCGGGTCCACCATGTACCCGAAACGGTTCATCCGTCTCCTCGAATCGGGTTTCCAAATCCATCAGCAAACTCATGGTGGACGACTCATACATCATGGGAAAACCGCACTTTTTATTTTAAAAGAGAGAATATGTTTATTTGTATTTTTTTGCGGTTTTCCTCCAAATCCAGAAAATCTCAAGGAAATCCAAATCCAAAACCTCAATAACGCGTAAAATAGTGAATATATGCATTAGGATCCATGAATGCGGCATAACAATGAATAACAGTATGCATGAAATAGCAGGTAATAACTACAATGTCTAAACTATTAGTTAATAGGTTATGACAAGCAATAGTATTTTCTAAGGTGTACGTGACAGGACAATTACCGATGAAGATGTGTGTGAGCCGGCAAGTAAGTGTACGTGGTACATACGCAACATCAGTAATGGTGCTGGTGTCCTAACAGCATGATATCAATAATGGAGTATGAAATATAATATAAGAATGCAATGCAAAGCGAACCACAAAAGAGTGGGAGCTGAATACTAGACGCAACTATAACTAGTCTGCAATAATCTAATATAAGTCCTACAAATGGTGCCTTTTGAAATATCACGAATCATGGTGTTCTGAAAATAGGGGCTACGGTGTTTTTATGAAAAGATATGCCTTTTGAAATATCCGTAGATCCCTTAACCTGTCTTTTAAAAATACCCACGACCCGCTAGTTTTGAAATAGGTATGAGCCTAATCTTATCTAGCAACTACACTAAGCTATACAGCTGAACTAACCAGCTGGGCTACAGGTAAGGAAATCGCCTAACATCTGAGTCGATATATATAGATAATAGTCGGTGATTCCGCCTCAATAGTTTCGCGCACGATACAGTATATCATATGACATCCTCAAGTCATGAGTGCGGATCTATCATCAATATAGGCTCGTACGGTAAATCGTCGTACGGCATCCCAATAGCTGGGTATGGGTCAATATCACACTATCTCATCACATTTCGGGTGTCACTTATCATCATATCATATAATCTGGGGTACTGATCTAAGTCTAGTACAACTGATATCATCTACAAGGTATGAATGCGGGGTAAACACACATCCCAAACCCGCAAGAATCATATTTCGTATCCCAAATACGAATCATAACAAATCACCGATCTCGCGGCACAAAGCCCACATCATCGACTCAACTCCAAAGTCATCCCATATCATCAAACACAGTGCAAGTATAAGAAACACACAAGTGTATGCGTGTGGGTGCAAATCTATCCTATGGTTCGCAACTAGGAACTACGCTAGTTATTTCTACCCCTAACTAACCATAACACACTAACTATCGCACCTATAAATATACTACATAGTACTAATTACGGACTGCGGGGGTGCTATACGCCCTCCACCCGACTTCCCCCTGTAGATATAATCTACTCACCTTAGGTCTTCATTTGTCGACGTCGCCACACGCTTTCTTGTCGTCCCGAAGTCTTCATGGGGTACCTACACAGCAAGTATCGTATATACGCAATTAACACCAAAGCCAAGCTAAAACGGCACATGAAATCCAAAACGATACGATAAGGGGCCTATAGGTGAGAACCTATGGCACGCCTTCAAAACCGTCAATAAACCCTCTATATCGTCGTATAAACGCCAAATAGCCGAGGTAAAACGAAACACACCAATGCAGAAATGAAAATACGGAATACGAAAACACGAATCCAAAATAGCAACTTAGGATATATGTCCCAGATTTCACCCTAGATAGAATCTGTCAAAACTAGAAGTACCCAGGGTCAATACTAGAGGAAATAGGGCCAGGCACGCAAAACGAGGGGATTCCTCACTGGTGTGGCCGCAAATTGCGGCCAGAATGGGGATTTCGGCGGCCTCAAGAAGGAATTGGGGGCTGGGGTCTGGGGTGTTGGTTCAATGGTGCCTGCACATGTCACTGTCCACTCAATATTATTTTCAGGTGTCTCTTATGATAGCAGATTCAAGTTAACCTTCACAGATTTCACAATTTCCCCGATATCGGTTTCTAAAATCCGCATTCTGGTTCTAGCTTCAGGTTTTGGGTTCCAATTCATACACTAGGGTGATGGTATAACCTCTACTGACCTCAATTTCATATTACAACCCATAATTCACCACAACCCTAACTAGGTTTTCATCAAGTCCATAATATCACACAATATCGATATAATCTTAACTTGGGGTTAAAGGAAATGCTACAATTTAGCTAATGGTCCCGAAATTACCTCAATTGGCAACTCAAGTACTTTCTTGAGTTGCCCTCTAGTGGCCAAAATCCATGCTTCTTTAGCTCTATGTGTAGATCTAGGGATTGTGCACAATTTTAATGAAATGGAGATTGGGTTTTGGTGTAGTTTTAGAGGTGTTTTGGAGCTTGAAGAGGGGAGGGAAATGGAGTGCAGGAGCAGCAGCAGTAGGAGGAAGAAGAGGGAGGAAAAATGATGGGAGAAATGGCTAAGGGTTTTAGTCAATGATGTCCCATACCTCTCTTCTCACCAACCCTCCATTCTTTAATCTTTTCTCTTTTATTTCCTTTTCCTTTCTCTCAAAACCTTCTCACACCAATAGTAAACCCAAAGTAACATGGTAGAAAATGCACAAGTGTGATAAAAATGATATGTGCAAGTTTTGCACAAAAATGCTAAAAAAAACCGATTAGCGATTTTTAATCGCGATTAGCACTAATTTAGTGTCAAACTAATCACAAAAACTTTAAAATGTCATAATTCTCTAATTTACCCTATTTTAGAATTTTTCATAATTTTCTCAAATTTTTCCTATCTATTTGCATTTAATTATAGATTTAATATTAAAATAATCAATAAAATAATATTAAATTATAAAAATTCCCAAAATTAATATTTTATCTTTTTGAAAATGTTACAATCTACCCCCCTTAAAGAAATTCGGTCCCCGAATTTAAATTTAAACCCCCAATACTAAAACAATTTCAGTAATAATCCAATTTGTCGGGGCTCCGAAAACATCAATACATAAAGGATATCATATAAATGTACTGCTCTACTAGAATCAATTCCCCAAAATGCATATTTAAGAATATCCTATGCGTCTGGTGCGCAAGGAATCAAAATCCATATATGTGTCAAACAGGTGTACAAAACAACATCTAGGTGCAACTGGTGTGCACGAAACATCTGTCGTAGGCAACGTGTGTGCCTGACAGAAAAAAATCAGGTGCATGTGACATGCACGAAGAATCCCGATTTAGTGCATCTGGCGTGCACCAAAATCGTATATCAAAACACTAAAGGTGCATGAAAACTACGCTGGGAGTGCAAATCAAATCATTGCATACGGTAGGCTTGAAATCTCAATCAATATCTCAAATGTAATAACTATGCGCAAAAAATATATAAATATCCAGTGGGTGCATGAAACAAATATCATGAAACTCAATCATCAAAACTAAATCATGCAAACAGAACGCCCAAAATACCGAAATCCCAAAATGACGGATACGTGATAATCGAGTCACATAAATACCGTCGTCGGTAGTTCTTCCTTCGGGGTCGAGAAGGAGTCGGTGCATCCACTGCTAGCAGCGCAGGATATCTACTTGTCTCTTGCTCACGGTCTGGCGTCCTCTGACTCTGGGTCCTTATCTTCTTTGCGGATTTCCTATCTCGCAGCCAATCGGCTCCTCGGCCCTGTCAGGTGGCTAACGGGGACGATTCCGTTCTGGCACTTCTCTGGTCATCTCTCGGTCAATCCTCACGACCACTCGTAAGGCAGCATATCACTGGCGTCGGCCTCTGGCTCTCTAGAAGCACGTCACACATCTGATCCTAGGTGCAAACATCATTGCAGCAATGTCCTGGAAGGAATCCTGCTCAAGGTCTCTTCCGATCTCGCCTATGCCGAACCGTACAGAGGCTGGCTCTCCTGCACAACCTCTTCTCGCTCAAAAGACATCTGTGTCCTCAGCACAATATTTCTCGGAATCTGGTTGTATCCCAATGCCTCTGTAAGCATATCTGACCTCTGGTCTCGACGGGAAGCAATGACAGCTCGTCAGCGTCTCGCCCGAACCTCTGGTTCCACCTGTCTCTATTGTCGTCCACTATGACGTCACGCCTTGCTATCTACGCACTGCACTGTTCTCGGCCACGGTCAATCTGAAGTCTCTCCCACGGACTCGAAATCGCGTACTCTGTAGCTTCATCATTCTGTAGAAGATGTCAGGCCGAACAGGTCCTCGGGAACGCATCCTAACCATCGGAGGAATACTGAATACTCGTCCGTCCTTGATCAATTCGCACTGCATCTTGGTAAGTTCCTTTATCCGAACCTGGCCAACTACCTCGTCGACGATGCCGAACTCTGGCCTGCTGGTGTGCGCAACATGACCACCCCTGGGTCTAGGTCTTCTCGTATCGTATTCCGGAAAGGTCCTGTCGAGGTTTCCTTCTCAAATCTCATTTCCTGCCGTATTTCCCGGAAGTCATCATCCATTGCTGAAGCAAATCTTGTTCCGGAATGGCTGCATCCTTATCGCGCTTCTTTCTGGAAGATATATCCATATGCAACGCCTCTGAGTGCGTATCCCGTCTCTGATGTCGGCGGAGTGGGACGTCATCTCGTCGAAATATCTTGCGAACTCTTTTCTTCACTCTGGGTCAATGTCGACTGATTCGGACTCGTCTCATCGTGGCTGCATGGACTATACTCCAACAGCTATCCTCGTATCTGGAGTATCCCAAGCAACGCATCCCATCACACGATATCCGAATGATGTCGAATCATCCGATCGACTCGTCAGAACCTCATAATCCCCCAAGAGATCACATCATGGGTACAGTTTAATAGCATCGAGTACATGCCACAGCGTCGGTGGTCCAGCCGTAGAAGGGCAAACCCAAGCCTCACTAATGGCGCCGTGGAACTGCCGCAAACCCTAAGGTTCAAAGGCTTTCACACTGTCATTAAGTCGAGTTAGGGTTTCATTCTTCTAGAGGGTCCATAGAATCACCTGCATGTCTTTCCGTATACTTTAAACTTGGAAAATGGGCTCCTGACATTCGATCGTCTCTATCGACTCTCAACGAACCTGCGTGAAGTCGTCTCTAGCTGGAAACAATCTATCTGATGACCTCGCATCGGTAACGAGCGAACCACATGTCCTAGTCATTCATCCTCAGGTGACTAGCGACTCGCTATCATCTCTCTAAGTATATGCTCACGCTGCAGTAGCTCCAACCATCTGGGCGGTATCTCGTCATTTGCAGCAGCAACTGGCTCATTTGCCTGTACGCCGAACAGCGCCTCAATCCTCCAGGAAAGGCAACGCATTGGCGGTCATGTCTGAATCGGGCTGCTCTAGATCCGAGTAAGACTCTCCACACTGGAAATCTTCAACTCAACTGGGCCCGCTCCGGCGCAAAATCGGACGAATCACCTTCGTCCCTCAAATCGGGTAGATTAGCTATCATCTGTCTCATATCTGCCTGAAAGCTTCGGCAATCTCAGCTCGTAAGCTTCGGAAGCGACATCCTGTCAATCTCAGCAACAGCTGGTCCATCTGTCTGCACGGTAGGCGACATCATAATCTCTGAGGTATGCTGTACATCAACTGTTCTCTCTCAACTGGCAGCTCTAACAATAGCCCGATCATCCGGTGTAAAACCAAGCACTCGCCTCCACTAGAGGTCGCAATCATCAATGCCAACTCGAGACGTTCCCATGTCACCAGAAAACACAATGGTCAGCCCTCGTACCAGACGAGCTCGCACTGACCGTAACCCTAGCAGCAGCCCAAACTGCGCTCAAACCTGGCGACATGAACCTCAATCGAGTATCGAAGAGAGCAGATCAATGGTAAGGAAGAGAACAACAGATCCAAAAGAAATACATGATCATAAGAAGGAACAGCATCAATAAAGTTATGATCATGAAGCTAATAGAATCGGGGATCTCAAATGGACGTAAAATCCTGGATATAAAGAGAATCACTGATCTCGAAAATATGTACATCCTAAGGTTCCTTAAGCGGAGTGGCGTGTCGTAAGTATGCCGCGGAACATACCAACGGTACGTCACTCTACTTTAGTCACCTATTCCATCAACCAAGGGTCATTCTAGTACGACGAAAGTTCGGGTCTAATACCCCCTCGACCAAGTCTAAGTTCCGTAAGGTCAAGCCTAAGTTCCGTATATATATAAACGCCCTAGGCTCCACATAGTCAAACTTAGACTCGAACAAAGGTCAACCTAGCGCTTTGATACCAACTTTGTCACGACCCGAAAGAGCACGTGACTGGCCCTTGAACCATATGAAGTCTATAGGACTCCATCTGATCCAAGTAAGCCAAAAGCCCAGAAATCTAAAACCATTTTTAAGAATAAGTAAAGAAACTGGTTTAAAGAGGTGAAGAAAAACATGTTTGAAATCAGGGTTTTTAAATAACTAAGCCGAATATGCATTCTAAAAACAGTACAATCTTTTCTAAAAATTTCGGCAGAGTTTCTTTTGTAAAACTGGCCCCGAATGGGGTACAACAAGGATAACAATATATGCAATGATAAAGGCATCCCCAAGCGGGAGCTAGCTCTTCTTCAATTGACGGTCACAACCACACAACGATATAATATACAACGCTAAGTGGCGAGGATCAAATCCAAAAGAAAGCTAAAAGCAACAAGAAAACCGCAATACTACTAAGCGCGACTCTAAGGTCGAATAATACATCACTAAAATCTAGGTCTGAAACAATATACAAATTTTGGTTGATGGAAATTCTAGATACAATGAATAAAATAAATACAATGGTGGTTCTTGATGCAAAAGAATCCACCTACCAAAAGCAAATCACCCGCAAGAAGGTAGTGTGCCAGAAATGCCGCAATGAAACCTGTACGGCAGAACCTGCAAGAACTGTGGCACAACGGGGGTGAGTTATCAACTCGTGAATAGAAACATCTACAAGCAGAAATCGAAAGCAAGACATAATCCTAGGTCAATACGATCAGTATATAAAATCCTCAATATAACATGCAGCCTATAACAAGGCTGGGGTAAATATCTAACCCGAGTGCAATCTCGTGTGCCTGTGTCAGTGCCTCAGGTAGCAACATAACATATGAATGAGATATGAATGCGTGAAAACAGCATACATTTACATGAAGCAACTGTTTTCATAATTTAGTGAGATTTCCTTGTATTTTTAAAATAAGGTATCGTAATGAAATCAACATAAAACTGTGCCTAGCATCGGCACAAAACGAAATCCCAATATCTCGATATCTCAAAGTCTCAAACACAATATCTAAGGCGCCGTCAGTCCAGACCGGCCCCTACCATCAATCTCAAGACCACGACGGTATCCTCCGGATACCCGACGCGTCGGGTAAAATCACCGGTAGGTAGTACTCCCCTGCCAGGCTCAACGTCATCACCACATTCCTCTTGCCCCGGGGTACCGCACCGGGTCCACCATATACCCGAAACGGTTCATCCGTCTCCTCGAATCGGGTTTCTAAATCCATCAGCAAACTCATGGTGGACGACTCATACATCATGGGAAAACCGCTCTTTTTATTTTAAAAGAGAGAATATGTTTATTTGTGTTTTTTTGCGGTTTTCCTCCAAATCCAGAAAATCTCAAGGAAATCCAAATCCAAAACCTCAATAACGCGTAAAATAGTGAATATATGCATTAGGATCCATGAATGCGGCATAACAATGAATAACAGTATGCATGAAATAGCAGGTAATAACTACAATGTCTAAACTATTAGTTAATAGGTTATGACAAGCAATAGTATTTTCTAAGGTGTACGTGACATGACAATTACCGATGAAGATGTGTGTGAGCCGGCAAGTAAGTGTACGTGGTACATATGCAACATCAGTAATAGTGCTGGTGTCCTAACAGCATGATATCAATAATGGAGTATGAAACATAATATAAGAATGCAACACAAAGCGAACCACAAAAGAGTGGGAGCTGAATACTAGACGCAACTATAACTAGTCTGCAATAATCTAATATAAGTCCTACAAATGGTGCCTTTTGAAATATCACGAATCATGGGGTTTTGAAAATAGGGGCTACGGTGTTTTTATGAAAAGATATGCCTTTTGAAATATCCGTAGATCCCTTAACCTGTCTTTTAAAAATACCCACGACCCGCTAGTTTTGAAATAGGTATGAGTCTAATCTTATCTAGCAACTACACTAAGCTATACAGCTGAACTAACCAGCTGGGCTACAGGTAAGGAAACCGCCTAACATCTGAGTCGATATATATAGATAATAGTCGGTGATTCCGCCTCAATAGTATCGCGCACGATACAGTATATCATATGACATCCTCAAGTCATGAGTGCGGATCTTTCATCAATATAGGCTCGTACGGTAAATCGTCGTACGGCATCCCAATAGCTGGGTATGGGTCAATATCACACTATCTCATCACATTTCGGGTGTCACTTATCATCATATCATATAATCTGGGGTACTGATCTAAGTCTAGTACAACTGATATCATCTACAAGGTATGAATGCGGGGTAAACACACATCCCAAACCCGCAAGAATCACATTTCGTATCCCAAATACGAATCATAACAAATCACCGATCTCGCGGCACAAAGCCCACATCATCGACTCAACTCCAAAGTCATCCGATATCATCAAACACAGTGCAAGTATAAGAAACACACAAGTGTATGCGTGTGGGTGCAAATCTATCCTATGGTTCGCAACTAGGAACTACGCTAGTTATTTCTACCCCTAACTAACCATAACACACTAACTATCGCACCTATAAATATAATACATAGTACTAATTACGGACTGCGGGGGTGCTATACGCCATCCACCCGACTTCCCCCTGTAGATATAATCTACTCACCTTAGGTCTTCATTTGTCGACGTCGCCACGCGCTTTCTTGTCGTCCCGAAGTTTTCATGGGGTACCTACACAGCAAGTATCGTATATACGCAATTAACACCAAAGCCAAGCTAAAACGGCACATGAAATCCAAAACGATACGATAAGGGGTCTATAGGTGAGAACCTATGGCACGCCTTCAAAACCGTCAATAAACCCTCTATATCGTCGTATAAACGCCAAATAGCCGAGGTAAAACGAAACACACCAATGCAGAAATGAAAATACGGAATACGGAAACACGAATCCAAAATAGCAACTTAGGATATATGTCCCAGATTTCACCCTAGATAGAATCTGTCAAAACTAGAAGTACCCAGGGTCAATACTAGAGGAAATAGGGCCAGGCACGCAAAACGAGGGGATTCCTCACTGGTCTGGCCGCAAATTGCGGCAAGAATGGGGATTTCGGCGGCCTCAAGAAGGAATTAGGGGATGGGGTCTGGGGTGTTGGTTCAATGGTGCCTGCACATGTCACTGTCCACTCAATATTATTTTCAGGTGTCTCGTATGATAGCAGATTCAAGTTAACCTTCACAGATTTCACAATTTCCCCGATATCGGTTTCTAAAATCCGTATTCTGGTTCTAGCTTCAGGTTTTGGGTTCCAATTCATACACTAGGGTGATGGTATAACCTCTACTGACCTCAATTTCATATTACAACCCATAATTCACCACAACCCTAACTAGGTTTTCATCAAGTCCATAATATCACACAATATCGATATAATCTTAACTTGGTGTTAAAGGAAATGCTACAATTTAGCTAATGGTCCCGAAATTACCTCAATTGGCAACTCAAGAACTTTCTTGAGTTGCCCTCCAGTGGCCAAAATCCATGCTTCTTTAGCTACATGTGTAGATCTAGGGATTGTGCACAATTTTAATGAAATGGAGATTGGGTTTTGGTGTAGTTTTAGAGGTGTTTTGGAGCTTGAAGAGGGGAGGGAAATGGAGTGCAGGAGCAGCAGCAGTAGGAGGAAGAAGAGGGAGGAAAAATGATGGGAGAAATGGCTAAGGGTTTTAGTCAATGATGCCCCATACCTCTCTTCTCACCAACCCTCCATTCTTTAATCTTTTCTCTTTTATTTCCTTTTCCTTTCTCTCAAAACCTTCTCAGACCAATAGTAAACCCAAAGTAACATGGTAGAAAATGCACAAGTGTGATAAAAATGATATGTGCAAGTTTTGCACAAAAATGCTAAAAAAAACCGATTAGCGATTTTTAATCGCGATTAGCACTAATTTAGTGTCAAACTAATCACAAAAACTTTAAAATGTCATAATTATCTAATTTACCCTATTTTAAAATTTTTCATAATTTTCTCAAATTTTTCCTATCTATTTGCATTTAATTATAGATTTAATATTAAAATAATCAATAAAATAATATTAAATTATAAAAATTCCCAAAATTAATATTTTATCTTTTTGAAAATGTTACACTTGCCATGTAGTATAAGGTGTTCTCTTCACAAAGTTCTTGACCAAGTGAAGGAATAGCTTGAGTTTGAGTCTCCCCGACGTAGATCATCTTCGGCCTCGAAGTCAACGACTTAGCCCGCTCGTTTCATAGAAGAAACCATCACCAAGGTCTGGGATCCCGATGATCGCAGCGAAGGGACGTCAACACGGAGCTTTAGAAGTGAAGGACCGGATCTACAAAGGTTGTAATCTCTTTCACTTAGTAGTAAAATAGTTTACTTACTTATAGTTTCGCCTTACCTCTAGTATACGATCTTGCATATGGTTGTTCGGCACATAAAAATTTGATTTTGGCATGGTTGATGCCTTGTTGAACCTCATGAGTTTTCCTAGGAACCCTATAGTGGTATCACAGCCTAGCTAGAGTTTTAGGCGAAGTGTAGATGAAGTTAGAAATCTGATCGAACCCCGAAACCCTAATCGATACCCTTCTCTGTACATTTTTTGAAACTGTGGATTTTTGTGAATTAAAAATACTCAAAAAATTCAGCAGGGTTTTCTAAGAATTACTGTGCAGCACATGACCCCAATTCGATCAAGACGCCGCGGAACAGCGACCGTACCCTAGGTCACGCGGCGGTTCCGCGGCCATACAGTGGCTTCTTACTTCACTGTTTGCATAATAATGTCTTTATTTAATTCTTGTGTTTCATGGGAATTTTTAATTTCTACTCAACAGTTGAGTTTTCTGGGTTGTTTTGGGGACTCGATGATTCGATCGGATTATTTAACTTTGTTTATTCTTTCCGGGTAATTTTAGAAAGTGTTAAAAAGTTCGACCGGATATCAATAACTCACTTTTTTCCCGACACGGAAAATTTCCAAGTGTTGGATTTTTCCGTAGTTTAAGAACATCTAAATAGTGCAAGTAACGCGATGGACCCTCTAGAAGACAACAAACCTTAACTTAATTATGTGACAGTCTTGAACTGCCTTTTGAACCTTAGGGTTAGGGCAGTACGGCATGCCACATGTGAGGCGTTGGCTTGACCCTTCTACGGCTGGACCGTTGGTACTGTGGCATGAAATGGATGTTTGTAAACTCCCCTCAAGTGTTGAGCTATTTGGGAAAACTTGGGTGTTTGATTATTCGATCGAAAAGTTTAACATTGTCTATTTATCTGGAATGTGATACAATATTTGGAATCCACAAGTAGTTATGAGATAACTAATTTGAATGCTATAAATCTAGCAGTTTAGTCTCACTTGATCGGTTGCCACCGAATTTTGATGTGATCGAAAGTCCGTCGCAATCACGTTGCGTACGCGGATACTCGCTGGGTAAACTTAATAGATAGCCATGCCCTATAGCCCCGACCAATTGACTGTAGGAGAACCCCGTCGCCAAAAGCATCCGTTCGGGTGCTCGCGGCAGTGGTGTTCCGCCTTAGTGCACTTCGTCGACGGTATCTGGGGTGCGGCCATCTACTAAAGTTTGCGACGAGCATTCTTTCAGGATGTCGGGAATCTTGTTGAATTGCCCGACTTGATATTGAAAAGTGTTTTCGATAATGAGACTAAAATGCGGGGTTTATAATTTTTAGGCATGCGATGTCTAAGGAGTTCATTTGGTTAGGCATGCGATGTCTATGCAAGTTGCGGATTCCAACTGTTGTAGTTTTACACTTTCTTTTCTGCGACCGTAAGTGTAATATGTGATATCGCCGGTTTCGTTGCTATATGTCAACGACAATTGGGATGGGTATATTTACTTACGTTGATGACATGTGATGTTATGTGTTGCTGGATATGTTATATTGAATCATCGTGTTTGAATAGCCGGGGTTTTTATGTGAGATGAGTGTTTTTCATTTTCATTTATGTAAAAACTTGTATGTAATATTTTTTTATTGGGGCACTTCCGGGCCGAGGATGATGTCACCATTGTATATTATTTACTTTTCCTCATTAGGATAGACCCAAGACGGGGAGCACAAGTAACCGGGTTTTAGGGTCCAGTGGGAGACCATCTCGAGGAGTCGAGTCCGGGTCTCCTAACTCTAGAATTGGTAGGGTTGCTTGCCGCTCTCGTAGGGGTCTAGGGGTGTGGGATTGGCTATTCATCACGACCTTGGAATCCGTGTTTTATACAAGCTCAAAATAAAACACGGACATCCTAGTATATCCAATATTTCATATAATATTTTCTGCTGCGTTATCTGTGATGTGATCATGTGATTTGTTCAGATAGATATTGTATATAGTATATATGATATATTATGTAGACGTTGCTTATGTTTTACACCCGCGCTAGCCCTGCCCCGCTCTGCCGTTAGTTACCTAACCTAACGGTGCAAATGGGACATCGAAGCGAATGCGGATGGCATAAGTGTACGTTATATTTATCTGTGATGTTTAGGTGGACTTAAATGATGGGACATTCATTAATGAGATTAATGAAAGAAAATAAACCTAAAGATGTTGTGGAATCGAATTTCAAAAATAAGGTAGCTCTAGTTATTGCTTTGCATAGCGGTGTTCCTTGTAGAACATCCAGCACCTCATTCGACGAGGAAAGAGCCGAGATCCCTTCACCGGGAGTGACCTCTTTGGCAATGACTGGCAAATGCTACAACCTTCGGTTTGTCTTTTGACTGCTTTTCTAGTTCTTGCTTTGCATAGTGGTATTGTGAATATCATGCACCTCATTCGACGAGGAAAGAGCCGAGATCCCTTCACCGGTAGTGACCTCTTTAGCGAAACTAGAAAAAGCCTAAAAAACACTCCATTTTAAACCATTTGATTCTGCAGCGAGATCAAGTTCAAAGCGTTAAAGGTTTTATTAAAAGCCATCCGCAACCCTCCGTCATTTTAGGAAGTAGAGTACTTAGTATTCGTGCTGCGTTTGTCGACCATAACCGAGGCGTAGTGTACGGTAGCTAAGTGATGTCTTCCTACACAGCATATGATGAGATTAGTTAGGACAGTCATGTGACTTTGTTGACCTTAGCCAAGGGTCATGTGGGTGGGTCTAATTAATCACGAAATGACGGGTAGAACTTGACTAGTGCTTATGATTTGTTGACCATAGCCAAGGTCATAGGTGCTAGGGGTAAAAACCTTTTTTGGGAGTTTCAAGTGTTGAAATTTGCAATGAGATTGCATACCTTCTATATGATAGTTGGATCCCGATACCCACTGCGAGTAATTGTTACTCCTGGGAGAGTTTTGCACTTTACAATTAGCCGATCAAGTAGGTGTCTAGAAAGGTGTCAACGGGGTTACGCCCCTGGGAAAACGAGGTTTATTTTAATTAGGTCCGTGCGAAAGCACGGGGAACCTCCCTCAAAATACCGGCACTGGCCTGACTGAAAGATTGGTGAACTTGTAGAGTGTAATTAATCCCGGCTAGTCTTTCCTTTTAGGGTTTGAAGGAAGATTTGATAAAAACAGTGGGAGCCATCCTGATTAGATAAAATATATAACCAATCTAATCTTGCAAGAGCGCACGCAGAGTGTTTTCTTCTCTCTCTCTCCAGGTAGCGACCATGTCACGCCTTAATCAAGATAATAATATGGATGTATTGACCGAACCCACTTGTTATACTGAGCTGGGAAACGTTGGTCCCGCTCCAACTTATAATTGTTATAAGACCGAGTAGGAAATAGGGGAATACCAGGATTCCCATGCCGCCCAAACGAAGAAAGTGCATGATGATGCATCTTCTTCGTGTGTGTTCATTACAAAGAACAGTTTCTCTGTATCCTCTACGTCCTGGGTGTTAGATACCGGATCAGGATCCCGCATATGTAATCTGTTACATGGGCTAAAGAAAGGTAGAGAACTAGGAACGGGTGATAAGTTTCATGAGACAGAAAACGGTGCAAGCGTTGCAGCCAAGTCTGTTGTTCACTATCACCCTGATTACCAGAATACATAGATTCTGAGCGAATGTTGTTAGATACCGAACCTGATATACAACATCATATCTGTCTCTTTATTTACTAAAGAAGGATATAATTTTGTATTGTTGGATAATGTTTTGAACATTTCCTATATCAAGAGTTGATCCGTTCAGGCACGTCATCTAAAAGCATTGACGTTCTAAATCAAACTACAGTTCTTAGTATACAGAACACACATGAGAGGAAGAGTTCAAAAATGAACGAATTCTTCTTAAGGCATTGTTGACTAGGTCATATCAATGCGACCCGACTAGCTTAGTTTCATTTAGATGCATATTTAAAACAGTTTAAATTTTCACCTTATGAAACTTGCCAGTCATGTCATAAAGATAAGATGACCATAGCTCCGTTTACTGGAAACAGAGAAAGAGTCAGTGAACTCTTGGGACTGATACATAGTGATGTATAAAGGTCCCCAGTCAACATATGCCACGACTGGTTCTTTGTACTTCCTTATATTCACTGATGATCTCTCAAGATTCGGACACATGTTCCTGTTGAAACACATGTCTGAAGCTTTTGAGAAATTCAAAGAATATAAGTTAGAAGTAGAGAACCAATACAGGTATAAGTATTATGTCCTATGATGAGATCAGGGAGGAGAATACTTGTGCACGGGATTCCTTGACTATACTAAAGGACAATAAGATTCTCTCTCAGCATTACTCCTCCGTATACACCACAGCACGTCAGTGTATCGGGGCGGAGCAATCACACCCTATGTGATATGGTGTGCTCTATGATGAGTACTACTGAGTTACCTATTTCCTTTTGGGGGTTATGCACTTAAGAAGCTGCATACCTATTGAATTAGGTTCGAATCAGATCACTGCCTACCACTCCATATGAGATATGGTATGGGAAGAGCCCATCTCTTAAGCAAGTTAAGATTTGGGGTTGTCCGGCCTATGTCAAAAGCAAAATCCGGACAAGTTCGAGGCAAGGTCAGTTCTGTAGAACTGGAAGGAGTTCCAGCTATACAAACTACAGCTGATGATTTGACAGAACCAAAGGGTTCAATAGTCCCTGATGAACCTCAGCCTCTCCGCCGATCTAGCAGGGTTCCGCATCCTCCTGAGAGATACTTTGGTTTCTCGATGATAGTGGGAGCGAGGATTGCATCATAAGATGATGACCCAACTAGTTTCGAGCAGGCCATCAAGAGTAGGGACTCTGTAAGAATGGTTGGATGCTTATCGATCTGAGATGGAATCCATGTACACCAACAAAGTATGGACTTTGGATGCTATATCTGAAGGGTTAAATCCCCATTAGAAGCAAGTATATCTTGAGAAGATTCTTTGGTGTAGATGGAAAAGTTGAGACTTTCAAAGCTAGACTTGTTAGTGATTTTCGTCATCGACCAGGTGTGGATAATGATGAAACCTTTTCCAGTGGCTGTGCTTAAGTCCATCCAGATCCTACTTGCCACGGCTACATACCATGACAACGATATCTGGCTGTTGGGTGTCATGACTGCTTTTCTAAATACTGATTTAGCAGAGAGCGTCTATAAGAACACAACCAGAGGGCTTCATAAACAGTGGGAGCAGCGGAAACGTGTGCAAGATACTTTACAGGATAAAGCAGGCATCGCGGAGTTGGAACGTCTGTTTTGATGTGGTAGTCAAAGTGTTTGACTTCATCAAAATGGTAGATGAACCTTGTACATACAAAAGGATAGTAGAGAGTAAGGTGGTCATCCTCGTATTGTACGTGGACAACATACTCTTGATAAGAAAAGAGTTTCTTATGCTACGCTCGGTCAATCTCCTCTTATCACATGGATTATCCATATAGGATCAAAGTGATACCTCCTAAATCCTTGGTTTTTGGATCTATGAGATAGATCTAATTGGATGTTAAGATTCTCACTAGTTGTAGTTAGATGGTATCAATCGATCCTGGGAAGAATCACTGGAAAAGTTCCAGGGTGATAAGGACGACTGAATGTCAGTCGCAGGCATTGTCTTTACCCTCAGTGGAGGGATGGTATGTTGGAAGAGTTCCAAGCTAGATACCGTAGCAGACTAGACGATTAAGGCTGGTGACATCGTTATCAAAGATACTACCAAAGAGGCAGTTTGGGTGTATATTAGTTCATGAGATGAACTAGGTTCCTACCATTGTGTGACAATTGAAGTGTGGCTTTGGCCAAGGAACCACGGTCCCATCAGTGACCCAGACATATTCTGAGGCAACATCACCTGATCAAGGAGATAGTTGATCTCCAGGGTGATCAAGGTTAGGAGAGTTGACTCAGAAGACAGCACGGCGGATCCACTCACAAAGGCCTTTTCCCAGAGAGAGACTTTTATGGGATGGTTGAGTATGAGATACTACAACCACTGTTACAGATGGCCCTAGTGCAAGTGGGAGATTGTTAGTTATATGTATGCCCTAGAGGCCATTACTGTACAAGAGATGTATATAGTAGTGGATGCTGGGACATATATAGGTAGGACTTTCTTGCTCGACATGATAGTACGCTATCTGGTTGCTCTTTATCTTAACATATATACTTTTTGTCTCTCTATTACATGTTGATAAAGCCCTTAGGATGTGTACTCAACTTCCTGGACTATGATGTAGATCATACTAGTGGGGCCTGTGTAGTCCATGAGTACAACCTTCAATGTTCCTAGTCGTGGGAATATCGAGACGGGGCATCGATATTCTAGAGTAGACTAGCGTATATCTTCTCGACCCATGTGATGGGCGATGGATGATCCCATATCCATTGGTGTTTGACATCAGAGATGGTTTGCTGATGTTCAGTGGAGACTGGGTACACTGAACGGACTCTCCAAGAACTCCTAGATGGTATTATACCTTACGTCAGATGGGAGTTCTCTGGTGACACTGGTACAGCTTAGTCTGTTGACCCGAGATCGTCATAGAGTCTTGTGCGTCTCCCACTATGCTTTGATTTCCACCCTACCATGGCTCTACTGAGTCGTGCAAACAGGTGGTTTTTGGGTACAGTCCCGATTCACATGGAGGCAATGAGCGATAGGAGGGGATTCGTCTCTCCCGGTATTGGGGAGTTGATGTTGCGCTATGCTCGACTGGCCATAACTAGAAATCCCTGGCCAGGGTTGCTGTGATTTACTGGTAAGTGTTATCAGTAGTTTCACGCTTGTTATAGACCTTACATCGGCATGACTTATCAAGCTACTGGGGTCTGACGTTTACTATCCCTATGCGAAATATGCGACATATCAGACGATCAGACCGGACTGTGCGGTAAGTGTTACTGATTGGATTCACAGGAGTGTGAGCGGGCTTGCTCGTTGATCTTCTGATCGCTCAATACCTGGGTGGCCGTTATGTTTAGCAGATCGCTTGCGTCTTGTGGCTATTTGATATGATCATCACCTACTGCCGGCGTATTGACGAGTCTTTAGAGTCCTACACAGGGGCTTCCTGGCTCAAACGAAACGAAATAGGAGCGCATATGAGATATGTGCGGGACCGAGAATAATACCAGTATGTGATACTGTATTATATTCTCGCGATTTGTATCATCGGACGGTTATATGATATATAGCCGGGTTACCGAATCAAGTGTTGATTCGATACATTGATACACTAGATATTAGTCGGTTATATGCATTATGACCGGATCGTTAAATCAAGTGTTGATTTAATGATTTAATGTATAATTATATATTTGATATATTACTTTATATTAGCTAGTATTAGCTCACTTAAGATTTGTTTTCTCAGTAGTTTTTGCATAAGTGTATATATGATATATATTTGTGTACATATATTTGTGTCATACTTGATGATACACACAAGATGGGTGTATGAGACTTGTATCAAGATTATGTTTAAGATTAGGGTTATTGTTTTATCAAGAGATTTAATAAAAGCGTTGAACTTAGTCAAAGTTGTCAAGCTTTAAGAAGCTTGGAGAAATTTTGACAAAGTCCACTCTTTTGTCATTTCTCTTGATATACTTTAACCAAACCCTTAACCCAAAACCTTGGTTAATTCTCTACATGAGTTAAGCATGAGAGCTTAACTCAACCATGGTGCTATAATTAAAAGGATAAGTTTCATTTGGATTTTATTGATTATTCTTTCTTGTTCTTCTTCTTCATCAAGCTCCATCAAAAGCTTGCTAGCTCCAATGGTGCCATGAGAAAAAGTGTGAGAAAAACAATTCTAATGTAAGCCCACTTCCTATTTCTTCATCCTTTACTACTTGCCATGTAGTATAGGGTGTTCTCTTCACAAAGTTCTTGACCAAGTGAAGGAATAGCTTTAGTTTGAGTCTCCCCGACGTAGATCATCTTCGGCCTCGAAGTCAACGACCTAGCCCGCTCATTTCTTCGAAGAAACCATCACCCGGGATCTCGATGATCGCAGCGAAGGGACGTCAACACGGAGCTTTAGAAGTGAAGGACCGGATTTACAAAGGTTGTAATCCCTTTCACTTAGTAGTAAAATAGTTTACTTACTTATAGTTTCTCCTTACCTCTAGTATACGATCTTGCATAGGGTTGTTCGGCACATAAAAATTTGATTTTGGCATGGTTGATGCCTTATTGAACCTCATGAGTGTGCCTAGGAACCCTGCACTCTGTTGTTAGTTAAGTAACCTAACGGGTGATGACGGGACCCAGTGGCGAATGCGGATGGCATATACGTATATCATATTTTCGTTCTCTTGTGGTGTGATTAATTGATGGGACTGCATTGATTCGGATCAATGCAAGCTAAACAAACCTGTTCGATGTTGTTGGAACATTTTTCAAAAAGCTGTTATTGCAAGGACGTTCTCTTTTGTTTTGCACAGTGGTATTCGGTTATAAATATCCAGCACCTCAGTCGACGAGGCAAGGGCCGAGATCCCTTCACCGGGAGTGACCCCTTGGACAGAAGTTTGCGTCAGGGTAATAACATCACTATAGTCGATTACTTTTTGCTTTGCATCATGGTATTTAGTTGGAATATCCTGCACCTCATTCTACGGGGAAAGAGCCAAGATCCCTTCATCGGGAGTGACCTCTTTAGCAAAGGTTTTCGCCACTATATTTTTAAAAAAAGCTATCCGGTTCCTTCAACGATATCAAGTTCATTACATTAAAGGTTTTTCGCCTAAAACCAATCGTACCCTCCGTCATTTCAGGAAGGTAGCACTTTGTATTCATGCTATGTATGTTGGCCTACGTTAAGGCATAGTGTATGGTAGCTAATTGTTACTTTTCTGTTGCATTGATATATGCGTTAGTTTGAGACAGTCGTACTACTATTTTGGCCTTCGTCAAGGGTATGTACGGGTGGGTTCAAATTAACCTGGATAATGACGGGTAGAACTTGATATGTGACTTATGATATGTTGGCCTATGTCAAGGTCATAAGAGCATGGGGTAAAAATCAAATCGGGAGTTTCTAAAGAAACTGAAACTTGCCAGATATGCGCATACCTTCTGGAGTGTGATAACGTGAGTGGATTCCATCACGTTATCATGCGATGATAGTTGGATCCCGATTCCCACTGATGAGTTGGTTTACTCCTCGGGTGATCCCGACTAATTCTTCTTTCAGGTTTGGAGGAGAATTTGAGGATACAGTGGGAGGTTTCCTGATTAGATAAATTGATAACCATTCTGATCAGTTAGAGTGCACGCTGAGTGTTTCTTTTCTCTCTCTCTCTTTGGCAGCGACCATGAACCGAACCTTGACTATGACTCAGTGACCAAGTTAACCGAACCTTCTTAAAACACTGACTTTTGGATTGTCAAAGTTGCATACCTCATTGCCACTCCTACTTTTACCTTTTTCTCCAGAACACCCCATATTACTACGAACATCCACTTCCATTGGATAAAACCATCGTATGGTTATATACGAACTCGAAGGAACTTATTCCAGATTCGAGGATGGTTTCCAGTTTTGGAGAAAATGAATAGGACTATTCAGTTGTCTTTTCCTTTTACCTTCTCTCAGGTTGCGAGTGCTCCTTGGATTAGGACGGTACACCAATTACGCTAATTGAATAGTCTTCTTCCAAACCATAGGCAGGTGACGATCGGTAGGGAATGAAGAAAACCATTTAGCCTAAACGGTGTACAGAAGGTATTAAGTAAACACAAATAAAGGGATTAGTAAGAGGGCAAAGTAATTTGCGACTGCTATTCACGACCAAACCAAATATTTCATCGCCACTCCAACTTCACCTTTGTATTTCTTCAGAACACACCGTATCACTGCGAAGATCCACAGTTATTTGGATACTCCATCGTATGGTTATATACGAACTCGAAAGGAACTTGTTCCAGTTCGGGGATGGATTCTGGTTAAGGAGAAATAGGAATAAGGTTTATTCAATTGTCTTTTATCTTTACCTTCTCTTGCGTTGCGAGTGTTCCTAAGATTAGGACAGTACACCTATTACGCTTATTGGATAGTCTTCTTCCAAACCATAGGCTGGTGCCAAACGGTAGGGAAGGAAGAAAACCATTTAGCCTAACGAAGGTGTACAGAAGGTAACGACTAAAGACAAATAAAGGGATTTGGAGAGATGGCAAAGAAATATACGGTTACAGTTGTGAATCTGATAATGGAAGAGGAATTACTAAGAATACCCGGATACCCCTTCGAAACATTTACATGTTTCAGTTTCACTGTGTATTGTTAAAAGAAAACTGATTTCCCAATTAGCCCTAGCTCCAGGGTATGTATTTACGAGGTTTGATTCTCACATCTATATGGTTTTACAGATGATGAGTGGGTGTAAGTTATTGGGAATTGGGTGATCATCCACATTTCATCGGGATTCATTGTAATTGGTGATATTTGAGGAAATCACCTGGGTTGTTTACCGAACGGCAAATATTTGGTTTTGAATATCCGTTGTAATGCACCAATTTCAAATTGATATATCTGTACGTTTATTTTTATAAAGTGAGATGTAACTTTTTGAAATTATGTCTATGACATTTACCTATATCAGGGGATGGTTAGGTGAGGAGCATTAAACAGCGATGTAATTCTTCTTAACCATAAGTACAGTTTTCAATCCATGACATACAGGAAATGAGTTATTAGACTCAAAGGACTTATACAGAGTATTGTATGTTGTCCAGTGTCCATAAGGACAGAGGGGTTGGTCCTCGTACTATATTCTGTTTACTTATGGCTTCTCTAGTTCTTAGACAATTGTTTCGTAGAAACACAAGGTCCAAGTTTTGAGAAGTTATAGGTATAAGAGTAAAGTAGAGAAACCGGTGTTGCAAGTATCGGGATTCTTCAAGGTAATCGAAGATGTAGATACTTGTGTATGGTATTCAGTTGATAGTAATGATTATGAGAACTTGCTTCTCTTTCAGGTTACTCATATCTGGATGTATTCCTAAGTTGAGTAATGCTGATCGGCCTCTCTCCATTTAGTTGGCATGCCCTGGAGACAGCTGCATGATTTGAATCTGGTACTAATTAAATCAGTTCCTCTGTTTCTATATTGGATATAGAATTGTTCATATCTTAACGATGTTAAGGTACGGGGAGTTGTCCGACTTATGTTTAAACCAGACTCTGGATAACCCAAGGCACGTTTCTGTAATGGCTGTTTGTGGGTTGACCCGGGCTATGACGAGGGTTGATTTTCTACCATCTGGAAGATCAATAGTGATATTGTTCTTTACTCGCCATAGTTTTAGTAAAATGGATTTTTTCACAAAACAGTAGTGGGAGTATGGTAGAACTGGAAATGATTCCAGAACCGCAAACGATTACTGAAAATTTGATAAGAACCTAAAGATTCGATCTAGTTTGACAATCCATTTGTCCACTCCGCAGATATGGTGGGTAACCTTAGGCACCCGAGAGGTACTCCGGTAGCCTCAAGGACGGTGACAGGGAGGTTCTTGTTTACCCAGACTTACCATTGCTGTTGTTCCAGACTGTGAGACCCGGCAGGAGGATGAGTATAGCGTCGTTCTAAATTAGTTTTAGAAGTGTACGTGTATATGACTCTGCCAGATGGTTGTCGTAGTCAGTGGGAGCAGCGGAAGCATTGGTGGATAAGTATCTTATGTCTATTTATGGATTAATTTCGATATAACGGAGATAGATCATCTATTTCTGATGTGACAGTCATAGGTTTGACTTCATCAGAATAGGATATAGATCTGTTAAGAAGGTAGTAGGGTGTGATGTCCTGGTATTTGGATGACATACACAGAGTAGGAAGTGAAATTCCTATACTACGATCGGTTATATTTTGGTTGTCAAACAGTGGTTTCTCCACATAGGATATAGATAAAGTAACAGAAATTCTGGTTACTAGATCTATGGTTTTAGATCTAGATTTGGATAGTTTCCCAATCTGGGTACTTAGACAGCATTTTAAAGGTGTTTTAGAATGGACGACTCCTGGCACGGTAGTGTACCTGCAGGTAATGGAGTCACCCTCTCTAAAGGTGTCTTACAGACTAAAGAGGAGAGGGATGTGCATGATTGGAAGATCACCTGCTTAGGCAATTGAGTTGATCATGAGATGTCAAGTTCCACACCAGATGTTGTTTTTGCACGAGCAACAATAAGTTGATATTGATCCAATCCTGGAGAAACGTTCGGAAGCAATTTTAGAACATAAGTGAATGTTCTAGGGATATGATAACAACAGCCTCTTTCGTGGGAAGGTTATCATTCCAGGCTTCCAAGATGACCTGGATGACAGAGTCACTGTCAGAGTTATAGTTTTCCCTCTGACGAGGGGCAGTATTTTGGACAGGTGGTCCAAACGGATACTGAGGGAGGTGTGGCGCAGGACACTGATTAAGTTCAGTTGACGATACAGTCTAAGAAGTTTGGATTTGGAGTTCATTTATAAACTAGGTCCCATCTGATATCCAGACATATTCTAAGATAGGTATTGCTTATTTTGGGAGATGGCTTTCTCCGCGAACTTGAGATAAAGAGAGGCATAGAAAGAAACATCAGGGCCGATCCACTAGCTGAGGCTATTCCTCGAACGCAATTGTTTCACAAACGAGCTTTGTGAGACTGATCAGTAGAGGAGTTGGGTGTTCGGTATCATACGGGCTGTGAGTATGCGACATCGCAATAATTAGCCTTGAGTGCAAGTGGGAGATTGTTGGATATAGTGCCCTCAGAGTCAATTATTGGATCACAGGCACGTGATTGCAATGATTGAGAGAGGACCTATGCCGGTAGGACAGTCTTACTCAAGAAAATTGTATACTATCTGGTTTGTCTTTATCAACGTCTAAATGCTTTAACTGACATTACAGTACACTATTACACGTTGATAGAGAATAGTATGCTATCTGGTTTATCTTTATCATAGTGTACTGCTTTAGGTGATGGTATAGATCACTATTGCACGTTGATAGAGCCCTTAGGATTCTTGCTTGACTACCAGCGGTATGATGGCGATCATATACGTGAGAGTTGGGTAGTCTATAAGCACATCCTTAAAGTGGTCCCTAGTCGTGGGAGTTTCGAGACTGCGCATCGATACTCCATTAGTAGACTAGTGTATACAGTCGAGACCCCGACGAGGGGCGGTGGCCGGTCTCACAAGACATTGGTGTCAGTTGGTTCACCTAAGATGTATACAGGTGCTCATTGGGTTATGAGTACACCGGACAGGACTCGTCGGGAATAAGCTAGTTGGTATTATACCTGACGTCAGATAGCAGTTCCCTGGTGACATGTGTACAGGTTAGTTCATCGACCTGAGATTGTCATTTGTCTCGTGTGAGTTCCCACTGTGCTTTGATTACTACCCTACCACAGCTCAAAGGAGTCGTACAAACATGTTTTAGTTGGGTATAGTCCCGAGCCATATGGAGGCAGTGAGTGGATCGGCAGGGGTTTCGTCTCTCCCGGTATTGGGGTGAGATCGCGATGTGTCTTGGAGAGATATTACTCGAAGTCCTTGGCCAAGGCAGGAGATTTACTGGTAGGTATTCCAGTAGTATCTCAGGGTGTTCTGGGCTACACTCCGACACGACTTGTACCGCTTTTAGGGGTCTGACTTTTACCTGCCCCCTAGGCCCGACATGCGATGCTCATAGACGAACGGACCAGACTGTACGGATATTTTCACTGACAGGCTCAGTAGGGTGTCAGGATGTGTTCGCTCATCGACCTCCCTTTTGGTCAATACCTGGTAGCCCATTACGTACGGCTAGTACCTCTGACGTGTTAGTGGTTAAATCCACAGCCAAAGTATTGACGATTCTTTAGAGTCCCCCACAGACAGTTTCTCATGTTTCAGACGAAACGTTGTAGAGGCCGTATGGGTTTATGGCAGGGTTCGAACATACGCGTGCACTTGTGCACGTGTAGTGTTTCGAACGGATAATACTACCGAGCTTTGGTTTAAGCCGAATCCTAGTATTATACTGTGTAGATTTTGTCTCATTGCATTTGTATTCGGTCGGAATACAAATGCGGGTATATATATATAGTCGCGGGGTTATCCTGTAATTTATTACGGGATCGCTTTTTTGAAGTTGCCAGTTTGCATTCCGTTACGGCCATTTTTCTTTATTCCATCTTGGCTGAAATTCCTTTGATGGAAGGGGTTCTTTTTGCAAATGTGCAATTAGTTAATGAATAGTTTTTTTAGTGGTGGCAGGGGCTCCAGCAGTTCCTGGAATGATTCTACAAAGCTTGCTTTCTTTTGTTGCATTATTTGTGCTCATTGCTTGCATTAATGTGATGGGATTAGTGAAAGACTTTGGTGTGACTTCTTTTCCTTGTTATCATCCATTTTCTTTAGCTTTCGATCATCCCTTTTTCCTCCTCCATTATGCATGGCCGGCCACAACTAGAGGGGGCTGATTTCTTTTTGGTGGAGAGAGATTAGTTCACTTTGGTTGCAAAAGAAAGAGATTCATTCTTGCAAAAATCATTCTAGCTCATTTCCTCAAGCTCCTTTCCATTCCCTCTCCAAAAGGCAACTTCAATTAACCCTTGAGACAAAGCATTCTACACTTCCTCTACATCAACCTTCGACATGTCGTCTAGCAAACTTCGTGTCCGAGTTGTCTCGGTTCAGAGGCGGGAGCCCGTAAAAAGACTCGATGATGTGGTGCCCTTTCCGACGCGGAGCTTGGGATGGTGGCCAATGACCGAAGGATACGGATCACTCGGTATAGCCTTCCAACCCTTTCTCTAGTTGCTAGTTGTAGGTTAATGGTTCGATCCGGGAAAAAGTATACGATAGCGCCAGTTTCAAGTTAAGAAAAAGTTTTTGTATCCGCATTTTTCCCTCGGACAGACGGCCGGGGCGCTACCGTACACTTACACTAGCTTCGACACAAAACATAAATCCCAATATCTCAATATCTTAGGCTCCGGCTATCCGGACTGGCCTGTATCAACAAATCTCAATACCTCAATATCTCAAAATCTCCGTGTCTCAAATCTCACTATCTAGGGCTCCGTCAGTCCTTATCGGCCCCTAACATCAATCACACGACCACGAACAGTATCCTCCAGATATCCGACGCGCCAGGTAAAATCACCGGTAGGCAGTCTGCCCCTGCCGGGCTCAGCGACTACACCTCGATCTTCTTGCCCCGCGGTACCTTACCGGGTCCACCATGTACCCGCATACGGTTCATCCAACTCCTCGAATTGGGTCTCAAAATCCATCTCATAACCGAGAAAACATCATGGTGGACGACTCATACATCACGATAAAACCGCACTTTTCATTTTAAAAAGAGAGAGTGAGAGAGAAAGAAGTTTATATATATTCTTGTGGTTTTCTCCCAAATCCAGGAATCTCATAAAAATCGGAAATCCGAGAATCGACAGCAAATAAACAGAGAATATCGGTATAAAACTCCATAATACTGCATAACAGTGAATAATAATATGCATGAATTTGCAAGTAATAACTGCAATGTCTAAATTGGCATATAAGGCAAGTACACTAATATCATGTCAAAACTATCAGCTACCAAGGAATTTCAATGAAATAATATTCTCTAAAGTTTACGTGACATGGCAATTACCGATGATGATGTGTGTGAGCCGGTAATTAAGTGTATCTGGAACATACGCATCATCGGTAATGGTGTTGGTGTCATAACAGCATGATTTCAATACTAACATATGAAAACACAATATAGGCATGCAATGCGATGGGAGAAGCAAGAATATGCGGGAGCTGAATATCAAATACAATGATAACGAATCTTCATATGTCTAATTATGAGTCGTACAGTTCTACCAATTGATATAACACGAATCATGGTGTTTTGAAAATAAGGGCTATGTTGATTTTAAGAAAATGTACGTCCTTTGAAATATCCGTAGAATCCCTTGGCCTGCCTTTAAAATACTCACGATTCGTTAGTTTTGAAATAGGTATGACTCGAATCTAATCTATCATTTACAAGTAAACTACCGGACAAAACTAAACAGGCTGATCGAATGGTAAAGAAACCTCCTAACATCTGAGTCGATATATATATATATATATATATATATATATATATAACAGTCGGTGATCCCGCCTCAAAAGTAACCCATATGATACAATATCTATAATATGACATCCTCAAGTCAAGAGTGTGGAACTATCATCAATATAGATCGTACGGTAAATCCGTCGTACGACATCCCAAATCTGGGTACGGGTCAAATGTCACATCTATCACATTTTTCATCTGGTATCCTCTTTATCAAATATCATGATCTGGGTACTGATCTACGTCTAGTACAACACTGATACCATATATGTTTTCACGTGTGTGTATGAAAACACCATGTCAAAAGACTCGCTAAAACATCGTGTCGTATCCCAAATACAAATCATGTCACATCACCGATCTCACGGCCTCAAGCCCAATCTCATCGACTCATCACCAATCCCAAGTACTATCCTCATAATCCGTGTATATGTATACGTATATGTAAGTTCACGTTACCCACCCCGGTGCTTACGGGGAGGCGGAATAGGTAAAAATCAAATTTTTAACACAAGGTAACATGGACTAAAACTTGAGGATCTTTGCCAAACCATTGCTAACAAACTATATGAGGTTCTATCTACTATGCAAGGAGATTATACCTCATGGTACTAGTCCTTCAGGTCTTCTCCGCTACCCTCCTCGTCTCCGTAGGCTCCATAGGTCAATCCGGATCTTGGTCACCTCCGCGGCCTTCTTGAGTCGAAGACGATCCAACCGAGAGTCTGTAGTCCGAGCTCCACCTCAAGCCGAGGTAACAAGGGCAACAAGTTTGCTATTCTTGATGTCCTAGGTGGTGTAGAAGATGATGGTGGATTTGTTTGTCTATTTAGAACCTTATTTTCTCAACACATGAGAGCTAAGGAAAAATCTAGAGAGGAAGAAGAAGGAGGAACCATGGGATCTTCTCACTTGAAGAGAGAGAATGAGAAGAGAATAATAATGATCCATAAACCAAATAATTACTAATCTCTTATCATAATAAAAGTGATGGCTACATTGATTTGACCATTATCATCACAAAAATAAAACCAAAAGCAAAAGAAGGATCTAGTGCTCACAAGAAAGATCCAAGTCAACAATGGTCAAATTGTCAACATGGTCCAGCATGGTCAAATGGTCAATGAAATTAGCCATAACATAATTATCATTAAAGAGATTAGTAAATAATTTCTTCACCTCATAATGGTTTTGACCGAACCAATGGTCAAAACCCTAATGAGGCACCTCCTTCTTCTTCGGTCCTCACAACAGTGCATACACACCCGCATCCGCATTCCGTAGAATGCGAATGCATAGAAGACAAAACTAATCCAACCATACAATACTAGGATCCGGCATAAACCAAAGCCCACTAGCATTGTCTGCACAAACAGCATACGCGCAAAAGTGCACGTAAGTGATCGTAGCCCTGTCGTAAAACCATACGGCCTCTACACCTTTCGCCCAGTGCAGGGAAACTCTCTGTGTGGGACTCTAAAGACTCGACACTACGCTGGCAGTGGGTTTAACCATAGACCGCAAGTGGCACTAACTGTACGTAACGGTCCCTAGGTAGATGTCGATAAGAAGGTCGATGAGGTAAACCCATCCGAACTCCTACTGAGCCTGATTGTGACAATCTCCATACAGTCCGGTCTGTTCGTCTGAGAGTATCGCATGGCGGGCCTAGGGGGCGGTAAATGTCAGACCCCTAATAGCGGTACAAGTCGTACCGGAGTGTAGCCCAGAACACCCTGAGAAACTACTGGAAACACCACCAGTAATTATCGCTTTCCCTGGCTAGGGACTTTGTGTAATGGCTCTCCTAGACATAGAGCGATATCAACCCCCAATACCGGGAGAGACGGATCATATCTAACCGCTACTGCCTCCAAGTGCTTCGGGACTGCACCCAACTACTACCTTTTTGCACGACTCCTTTGAGCCGTGGTAGGGTAGTAATCAATGTACAGTGGGAACACACTCGAGGCAAAGTAGCAGTGTCAAGTCGACGGACTAAGTTGTACTCCTATCACCTGGGAACTGTTATCTGACGATAGGTATAGTACCAACCAACAGTTCCCGACGAGTCCTGTCCAGTGTACTCGTAACCTAACGAGCACCCGCATACTATCTCCAGTACGACGTACTGATGGCTGTGGGACAGACCATCTCTCCTGCTGGGATGAGAAGCGCATACGCTAGTCTACTCCGAAGTATCGATGCCCCATCTCGATAATCCTACGTCCAGGGACCTGTATAAGGATTTGCTTATAGATTACGTAGCCCCCACAAGTGTGACTACCATCACAACACTGCTAATCAAGAAAAGATCCTAAGGGCTCCACTAATATGTATAAGTGATATGCCAAAAGAAACACATGCACATATTAAAGTAGAAACAAACCAAGTAGCATACTACTATTTTGAGCAAGATTGTCTATACAACTGTGAATATCCCAAGCTTCCATTAAGTAATATACAAACTAATATGATACAATAATGGCCTCTAGGGCATATACACTAACAATCTTCCACTTACATTAGGGCCATGTACTGGTGTATCGAAGACCTATCATCTAGATCAGCCGCTCGAACTGAGTCTGGGGTATGGCCTTCGTGAGTGGATCTGCAGTGTTATTCTCCGAATCTACTCTCTTCACATCGATCTCCCTGATCAGGTGATACCGCCTCAAAATATTTCTGGACTTCTGATAGGACCTTGGTTCCTTCGCTAAAGCTATAGCGCCGTTGTTGTCACAATACAGCGGTATTGGATCAACAATGGTAGGAACCACCTGAAGCTCCGTGAGGAACTTCTTTATCCAGACAGCTTCCTTTACGGCATCGCAAGCAGCTATGTACTCCGCTTCCATAGTTGAGCCAGCAACGGTTTCCTGCTTGGAGCTCTTCCAGCAAACCGCCCCTCCATTGATGGTAAAGACATAACCCGACATGGACTTGGAGTCTTCCTTGTCACTTTCGAAGCTGGAGTCAGCAAAGGCCTCGATCTTGAGGTCTTTTCCACCATACACCAAGAACATCTCCTTAGTTCTTCTCAGGTACTTGAGAATGTTCTTTACTGCTATCCAGTGTTTCTCCCCTGGGTCCGACTGATACCGTTTTACAACGCTCAGTGTGTATGCTACATCTGATCTGGTACACAACATCGCATACATTATAGAGCCTATCGCAGATGCGTAGGGTATAGATGACATGCGAGCCCTTTCCAAATCAGTCTTGGGAGACATCTCTTTGGAGAGGGTGATTCCGTAACAAGCCGGTAATTTACCGCGCTTTGAATCTTCCATACCGAATCATTTCAGAATGGTGTCGATGTACCTGGACTGCGAAAGTCCCAACATCCTCTTAGATCTATCACGATAGATCTGGATCCCCAGAATGTAGTTGGCATCGCCCAGGTCCTTCATGGAGAACCTCTGTGACAAGAATCCTTTGACTGACTGTAGCATAGGAATGTCATTTCCTATTAGGAGAATGTCATCCACGTACAAGATGAGGAATACCACAGTTCTCCTTACAATCTTACTGTAAATGCATGGTTCATCTGGATTCTTGATAAATCCGAATTCTTTGACAGTATCATCAAAGCAGATGTTCCAGCTCCGCGATGCCTGCTTCAGTCCATAAATGGACATAAGCTACTTGCACACTTTACCGCTGCTCCCATTCTGAATGAAACCCTCCGGCTGATTCATATAGATGAACTCTTCCAAATTTCCATTTAGAAAAGTCGTCTTTACGTCCATCTTCCAGATCTCATAATCGTGGAAGGAAGCAATGGAAAGAAGGATCCGAATGGATTTGAGCATAGCCACTGCAGAAAAGGTTTCGTCATAGTCCAAACCAGGTCTTTGACGAAAACCATTTGCAACAAATCTAGCTTTATAGGTTTCAACCTGTCCATCTACACCAATCTTCTTTCTGAAGATCCATTTGAAGCCTACGGGTTTTACCCATTCTGGAGCAATGTCCAAAGTCCAAACTTTGTTAGTGTACATGGATTCTATCTCGGTCCGCATTGCATCCAGCCATTTTACTGAGTCACCGCTCTGAATAGCTTGCTGGAAGCTAGTAGGCTCATCATTTTCAATGACGCAATCCACTCGATCCCCGTCTATGAGAAAACCGTAGTATCTCTCGGGCGGATGAGACTACCTACTACTCCTGCGGAGTGATGCTGGGATGTCCGGTTCTCCTGAAACTTCTGGTTCTACCAAGCTTTCAGTAATAGCATGTTGTTATGGAATTTCTTCCATTTCTATTGCGCTCCCACTTATCTGATTTTCTAAAAACTCAGTTTCCAAGAAGCAGGCATGACGAGAAACAAAGACCTTTTACTCTTCTGCGTAATAGAAAACATACCCCTTGGAGTTCTTTGGGTATCCCACAAACTTACACTGTACTGAGCGTGCCTCGAGCTTGTCCGCATGCTGTTTTTTGACAAAAGATGGACATCCCCATGACTTAAAGTGTTTAAGACAGGGTTTCTTCCTACTCCACATCTGATATGGTGTGGTAGGCACTGACTTAGTAAGAACTTGGTTCAAAAGATATGCAGCTGTTTCTAGTGCATAACCCCAGAAAGATCGCAGTAACTCAGCCTTACTCATCATGGAACGAACCATATCCAATAGAGTTTGATTCCGCCTTTCCGATACACCATTGTGTTGTGGTGTGTATGGAGGAGTAAGCTTAGAGAGAATTCCATTCTCTTTTAAGTAGCCCAGAAACTCAGCACTCAAGTATTCACCACCTCGATCAGATCTCAGTGTCTTGATACTTTTTCCTGTTTGTTTTTCAACTTCATTCTTGTATTCCCGAAATTTCTCAAAGGCCTCGGATTTATGCTTCATCAGGAAGACATGTCCATACCTAGAGAAATCATCTGTAAAAGTAATGAAGTATGAATAACCACTTCGTGCATGTGTAGACATTGGACCACACACATCACTGTGTATGAGTTCCAAGAGCTCGCTCGCTCTTACTCCATGTCCAGTGAACGGAGTCTTTGTCATCTTTCCCATGAGAAAAGATTCACAAGTAGCATAAGACTGATACTTGAACGGATTCAAGTATCCCTCTTTATGTAACCTTGTTAACCGTGTCTTATTAATGTGACCCAGTCTACAATGCCATAAGAAAGCCTGATTTGTTTCCGGAGACTTTCTTTTAAGTGTGTTCTGGACACTGAAAACCTGAGCTTGATTCAGTATGTATATTCCGTTTTCTAATGTACCTGACCCAATCAGAACTTGATTTAGGTGAATGTGGAACACATCGCTTACAAAAGTAAAATCATATCCTTCCTTAGAAAGTATGGATACAGATATGATATTACATGCCATACTAGGTACATACAAACAGTTACGCAGAATCAATATCTGCCCAGTTGTCAATCCAAGATGATATTGCCCTATGGATTCAGCATCCACGCTCATTCCATTGGAAACCCTGAGAGTTATATCACCTATCCTGATAACTCTACGGTTTCTCAGAGCCTGTAATGAATTACAGATGTGAGATCTTGATCCAGTATCCAATACCCAGGAAATAGGGTTAATTGACATACATTTTTCTATTACAAACACACCCGAAGCCGAAGCCACAACATGCTTCGAATCCTGGCTACTGGCTTTCAATGCTCTGCAATCCTTCTGCCAATGTCCTTTCCCGTAACAATAGGAACGTCCCTCCTTCACTACATCTAGTCCCGAAACTTTTGCCCTTCCCTTTACTCCTTCTTCCTTGGTTTCCTTCAGGGTATAATTAGAGGGCAGAGACTGTAGAATCAAGTCAGTATTTGGCCCGTTTTTCAACGTGGTCTTCAGGTCCGTGAGCTCATCAAAATAGTTAGTCTCTGTAAGGACGTTGTCCCCTACAGATGACCCGAAAGCCAACCTCGCTTGAAGCAATTCGTTCGAGGTCTCATATCTTGCGATATGAGATTGCTCTCCATATAAATCTTTGTTATGGAGGAAGACAGAAGCTAAGTCCATCTTCTCGTGCTGCCTCTGGTATGTACCATCAACTGAGGCCAACATGAGGCACTTGGCATTCGCACAGTCTTTTTCCGATGTCTTACGGATATCAATATCCGTGACAGGGGAAACTGGTCCTGAGACGGCAGGGGTTTGATTAGTTAGGAGGTGTCCCAGCTTGTCATGGGTAATGGACATCTGGACAGAACTTTTCCAGTCATAACAGTCAGATTCAGTCATTTTATTATCTAGATGTAACCTATGTCTGATCACCGGGTCGCTGCAATTAAGAGAGAGAGAAGAAAACACTTAGCATGATGCTCTTGCAAGTTTAGATTAGTTTTTAGTTTATTTAAACAGGATGGCTCCTACTGTTTCTCGAATCCTTCCCCAAACCATAAAAGAAGAATTAGTCGGGATTGATCTCACCGTACAATACTTGCTTAACCATTCAGCCAGGCCGGTGTCAGTACTTCGAGGGAGGTTTTACGATTCTTTCGCGAAGTTCCTTAATTAAATAACCTCTTTTCCCTGTGGGCGTAGCCCTGCTAACACCTTTCTAGACACCTACTTGTTTTATAGCATTGATCGTTAAGTGAAAAGTCTCCCGAGGAGTAGCGGATACTCACAGTAGGATCTGGATCCAAATATCATTGTGTGATAATGCTGAAGGAATCCTACCAACATTATCAAACTCCAAATGGTATGCAGCACTAGCAAGTTTCAGTTTCTTTAGAAACTCCCGATGTCGATTTTTGCCCCATGCACTTCTGACCTTGACTAAGGCCAACAAATCATAAGTCACATGTCAAGTTCTACCCGTCATTGTCCAGGTTGATTTGAACCCACCCGTATATACCCTTGACTATGGACAATAAAGTAATACGACTGTCTCAAATCAACGCATCTATCTATGCAACATATGAATATCCAGCAGCTACCAATCACTATGCCATGACTAAGGCCAACAAACATAGCTTGAATACTATTGAATATTCATATGAAACGACGGAGGGCTACGAATGGTTTTGGCGAAACCGTGAACGTAGTGAACTTGATATAATCGAAGGAACGTGATAGCTTTTAAAAGGAGTGGTTTAAGCTCCGCGTTTTTAAAAGTTTTCTGTTTTGAAAAGAAACCGAGTGGTTTTGAAATTGTTCCAACGATTCAGCTTTGGTTTATTTTTCTTTGCATTGATATAATGCGTCCCATCAATTAATCTTACCATTGCAGAAAACAACGAAAATATGACGTACGCTTATGCCATCCGCATTCGCCACTGGGCCCAGTCATCGCCCGTTAGGTTACTTAACTAACGACAGAGCGGGGGCTGGACTAGCGCGGATGCAAATATAAGCAACGCCTACTGGATGTCATATATAGATATTTACATTCGTCAGATGCAATGATAGCTATTCCATATCACAGATGAACACATTGGATATGCTAGGAATCCGCGTTTTGTTCGAGCCTGCAACGAAAGACGGATTACACGGTTGCGATGAATAGCCAAACCCCACCCTAGACCCCTACGGGTGCGGCAAACTACACGCCAAGTACCCGAAGTGAAGCAACCTCCCTCAACAACGTGAGTAGGCCACTCGACACTTCAAAATACCCGGTAGTTTATGCACCCTACCTTGGGTCTATCCTAGGAGCAAAAACAGTAAAAGAAATAATATACAATGGCGGCTATAACCTCAACCCGGATGTGTTGCCATAAAATAATATTACATCAAATTACAAATTTTACATTGAATGAAAAATGAAAACTCTCATCTCACATCCCGGGCTATTCATCACGACGATCCAACAAGTTCATATACACAAACCAACATCATAAATCATAGATATGTATAACCCCCACTAATCGACGTATAGCGATTAGTAGACGTTCAATTCATATATCACATCACAGAAGGTCCGATTAGCAAAAGTGCTTAGAATTTCGATCGATAACTTGATTTGAAACTACCCCAAGCACAACACAGTACTCAGCAAAATCTGGGCAAAAACAAACTATCTTAAAAATCACAAAACCAACACAGAGAACCCCAGAAGAAATTTGGTGCGCAGCCGAGTCGACTCGGCCGCGGATCTGAGGCGGATCGCTTCGATCGTCCACGGATCCACGGTTTTCTGAGCGACTCAGGCACCCAAATTTCTACAGTTTTCCCAAAAACGTCTGCACGTATTATTAAGGTCCATGGAAAAATTTTAGGACCAGTTTTTAAAAACGACAGAAAAGTGCAATTTTTTATATGTTTTGCGATTTTTTTTCGGCGATCGAATTTCTAACACTTTGCTAACAAGTTAGTAATGGTTTAGCGAGACTCTGATACCATTGTAAGTCCACGTTACCCATCCCGGTGCTTACGGGGAGGCGGAATAGGTAAAAATGAAATTTTTAACACAAGTTAATATGGACTAAAACTTGAGGATCTTTGCCAAACCATTGCTAACAAACTACATGAGGTTCTATCTACTATGCAAGGAGATTATACCTCATGCTATTATTCCTTCGGGTCTTCTCCGCTACCCTCCTGATCTCCGTAGGCTCCATGGGTCAATCCGGATCTTGGTCACCTCCGCGGCCCCTTGAGTCGAAGACGATCCACCCGAGAGTCTGTAGTCCAAGCTCCACCTCAAGCCGAGGTAACTAGGGCAACAAGTTTTCTATTCTTGATGTCCTAGGTGGTGTAGAAGATGATGGTGGATTTGTTTGTCTATTTAGAACCTTATTTTCTCAACACATGAGAGCTAAGGAAAAATCTAGAGAGGAAGAAGGAAAAGGAACTGATCAGTCGAAAATACTGCATCTTTATACCGGCAATTTCCCTATCATTTGCACTCATCTAGAAGTGTTCGGCATTCATATCGCACATATTAGCAAATTAGTCGTTAAATATCAAATTGCATGTGTTAGACTCTAAAACCGGCGCTATAAAGGAAATTGACTGCATTTCATAGCTTGGCATCATTCCTATATATCGCAACTTGTGTTTCGAAGTCTGTGCAGGACATTACAAAAGATCGGTCAAATTTACAAACGAAGACTACTAAAAAATACGCCAACTCAAGGAATTGGAATCTGGCAATGATCTAGAATGAATTCACAGATTTAACATATCAGTAAATACATCAAAGTACAGAAGAAGCCAACACTGCAGGTATGAAGCTCCACAGAAGCCACTTGGCCGCGGAACAGCGGCCGGAGCCGCCTTGCGCCGCGGTTCCGCGGCGGCTTGTCCACGTCACCACCCCAAAATTGCTTCATAACTCCTACATCAGCTTCAACATTTCAGAAAGACATTACATTCTCCAGAAAGCCCCAGAAGCTTCTGCCAGATCAGCAAGCCATTAGGTTCCTAACTAAACACCTAAGCTTCTTCAACAAGCTTCACTTAAACTCTATTAAGGATCTAGAACCTTCCCCCTAACCTCCTAGATTAGGGTAGAAACTAATCCCCTAACTAACTACTTCTAGAAGCCTCTTCCTCTAACTAACTTTTGGAGGGAAAACTCAAATTTGAATTCCTAGACCTAGGGTTTGGAAAACCTATAAATAGACCCCTAAGCTTACTTGTTGAAGGTTAATCAATCTTTGACAACTCATTGTTGGCTAAATTTTCCCCATTCTTCATCTTCCTCAATTTCCACCAACAAGTCTAGTGACAAGGCTTGTGTCAAATGTAAGTCTACGCTAGCGCCCCGGCAGTCTACAGACGCCAAAATGCGGAACAAAACTTTTAAACTGGCGCTATCGTATACTTTAACCCGGATCTGCCATTATTGCTAAACTAACATACTGTAAAGAGTGTAGAAAGATTGTACCGAACGATCCGAGTCCTTCGTTCTTCAACCATCATCCCACGCTCCGTTAAGGCTGCTCCGATCTCGTCGATCTCCGATATCCTCGTCGAGGTGGCACCACATGATCGGTTCTTTAAACGGGCTCCCGCCTCTGACTCGAGGCAACTCGATCGTCAAGTTTGCTAAAAGAGACGACCAAGAATGATGTAGAGAATGAGTAGATGACTTTGTCTCACTTCGTCCAAATCCGTGGACGATCGGTTAATGAAGTTGCCGAAGGAATCGGGTGATGGAATGAAATGGACTGTGAAATTCCATACACCGATAAAACCTATCATAATCTTTTCTAGCAAAATGAAACATCAAGTGAAGGAGAGTATGAGGAGAGAGAGGGGCCGGCCTCTTTATATGATGGAGGGAGGTGACCGTAGGAGGAGGGAGGTGACCACAAGCAAAAGATATTATGAAGAAAATATCTTAAGGAAAACAAAAAGCTTTAATCACAAAGCATGAGTCATTATGCATTAATTGAACCATTAAAGCAACCAATGAAAATCCAACACCAATTAATCCTAGTCACCTCATCTAGAAACTTCTAGAAGAATCCACACTCATCTCAAGAAAAGATAAATCCGCCTTTAACCAAATGCTAAAAGACGGCTGATAGAAAACTGGAAACTGGCAACTTCCAAAAGTGATCCTGAAACAACTTTCAGGATAACCCCGAAACTGTATAAATATACCCGCATTTGTATTACGACCGAATACAAATGCAACTGAGACAAAGATATTAAACCTACTCAATATAATACTCGGATCCGGCTTAAACCAAAGCCGACCAGTATCATCTGCCCGAAAACTGACACGTGCGTAAACGCATGTGCATTTTCCGAACCCTGCCATAAAACCATACGGCCTCTACAACGTTTCGCCCGAACTTGGGAAACTGTCTGTGGGGGACTCTAATGACTCGTCAGTACCCTGGCAGTGGGTTTAACCACAAACCGTCAGCGGCACTAGCAATGCGTAACGGCTGCCCATGGACTGACCTCAAGGGATGCCGATGAGCGCACTCATCCGGAAAACCCTACTGAGCCTAACAGTGACAATGTATATACAGTCCGGTCCGTTCGTCAATGAGTATCGCATATCTGCCTAGGGGGCTAGTAACGTCAGACCCCCAATAGCAGTATAAGTCGTGTCGGAGTGAAGCCCAATACACCCTGAGATACTACTGGAGTACCTACCAGTAAATCTCCTACCATGGCCATGGATTTGTGTAATGGCTCTCCTAGACACAACACGATCTCGCCCCCAATACCGGGAGAGACGAATCCCCTGCCGATCCGCTCACGTGCCTCCATATGGCTCGGGACTGTACCCAAAAGCTACCTGTTTGCACGACTCCTTTGAGCCGTGGTAGGGTAGAAATCAAAGCACAGTGGGAACTCACACGAGACAAATGACGACCTCAGGTCGATGAACTAACCTGTACACATGTCACCAGGGAACTGCTATCTGACGGTAGATATAATACTAACTAGCAGATTCCCGGCGAGTCCTGTCCGGTGTACTCATAACCCAATGAGCACCTGTATACATCTTAGGTGATCCAACTGACACCAGTGGCTTGTGAGACCGGCCACCGCCCCTCGTCGGGGTCTCGACTGTACACACTAGTCTACTCCGGAGTATCGATGCCCTGTCTCGAAACTCCCACGACTAAGGACCACAATTAAGGATATGCATATAAACTACCCAACTCTCACGTATATGATCGTCATCATACTGTTGGTAGTAAAGCAAGATCCTAAGGGCTCTATCAAAGTGTAACATGCAATCAGTCACCTGAACATGTACATGACTGATAAAGGCAAACCAGATAGCATACTATCATCTCGAGTAAGACTGTCCTACCGGGATAGGTCCTCCGCAATCATTGCAATCACGTACCTGCGATCCAATAATTGACTATGAGGGCACTATCTCCAACAATCTCCCACTTGCACTCAAGGCTAATATTGCGATGTCGACTACTCACAGCCCGTGTGAAACCGACACCCAACTCCTCTACTAATCAGTATCACAAAGCCCGTTTGTAAAACTATTATGTTCGAGAAATAGCCTCAGTGAGTGGATCCGCCTAGAAGTTTCTTTCTATATCTCTCTAAATCTCAAGTTCGCGGAGAAAGCCATCTCCCGAATTGAGTAGTACCTGTCTTAGAATATGTCTGGATATCTGATGGGACCTTAGTTCATAAATGAACTCCATATCCAAACTTCTTAGACTGAATCGATCACTGAACCTAATCAGTATCGGGCACCATGCCACCCACAGTATCCTCTGGAACCACCTGTCCATAATACTGTCCCTCGTCAGAGGGAAAACTAAAACTCTGACAATCACTCTGTCATCTATGTCACCTTTGAAGCCTGGAATGATAACCGTCTCCCGACAGAGGCTGCCGTCATCAAATCCGTAGAACATGTACCAATGTTCTAAAACTGCTTCCTTATGTTTCTCCAGGATTGGATTAATACAAACTTATTGCATCTAGTGCAAAACCAACATTTGGTGTGGTACTTGACATCTCATGATTGACTCAATTGCCTAAGCAAGTGATCTGCCAATCATGCACATCCCTCTCCCCTTTAGTCTATACGACACCTTTAGAGAGGGTGACTCCATCACCTGCAGGTACACCACCATGCTAGGAGTCAACTATTCCAAAAACAATTAGAATATCTGTCAAAGTACCCACATTGGGAAACTACCCAAATCCAGATCTAAAACCATAGATCTAGAAACCAGAATGTCAAATATTATATCCATATCCTATCTGGAGAAACAACTGTGTGACGACCACAGTACAACCGATCGTAGTATAGGAATTTTACTACCTACTCTGTGTATGTCATCCAGATACCATGACATCACACCCTACTACCTTCTTAACTGATCCATCCCCTATTCTGATTGAAGTCAAACCCATGACTGTCACATCAAAATTAGATGATCTATCTCCGCTATAACTGCTCAAGTCTATAAATAGATATAAGCTACTTGCCCACTATGCTTCCGTTGCTCCCACTGACTACGACAACCCTCCTACCGGGTCTCATATCCTGGAACAATAGTAGTGTCAAGTCTTGGTAGATAAGAACCTCCCTGTCACCGTCTCTGAGGCTACCGAAGTACCTCTTGGGCGTCTGAGGTTACCTACCATACCTGCGGAGTGGCTATTGGAATGTCAAACCTGATTGAATGTATAGGTCCTATTAAATTTTCCGTAATCATTCGCGGTTCTGGAATCACTTCCAGTTCTACCATACACCCGCTACTGTTTTCTGAAAAAGATCCATTTTTACTAAAACTGTGGCGAGTCAAGAACAATATCACTATTGATCTTCCAAATGGTAGAATATCAACCCTCGTCGTAACCAGGATCAACCCACAAACAGCCATTACAGAAACGTGCCCTGAGTTATCCAGTGTCTGGTTTTAATCATAAGCTGGACAACTCCCCGTACCTTAACTTCTTTCAAGGTACGATCCATTCTATATCCAATATAGAAACATTGGCACTTATTTAATTGGAACCATATTCAAATCATGCAACTGTCTCCAGTGCATATCAACTTTAATGGAAAGAGGCTAATCAGCATTACTCAACTTAGGAATCCATCCAATTATGAGCAACCTGAAAGAGAAAACTCGTTTCTCAAAACCATCACTATCATCTGAATACCAATCACAAGAATCTACATCTTCGATCTCTTTGAAGAATCCCGATACTTGTGATACCTGGTTCTCTATTTTATTCTTATACCCACAACTTCTCAAAACTTAGACCATGTATTTCTACGAAACACTCGTCTAAATACTAGAGAAGTTATAAGTAAACAGAACATAGTACGAGGACCTACCCCTTTGTCCTGATGGACACTGGACAACATACAATACTCTGTATAAGTCCGCTGAGTTAAGCAACTCAAAACCTGTGCATTGTAGGTGGAAAACTGTACCCTGGCGATTTCCTCAAATATCACCAATTACAACGAATTCCGATATAATGAGGATGATCACCTAATTCCCAATATCTTACTCCCAATCATCATCTGTAAAACCATACAGATATGAGAATGAAACCTGGTAAATACATACCCTTGGAGTAAGTGTCTAATCGGGAAAACAGTTTTTCTTTAACAATGCACTGAAACATGGAAATGTTTCGTAGGGGTATCCTGGTATTCATAGCAATGCCTTTTCTATAATCCAATTCATGACTTCAACCGTATATTTTATTGCCATCTCTCCAAATCCCTTTATTTGTCTTTAGTCGTTACCTTCTGTACACCATCGTTAGGCTAAATGGTTTTCTTCCTTCCCTACCGTTCGGCACCAGCCTATGGTTTGGAAGAAGACTATCCAGTAAGCATAATAGGTGTACCCTCCTAAACCAAGGAGTACTCGCATCTCGAGAGAAGGTGATGATAAAAGACAACTGAATAATACCTTATTCTTTTAAAGGTGAAATAGGAGTGGCGATGAAGTACGCGGTTTTGGTCGTGAATGATATCAGTCGCAATTTACTTTGCCCTCTTTCTAATCCCTTTATTTTGTCTTTACATATTACCTTCTGCACACCCTACTTAGGTAATTGGTTTTCTTCATTCCCTACCTTTCGGCACCAGCCTATGGTTTGGAATAAGACTATCCAATAAGCGTAATAGGTGTACTCTCCTAAACCAAGGAGCTCTCGCAACCTGAGAGAAGGTGATAATAAAAGACAACTGAATAAACCAATTCTATTTCTCCTGAACCTGAATCCATCCTCGAAGGAGTCCCTTTGAGTTCGTATATAACCATACGATGGATCTATCCAATGGAAGTGGATATCCGTAGTAATACGGGTGTTCTGAGAAATTCAAAGGGTAAAAGAAGGAGTGGCAATGACTTATGCAACTCAGACAATCCAAAAACCAGTATTTTAAGAAGGTTCGGTCAACCTGGTCACTGAGTCATAGTCTAGGGTCGGTCAAAGGTCGCTGCCAAAGAGAGAGAGAGAAAAGAAACACTCTGCGTGCACTCTAACCTAGATCAGAATGGTCATCATTTTATCTAATCCGGAAACCTCCCACTGTCCTGTCAAATTCTCCTCCAAACCTAAAGAAGAATCAATCGGGATCACCCGAAGAGTAAACCAACTCATCAGTGGGAATCGGGATCCAACTCTCATCGCATGATAACGTGATGGAATGCATCCACGTTACTCATACTCCAGAAGGTATGCGCATACTTGGCAAGTTTCAGTTTCTTTAGAAACTCCCGATATAGTTTTTGCCCCATGCTCTTATGATCGTGACTAAGGGCCAGCCCACCATAAGTCACATGTCAAGTTCTTCCCATCATTATCTTGTTAATTTGAACCCACCCGTACTCGCCCTTGACTAAGGGCCAACAAGGCTGTACGACTGTCCCAAACCAACTCATCTATCTATGCAACATGTGAACACCCCAGCAGCTACCAATCTCTATGTCCTAGCTAAGGGCTAGACCAACATAGCTTGAATACTACTGACCATCCATATGAAATGACGGAGGGCTACGGCTGGTTTTTGGCGAAAAACCTTTAGCGTAGTGAACTTGATATCGCTGAAGGAACCTGATAGCTTTTTTAAAATATAGTGGCGAAAACCTTTTGCTAAAGAGGTCACTCCCGGTAAAGGGATCTCGGCACTTTCCTTGTGGAATGAGGTGCAGGATATTCCACTGAATACCGCTATGCAAAGCAACATGTAATCGACTATAGTGAAGTTATTACTCTGACGCAAACTTCTGCCCAAGGGGTCAGTCCCGGTGAAGGGATATCGGCCCTTGCCCCGTCGAATGAGGTGCTGGATATTCCACTGAATACCGCTATGCATAACAAAAGGAAACGTCTTTGCAATAACACTTTTTAAATTGTTCCAACAACTGTAAACAGGTTTGTTTTACTTTGCATTGATCAGAATCAACGCAGTCCCATCATTTAATCACACCAGAAAAGAACGAAAATAAAATGTACGTATATGCCATCCGCATTCGTCACTGGGTCCCGTCATCACCCGTTAGGTTACTTAACTAAAGAAAGAGCGGGGACTGGACTAGCGCGGGTGTTAAACATATACAACATCTAATAGTATATAAACCAATATACAATAATCGCTCCAGGCGTGATAGTATGCAACATTACAGAAAAGTAATAAGCATCACAGAACAATACAGATAATCTGGGATCCCCGGGTTTCACAGAGCCGCTGCTGAAACCCGACGTTCCCCTGTCGTGTGGATAGCCTGTGCAATGAAACCTAGACCCCCACGGGTGCGGCAAGTTACCCGCCAAAACCTGAAGCGAGGCAGTCCCCCACAGCATAGTGAATGGAACACCCGGCACTTCACGGAATCCGGTAAATTGAGCACCTCTCCTTGGGTCAACCTGTACCCCCTACGAGTGCGGCGAATAGTCTGCCAATTTTAGAGTGGGGCCCCTCTGCCTCCCAAAGCCATGAGATGCGGACCCGTTTCCCTCCAGAACCCGGCTATCCGTGCACTCCGTCTCGGGGCAAAACCTAGTACAGTAATGAAAAATAGTACAATAGGTACATCGACCGCAACCTGGTCGTGCCCCAAAAGAATATTATACAACAGGCAGTGACGGCTGTCCACAAGTTGGACGCTCGCCCCGCAATATCAAATGTACAAATAAACTCAAACTGTACTACCATTGCTCACTGCTATCCACCACGACAAATCCGCAACATCACAGCACAACACAGAACATCAACGCGAATGTCACGTTCGCAAACCCGTCTAAAAGAACTATAGCAGTCAGACGCGGTTTACCGATCAAATGACATTCCCGGTCGGAGATATAATGTAAGCACTGTAAACAAACGTGTTTAAATTTCGATCGACCAAAGACCAAATATCAAAAAGTGGGCCCCACAGCTTACTGGTGAACAATAACAAAATCTGGGCCAAAACGATATTTACCAAAAACCCCAAAATCCAACAGAGAACACACAGGAAAAATTTGATGCACTGATCCCCTAGAACGGCCGCGGATGAGCGGCCAAACCATGCGTTTGGCCGCTAATCCGCGGCGCTCTGGTGAGATTGCGTGCCCAAATTTTGTCCGTACGCTTAAAAAACCCTGCACGGATTTTTAAGATATGCAGAATTAATTTCTGAGACCATTTAAAAACAACAGAAACTGTCGAGCTAGGATTTTGCCGTTTTTGATTTTCGGTTCGATCGATATTTTGAACACGTTAGCACAAGTTAGTATAGCAAAATGGTTAGGCTCTGATACCACTGTAAACTACGCTAGCGCCCCGGCAGTCTACAGACGCCAAAATGCGGAACAAAACTTTTAAACTGGCGCTATCGTATACTTTAACCCGGATCTGCCATTATTGCTAAACTAACATACTGTAAAGAGTGTAGAAAGATTGTACCGAACGATCCGAGTCCTTCGTTCTTCAACCATCATCCCACGCCCCGTTGCGGCTGCTCCGATCTCGTCGATTTCCGATATCCTCGTCGAGGTGGCACCACATGATCGGTTCTTTAAACGGGCTCCCGCCTCTGACTCGAGGCAACTCGATCGTCAAGTTTGCTAAAAGAGACGACCAAGAATGATGTAGAGAATGAGTAGATGACTTTGTCTCACTTCGTCCAAATCCGTGGACGATCGGTTAATGAAGTTGCCGAAGGAATCGGGTGATGGAATGAAATGGACTGTGAAATTCCATACACCGATAAAACCTATCATAATCTTTTCTAGCAAAATGAAACATCAAGTGAAGGAGAGTATGAGGAGAGAGAGGGGCCGGCCTCTTTATATGATGGAGGGAGGTGACCGTAGGAGGAGGGAGGTGACCACAAGCAAAAGATATTATGAAGAAAATATCTTAAGGAAAACAAAAAGCTTTAATCACAAAGCATGAGTCATTATGCATTAATTGAACCATTAAAGCAACCAATGAAAATCCAACACCAATTAATCCTAGTCACCTCATCTAGAAACTTCTAGAAGAATCCACACTCATCTCAAGAAAAGATAAATCCGCCTTTAACCAAATGTTAAAAGACGGCTGATAGAAAACTGGAAACTGGCAACTTCCAAAAGTGATCCTGAAACAACTTTCAGGATAACCCCGAAACTGTATAAATATACCCGCATTTGTATTACGACCGAATACAAATGCAACTGAGACAAAGATATTAAACCTACTCAATATAATACTCGGATCCGGCTTAAACCAAAGCCGACCAGTATCATCTGCCCGAAAATTGACACGTGCGTAAACGCACGTGCATTTTCCGAACCCTGCCATAAAACCATACGGCCTCTACAACGTTTCGCCCGAACTTGGGAAACTGTCAGTGGGGGACTCTAATGACTCGTCAGTACCCTGGCAGTGGGTTTAACCACAAACCGTCAGCGGCACTAGCAATGCGTAACGGCTGCCCATGGACTGACCTCAAGGGATGCCGATGAGCGCACTCATCCGGAAAACCCTACTGAGCCTAACAGTGACAATGTATATACAGTCCGGTCCGTTCGTCAATGAGTATCGCATATCTGCCTAGGGGGCTAGTAACGTCAGACCCCCAATAGCAGTATAAGTCGTGTCGGAGTGAAGCCCAATACACCCTGAGATACTACTGGAGTACCTACCAGTAAATCTCCTACCATGGCCATGGATTTGTGTAATGGCTCTCCTAGACACAGCACGATCTCGCCCCCAATACCGGGAGAGACGAATCCCCTGCCGATCCGCTCACGTGCCTCCATATGGCTCGGGACTGTACCCAAAAGCTACCTGTTTGCATGACTCCTTTGAGCCGTGGTAGCGTAGAAATCAAAGCACAGTGGGAACTCACACGAGACAAATGACGACCTCAGGTCGATGAACTAACCTGTACACATGTCACCAGGGAACTGCTATCTGACGGTAGATATAATACTAACTAGCAGATTCACGGCGAGTCTTGTCCGGTGTACTCATAACCCAATGAGCACCTGTATACATCTTAGGTGATCCAACTGACACCAGTGGCTTGTGAGACCGGCCACCGCCCCTCGTCGGGGTCTCGACTGTACACACTAGTCTTCTCCGGAGTATCGATGCCCTGTCTCGAAACTCCCACGACTAGGGACCACAATTAAGGATATGCATATAAACTACCCAACTCTCACGTATATGATCGCCATCATACTGTTGGTAGTAAAGCAAGATCCTAAGGGCTCTATCAAAGTGTAACATGCAATCAGTCACCTGAACATGTACACGACTGATAAAGGCAAACCAGATAGCATACTATCATCTCGAGTAAGACTGTCCTACCGGGATAGGTCCTCCGCAATCATTGCAATCACGTACCTGCGATCCAATAACTGACTATGAGGGCACTATCTCCAACATCAAAACCCTAACCCTAATCCAATCCAGAATCAAGAAACTTTAAGGTTCTTTGAGTGCAAGCCAAGCAAGTCTTCAAGATCCTTTAGAAGCGGAACCGGATTTCAACGGAGCACAAGATAGAAGCGATCCAAGACTCAAGTGTAGGGTTCCTAGGCACACTAATGAGGTCTCACAAGGCATCAACCATGCCAATTTCAAATTTTACAAGTGCCGAGAAAACCTAATACGGATCGTTAACTAGATTTTAGGCGAAATATGCAACTAGTTAACAACATAACTAAGTGAACGGAAATACAACCTTTGTAGATCCGGTCCTCCACCTCCATGGCTCCGTGATGAAGTCCCCTTGCTGTCCAAATCGAATCCAGGACTCTAGCATTGGCTTCATCGGAGAAATGGGCGGGCTAGGTCGTCGACTAAGATGCCGAAGATGATCTACGTCGAGGCATCACAAGATCAAGCTCCCACTTCACCAAATCATGAAACTTGTGAAGAAAACACCCTATACTACTTGGCAAGTGGTAGAGGATGAAGAAATAGGAAGTGGGTTCACTTTAGAATTGGATTTCTCACTCTTTTTCTCAAGTCACCATTGATGGTTGCAAGCTTCTTCTTGTTGAAGAAGAAGAAGAAGAAAAAGAATATCATAAGTTATTCTCTAAAAGAAAAATAATACCAATACTTATCATATCCTAACCTTGGTTAGATGTAGAGAATAGACCATGGTTAGTTTTAATGGTTTAGGGTTAAGCATGAGACAAAATGGTCACTTAGTCAAAGCTTCATGAAGCTTCAAGAACAAACAAAGAAAGCCACCATTTTCTCTTTTTCTTTTCCAAAATAAATAAACAAAATAAATAAATAAATGAATAAGAAAATGAAAACCCTAACCATTACACAACCATGGTTTAATCTTTACACAAACCCTAGTGAGCATGTATCATCAAACATGATACAATCAAGTGCACAAAAGTATATCACATATACAACTTGTGAACTTCAAGTGAGAAAATCCGTTTAAAGTGAACCAATACTAGTTAATGCAAAGTAATATATCAAATATATAATTATATTAAATCATTAAATCAACACTTGATTTAACGATCCGGTCATATCGCATATAACCGACTAATATCAAGTGTATCAATGTATCGAATCAACACTTGATTCGGTAACCCGGCTATATCACATATAACCGACCAATGATACAAATCGCGAGAATAGAATACGGTATCACATACACGCATTATTCTCGGTCCCGCACATATCTCATATGCGCTCCTATTTCGTTTCGCTTGAGCCAGGAAACCTCTGTGTAGGACTCTAAAGACTCGTCAATACGCCGGCAGCAGGTGATGATCATATCAAACACCCACAAGCCGCAAGTGGTCTGCTAAACGTAACGGCCACCCGGGTATTGAGCGATCAGAAGATCGACGAGCAAGCCCGCTCACACTCCTGTGAATCCAACCAGTAACACTTACCGTACAGTCCGGTCTCGTCGTCTGATATGTCGCATATCTCGCCTAGGGGTGGTAAACGTCAGACCCCAATAGCTCGATAAGTCGTGTCGATATGAGGTCTATAACAGTTCGAGAAACTACTGGTAACACTTACCAGTAAATCTCAGCAACCCTGGCCAGGGATTTCCGGTTATAGCCAATCGAACACAGCGCAACATCAACTCCCTATACCAGGAGAGACGAATCCCCTCCTATCGCTCATTGCCTCCATGTGACTCGGGACAGTACCCAAAAACCACCGTTTTGCACGCCCTCTTGGACGTGGTAAGGTGGAAATCAAAGCACAGTGGGAATCATACAAGACTCTATGACGATCTCGGGTCAACAGACTACTCTGTACCAGTGTCACCAGAGAACTGCCATCTGACGTAAGGTATAATACCATCTGGGTGTTCTCGGTGAGTCCGTCCAGTGTACCCAGTCTCTACTGAGCACCCGTATATCATCTCTGATGTCAAACACCAATGGATATGGGATCATCCATCGCCCATCTGTATGGGTCGAGAAGGTATACGCTAGTCTACTCTGGTATATCGATGCCCCGTCTTGATACACGCACGACTAAGGACCTTGATGGATGTACTTATGGACTACCATGTCCCCACTAGTATGATCCGCATCATAGTCCAGGTAGTCAATTACACATCCTAAGGGCTTTACCAACATGTAACAGAGAGACAATCAGTGTACACGTTAAGGTAAAGATCAACCAGATAGCATACTATCATGTCGAGCAAGAATGTCCTCCCTATATATGTCCAAGCATCCACTACAATATATATCCTGTGTATAGTAATGGCCTCTAGGGCATACATATAACTAACAATCTCCCACTTGCACTAGGGCCATCTTTAGCAGTGGTTGTAGTATCTCATACTCAACCATCCCATAAAAGTCTCTCTCTGGGAATAGGCCTTCGTTAGTGGATCCGCCGTGTTGTCCTCTGAGTCTTCTCTCCTAACCTCGATCACCCTAGAGATCAACTATCTCCATGATCAGGTGATGCTGCCTCAGAATACGTCTGGGTCACTGATGGGACCGGGGTTCCTGGCATAAGCCACAACTCCATTGTCACACAATGGAAGGAACCTAGTTCATCTCATTTACCAATATACACCCAAACTTCCTCTTTGGTAGCATCTTAAGTAGCGATGTATCCTGCCTTTATCGTCTAGTTAGCCACGGTATCTAGCTTGGAACTCTTCCAACATACCGTCCCTTTACTGAGGGTAAAGACAATGCCTGTGACTGACATTCAGTCGTTCCTATAACCCTGGAATCTTTCCAGTGATTTTCCCCAGGATCAATTGATACCGTCTTACTACAACCAGTGAGATTCCTAACATCCAATTAGATCTATCTCATAGATCCGAAACCCAGGATTTAGGAGGTATCACTTTGATCCTATATGGAGAATCATTGTGATAAGCGGAGATTGATCGAGCATAGTATAGGAAACTCCTTCCCTATCAAGAGTATGTCATCCACGTACTTTGCGAGGATCGTCACCATACTCCCTACTACCTTTTTGTATATACAAGGTTCATCTACCATTTTGATGATGTCAAACTATTTGACTACTACATCAAAACAGATGTTCCAACTCCGCGATGCCTGCTTTATCATATAAAACATCTTACACACGTTTCCGCTGCTCCCACTGTCTATGAAGCCCTCTGACTGTGTACTTACAGACTCTCTCTTCTAAAACATCATTTAGAAAAGCAGTCATGACACCCAACCGCCAGATATCGTAGTTATGGTATGTAGCCGTGGCAAGTAGGATCTGGATGGGCTTAAGCATAGCTACTTGAAAAGGTTTCATCATTATCGACACCTGGTCATTGATGCAAACTTTTAACAAGTCTAGCTTTGAAAGTCACAATTTTCCATGTACACCAAGTAATCTTCTCAAGATATACTTGCTCCTGATGGGGATTTAACCCTTCAGATAAAGCAACCAAAGTCCATACTTTGTTGGTGTATAAGGATTCCATCTCAGATCGCTAAGCATCCAGCCATTCTTACAGAGTCCCACTCTTGATGGCCAGCTCGAAACTAGTTGGGTCATCATCTCATGATGCATTCCTCACTCCCACTGTCATAGAGAAACCGAAGTATCTCTCAGGTGGGTGGGGAACCCTACTAGATCGGCGGAGAGGCTGAGGTTCGTTGGAATCTACTGAATCCTTTGGTTCTATCAAATCATCTGAAGTAGTTTGTATAGCTGGAACATTTCCAATTCTACAGAACTGACCTTGCCTCGATCTTGTCCGGATTTTGCTTTTAGACATAGGCCGGACAACCCCAAATCTTAATTGACTTAAGAGATAGGCTCTTCCCTTTCCATATCACATATGAAGTGGTAGGCTACTGATTTGATCGGGACCCTATTCAATAGGTATGCAACTTCATAAGTGCATAACTCCCAAAAGGAAATAGGTAACTCAGTAGTACTCATCATAGAGCACACCTTATCACATAGGGTGTGATTGCTCCGCCCCGATATACCATCGTGCTATGGTGTATACGGAGGAGTAATGCTGAGAGAGAATCTCATTCTCTTTCAGAATAATCCAGGATTTCTGTGCTCAAGTATTCTCCTCCCTGATCACATCAAAGGACATAATACTTATACCCGTATTTTGGTTCTCTACTTCTAACTTATATTCTGTGAATATCTCAAAAGGTTCGGACTTGTGTTTCAACAGGAACATATGTCTGAATCTCGAGAGATTATCAGAGAATGTAATGAAGTACAAAGAACCGGTCTTGGCATGTGTAGACTGGGGACCTACATACATCAACATGTATCATCCCAAGAGTTCACCAACTCTTTCTCTATTTCCAATAAACAGAGCTATGGTCATCTTATCTTTGTGACATGACTGGCGAGTTTCATAAGATGTAAATTCAAACTAATTTAAATATGCATCTTTATTTAACTCCAGCTAGTCAGGTCGCATTGATATGACCTAGTCTACAATACCTCAAGAAGGAATCGTTCATTTCTGAACTCTTCCTCTTGTGTGTGTTCTGTATACTACGAACTGTAGTTTGATTTAGAACATCAATGCTTTTAGATAACGTGCCTGAACCGATCAACTTTTGATATAGGAAATGTTCAAAACATTATCCAACAATACAAAATTTTATCATTTCTTTACTAATAAAGAGAGTGATATGATTTTGTATATCAGGTTCGGTATCTAATAACATTCGTTCAGAATCAATGTATTGGTAATACAGGGTGACAGTGACCAACAGACTTGGCTACAACACTTGCCCCGTTTTCTGCCTCATGAAACTTACCACCCGTTCTCAGTTCTTTACCTTTCTGAAGCCCTATGTAACAGATTACATATCTGGGATCCTGTTCTGGTATCACATACCTAGGACGTAAAGAATATTGAGAAACAGTTCTGTGTAACGAACACACCCGAAGATGATGCATCATATGCACTTTCCTCGTTTGGGCGGCACGGGAAATCCGGTATTCCCCAATTTCCTGCTCTGTCTTATAACAATTATAAGTTGGAGCGGGAGCAACGTTCCCCAGCTCAGTATAACAAGCGGGTTCGGTCAATATATCCATTTTATTATCTTGATTAAGGCGTGACATGGTCGCTAGCAGGAGGGAGAGAGAAGAAGAAACTCTGCGTGCGCTCTTGCAAGAATAGATTGGTTATTTATTTTATCTAATCAGGATGGCTCCCACTGTTTTTACCAAATCTTCCTTCAAACCCTAAAAGGAAAGACTAGCCGGGATTAATTACACACTACAAGTTCGCCAATCTTTCAGCCAGGCCAGTGTCGGTACTTTGAGGGAGGTCCCCCGTGCTTTCGCACGAACCTAATTAATGTAAACCTCGTTTTCCCAGAGACGTAACCCCGTTGACACCTTTCTAGACACCTACTTGATCGGCTAATTGTAATGTGTAAAACTCTCCCAGGAGTAACAATTACTCGTAGTGGGTATCGGGATCCAACTATCTCATAGAAGGTATGCAATCTCATTGCAAATTTCAACACTTGAAATTTCCGATAATTTTGCCCCTAGCAGCAATATGACCTTAACATAGTCAACAAATCATAAGTGCTAGTCAAGTTTAACCCGTCATTTCCCGATTGAATTAAACCCACCCGCACGACCCTTAACATAGTCAACAAAGTCGCACGACTACCCTAATCCAATCGCATCATATGCTTATACAGATAAGCACTAATTAGCTACCGCACACTACGCCTTAACATAGTCAACAAACATAGCACGAATACTAACTAGTACTTATCTGAAATGACGGAAGTCTACGACAGGTTTTTCTGAAAACCTATTGCGTAATGAACTTGATATCGTTGTAGGATCGAATGAATTTTGAAATGGAGTGTTTTTGAGGCTTTTCTAGTTTTGCTAAAGGAGTCACTCCCGGTGAAGGGATCGTCGGTCCTTTCCTCGTCGAATGAGGTGCGGGATATATCATATATATCACTGTGCAAAGCAGAATCTATAGAAGCAATCAAAAGACAAACCGAGTGTGTAGCATCTGGCAGTTATTGCTAAAGGAGTCACTCCCGGTGAAAGGATCTCAGTCCTTTCCTCATCGAATAAGGTGCAGGATATATCACATATACCGCTGTGCAAAGCAAGAACTGTAGCTACCTGTTTTATTTTGAAATTCGATTCTACAACATCTTAGGTTTCTTTTCTTTCATTAATCATATTAATGAAGTCCCATCATTTAAATCACCTAAACATCACTGATAAATACGACGTACACTTATGCCATCCGCATTCACCTCGATGTCCCCTCGTGCACCGTTAGGTTAGGTAACTAACGGCAGAGCAGGGCGGGGCTAGCGCGGGTGTAAAACATAAGTAACGTCTATATAATATATCATTTATACTATATACTGTATCTATCATAGAATATCACATGATCACATCACAGATATCGCAGCAGAAAATATCATATGAAATATTGGATATATTAGGACGTCCGTGTTTTCAATACGAGCCAGTATAAAACACGGATTCCACGGTCGCGATGAATAGCCCAACCCACACCCCTAGACCCCTACGAGAGCGGCAAGCAACCCTACCAATTCTAGAGTTAGGAGACCCGGACTCGACTCCTCGAGTTGGTCTCCTACTGGACTCCAGAACCCGGTTACTTGTGCTCCCCTCCTTGGGTCTATCCTAGTGCGGAAAAGTAAATAATATACAAAAGGTGACAACTTCCGCAACCTGGAAGTGCCCCAATAAAAGAATATTACATACAAGTTTTTACATGAATGAAAATGAAAAACACTCATCTCACATAAAAAAACCCCGGCTATTCTTACACGACGATCCAATATAACATATCCAGCAACACATAACATCACATGTCATCAACGTAAGTAAATATGCGCATCCCAATTATCGTTGACATATAGCAACGAGACCGGCGATATCACATATTACACTTACGGTCACAAAAAAGAAAGTGTAAAACTACAACAGTTTGAATCCGCAACCTACATAGACATCGCATGCCTAATCAAATGAATTCCTTAGACATCGCATGCCTAACAATTATAAACCCCGCATTTTAGTCTCATTATCGAAAACTCTTTTCAATATCAAGTCGGGTAATTCAACAAGATTCCCGACATACTGATCGAATGCTCGTCGCAAACTTTAGTAGACGGCCGCACCCCCGATACCGTCGACGAAGTGCACCAAGGCGGAACACCGCTACCGTGAGCACCCGAACGGATGCTTTCGGCGACGGGGTTCTCCTACAGTCACTTGGTCGGGGCAAAGGGGTGAAGCTGTCTATTAAGTTTACCGGCGAATATCCGCGTACGCTACGTGATTGCGACGGACTTTTGATCACTTCAAAATTCCGTGGCAACCGATCAAGTGAGACTAAACCGCTAGATTTATAACATTCATTCAGTTATCTCATAATTTCTTGTGGATTCCAATTATTGTATCCCATTCCAGATAAATAGAAAATGTTAAACTTTTCGATCGAACAGTCAAACACCCAAGTTTTCCCGATACAGATCAGCACATAAAACAAGTTTAAAAACATCCAGTTCATGCCTCAGTACCAACGGTCCAGCCGTAGAAGGGTCAAGCCAACGCCTGACATGTGGCACGCCGTACTGCCCTAAACCCTAAGGTTCAAAGGGCAGTTCAAGACGGTCAGATAATCGAGTTATGGTTTGTTGTCTTCTAGAGGAACCATCGTGTTACTTGCACTACTTAGAACATCTTTAAACCACGGAAAAATCCAACACTTGGAAATTTCCCGACAGGTGAAAAATTGGGTATTTATATCCCGTCGAACTTTTCAACATATTCAAAAATTATCCGGAAAGCCACATAGACAAAGTTTGAAATTTCCGATCGAATCAACGAAGCTCCAAAACACCCCAGAATATTCAACTCTTGAATAAATATTAAAAATTCCCAGAAAATCCAGCACCTGAAGAGACAAATTACTGTGCAAAAATGGAGGGCTGAAGTCATCATATGGCCGCGGAACCACTGCACAAGCCATACTTGTGCCGCTGTTCCGCCGCGCTTTAGATGAATTAGCCCCTCGAATTTCACAGTAATTCAAATAAGACCCTGCTGAATTTTTTATCAATTTTTAATTCACAAAAATCCAAATTTTCAGAAAATTTCCAGAGAGCATTTTAGAGTTAGGGTTTCGGTTCGATCGGACTTCAAACTCCGTCTACACATCGCCTAAGGCTCTAGCTAGGCTCTTATACCACTGTAGGTCAGGCAGCCACCCCATCCAATGGGGTCGCCGTGGCACCAACGGGTCCCTCAGCCGCTACTTTTTACGCATGCCCCCTCGCGAGGACTACAACCCACCGGAACACCTTCCGGTCTCGGGACACCCTGGGGATAAGAGCCTATGCTTCGCCACACTGTCACACAGTGAGAACCCCCCATAGGTCGACATCCAATGCCTAGTAGCTCTGATACCACTGTAGGGTTCCTAGGCATACTAATGAGGTCTCACAAGGCATCAACCATGCCAATTTCAAATTTTACAAGTGCCGAGAAACCCTAATACGGATCGTTAACTAGATTTTAGGCGAAATATGCAACTAGTTAACAACTTAACTAAGTGAACGGAAATACAACCTTTGTAGATCCGGTCCTCCACCTCCATGGCTCCGTGATGAAGTCCCCTCGCTGTCCAAATCGAATCCAGGACTCTAGGATTGGCTTCATCGGAGAAATGGGCGGGCTAGGTCGTCGACTAAGATGCCGAAGATGATCTACGTCGAGGCATCACAAGATCAAGCTCCCACTTCACCAAGTCATGAAACTTGTGAAGAAAACACCCTATACTACTTGGCAAGTGGTAGAGGATGAAGAAATAAGAAGTGGGTTCACTTTAGAATTGGATTTCTCACTCTTTTTCTCAAGTCACCATTGATGGTTGCAAGCTTCTTCTTGTAGAAGAAGAAGAAGAAGAAAAAGAATATCATAAGTTATTCTCTAAAAGAAAAATAATACCAATACTTATCATATCCTAACCTTGGTTAGATGTAGAGAATAGACCATGGTTAGTTTTAATGGTTTAGGGTTAAGCATGAGACAAAAGGGTCACTTAGTCAAAGCATCATGAAGCTTCAAGAACAAACAAAGAAAGCCACCATTTTCTCTTTTTCTTTTCCAAAATAAATAAACAAAATAAATAAATAAATGAATAAGAAAATGAAAACCCTAACCATTACACAACAATGGTTTAATCTTTACACAAACCCTAGTGAGCATGTATCATCAAACATGATACAATCAAGTGCACAAAAGTATATCACATATACAACTTATGAACTTCAAGTGAGAAAATCCGTTTAAAGTGAACCAATACTAGTTAATGCAAAGTAATATATCAAATATATAATTATACATTAAATCATTAAATCAACACTTGATTTAACGATCCGGTCATATCGCATATAACCGACTAATATCAAGTGTATCAATGTATCGAATCAACACTTGATTCGGTAACCCGGCTATATAACATATAACCGACCAATGATACAAATCGCGAGAATAGAATACGGTATCACATACACGCATTATTCTCGGTCCCGCACATATCTCATATGCGCTCCTATTTCGTTTCGCCTGAGCCAGGAAACCTCTGTGTAGGACTCTAAAGACTCGTCAATACGCCGGCAGCAGGTGATGATCATATCAAACACCCACAAGACGCAAGCGGTCTGCTAAACGTAACGGCCACCCGGGTATTGAGCGATCAGAAGATCGACGAGCAAGCCCGCTCACACTCCTGTGAATCCAACCAGTAACACTTACCGTACAGTCCGGTCTCGTCGTCTGATATGTCGCATATCTCGCCTATGGGTGGTAAACGTCAGACCCCAATAGCTCGATAAGTCGTGTCGATATGAGGTCTATAACAGTTCGAGAAACTACTGGTAACACTTACCAGTAAATCTCAGCAACCCTGGCCAGGGATTTCCGGTTATAGCCAATCGAACACAGCGCAACATCAACTCCCTATACCGGGAGAGACGAATCTCCTCCTATCGCTCATTGCCTCCATGTGACTCGGGACTGTACCCAAAAACCACCGTTTTGCACGCCCACTTGGACGTGGTAAGGTGGAAATCAAAGCACAGTGGGAATCACACAAGACTCTATGACGATTTCGGGTCAACAGACTACTCTGTACAAGTGTCACCAGAGAACTGCCATCTGACGTAAGGTATAATACCATCTAGGAGTTCTCGGCGAGTCCGTCCAGTGTACCCAGTCTCTACTGAGCACCCATATATCATCTCTGATGTCAAACACCAATGGATATGTGATCATCCATCACCCATCTGTATGGGTCGAGAAGGTATACGCTAGTCTACTCTGGTATATCGATGCCCCGTCTCGATACACGCACGACTAGGGACCTTGAAGGATGTACTTTTGGACTACCATGTCCCCACTAATATGATCCGCATCATAGTCCAGGTAGTCAAGTACACATCCTAAGTGCTTTACCAACATGTAACAGAGAGACAATCAGTGTACACGTTAAGGTAAAGATCAACCAGATAGCATACTATCATGTCGAGCAAGAAAGTCCTCCCTATATATGTCCAAGCATCCACTACAATATACATCCTGTGTATAGTAATGGCCTCTTGGGCATACATATAAGTAACATCAAGAAACCGAGCGATACAAGATTCGATGAGCAAAGTTCCTACCTCGTGTAAATCTTGAGAGTTGTAACTACTTGTTGATGTAATAAAGGTGAAGATTCTTTAAACTTGTTTACATTTCAATTCGAGCATTATGCTTATATTTCGATTATGGAATATGTACTTTGTGATGATGCTTGAATAAAACTCTGTTCGTGGAGGAATCGAAACAATTGTAAAATAATGATGTTGATGAATTGTTATACGTTTTCTTAAGTCTTAAAACAATTGTAAATTCTTGAAAATCGATTGATCGATGATCTAGATCGATGAGAATGTGTTCTTGATTCCTTTCGCACGATCTAGAGATCGACAATTGATCATTCGACTTTCAAGAAACTATCTAGTGAATGTTATTCATCGAAAGGACAAAGGATAGGATGAGGAACCCTAATTCTTCGCAAGATCCTTGATCCTCGATGAATTCTACATCGATTTAGCATCAATTTGTTACTAGATAAGAAATCGTAATCTTGAATCTTCATCACATCTACAATTTACTCGATTCATACGAGCTTTACTTCAAATCTTGAAACCCTAAAGTGATTGGAATTCTATCGAAACTCGATTCTCGATGTTTATCATTTTCTTGATTCTTGATTAGAATAGTGATACTTGAAACTCATCGATAAAAATCTTGAATCATGTTTTCTTTTCTTTTCTATTAACTTTTCAATCCAAACAAATCAAAATACAAACGAATGGCACAATCCCTGTGGACGATCTGCACTCGCTAACGATCTACATCCGACACCGTAGTTGATTGCGGTCAAATAATTCTTTGATTGTGAATTCTATTCATTTTCTAAACCGACACAAAGAAATACGTTTCAATCAAATGGCGCCGTTGCTGGGGACCATTTGAGTTACACACACAACAAGAATTTCATTCAATGAAATGGCGCCGTTGCCGGGGATCGCGCGCTAATTCGTTTTATATTGAAATTTGAATTGAAAGATTTATTCCATTATAATTTTGTAATCAAAATTTGCGCAAAATCTAAACGATTTGTTGTGGTTCATTGCAAGGAAATCTGGAGCTTGCTGTGAAATTGAAATAATTTTAAGAGATTTCCAGAGAGCTTAAGGAGTGAACAGAAGTTCACTGTTAAAATTTGGCACAGAGATCAGCACAGACGACCGCATTTCCGCGGGAGGAGTCTCCTATTGCGGCTGTTCCGTGGCTAGGTGAAGGCCCGTCGGTACAAAATTTTCTCTGTAAGCTTCTATCTTTCTTATCTTCTTCTCTGTCTGCTCTAAATAACAAATTTCTGCAGGCTTCTTTGCAAAAATCGCAGCGCCGCGCAAAAAGCAAAATTAAATTCTGCTTGTTTTGATTTTTGTGGTTGTTTGCATAATTAATACGGACATTAAGGGGCAAAGACCAAATCCAGATTAGGTGGGGAGTTCATTACCCTTCCTAAGCCCCGAAAATAACAAAATTGCATCCGAATTTACCCCAATTAACTAAAAAAGATCTAGAGATGACTCTAAGGACCGTCGCGCTCACTTAGGATAGAAGAAAGCCGTGGGTAATTCATTGCTTATCCGCGTTTCTCTTGTGGTGTCTAAGGCAAGTGTGTCGAAAGCTAGTGGTTACTTAATTAGGCCCACTACTTACGTTGCGGAGAACCTCCCACTTACCTGGCACTTACCTGGCCACAGGAGAGACAAAGAGGCAGTGGAGGATTTATCCTGCGTCTTGTCTTCTGGCAGTTAGGAGCGGTCTAGAGATCTGACCTAGGCGACCCCTAGAATTAGGGTTTTGTGTGTTGCATTTGTTGTATTGCATCATTTTTTCAAAAAATCAGTCCACTTTTCAAAATAAACACCGCATTCATTCATTCATTACCCCTAATTATAAAGTCAATGCTGCCACTTGTACTAACCCTTTTTACTACAAGATAGGCTGGACACGGGATTCTTGTGCCCGTTTAGTCCGCGTACGCTTTATCGACTCCGATGTCGGTATTTCTTCATTTACTTCTTCTTTACCCACCACCACACCCACATCGATGGATCCACCTCCATCGAATTTCTTTAACACTAATCTGCCACAGTCCGTTGGTGCGCAGAATCTACCCCGCATCTCTCTCCAAGAGAGGTGCTATCCACTGCGATGTCCTATTTCGACCTGCTTATCCATTCCACCAGCCAACGGGGATAATTTTGAAATTAAACCCCAATACATCAACCTTTTACCCAAATTCCACGGACTAGAGACTGAGGACGTTTACGTTTTCATTACCAAATTTGAAAACGTATGCGCAATGATCGGTACGTAACAACTTTCAGTGGATGATATGCGTCTACGACTTCTTCCATTTACTTTGTGCGATATAGCCGAGAAGTGGCTATATAACACTACCGCACACTCTATTACGAATTGGGAAGAATTCGTTGCGGCATTCCTTAAGAAATTTTACCCAATGCAAAAGACAGCTCGAATCTGTAGAGAACTTAATCAATTTACCCAGCTCCCTACTGAACCATTCTCTAAATGCTTTGAACGTTTCAAGGATCTATTGGTTCAGTGTCCTCATCACGGCATCCCGAGATGGGATCTTTGCCGAATCATTTATGAGGGCATTAACCCAAACACTAAACAGAACCATGAAAACATGTGTCAAGGTACCTTTATGACTAAGGATGATGGGGAAGCTTGGAAATTTTTAGACGAGTTCGCTGAAAAATCACTACAGTGGGAGAGTGGAACCCAATCATTGAATTGGGGTGGCGTACACCAAATAGATGTGTCCATAGGTGTTCGAGCTGAGATGGCAGCAATGCAAAAGAAGCTCGACACTATAGAACACAAATTTTCTGCAGCCTCCCTAAACCCAATGTCGCTCCCCAAAACTGTATGTGGCTGCTGTTCTGATCCGTCTCACTTAACGGAAGAATGTCCATTAAACTCTATGTTTCAAGGTCACGAGCATACAAATGCCGCATTTCAAAGACCTAGAAACGATCCATATTCTTCCACGTATAATCAGGGTTAGAGGAATCACCCGAATTTTGCTTGGAACCAACAACAATCTCAAAACACGGTTCCAAGCCAAAATAATTTTCAAAGGGCTCTTCCACCTCAACAGCAACCACTTCAACTCACTGAGCACCCCTACCAGTCATAAAATTTCCACAACCAGGTCAACACTCCTGCAGTGTCCAATCCTATGCAGTTGACCGGTTCTGACGAACTCTCTCAATTCACTCAAACCGTGAAATCACTTTTGTCAAATTTCAAAGAGGTTTCGGCTGAGGTCAGAACTTCCATCAGTGAGATAAAGAAAAACTCAGCGTCCTAAGCTGAGAGTATTAGATCGATGGAAGCTGAAATCGCACGACTTAAAGCCGAGATGAGCGCGAGAGAAAAAGGGAAACTTGCTTCTCAACCCCTATAGAATCCTGGGCATTACAATGTAAATGCCGTCATAACGTTGAGTTCGGGAAGAGTGCTGAACAACCATGTCGGGGAAGGAATTGATGATATTGAAAATCCTATCAATAACACCCCAGCTGAGACTTTTCCTCACACACACACTTCTACTTCTGATCCTTGTTCTTCTACCCCACCACCTTCTCGCGAGCCTATTCTCCATTTCCCACTAGGCTCGACACCTCAGTATAGCCCTTCTAGTTCTCCACAGACGATCCCCACTCCTCTTTTGGGATCTCGTCTACCCCCTCTTCCTTCTCCTATGATGGACCCGGCGCTTATTGCTAAAGCTCCTTACCCGAATCGGTTAAGGGGTAACAGATCGAGTCATCACATGGAGAAAATTATGGAAATGTTTAAACAGGTTAACATCAACATCCCTCTCCTAGATGCGATTCAACAAGTCCCCGCTTATGCGAAAATTTTTAAGGACTTGTGCACTAGGAAGATGAAGACTCAAGTGCCAAAGAAGGTCTTTATGTCTAATAATATTAGCACTGCTTTTATCCCCCAGCTACCAAAGAAACGTAAGGACCCAGGATGTCCTACAATATCGATTTCTATTGGGGTTAAAAACATAAATCGTGCTCTTTTAGACCTTGGCGCAAGTGTTAACCTACTTCCATATTCTATATATGAGCAATTAGGGATTGGAGAGTTGAAACCTGCTCACTGCACTCTCTAAATGGCAGACCGTTCAATCACCAAACTAAGGGGTTAACTAGAGGATGTGTTGATAAAGGTCGGGGAATTTGTTTTCCCTGTAGACTTCATTGTACTTGATACACAACCTGTAGCAAACCCCCGGGGCCAAATTCCGGTGATTCTGGGTCGTCCTTTCCTTACCACTTCCAACGCTGTTATTAACTGTAGAAATGGTTCAATGAACTTATCATTTAGGAATATGACCATTGAACTAAATATCTACAAAGTTGGAAGTCAGCCATCAGAACCCTCTGCTCATATTCTAGATGTGTGCTCTGTCCACGAGATCGCTCCCGATAGTTGTGGAGCTGAGGAACTATGCTTTACTGATCTCGACGACATTACCACATCTCTGTTTGATCTCACACATGATCTTAGTGAGGACACTTTTCCTTCACTTAAGTCCTGCACTCCTGACTTTTCTCCACCCGATTCTGTATCTTTCACAGGCTCTGAGCTTCTTTGTAATTCCAAAAATCACTCGATGATCCCTCCTTCTATCATTTCTCCGCCTGAATTAGATCTCAAAATTTTACTTTCTCATCTTAAATTTTCTTATTTAGGTGAGAAGGAGTCTTTACCGGTTATCATATCCGCTTCTCTAGCATCAGAGCTAGAGAATGCACTTTTATCGGTATTGAGATCAAATAAAGAGGCGTTTGGTTGGACTATGGCGGACATCAAAGGGATTAGTCCCTTGATAGTAGAACATCATATACATGTGATGGATGATGCCAGACCAACCCGAGAACCACAGAGACGGTTGAATCCCGTCATGAAGGAAGCGGTAATGAAAAAGATCGTCAAACGCCTTTATAATGGTATTATATACCCCATCTCCGATAGCCAATGGGTGAGTCCTATACATGTCGTCCCTAAGAAATCCGGCATCACTGTTATAACCAATGAGGCAAATGAGTTGATTCAGACACGCGCCCAGACTGGGTGGCGTGTATGTATTGATTATAGAAAACTCAATCCCGCCATGAGGAAAGACCACATTCCTCTACCATTCATTGATCAAATGCTGGAACGCTTAGCCGGATGAGAGTATTATTGTTTTATGGACGGATACTCAGGCTATAATCAGGTCCCCATCGCCAAAAAGGATCAAGATAAAACCACTTTTACATGTCCTTTTGGTACCTTTGCTTACAGTCGCATGCCCTTTGGGCTATGCAATGCTCCCGCTACATTTCAGAGGTGTATGATGGGGATATTCTCTGATATGGTAGAGAATTTTCTAGAGATCTTTATGGACGATTTCTCGATTTTTGGAGATCTTTTTCTGAATGCCTATTGAATCTTGACGCAGTTCTTACTCGTTGCAAAGAGAAGAACTTAACTTTGAACTGGGAAAAATGCCATTTCATGGTCCAAGAAAGAATTGTACTTGGACATGTTATTTCACAGAAAGGCATAGAGGTTGACAAAGCTAAGATAAATGTCATTCAAAACCTCCCTCATCCCAAAAGCGTCAAATATATTCGATCTTTCCTTGGCCATGCGGGATTTTATAGGAGATTCATTAAGGACTTTAGCAAAATTGCTAGACCTTTAACTCTTCTCCTGGCCAAGGATACGACCTTCCATTTTGACTCGGACTGTGAGACAGCTTTCGACTCACTTAAACACTCACTCACTTCAGCCCCCGTTCTATCGTCTCAAAATTGGGACTACCCTTTTGAGCTAATGTGTGACGCATCCGACTTTGCAGTAGGTGCAGTCTTATGACAGCACATCGAAAAGATGCCACACGTGATATACTATGCGAGTAAGACCCTGAATGATGCACAAATCAATTATACAACCACCAAAAAAGAACTTTTGGCGGTTGTATTTGCATTAGAAAAATTCAGGCCTTACTTAATTGGCTCTCCTATAGTTGTGTACACGGACCATTCCGCCTTAAAACATCTTCTGGCGAAGAAAGATGCAAAAGGTCGGCTAATACATTGGATCCTTCTGTTACAAGAATTTGATCTTGTTATCAAAGACAAGAAAGGATGTGAAAACGTGGTAGCCGACCATTTTTCACGCATCTCTTCTTCCCCTGTGACCCTGCCGATCAATGATTCGTTTCCTGACGAACAACTCTTGAGCGTATCCAATGAACCATGGTTCAGGGATATTGTGAACTATCTTGTCACGGGACTTATACCCAGCGATTTGTCAAAACAGGACAAATACCGTTTTCTATCCCAAGTAAAACACTTTTACTTGGACGATCCATATTTGTTTAAGTATTGTCCTGATCAGATCATTCGCCGGTGTGTCCCGAAAGAAGAGTTCAAGAGTGTTCTTTCTTTTTTTCATGATCAGGCCTGCGGGGGTCACTTCGGCCCTAAAAAGACGGCGGAGAAGGTTTTGCAATGTGGATTTTATTGGCCGACCTTATTCAAGGACGCATTTGACTATTGTAAAACCTATACACAATGTCAGTATACGGGTAGAATCTCCCAGAGAAATGAAATGCCTCAGCAACCCATCTTGGTTGTTGAAATATTCGATGTTTGGGGAATTGATTTTATGGGTCCCTTTCCCAACTCCTTTGGGAATTTGTACATACTGCTGGAGGTTGATTATGTTTCAAAGTGGGTTGAAGCCATTCCATGTCGCACTAATGACAGGAAAGTTGTTATTAAGTTCTTGAAAGAGAATATCTTTTCGCGATATGGACACCCACGCGCTATTATTAGCGATAAAGGGACACATTTCTGCAACAAGTCTTTCGAGACTTTGATGCGGAAATACTGAATCAACCACCGACTTTCTACACCCTATCATCCCCAAACAAGCGGGCAGGCTGAAATCTCAAACAGACAGATCAAATTAATCCTGGAGAAGACTTTTGCTAAGAATAGAAAAGACTTGTCGACCAAACTGACGGATGCTCTTTGGGCATTCCGAACTGCATTTAAAACCGACCTAGGGATGTCTACATATAGGATAGTGTTTGGGAAGGCATGCCACTTATCCGTCGAGATTGAGCATAAAGCATTGTGGGCTATTAAGGAAATTAACTTTGACCTAAGCCAAGCCTGCAACTTTCGGAAGCTGCAAATAACTGAGATAAACGAACTCCGTGATGAAGCTTATGATAACGCTGTGATCGTAAAGAATATGACTAAGGTTTTTCACGATAAAAATATTTTGAGGAAAACATTTTCACAAGATCAACAAGTCCTTCTTTATGATTCACGATTACACCTTCACGCGGGTAAGCTCCGATCTCGGTGGAAGGGACCTTTTGTTGTGCGGTCTGTATACCCGCACGGGGCAGTAGAAGTAGAAAATGTTAAAAACGGCACATTTTTCAAAGTGAATGGACATAGACTAAAGCCGTATTTTTCCACTGACCCTACGGAGGAGCTCTTGTTCTTACAGGAGCCATTTTATTTGGATTAAAATTCCTCCGTCTCACCTTCATATCCTGCATATCACTGCATCATCTTTTTGAATGGAGGTGAGTGAAAAGAGTAAGTTTTGGGGAGGTTCTTCACTTATATATTTTTCCCCCACTAATAATTCCTCCCAGACTTACAGGTTTTGTAGATATAGCTATTGGCAACAGTGAGGACACTGTTGAAGACAAGTTTGGGGGAGGTTTGTGCATATTTTTGCATCATTTGCATATCATTTGCATAAGCACAAAACATTTCTTTAAAAACTTATAGAAAAAAAATTTTTAAAAAAAAATCCATAAAAATTTAAAATTTTCAAAATATAAAAATATTTTAATATTTAACATTTTTTGTACATAAATAAGATAATAAAAGTTTAGATAGTGAAAAATTACATCCATGAGATTAGAAAAATTTAAGAAAACCAAGAAAATTAGAAGTTTTCTTATACGAACTAGTAATAAGTAGTTATGAGCCGTTGTCCCAAGGGTTAGTAAGATGAAGGACGTCACTAATCTGAGGATAAAAATAAGTCTGAAAAATAGTTTCTATTCTGGAAGCTAAACATTTTGAACGTTGATACCCTGCTATTCGCACTTACACACGTCTCAAAGCCTGGGATAATAGAAGATACCTTGAAATGCTCTTGTCTTAAAGCCAAAAGTATGAAGGAAATAAAAAAAATGAAGAAAATATAAATTGGTGAGAAAAATGGACAATGGTTTTGTTATCTCCAATGGAGCAATAAAAATATAGCGAGGGTGCCTCTTCACCTAGTGTCCTAAGGCCAGCTGGTCTGGGAGTCACTGCTAAGCCTTAGGTGGTGCAAGACGAGGAAAATACACCAAGTAAGCAAGCACAGGAGTAATCGGTCGGTTAGTACCTCAAGAAGTATTAACGGTCTCATGAAAGTGTGTGAGCAATCTCATCTAAATATTCATTAATTAAAAAGTACTGAGGCTGATGGGCAAGAGTATGATAGCTTGAATTGAATTCTCCGGGTGTAGGGATGTCTTTACACACACGCAGGGTTATATGATCGATATTTGGAAGAAAGATAGGAATGAAGAATAAGACGATGTTTTATTGAGGGAGGACGTGATTTCTAACATCTTTTCATGACAATTAAGATAGGGCTCATGACAACCGAAAAGCTAGCTTAGTCGGAAACCCTAATTTTCGAAGCTTTTCTTTTACAATTATTTTTTTAAAATGTAATATTCATGATCTTCCTTTTATTATTGGATTTTGTGGGTGCAATCCGCTGAAAACCCTCAGGAAACAACACTCCTCCTACTAGGGACACCTAGAGGTTTAAAGGCTTGTTGCACGTGCTCAGTGCAATCGTGTTGCCTACGAAAGTGTGCTAGTTAGTTTTTCTCTTTCATTATTTTCTCCTTTCTTTTTAATAAAAAGTTCGCTCGAGACGATCGAAAATAAGTTTGGGAGAATTTGATCAGTCGAAAATACTGCATCTTTATACCGGCAATTTCCCTATCATTTGCACTCATCTAGAAGTGTTCGGCATTCATATCGCACATATTAGCAAATCAGTCGTTAAATATCAGATTGCATGTGTTAGACTCTAAAACCGGCACTATAAAGGAAATTGACTGCATTTCATAGCATGGCATCATTCCTATATATCGCAACTTGTGTTTCGAAGTCTCTGCAGGACATTACAAAAGATCGTTCAAATTTACAAACGAAGACTGCTAAAAAATACGCCAACTCAAGGAATTGGAATCTGGCAATGATCTAGAATGAATTCAGAGATTTAACATATCAGGAAATACATCAAAGTACAGAAGAAGCCAACACTACAAGTTTGAAGCTCCACAGAAGCCACTTGGCCGCGGAACCGCAGCCGGAGCCACCTTGCGCCGCGGTTCCACGGCGACTTGTCCACATCACTACCCCAAAATTGCTTCATAACTCCTAAATCAGCTTCAACACTTCAGAAAGACATTACATTCTCCAGAAAGTCCCAGAAGCTTCTGCCAGATCAGCAAGCCATTATGTTCCTAACTAAACACCAAAGCTTCTTCAACAAGCTTCACTTAAACTCTATTAAGGATCTAGAACCTTCCCCCTAACCTCCTAGCTTAGGGTAGAAGCTAATCCCCAAACTAACTACTTCTAGAAGCCTCTTCCTCTAACTAACTTTTGGAGGGAAAACTCAAATTTGAATTCCTAGACCTAGGGTTTGGAAAACCTATAAATAGACCCCTAAGCTCACTTGTTGAAGGTTAATCAATCTTTGACAACTCATTGTTGGCTAAATTTTCCCCATTCTTCATCTTCCTCAATTTCCACCCACAAGTCTAGTGACAAGGCTTGTGTCAAAACCCTAACCCTAATCCAATCCAAAATCAAGAAACTTCAAGATTCTTTGAGTGCAAGCCAGGCAAGTCTTCAAGATCCTTTAGAAGCGGAACCGGATTTCAACGGAGCACGAGATCGAAGCGATCCAAGACTCAAGAAACCGAGCAATGCAAGATTCGACGAGCAAAGTTCCTACCTCTTGTAACTCTTGAGAGTTGTAACTACTTGTTGATGTAATAAAGGTGAAGATTCTTTAAACTTGTTTACATTTCAATTCGAGCATTATGCTTATATTTCGATTCTTGAATATGTACTTTGTGATGATGCTTGAATAAAACTCCGTTCGTGGAGGAATCGAAACAATTGTAAAATGATGATGTTGATGAATTGTTAAACGTTTTCTTAAGTCTTAAAACAATTGTAAATTCTTGAAAATCGATTGATCGATGATCTAGATCGATGCGAATGTGTTCTTGATTCCTTTCGCACGATCTAGAGATCGACAATTGATCATTCGACTTTCAAGAAGCTATCTAGTAAATGTTATTCATCGAAAGGATAAAGGATAGGATGAGGTACCCTAATTCTTCACAAGATCCTTGATCCTCGATGAATTCTACGTCGATTTAGCATCAATTTGTTACTAGATATGAAATCGTAATCTTGAATCTTCATCACATCTACAATTTACTCGATTCCTACGAGCTTTACTTCAAATCTTGAAACCCTAAAGTGATTGGAATTCTATCGAAACTCGATTCTCGATGTTTATCATTTTCTTGATTCTTGATTAGAATAGTGATACTTGAAACTCATCGATAAAAATCTTGAATCATGTTTTCTTTTCTTTTCTATTAACTTTTCAATTCAAACAAATCAAAATACAAACGAATCACACAATCCCTGTGGACAATCCGCACTCGCTAACGATCTACTTCCGACACCGTAGTTGATTGCGGTCAAATAATTCTTTGATTGTGAATTCTATTCATTTTCTAAACCGACACAAAGAAATACGTTTCAATCAAATGGCGCCGTTACCGGGGACCATTTGAGTTACATACACAATAAGAATTTCATTCAATCAGGAACCATAAGAGCTTCTCACTTGAAGAGAGAGAATGAGAAGAGAATAATAATGATCCATAAACCAAATAATTACTAATGTCTTATCATGATAAAAGTGATGGCTACATTGATTTGACCATTATCACCACAAAAATAAAACCAAAAGCAAAAGAAGGATCTAGTGCTCATTGTAAGTCCACGTTGCGACCCCCGGTTCTTACGGGGAGGCGGAAACGGTATAAAAATCAAATTTTTAGCGCATGGGGCAACATGGACTAACAAAGTCGGGATCTTTTCCTAAACTAAAACTAGCAAACAAGCTAAAGAGAGTTAGCTACTCGGATAAAAGGTTATACCTAACTTGAACTCCTTCTTCTTGAAACTTTTGTAGGGGTTGATGGTTCTTTCCTTGTTGCCTTCTTCCGTCAAAGATGGATCCACCTGAGGGTTCAACCTTCGGGCTCTTTCTCGAACTTTGAGAGAACTAGAATCCTCGGCTTGCTAAACCTTTGACCCTAGAGTGAGTAGAGAGTGTCTTTGGGGTGTTTTTATCTCAAGGAGAGGGATTCTCAACTCATGAGAAGGATTCCCCTTGAACTAGAGGAGGAAGAAGAACAAGTGAGGAGAGAGAATGGTTATGATAGAATGAGCTTATCCTTTTCATTTCTTGCAACCATATCACAAATGAAAAGAATTAACAATTAACAATAATAATAAAATGAAATAGTTGATGGATGGTTTGGAATGACCATTATCATTACAATCTTTAAATGGTTTTGCAAGAATCAAAAAGCATCTTTCTTTTGTAACGATGATGGTCAAACCTTCAACCATGGTCAACAAGTCAACCATGGTTAACAAGTCAACAAAATCCAACCATGACACAATTTCATTTAATTAATATTATTAATTGATATATCATAATTCCATTAGAGTTTGGAAAAAGACGACTGTCAACTGTGCATACGCACCCGTTCCGAAACCCTAATGAAAAACCTCTTCCTCCGCCTCAATCAACTGTGCATACACACCCGCATTCTTGTTCCGAGGAACATGAATACCAAGAGATAAAATCAACCCGAAAACATATACCAGTATCTGGCTCAAACAAGAGCCTACTAGTAATATCCGTCCGGACTCCAAACGTGCACAAGTGCGCGGATGAGAACGAACCCTGTCGCAAAACCATGCGACCTCTACTTTGTTTTGCCCAGAGGCGAATACCCTCTGTGTGGGGCTCTAAAGACTCGACACTACGCTGGCAGTGGGTTTAACCACAGACCGCAAGCGGCACTAGCTGTGCGTAACGGTCCCCAGGTAGATGCCGACAAGAAGGCTGACGAGGTGAACCCCATCTGAACTCCTACTGAGTCTGAATGTGACAGTCTCCGTACAGTCCGGTCTGTTCGTCTGATACATCGCATGTCGGGCCTAGGGGGCGGTAAACGTCAGTCCCCAAAAAGCGGTACAAGTCGTGTCGGAGTGAAGCCCAAAACACCCTGAGATAACACTGGAAGCCTACCAGTATATCTCGCTTGCCCTGGCCAGGGACTACTCGTGTAATGGCTCTCCTAGACACAGCGCGATGTCAACACCCAATACCGGGAGAGACGAATCCTGTCTAACCATCACTGCCTCCAAGTGCTTCGGGACTGCACCCAACCATTACCTGTTTGCACGACTCCTTTGAGCCGTGGTAGGGTAGTGATCAAAGTGCAGTGGGAACACACTCAAGGCGAAGTGCCAGTGTCAAGTCAGCGGACTAAGCTGTACTCATGTCACCTGGGAACTGATAACTGACGATAGGTATAATACCAACCTGTCAGTTCCCGACGAGTCCTTTCCAGTGTACTCGTAACCCAACGAGCACCCGTATACTATCTCCAGTACGACGTACTGATGGCTGTGGGACAGACCATCTCCCACACTGGGATGAGAAGCGCATACGCTAGTCTACTCCGGAGTATCGATGCCCTGTCTCGATAGTCCTGCGACTAGGGACCTGTATAAGGATGTGCTTATAGATTACCCAGCCGCCACTAGTGTGACTGCCATCACAATGCTGGTAATCAAGCAAAGATCCTAAGGGCTCCACTAATGCGTATAGGTGATATACTAAAATAAACACATGTACACATTGAAGTAGAAACAAACCAAGTAGCATACTACTATATTGAGCAAGATTGTTTATACAAGGTGAATATCCCAAGCTTCCATTAAGTAATAAACAAACTAGTATGTTACAGTAATGGCCTCTAGGGCATATACACTAACAATCTCCCACTTGCACTAAGGCCATGTATTGGCGTATCGAAGACCTATCATCTCGATCAGCCGCTCGAACTGAGTCTGGGGCAGGGCCTTGGTGAATGGATTTGCAGTGTTTTCTTCTGAAGCAACCCTCCGAACCTCGATCTCCTTGCGATCCACGATCTCCCTGATCAGGTGATACCGCCTCAAGTTGTGCCTGGATCTCTGATGGGACATGGGTTCCTTCGCTAAAGCTATAGCCCCGTTGTTGTCGCAATACAGAGGTATTGGGTCAACAATGGACGGAACCACCTGAAGTTCTTTCAAGAACTTCCTCATCCAGACAGCTTCTTTTGCGGCATCAGATGCAGCGATGTATTCCGCTTCCATAGTCGAGTCTGCAACGGTTTCCTGTTTGGAACTCTTCCAACACACCGCCCCTCCATTGAGGGTAAAGACAAAACCCGACATGGACTTGGAATCATCCTTGTCACTCTGGAAGCTGGAGTCAGCAAAGGCCTCGATCTGGAGGTCTTTTCCACCATACACCAAGAACATCTCCTTAGTCCTTCTCAGGTACTTGAGAATGTTCTTTACCGCTATCCAGTGTTTCTCCCCAGGGTTAGACTGATACCGGCTTACCACACTCAGTGCATAAGCTACATCCGGTCTGGTACACAACATCGCATACATTATAGAGCCTACCGCTGAAGCGTAGGGTATAATAGACATGCGATCCCTCTCCAAATCAGTCTTGGGGGACATCTCTTTAGAGAGGGTGATCCCGTGACAAGCGGGTAGGTTACCGCGCTTGGAATCTTCCATACTGAATCTTTTCAGTATGGTGTCGATGTACCTGGACTGTGAAAGTCCTAATATCCTCTTGGATCTATCACGATGGATCCGGATCCCCAGGATGTATGAGGCATCACCCAGGTCTTTCATGGAGAACCTGTGTGACAAAACCCCCTTGACAGATTGTAGCATAGGAATGTCATTTCCTATTAAGAGAATGTCATCCACGTATAAAACGAGGAATACTACAGTTCTCGCTACAAATCTACTATAGATGCATGGTTCATCTGGATTTTTGATAAAGCCAAATTCCTTGACCGTCTCATCAAAACAGATGTTCCAACTCCGCGATGCCTGCTCTAGTCCATAGATGGACTTAAGCAACTTGCACACCTTTCCGCTGCTCCCACTCTGAATGAAACCCTCTGGCTGGTCCATATAGACACACTCCTCTAAATTTCCATTTAGAAAAGCGGTTTTTACGTCCATTTGCCAAATCTCATAATCGTGGAAGGCAGCAATGGCAAGAAGGATCCGAATGGATTTCAGCATAGCCACTGGAGAAAAGGTTTCGTCATAGTCCAAACCAGGTCTTTGACGGAAACCCTTTGCTACAAGTCTAGCTTTATAGGTCTCAACCTGTCCATCTACACCAATCTTCCTTTTGAAGATCCACTTGCATCCTACGGGTTTTACCCCGTCTGGAGCAATGTCCAACGTCCATAATTTGTTGGTGTACATGGACTCCATTTCGGTCCGCATTGCATCCAGCCATTTTACCGAGTCAACGCTCTGAACGGCCTGCTGGAAGCTAGTAGGCTCATCATAATCTATGATGCAATCCTCTCTATCCCCGTCTATGAGAAAACCGTAGTATCTCTCGGGCGGATGAGACTGCCTACTACTCCTGCGGAGCGGCATAGGAATGTCCTGTTCTTTTGAACCCTCTGGTTCCACTAAGCTTTCAGTAATAGTCTGAGGTTCTGGAATTTCTTCCAGTTCTACTGCGCTCCCACTAATTTCCTTTTCTAAGAACTAGTGTTCTAGAAAGTGGGCATTACGAGAAACAAGGACTTTTTGTTCTTCTGCGTAGTAGAAAAGATACCCCGTGGTGTTCTTTGGGTATCCCGCAAACTTGCACAGTACTGAGCGTGCCTCGAGTTTGTCCGCATGCTGCTTTTTGACAAAAGCCGGACATCCCCAGATCTTCAGATATTGAAGATAGGGTTTCTTCCCACTCCATAACTCATATGGTGTGGTAGGCACAGTCTTAGTGGGAACTCGGTTCAAAAGGTATGCGGCTGATTCTAGCGCATATCCCCAGAATGATCGCGGTAACTCAGCGTTACTCATCATGGACCGTACCATATCCAATAGGGTGCAGTTCCGTCTCTCCGATACACCGTTATGTTGCGGAGTGTATAGAGGAGTAAGCTGAGAGAGAATTCCATTCTCTTTTAAGTAGTTCAGGAACTCGGCACTCAAGTATTCACCACCTCGATCCGATCTTAGAATCTCGATACTTTTGCCGGTTTGTTTTTCTACCTCATTCTTATATTCCTGGAATTTTCCAAAGGCTTCGGATTTATGTTTCATTAAGAAGACATGTCCGAACCTTGAAAAATCATCCGTAAAAGTAATGAAGTAAGAAAAACCGCTTTGCGCAAGTGTAGACATTGGACCGCACACGTCGCTGTGTACGAGCCCCAAGAGCTCGCTCGCTCTTACTCCGTGTCCAGTGAACGAAGTCTTTGTCATCTTTCCTTTGAGACAGGATTGACAAGTGGCATATGATTGATATTCGAACGAATTCAAATATCCTTCTGTATGTAACTTAGTCAACCTTCTCTCATTTATGTGACCCAGTCTACAATGCCACAAGAAAGCCTGATTGATATCTGGAAGCTTTCTTTTGTGTGTATTCTGGACATTGAAAATCTGTGGTTGGTTTAATACGTATATACCATTGCTCAGTGTACCTGGCCTAATCAGAACTTGATTAAGGTGAATGTTTACAACATTACTTACAAACGCAAATTCATAACCTTCTTTAGAAACCAAAGATACAGAAATGATATTACAAGTTGCGTTGGGTACAAAAAAGCAATTACGCAAAACCAAAACATGCCCATCTGACGTTCCCAGGTGATAGTCCCCCACGGCTTTAGCATCCATGCTTGCTCCATTCGCAACTCTGAGGGTCATGTCACCTATCTTCAAAACCCTACGGTTTCTCAACGCCTGCAAAGAATTACAGATATGAGATCCTGATCCGGTATCCAATACCCAGGAAGTAAAGTTTATAGAAAGACAGTTTTCAATAACATACACACCTGAAGCTGAAGCCGCAACCTGCTTCAGTTCCTGTGTCCTGGCCTTCCAAGCCCTGCAATCTTTCTTCCAGTGTCCAATCTTATGACAATAGAAGCATTCTTCCTTTCCCACAAGCTTCCCCGCAATCTTTGTTGCCTTTTCCTTTCCCTTCGTACCCACTTTACTAACACCGCCTCTTGGTTTGGCGGGGGCTTTCTTCCTCTTTCCCTTGGCTTTTGCCTTGGACCTAGAGGAAGAAGATCCTCCTACAAACAAAGCGGGTGTTTCCCTACCTTTCTGTAGGGTGCCCTCTGCGCTCCTCAGCATGTTGAGGAGTTCTGAAAGTTCAACTTCTTTTTCTTGTAAGTTGAAGTTCAGTATAAACTGGGCGTAAGTGGATGGAAGGGACTGGAGAATTAAATCCGTATAGAGTTCACTTTCCAACGTGGTCCCAAGTTCCACGAGCTCCTCAATGTAGCCAATCATCTTAAGCACGTGGTCCGCTACCGATGATCCGACGGCCAACTTTGTCGAAAATAACTTCTTCGACACTTCGTATGTTGCGATACGAGACTGCTCTCCATACAGTTCTTTTGTATGAAGAAATATGGATTCCAAGTCCATATTCTCGTGCCTCCTCTGATGTTCGTTGTCCATAGAGGCAAGCACGAGGCACCTGGCCTTCGCGCAATCAATCTCCCAAGTCTTACGGATTTCCTTATCCGCGACGCTGGAGGTGGTACCTGGGACGGGGGGAGCTTTGGTGGTAAGAAGATACCCCAGCTTGTCGTAAGTGATTGCCATTTTGACATTCTTGAGCCAATCTTTGTAGTTTGGCCCTGTCAGTATGTTTTTATCTAGAAGTAACTTAAGTCCAGTCATGTCGATTGGTCGCTGCAATTAGGAGGGAGAGAAGAAACACTTTAGCACGATGCTCTTGCAAGTTTAGAGTGGTTTTTAATTTGTCTAAACAGGATGTCTCCCACTGTCTCTCGAATCCCTCCTCAAACCATAAAGGAAGAATTAGTCGGGATCAATCCCACCGCACAATACTTGCTTAACCGTTCATCCAGGCCAGTGTCGGTACTTCGAGGGAGGGTTTCCAACGCTTTCGCGAAGTTCCTTAATTTTAGAACCTCTTTTCCCTTGGGGCGTAGCCCCGCTAACACCTTTCTAGGCACCTACTTGGTTTATAGCATTGATCGTTTAGCGAGAAATTTCCCGAGGAGTAGCATATAGTCACAGTAGGATCGGGATCCAAATATCATCGCGTGACGAAACTGAAGGAATCCTACCAGAATCATCACACTCCAAATGGTATGCAAATCTAGCAAGTTTCAGTACTTATGAAACTCCCGATGTGGATTTTTGCCCCATGCTCTTATGACCTTGGCGTGAGGTCAAAATGTCATAAGTCACATGTCAAGTTCTTCCCATCATTATCCCGGTTGATTTGAACCCACCTGTACCTACCCTTGACGTAGGCCAAAATGGTGATACGGTTGTCCCAAAACAACGCATTCTATCTATGCAACAGATAAATATCCGGTAGCTACCAATCACTATGTCTTGGCGTGAGGTCAAAATACATAGCTTGAATACTACCGAATATTTAACTGAAATGATGGAGGGCTACGAATGGTTTTGGCGAAACCGTGAACGTAGTGAACTTGATATAATCGATGGAACGAGATAGCTTTTAAAAGGAGTGGCTCAAGCTCCGCATTTAAAAGTTAGTTTTGAAAAGAACCGAGTGGTTTTTCAAAAGTGTTCCAACGACTTTAGCTTGGTTTATTATCTTGCATTAGTTCTTTTAATATGTGATATTCTTGCATTAGTTCTTTTAATGCGTCCCATCATTTAATCCTACCATTGCATAAAATAACCAAAATATGACGTACGCTTATGCCATTCGCATTCGCCACGGGGCCCCGTCATCACCCGTTAGGTTACTTAACTAACGACAGAGCGGGGGCTGGGCTAGCGCGGCTGTAAAACATAAGTAACACCTAAATAGTTATAAATATAGCAATGATAGACATTACAGATCACAGATGAATACATTGGATATACTAGGAATCCGCAATCCGTTCGAGCCTGCAACGAAAAGCGGATTACACGGTCGCGGTGAATAGCCAATACCCCACCCAAGACCCCTACGGGTGTGGCAAACTACCCGCCAAGTACCCGGCAGTTTGTGTACCCCTCCATGGGTCTATCCTAGGAGCAAAAACAGTAAAAAGAATTATACAATGACGTCTACAACCCCGACCCGGTTGTGTGGCCATACAAATAATATTATTACATCAATTTACATATTACAAATGAATGAAAGAAAAAACAACACTCATCTCACATCCATCCCGGCTATTCACCCGCGACAATCCAATCCATTCATATACACATACCATCAACAAACACAGATGACAGATATGTATAACCCCGACTAATCGACATATAGCGATTAGCTGACGTTCAATACATGCAAACATCACAGATATAACCATTGTAGTCAAAGTGCAGTGAAGTTCGATAAAAATACGGATTTATAGGCCCCCAAAAACAAATTTCTTTTCTGGAAAATCTGGGCACAAATGACATATCTTAAAAATCCCAAAACCCTACCAGAAGAACACTGCACAAAACAGGACCACACGAAGAGACAAAACGGTGGCGGTTCCGCGGCCTAAGCCACCCTTTGCCGCGGAACCGCGGGGCTTTGAAGGAATCATGCAATCGTATTTTGTGGGTGTTTTCACAAAACCCTGAGCCGATTTTAGGAGTAAAACATTATACATTTAGAGCACAAAAAATTTCAACAGAAACTTAGGGTTTTTGTTTTTCCGGTTTTGTGATTTTTCTCGATCGAACTTCCATACACTTTACTACAAAGCTAGTTTAAGTTTAGTTAGGCTCTGATACCACTGTAAGTCCACGTTGCGACCCCCGGTTCTTACGGGGAGGCGGAAACGGTATAAAAATCAAATTTTTAGCGCATGGGGCAACATGGACTAACAAAGTCGGGATCTTTTCCTAAACTAAAACTAGCAAACAAGCTAAAGAGAGTTAGCTACTCGGATAAAAGGTTATACCTAACTTGAACACCTTCTTCTTGAAACTTTTGTAGGGGTTGATGGTTCTTTCCTTGTTGCCTTCTTCCGTCAAAGATGGATCCACCTAAGGGTTCAACCTTCGGGCTCATTCTCGAACTTTGAGAGAACTAGAATCTTCGGCTTGCTAAACCTTTGACCCTAGAGTGAGTAGAGAGTGTCTTTGGGGTGTTTTTATCTCAAGGAGAGGGATTCTCAACTCATGAGAAGGATTCTCCTTGAACTAGAGGAGAAAGAAGAACAAGTGAGGAGAAAGAATGGTTATGATAGAATGAGCTTATCCTTTTCATTTCTTGCAACCATATCATAAATGAAAATAATTAACAATTAACAATAATAATAAAATGAAATAGTTGATGGAAGGTTTGGAATGACCATTATCATTACAATCTTTAAATGGTTTTGCAAGAATCAAAAAGCATCTTTCATTTGTAATGATGATGGTCAAACCTTCAACCATGGTCAACAAGCCAACCATGGTCAACAAGTCAACAAAATCCAACCATGACACAATTTCATTTAATTAATATTATTAATTGATATATCATAATTCCATTAGGGTTTGGAAAAAGACGACTGTCAACTGTGCATACGCACCCGTTCCGAAACCCTAATGAAAAACCTCTTCCTCCGCCTCAATCAACTGTGCATACACACCCGCATTCTTGTTCCGAGGAACATGAATACCAAGAGATAAAATCAACCCCAAAACATATACCAGTATCTGGCTCAAACCAGAGCCTACTAGTAATATCCGTCCAGACTCCAAACGTGCACAAGTGCGCGGATGAGAACGAACCCTGTGCCAAAACCATGCGACCTCTACTTTGTTTTGCCCAAAGGCGAATACCCTCTGTGTGGGACTCTAAAGACTCGACACTACGCTGGAAGTGGGTTTAACCACAGACCGCAAGCGGCACTAGCTGTGCGTAACGGTCCCCAGGTAGATGCCGACAAGAAGGCTGACGAGGTGAACCCCATCGGAACTCCTACTGAGTCTAAATGTGACAGTCTCCGTACAGTCCGGTCTGTTCGTCTGATACATCGCATGTCGGGCCTAGGGGGCGGTAAACGTCAGTCCCCTAATAGCGGTACAAGTTGTGTCGGAGTGAAGCCCAAAACACCCTGAGATAACACTGGAAGCCTACCAGTATATCTCGCTTGCCCTGGCCAGGGACTACTCGTGTAATGGCTCTCCTAGACACAGCGCGATGTCAACCCCCAATACCGGGAGAGACGAATCCTGTCTAACCGTCACTGCCTCCAAGTGCTTCGGGACTGCACCCAACCATTACCTGTTTGCATGACTCCTTTGAGCCGTGGTAGGGTAGTGATCAAAGTGCAGTGGGAACACACTCGAGGCGAAGTGCCAGTGTCAAGTCAGCGGACTAAGCTGTACTCATGTCACCTGGGAACTGATAACTGACGATAGGTATAATACCAACCTGTCAGTTCCCGACGAGTCCTTTCCAGTGTACTCGTAACCCAACGAGCACCCGTATACTATCTCCAGTACGACGTACTGATGGCTGTGGGACAGACCATCTCCCACACTGGGATGAGAAGCGCATACGCTAGTCTACTCCGGAGTATCGATGCCCTGTCTCGATAGTCCTGCGACTAGGGACCTGTATAAGGATGTGCTTATAGATTACCCAGCCCCCACTGGTGTGACTGCCATCACAACGCTGGTAATCAAGCAAAGATCCTAAGGGCTCCACTAATGCGTATAGGTGATATACTAAAATAAACACATGTACACATTGAAGTAGAAACAAAACAAGTAGCATACTACTATATTGAGCAAGATTGTTTATACAAGGTGAATATCCCAAGCTTCCATTAAGTAATATACAAACTAGTATGATACAGTAATGGCCTCTAGGGCATATACACTAACACTCATACGAAAGATCCAAGTCAACAATGGTCAAATTGTCAACATGTTCAAGCATGGTCAAATGGTCAAAGCAATTAGCCATAACATAATTATCATTAAGGAGATTAGTAAATAATTTCCTCACCTCATGATGGTTTTGACCGAACCAACTGTCAAAACCCTAATGAGGCACCTCCTTCTTCTTCGCTCCTCATAACTGTGCATATACACCCGCATCCGCATTCCGTAGATTGCGAATGCACAGAAGACAAAACTAATCCATCCATACAATACAAGGGTCCGGCTTAAACCAAAGCCCACTAGCATTGTCTGCCCGAACAGCATACGGGCACAAGTGCACGTAAGTGATCGTAGCCCTGCCGTAAAACCATACGGCCTCTACACCTTTCGCCAAGTGCAGGGAATCTCTCTGTGTGGGACTCTAAAGACTCGACAGTACGCTGGCAGTGGGTTTAACCACAGACCGCAAGCGGCACTGGCTGTACGTAACGGTCCCCAGGTAGATGTCGATAAGAAGGCCGTTGAGGTAAACCCATCCGAACTCATACTGAGCCTGATTGTGACAATCTCCGTACAGTCCGGTCTGTTCATCTTAGAGTATCACATGGCGGGCCTAGGGGCGGTAAAAGTCAGACCCCTAATTGCGGTACAAGTCGTGCCGGAGTGTAGTCCAGAATACCGTGAGAAACTACTGGAAACACTACCAGTAATTCTCGCTTGCCCTGGCCAGGGACTTTGTGTAATGGCTCTCCTAGACACAGCGCGATATCAACCCCCAATACCGGGAGAGATGAATCCTATTTAACCGCTACTGCCTCCAAGTGCTTCGGGACTGCACCCAACTACTACCTGTTTGCACGACTCCTTTGAGCCGTGGTAGGGTAATAATCAATGTACAGTGGGAACACACTCGAGGCGAAGTAGCAGTGTCAAGTCGACGGACTAAGCTGTACTCCTGTCACCTGGGAACTATTATCTGACGATAGGTATAGTACCAACCAACATTTCGCGACGAGTCCTGTCCAGTGTACTCATAACCTAACGAGCACTCGCATACTATCTCCGGTACGACGTACTGATGGCTGTGAGACAGACCATCTCCCCTGTTGGGATGAGAAGCGCATACGCTAGTCTACTCCGGAATATCGATGCCCCATCTCGATAATCCTACGACTAAGGACCTGTATAAGGATGTGCTTGCAGATTACCCAGCCCCCACAAGTGTGGCTGCCATCACAACGCTGGTAATCAAGCAAAGATCCTAAGGGCTCCACTAATACGTATAATTGATATGCTAAAAGAAACACATGCACATATTAAATTAGAAACAAACCAAGTAGCATACTACCATTTTGAGCAAGATTGTCTATGCAACTGTGAATATCCCAAGCATCCATTAAGTAATATACAAACTAGTATGATACAGTAATGGCCTCTAGGGTATATACACTAACAGTATATATATATATATATATATATATATATATATATATATATATATATATACATAGTGTAGGGTTGTATAGCACGACAATAAGGTTTAGCAAGGCATCACACATGCCATTTTATAAAAATTTGGGGTGCTATGTAACCCTAACCAAGATCTTAACTTGAGAATTAGGGTAAATAATACAACTAAATAACTTTACTTCTAAGAGTTAGGTATTACAACCTTTGAAGTCCGTTCCTTCGCTTCATAAGCTCCAAGTTGAGGTCCCTTCGCTGCGATCATCAAGTACCTGGACTCTAGAGAGGCTCCATGAAGAGAAAGATGAATTCTTGCTTCCAATCTTCAACTACTAATATGATCTACCTTGAAGTATTTCAAACCCAAGCTCTTGCTTCACTAATCAAGTATTAGTAAAGCAAACACCCTAATCTATGTGGCTAGAATAGATGAGGATGATGAAGTAGGAATTTAGCTCTCTTTGGTTTTCAATTTCTCACATTATTTCATCATAACACAACAGGCTAGAAAGCTTTTTTCAAGAGGAAGAAAGAAGAAGTTCTTTTTGTGTTCAATAATGAAAATCATTGTTGTGGTTACAAATCAACCATGGCTTAAGAATGAAGGCTTAACCCTTGTAGAGAATAAACTAGGGTAAAGGGTTTGAATTGGGTTAAAGAAATATCTACTCAAAAATATCAAGCTAGATGACAAAAAGGAAAAGCTTCATGAAAGCTTCAAGCAGTCAGCTAAACGTAACAGCCACCCGTGTATTGAGCAATCAGAAGATCAACATGCAAGCCTGTACATTCTCCTGCGACTCCAATCAGTAACACTCCCGTACAGTCCGGTCTCTTCGTCTGATATGTCGCATATCTAGTCTAGGGATGGTAAACGTCAGACCCCAGTAACCGATAAGTCGTGTCGATATGAGGTCCATAACAGTTCGAGAAACTACTGATAATACTTACCAATAAATCTCAGCAACCCTGGCCAGGTATTTTCAGTTATAGCCAATCGAACACAGCGCAACATCAACTCCCTATACTGGGAGAGACGAAACCTCTCCTGTCGCTCATTGCCTCTATGTGATTCGGGACTGTACCCAAAAGCCACCGTTTTGCACGCCCTCTTGGACATGGTATGATGGAAATAAAAGCACAGTGGGAATCACACAAGACTCTATGACGATCTCGGGTCTACAGACTAACATGTACCAGTGTCACCAGAGAACTGCCATCTGACGCGAGGTATAATACCATCTGGGAGTTCTCGGCGATTCCGTCCAGTGTACCCAGTCTCCACTGAGCACCCGTTTACTATCTCTGATGTCAAACACCAATGGATATGGGATCATCCATCGCCCATCTACATGGTTCAAGAAGCATAAGCTAGTCTACTATGGTATATCGATGCCTTGTCTCGATACACCTACGACTAGGAACTTGAAGGATGTACTTAGCGACTACTCTGTCCCCACTAGTATGATCTGCATCATAGTCCCGGTAGTCAACTACTCATCTTAATGGCTTTATCAACATGTAACATAGAGACAATCGGAGTACATGTTAAGATAAATATCAACCAGATAGCATACTATCATGTCGAGCAAGAAAGTCCGCCCTATATATTAAGCATCCACTACAATAAACATCGTATGTACAGTAATGGCCTCTAGGGCATACATATCACTAACACATAGTCCCATACCCATTTGTGTATATATATATATACACATATCCCCATATACGCACAGGTAATAGAATGAATGCAGGTGTGTGAGTGTGAGTGTAAACTTATTCTAGGTTTCGTGACTAAGAAACTATGCTAGTTCACTTCTAATAAGCCCAAACTAACCATGAACACATAATCATATCCTGATAATCATCCACGTATCATAAACCACATATATATCCAGTTATATATCATAAATATACTATGAACTGCGGGGGTGCTACACGCCATCCATCCGACTTCTCCCCGTAGATATAAATCTACTCACTTGATCTTCGCTTGCCGATGCTGACGTCGCCACGCGCTTTCTTGTCGTCTCGAAGTCCTCGTGAGGGTACCTACACATAATAATGTATCGTATCGTATTATAGTCCAATTCAAAACCAAAACGACACACGAAAACCAAAATGTCGCATGAATCACCTATAGGTCAAAAACTGTGGTCTACATCTCCCAATTCAACCAAATAACCCCCGATATAGACGTACAAACGCTAAGTGATCGAAGTAAAACACAAATAATAAAACTTGAATTCATAAACATCATGACAAACATGGTAACAACCTAGAAAACATGCTCCAAATTTTGTCTCAGATGAAAACAAGGTAAGCAAACAATACTGGGGTAGTGTATAGGGGGCATGTGACCTACAGAAGCAACCTGGACCCATGCACTCACCAAGTGGCCGAGCACTCAAGTGTAAATTCCGGCCAGGCCGGTTTTGCTGAAGAGGTAGGGTCTCGTTTTGGCAGGGTGGTCTCATATTGGTTCAATTTGGCCTCTAGAGTTGTTTGTTTGTCTCAAAAATTCCCCGGGTAAACCCAGATTTTGTTAGTTGTATGTATGCCCTAGAGGACAGTATTGTACAGATGATATTATATTGGATGCTTGGACATATATATAGAGGACTTTCCTGCTCGATATGATAGTATGCTATCTGGTTGCTCTTTATCTTAACATGTATACTTGTCTCTTGATGTTGTCTTATAGTTACATGTTGGTAAAGCCCTTAGGATGTGTACTTGACTACCAGGACTATGATGCAGATCATACTAGTGGGGCCATGGTAGTCCATAAGTACATCCTTTAATGTCCCTAGTCCTGGGTATATCGAGACGGGGCATCGATATACCATAGTAGACTAGCGTATACGCTTCTCGACCCATGAGATGGGCGATGGATGATCCCATATCCATTGGTGTTTGACATCAGAGATGGTATTCGGGTGCTCAGTGGAGACTGGGTACACTGGACGGACTCGCCGAGAACTCCAAGATGGTATTATACCTCACGTCAGATGGCAGTTCTCTGGTGACACTTGTGCAGGTTAGTCTGTAAACCCGAGATCGTCATAGAGTCATGTGTGATTCCCACAGTGCTTTGATTTCTACCTTACCACGTCGAAGAGGGCATGCAAAATGGTGGTTTTTGGGTACAGTCCCGAGTCACATGGAGGCAATGAGCGATAGGAGGGGTTTCGTCTCTCCTGGTATTGGGGGTTGATGTTGCGCTGTGCTCGATTGGCCATAACTGGGAAATCCCTGGCCAGGGCTGATTTAGAGATTTACTGGTAAGTATTAACAGTAGTTTCTCGACCCGTTATGAGCCTCACATCGGCACGAATTATCGGTTATTGGGGTCTGACGTTTACCACCCCTAGACCTGATATGCGACATATCAGACGAGGAGACCAGACTGTACGGGAATTGTTACCGTCAGGCTTTTGCAGGAGTTGGAGCGGGCTTTCTTGCTGATCTTCTGATCGCTTAATACCCGGGTAGCCGTTACGTCAAGCAAGTACCGTTGACGGCTTGTAGGTACTTGATGTGATCATCATCTACTGCCGGCGTATTGACGAGTCTTTAGAGTCCTACATAGAGGGTTTACTGGCTCAGGCAAAACGAAATAGGAGCACATATGTGATATGTGCGGGACTGAGAATAATGCGTGTATGTGATACCGTATTATATTCTCGTGACTTTTTGTATCGGTCGGTTATATGAGATATAGCCGGGTTATCGAATCAAGGGCTGATTCGATAAGTCGATACATTGGATGTTAGTCGGTTATATGAGATATAGCCGGATTATTAAGTCAAGTGTTGATTTGATAATTTAGTGTATAATTGTATATATTTGATATCCAAATTTACATTAACTAACATTGGTTCACTTAAGCATTTGTTTTTCTCACATGTGCATAACTTTAATATATATGTGATATATATTAAATTGTCTTTTCTTTTTGTATCATGGTTGTTGATACAACATTCATGGGTGTATGAGACTTACACCATGCTACTTGTTATGTTGGGTTCAATATTTAAAGTAATTACAAAATTAGTGGAAGATTAGAAAAATGCATGAAGCTTGTGGAAGCGTATGAATGCATTGACTAAATCGACTAGGTTTGTTTTTACTTTGGATATTTGTTAACCTAACCATCACACTTAGCCCTGGTTATGTCTCTACATGAGTTAGTATATGATACTCACTCACCATGCTTAGTTCACTGACTTGATGATTATCCTCAGCTTTTCATTTGTTCTTCTTCTTCCTCTTTGAGCAAAAGAAAAGCTAGCTAGGTTTTTCAAAAAAGAGTGAAAGATTGTGAGAAAAGAAATTCTAAACTGAGCCCACTTCCTATTTATCCATCCTCTACTAGACTAGCACTTTAGTTTAGGGTGTTTGCTTCACTAATTCTCTAGTTAGTGAAGTAGAAGGTTGAGTTAGCATTCCCTCGACGTAGATCATCTTCGGCCTCGAAGACTTCAAGCAAGGTCGCTACTTTCGCCTCATGAAGCCATGCAAGAGTCCGAGAGAACTACGATTGCAGCGAAGGGACTACTACAAGGAGCTTATGAAGTGAAGGACCGATCTACAAAGGTTGTATTTCGATTTCACTTTGTCGTAAATAGTTTACATGTGTTTCCGTACTACATTCTGGCTAACGATTCTAGTTTAGAGTTCCCTTTTTAAACGGCAAAATTTTAAAATGGCATGGTTGATGCCTCCCAAAACCTCGCTGCTGTCGAAGTGAACCCTACAGTGGTATCAGTGCCTAGCTAGGAATTAATACAGATTTTGTTAGATTACGAATACGAAACGAACTACGAAACTTGCATCGCTAAAACCCACTTTCTGTCGATTTTTAAGCGAGCCCAATAAATTTTTTAAACAAGTACAGAATGATGTATTGATGATACTATGAACACTGCAAAAATCTTGAGGCATTCAGCCCTGTTTGGGCCGGCCACACCCCCATCACCGGCCCAATCCGAGCCCCCCCTCCAAATTTTTCAAGTGTTCAGTTTCTTGGGTTTTGGTACTTCAGGTGTTGTTTATTCTTGCTAAATTGTCATGTGATGGTAATTTACTGTAATGGCAAATCGGAGTGTTTCGTAGTCGTAATTTTAACTATTGTCGGGTAACTTTAGATGTTGTTAAAAAGTTCAATCGGATGTCAAATACCCATTTTAACCCTTGCCGGGAAAATTTCCAAGTGTTGGATTTTTCCCGTAGTTAGAAAGCTTTCAAAGATCATGCAAGTTATGCGATGGATCCTCTAGAAGAACCAAACCTTAAATCGATTATGTGGCCGTCAAAACCGCCACTTGAACCCTAGGGTTTGTGCTGGTTTAGCATTTCACATGTGAGGCGTTGGTTTGGCCCTTCTACGGCTGGTTCGTTGGTACTGTGCCGTGTGCTGAATTACTTTAAACTACGCTCAAGTGTTGAGCTTTTTGGGTAATTTTGGGTGTTTAATGATTCGATTGGAATGTTTAATATCGTCTGCTTTTTCTGTATTGTGATACAATATGTGGAATTCATACAGTTAGGCATGAAATGCGAAGTATGTGATATTTCGAATTTAAGATGTCTAAGGTGTTTGTGGATTCCAAATGTTGTGGTTTTATAGTTTCTTTTCTGCGACCGTAAGTGTAATATATGATATCTCCGGTTTCGTTGCTAGATGTCAACGACAATTGGGATGCGCATATTTACTTACGTTGATGACATATGATGTTATGTGTTGCTGGATATGTTATATTGGATCGTCGCGTATTGAATAGCCGGGGGTTTTATGTAAGATGAGAGTTTTTATTTTAATTCATGTAAAATTAAATGTATGTAATATTCTTTTATTGGGGCACTTCCGGGTTGAGGTTGATGTCACCTTTGGTGTATATTATTTACTTTTCCGCACTAGGATTGACCCAAGGAGGAGAGCACAAGTAACCGGGTTCTAGGGTCCAGTGGGAGACCAACTCGAGGAGTCGAGTCCGGGTCTCATAACTCTAGAATTGGTAGGGTTGCTTGTCGCTCTCGCAGGGGTCTAGGGGTGTGGGTTTGGCTATTCATCACGACCGTGGAATCCATGTTTTATAGAGGCTCAAAATAAAACACGGACCTCCTAGTATATCCATTATTTCATATGATTCTTCTGCTGCGATATCTGTGATGTGATCATTTGATATGTTGAGATGGATACTGTATATAGTATATATGATATATTATTTAGATGCTACTTATGTTTTACACTCGCGCTAGCCCTGCCCCGCTCTACCGTTAGTTACCTAACCTAAAGGTGCATGAGGGGACATCGAGGCGAATGCGGATGACATAAGTGTACGTCGTATTTATCTGTGATGTTTAGGTGACTTAAATGATGGGACTTCATTAATGTGATTAATGAAAGAAAAGAAACCTAAAAGATGTTGTAGAATCAAATTTTCAAAAAAGTGTAGCTACAGTTTTTGCTTTGCATAGCGATATATATGATATATCCTGCACCTTATTCGATGAGGAAAGAGCCGATATCCTTTCACAGGGAGTGACCTATTTAACAAAACTGGCAGATGCTACAACACTCGGTTTGTATTTTGATTGCTTTTAGAGTTTTGCTTTGCATAGTGATATATATGATATGTCCTACACCTTATTCGATGAGGAAAGTGTCGAGATCCCTTCACCGGGAATGACCTCTTTAGCAAAACTAGTGAAAGCCTAAAAAACACTCCTTTTCAAAATTTCACACGATTCTACAATGATATCAAGTTCATTACGTAATAGGTTTTCAAAAAAACCCGTCGTAGCCCTCCGTCATTTCAGATAAGTCCTACATAGTATTCGTGCTACGTTTGTTGACCCCCGTCAAGGCGTAGTGTGTGGTAGCTAACTAGTATTTATCTGCTTTGCATCTGATGTAGATTGGATTAGGGTAGTTGTACAACCTTGTTGACCTCCGTCAAGGGTCGTACGGGTGGGTTTGATTCAATCAAGAAATGACGGGTTGAACTTGACTTGCACCCTGTAGTTTGTTGACCTCCGTCAAGGTCATGGGATGCTTAGGGCAAAATATTATCGGGAATTTCAAGTGTTGAAATTTGCAATGAGATTGCATACCTTCTATGAGATAGTTGGATCCCGATACCCACTGCGAGTAATTATTACTCCTGGGAGAGTTTTACACACGACAATTAGCCAATCAAGTAGGTGTCTAGAAAGGTGTCAACGGGGTTACGCCTCAGGGAAAACGAGGTTTATTTTAATTAGGTCCGTGTGAAAGCACGGGGAACCTCCCTCAAAGTACCAACACTGGCCTGGCTGAAAGATTGGCGAAATTGTAGGGTGTAATTAATCCCGGCTAGTCTTTTCTTTTAGGGTTTGAAGGAAGATTTGATAAAAACAGTGGGAGCCATCCTGATTAGATAAAATATTAACCAATCTGATCTTGCAAGAGCATATGCTAAAGTGTTTTCTTCTCTCTCTTTCCGGGTAGCGACCATATCATGCCTTAATAAAGATAATAATATGGGTGTATTGACCGAACCCGCATGTTATACTGTGTTCGGGAACGTTGGTTTCATTCTTTCTTATAAAAGTTATAAGACTGAACAGGATATAAGGGAATACCAGGATTCCCATGCCACCCGAATGAAGAAAGTACATGATGATGAATTTTCTTCGGGTGTGTTCGTTACAGAGAACTGTTTCTCCATTTTCTCAACGTCCTGGGTATTAGATACCGGGTCAGGATCCCATATATCTAATCAGTTACATAGGCTGAGAAAAGGTAGAGAACTTGGAGAAGGTGATAAAGACATAAGGGTTGGAAATGGTGCAATTGTTGCGGCTAAAACCGTCGGGGAATATCACCTTGTATTGCCAACTGGTAATACATTGATTCTGAACGAGTGCTATTACATGCCGAACCTGATATGCAACATTATATCGGTCACTTTGTTGAGTAAAGAGGGATATAATTTTGTATTACAGGATAATGTTATGAACATTTTTCTAAACCAAAAGTTGGTTGGATCAGGCACGATGTGCAATGACATTTATATTCTAAATCAATCAACAGTTCTGAGCATAATAAACACACACAAGAGGAAGAGTTCAGAACTGAATGAATCCTTCTTGTAGCATTGTAGACTAGGTCAAATCAATGCGACACGGCTAGCTAAGTTGCATAAGGATGGATATTTGAATCCTTTTGAATTTTCATCTTATGATACTTGCCAGTCATGTCTCAAAGGCAAAATGACCAAAACTCCGTTTACAGGACACGGAGAAAGAGTTACCGAACTCTTGGGACTGATACATAGTGATGTATGCGGTCCCATGTCTACACATGCCAGGGATGGTTCTTTGTACTTCATTACATTCACTGACGATCTCTCTAGATTCGGATATGTGTTCCTGATGAAACACAAATCAGAAGCTTTTGAGAAATTAAGAGAATATAAACAAGAAGTTGAGAACCAAACCGGGAAAAGTATTAGAATCCTTCGATCTGATCGAGGAGGTGAATACTTGAGCAATGAATTCCTGGACTTCCTAAAAGAGAATGGTATTCTCTCTCAGCTAACTCCTCCATATACACCACAGCACAACGGTGTATCAGAACGGTGGAACCGCACCCTATTAGATATGGTGCGCTCTATGATGAGCATAGCTGAGTTACCAATTTCCTTCTAGGGTATGCACTGGAGACAGCGGCATACCTACTGAATAGGGTTCCTACCTAAGCTGTGCCTACCACCCCATATGAGATATGGAAGGGGAAGAGACCATATCTTAATTTTATTAAGATATGGGGTTGCCCGGCCTATGTCAAAAGACAAAAACCGGACAAACTCGAGGCAAGGTCTGTTTTGTGTAAGTTTGTTGGATATCCCAAGCATTCGTGAGGGTATATCTTCTACCACAGTGAGGAACAAAGGGTGTTTGTTGATCAACACACCACCTTTTTAGAAAATGAATTTCTTGCAAAAGAGATTAGTGGCTCTGAGGTCGAACTGGAAGAGGTTCAAGCTGTACAAACCACAACAGAAGATTTGGTGGAACCAGAGAATTCGGTAGTTCCCGTTGAACCCCAGCCACTCCGCCGATCTAGTAGGGTTCCTCACCCACCTGAGAGATACTACGGTTTTCTCATGGACGGTGGGAGTGAGGATTGCATCATGGAGGTGTAAGTGCACGGCGGCGCCCCGGCCGTCAATCCGACGGCCAAATGCGGAAGCGGTGATAAACTTTAATTTTGCGAACTTAGCAAACCGGCACCACCGCGCACTAAACACCCGGATCGGACCATTAAACTAGTTCTAGCTAACTACAAGACGGGTTAGAGATATACCGAGTGATCCGAATCCTCCGGTCTTCTCGTCGTCGTCCCGATCTCCTGCGGAATGTTCGGTCGTCGCCTCCTCGCCGGAAGGGCACCACATCGCCTGCATCTTTTACGGGCTCCCACCTCAATACCGAGGCAACTCGGGTGCGAAGTTGGCTGGCCGACGCGTCCAAGATTTGCTGTAGAATGTAGTGTAGAGGCTATGTCTCATTTGGGGTTTGTGTTGCCTTTGAAGATGATGGAGGAATCAAGATAAGGAAAAAATGGTGCTTGCATTTTTTCTAGCATGATAATGAGATCAAGAAAAATGCCACAAGCTCAAAATGAAACTCTCTCCTTCTCTTCTCTCAAATATAGCCTCTCTCATCAAGTGAGAATGGTGGAGGAATGAATATCAAACCATAACAAGAAGGAAGGTGAGTGTAGGAAAAGGTGGAGGGTGACCACAACCAAAACATCATGATAATAATCTCACATCAAACTCTAATCAACTCTAATCACCTTTAATACAAATCAAGTGATGTAAAGAGAATCAAATGATGGTTGAAAAGAAAAGATGCCATCATAATCAATACATTTGCAAGAAACCCCTCCACAATGTGTTATTTACAAACTTGCAAATAACACCCTCCATCAAAAGGTCCGGCCGGAAAAGAACGAAGGAAAACCAGCCGGAACGGAATGCAAACTGGCAACTCCAGAAAACTGGTCCTGTAATGAATTACAGGAAAAACCCCGATACTGTGCATACACACCCGCATCTGTATTCCGACCGGATACAAATGCACTGAGAAAAAATCTACACTGTACTATACTAGGATCCGGCTTAAACCAAAGCCGGCTAGTAATATCCGTTTGATCCTGATCCGTGCAATACCGCACGTATCCGATCGAACCTTGCCATATATCTATACGGCCTCTAGTACTAACCGTCCGATCCTGATCCGTGCAATACCGCACGTATCTGATCGGACCCTGCCATATCTCCATACGGCCTCTACAGCGTTTCGCCCGAAAGCTTGAGTAACTGAAAGTGTGGTGGACTCTAAAGACTCGTCAATACTATGGCTGTGGATTTAACCACTAGCACGTCAGAGGTATAAGCCAATACGTGACGGGCCACCAGCTATTGACCAAAAGGGACGTCGATGAGCGAACTCATCCTGACACCCTACTGAGCCTGTCAGTGACAATATCCGTACAGTCCGGTCCGTTCGTCTATGAGCATCGCATGTCGGGCCTAGGGTGTTGGTAAAAGTCAGACCCCTAAAAGCGGTACAAGTCGTGTCGGAGTGTAGCCCAGAACACTCTGAGATACTACTGGAATACCTACCAGTAAATCTCCTGCCTTGGCCAAGGACTTCGTGTAATGGCTCTCCTAGACACAGCGCGACCTCACCCCCAATACCGGGAGAGACGAGCCCTTGAAGATCCGCTCACTGCCTCCATGTGGCTCGGGACTGTACCCAACTAAAACCTGTTTGCACGACTCCTTTGAGCCGTGGTAGGGTAGTAATCAAAGCACGGTGGGAACTCACACGAGACAAATGATGATCCCCAGGTTGATGAACTAACCTGTACACATGTCACCTGGGAATTGCTATCTGACGTCAGGTATAAGACCAACTAGCATGTTCCCGGCGAGTCCTGTCCGGTGTACTCATAACCCAATGAGCACCTGTATACATCTTAGGTGAACCAACTGACACCAGTGGCTTGTGAGACCGGCCACCGCCCCTCGTCGGGGTCTCGACTGTATACAAGTCTACTCTGGAGAATCGATGCCCTGTCTCGAAACTCCCACGACTAGGGACCTTTTATGGATGTGCTTATAGACTCCAGCTCTCACTTATATGATCGCCCTCATACTGCTGGCAGTCAAGCAAGAATCCTAGGGGCTCTATCAACGTGCAATAGCGACCTGTCAGGTCACCTAAAGCAGTACACGATGATAAAGGTAAACCAGATAGCATACTATCATCTCGAGTAAGACTGTCCTACCGGGATAGGTCCTCCCTCAATCATTGCAATCACGTGCCAGTGATCCAATAATTGACTCTGAGGGCACTATCTCCAACAATCTCCCACTTGCACTCAAGGCTAATTATTGCGATGTCGCATACTCACAGCCCGTGTGATACCGAACACCCAACTCCTCTACTAGTCAGTCTCACAAAACTCGTTTGCGAAACTATTGCGTTCGAGGAATAGCCTCAGTGAGTGGATCCGCTTGGATGTTTCTTTCTATGTCTCTCTCTATCTCAAATTCGCGGAGAAAACCATCTCCCGAAAAGAGCAATACCTGTCTTATAATGTCTGGATGTCTGATGGGACCTAGCTCATAAATGAACTCCAAATCCAAACTTCTCAGACTGTATCGTCAACTGAACTTAATCAGTATCCTGCGCCATGCCTACCTCAGTATCTGCCTGGATCACCTGTCCAGAATACTGCCCCTCGTCAGAAGGAAAACTATAACTCTAACAACCTCCTTGTCGTCCATGTTACCTTGGAAGCCTGGAATGATAACCGTCTCCTTAATAAGGCTGTCGTTATCATTTCCCTAGAACATCTACTTTTGTTCTAAAGTTGCTTCTGACTGTTTCTCCGGGATTGGATCAATATCAACTTATTGCATCTAGTGCAAGAACAACATCTGGTGTGGTACTTGACATCTCATGATTAACTCAATTGCCTAAGCAAGTGATCTGCTAATCATGCACATCCCTCTCTACTTTAGTCTATAAGACACTTTTAGAGAGGGTGACTCCATCACCTGTAGGTACACTACCGTGCCGGGAGTCGTCCATTCTAAATACTCTTAGAATGCTGTCAAAGTACCCTGATTGGGAAACCACCCAAATCTAGATCTAAAATCATAGATCTAGTAACCAGTATGTTTGATACAAAATCCATTTCCTTTATGGAGAAAACACTGTGTGACGACCAAAGTATAACCGATCTTAGTATAGGAATATCACTTCCTACTTTGTGTATGTCATCCAAAACCCGGATATCATACCCTACTACCTTCTCAACAGATCCATCCCCTATTCTGATGACGTCAAACCTATGACTGTCACATCAGAAATAGATGATCTATCTCCGCTATATCTGCTTTAGTCTATAAATAGAAATAAGCCTGATGTCCACCAATGCTTCCGCTGCTCCCACTGACTACGACAACCCTCTCGCAGAGTCATATAGACGTGCATTTCTAAAGCTAGTTTAGAACGACGCTATACTCATCCTCCCGCCGGGTCTCGCAGCCTGGAACAACAGCAATGGCAAGTGTGGGTAAACAAGAACTTCCCTGTCACCGTCCTTGAGGCTACCGGAGCACCTCTCGGGTGCCTGAAGTTACCCACCTTATCTGCGGAGTGGCCAATGGAATGTCAAACCAGATTGAATCTTTAGGTTCCTTATCAAATCTTCAGAAATCGTATGCGGTTCTGGAATCACTTCCAGTTCTACCATACTCCCACTACTGTTTTGAAAAAAATCCATTTTTATTAAAACTGTGGAGAGTCTAGAACAATATTACTATTGATCTCACAGATGGTAGAAAATCAACCCTCGTCATAGCCTGGGTCAACCCACAAACAGCCATTACAGAAACGTGCCTTGAGTTGCCCAGTGTCTGGTTTTAATCATAATCCGGACAACTCCCCGTACTTTAACAACGTTAAGATATGAACTGTTCTATATCCAATATAGAACCAGAGGCACTGATTTAATTTAACCAGATTCAAATCATGCAGCTATCTCCAGTACATGTCAACTAAATGGAAGGAGGTCGATCAGCGTTACTCAACTTAGGAATGCTTCCAATTATGAGTAACCTGAAAGAGAAGCAATTTCTCTTTATCATTACTATCAACTGAATACCATACACAAGTATCTACATCTTCTATCACTTTGAAGAATCCCGATACTTGCTACACCTGGCTCTCTACTCTATTCAAATACCTATAACTCCTCAAAACTTAGACCCTGTGTTTCTACGAAACACATGTCTAAGAACTAGAGAAGTTAAAACTAAACAGAATATAGTATGAGGACCAACCCCTCTATCCTAATGGACATTGGACAACATACAATACTCTGTATAAGTCCGCTGAGTCTAACAACTCTTTCACTGTGTGTCGTAGGATGAAAACTGTACTTATGGTTAAGAAGAATTACATCGCTGTTTAATGCTCCTTACCTAACCATCCACTGATATAGGTAAATGTCATCGACATTATATCAAAAGGTATATCTCACTCTATGAAAATAGACGTACAGATATATCAATTTGAAATTGGTGCACAACAGCGGATATTCAAAACCAAATATTTGCTGACCGGCAAACAGCCCAGATGATCTCCTCAAATATCACCAATTACAACGAATCCCGATATAATGAGGATGATCACCCTATTCCCAATAACTTACTCCCACTCATCATCTGTAAAACCATACAGATGTGAGAATCAAACCTGGTAAATACATACCCTGGAGCAAGTGTCCAATCGGGAAATCAGTTTTCTTTTAACAGTACACAGTTGAACTGAAACATTGAAATGTTTTGATGGGGTATCCTTGTATTCCTAGTAATGCCTCTACCATTATCCAGATTCACAACTATAACCGTATAATTCTTTGCCACCTCTCCAAATCCCTTTATATGTCTTTAGTCATTACCTTCTGCACACCCCTTTAGGCCAATTGGTCTTCTTCCTTCCCTACCGTTCGGCACCAGCCTATGGTTTGGAAGAAGACTATCCAATAAGCATAATGGGTGTACTGTCCTTATCTTAGGAGCACTCGCAATGCGAGAGAAGGTGAAGATAAAAGACAACCGAATAAACCTTATTCCTATTTCTCCTGGACCAGAATCCATCCCCGAACTGGAACAAGTTCCTTTCGAGTTCGTATATAACCATACGATGGAGTATCCAGTAAACTGTGGATCTTCGTAGTGATACGGAGTGTTCTGGAGAAATACAAAGGTGATTTTAGGATTGGCGAAGAAATACTCGGTTTGGTCGTGAATATCAATCGCAATTTACTTTGCCCTCTTACTAATCTCTTTCTTTGTCTTAACTTAATACGTTCTGTACACCATCGTTAGGCTAATTGGTTTTCTTCATTCCCCATCGTTCGGCACCAGCCTAAGGTTTGGAAGAAGACTATCCAATTTGCGTAATAGGTGTACTATCTCCTAAACCAAGGAGTACTCGCAACCTGAGAGAAGGTAAAAGGAAAAGACAACTGAATAATCCTATCCTTTTTCTCCAGAACCGGAAACCATCCTCGAATTCCTTCGAGTTCGTATCTAACCATACGATGGTTTTGTCCAATGGAAGTGGACGTTCGCAGTAATACGGGGTGTCCTGGAGAAAAGGGTAAAAGTAGGAGTGGCAATGAGGTGTGCAACTCTGACAATCCAAAAGCCAGTGTTTAGAAGGTTCGGTTAACTTGGTCTCTTAGTCGTAGTCTTAGGGTCGGGTCAATGGTCGCTGCCAGAGAGAGAGAAAAGAAACACTCAGCGTGCACTCTAACCTAGATCAGAATGGTTACCAATTTATCTAATCTGGAAACCTCCCACTGTACCTCAAATTCTCCTCCAAACCTGAAAGAAGAATTAGTCGGGGTCACCCGAGGAGTAAACAAACTCATCAGTGGGAATCGGGATCCAACTATCATCGCATGATAACGTGACGGAATCCGCTCACGCTATCACACTCCAGAAGGTATGCGCATATCTGGCAAGTTTCAGTTCTTTTGAAACTCCCGATGTGATTTCTGCCCCATGCTCTTATGACCCTGACGAAGGTCAACAAATCATAAGTCACATGTCAAGTTCCACCCGTCGTTGTCCAGGTTAATTTGAACCCACCCGTACAAGCCCTTGATGAAGGTCAACAAGGCTATACGACTGTCCCAAACCAACACATCTATCTATGCAGCAGAAAGGAAACAAGCAGCTACCATGCACTATGCCTTGACGAAGGCCAACAAACATAGCATGAATACTACGTGCTACCTGTCTGAAACGACGGAGGGCTACGAATGGTTTCTGGCGAAAACCTTTAACGTAATGAACTTGATATCGTTGAAGGAACGGATAGATTTTTAGAAAAATATAGTGACGAAAACCTTTGCTAAAGAGGTCACTCCCGGTGAAGGGATCTCGGCTCTTTCCCCGTAGAATGAGGTGCAGGATACTCCAACTGAATACCACGGTGCAAAGCAAAAGTAATCGGCTATAGTGAAGTTAATGCCCTGACGCAAACTTCTGTCCAAGGGGTCACTCCCGGTGAAGGGATCTCGGCCCTTGCCTCGTCGACTGAGGAGCAGGATTTTCCAAATGAATACCACGATGCAAAACAAAAGTGAACGTCCTTGCAATAACAGCTTTTTGAAAAGTGTTCCAACAACATCAGATTAGGTTTGTTTTAACTTGCATTGATCCGAATCAACGCAGTCCCATCAATTGATCACACCACAAAGAACGAAAATATACTGATGTACGTATATGCCATCCGCATTCGCCACTGGGTCCCGTCATTACCCGTTAGGTTAGCTAACTAACGACAGAGCGGGGACTGGACTAGCGCGGATGTAAAACATATACAACATCTACTAATATATATACCAATATATTATATTCGCTCAAGGCGTGATTAAAATGCAACATCACAGAAATGTACAGCATCACAGAACAATACAGATATCTGGGATCCCCGGGTTTCACAGAGCCACTACTGAAACCCGACGTTCCCCTGGTCGTGTGGATAGCCTGTGCAATGAAATCCTAGACCCCTACGGGCGCGGCAAGTTACCCGCCAAAACCTCAAGCGAGGCAGCCCCCTTCAGCACCGCGAATGGACCACCCAGCACTTCACGGAATCCGGTAACTTGGGCACCCCTCCTGGGTCAACCTGTACCCCCTACGAGTGCGGCGAACAGCCCGCCAATCCTAGAGTGAAGCCCCTTCCGTCTCAATGCCATGAGATGCGGGCTCGTTGCCCTCTAGAACTCGGCTATCCGTGCACCCCTCCGCGGGGCAATCCTAGTACAGGAATTAAAATATACATACAACGGGTACATCGACCGCAACCTGGTCGTGCCCCAAAATAATAATACAAACAGGCAGTGACGGCAGTCCACAGGTCGGACGCTCGCCCCGCAATATCAAATGTACATAATACAACAAAAACTGTACTAGCATTGCATCCAGGCTATCCCCCATGACCGATCTGCAACATCACAGCAAAATCACAGAACATCAACGTGAAAGTCACGTTCGCAAATCCGTCTAACCGGGCTATAGCAGTTAGACGGGATTTACCGATCGAGTGACATTCACGGTCGCAGATATAATGTAAATACTGTGAAATAATATGTTTAAAATATCCGATCGATCAAATTTTAACAAGTGGGCCCCAAAGTACTACTGTAGCACATCAAGAAATTCTGGGCCCAATATTAATATTCCAAAACCCCTAAAATCAGCCCAAAAAGATACTGCAGAAATTTAATGCAGCGACCCAAAAATAGTGCGGCGGAACCACGGCCCAAATGGGTGTTTGGCCGCGGTTCCGCGCTCCTATGGTGGAGTTAGTGCATCGAATTTTCACAGAACTCTTATTTCTTCAAGTACATCACTTTTCTGCAACCTGAAAAATTTTTCGACTCCAAAAAATTTCAACAGAAAACTGATGTGAACAAAAACGCGGATTTTGGAATTTTGGTCGATCGGAAATGTAAACACATTAAACAAAGCTAGACTAAGTTAATGGCGAGGCTCTGATACCACTGTAAGTGCACGGCGGCGCCCCGGCCGTCAATCCGACGGCCAAATGCGGAAGCGGTGATAAACTTTAATTTTGCGAACTTAGCAAACCGGCACCACCGCGCACTAAACACCCGGATCGGACCATTAAACTAGTTCTAGCTAACTACAAGACGGGTTAGAGATATACCGAGTGATCCGAGTCCTCCGGTCTTCTCGTCGTCGTCCCAATCTCCTGCGGAATGTTCGGTCGTCGCCTCCTCGCCGGAAGGGCACCACATCGCCTGCATCTTTTACGGGCTCCCACCTCAATACCGAGGCAACTCGGGCGCGAAGTTGGCTGGCCGACGCGCCTAAGATTTGCTGTAGAATGTAGTGTAGAGGCTATGTCTCATTTGGGGTTTGTGTTGCCTTTGAAGATGATGGAGGAATCAAGATAAGGAAAAAATGGTGCTTGCATTTTTTCTAGCATGAAAATGAGATCAAGAAAAATGCCACAAGCTCAAAATGAAACTCTCTCCTTCTCTTCTCTCAAATGTAGCCTCTCTCATCAAGTGAGAATGGTGGAGGAATGAATATCAAACCATAACAAGAAGGGAGGTGAGTGTAGGAAAAGGTGGAGGGTGACCACAACCAAAACATCATGATAACAATCTCACATCAAACTCTAATCAACTCTAATCACCTTTAATACAAATCAAGTGATGTAAAGAGAATCAAATGATGGTTGAAAAGAAAAGATGCCATCATAATCAATACATTTGCAAGAAACCCCTCCACAATGTGTTATTTGCAAACTTGCAAATAACACCCTCCATCAAAAGGTCCGGCCGGAAAAGAACAAAGGAAAACCGGCCGGAACGGAATGCAAACTGGCAACTCCAGAAAACTGGTCTTGTAATGAATTACAGGAAATACCCCGATACTGTGCATACATACCCGCATCTGTATTCCGACCGGATACAAATGCACTAAGACAAAATCTACACCGTACTATACTAGGATCCGGCTTAAACCAAAGCCGGCTAGTAATATCCGTTCGATCCTGATCCGTACAATACCGCACGTATCCGATCGAACCTTGCCATATATCTATACGGCCTCTAGTACTAACCGTCCGATCCTGATCCGTGCAATACCGCACGTATCTGATCGGACCCTGCCATATCTCCATACGGCCTCTACAGCGTTTCGCCCGAAAGCTTGAGTAACTGAAAGTGTGGTGGACTCTAAAGACTCGTCAATACTATGGCTGTGGATTTAACCACTAGCACGTCAGAGGTATAAGCCAATACGTGACGGGCCACCAGCTATTGACCAAAAGGGACGTCGATGAGCGAACTCATCCTGACACCCTACTGAGCCTGTCGGTGACAATATTCATACAGTCCGGTCCGTTCGTCTATGAGCATCGCATGTCGGGCCTAGGGTGTTGGTAAAAGTCAGACCCCTAAAAGCGGTACAAGTCGTGTCGGAGTGTAGCCCAGAACACTCTGAGATACTACTGGAATACCTACCAGTAAATCTCCTGCCTTGGCCAAGGACTTCGTGTAATGGCTCTCCTAGACACAGCGCGACCTCACCCCCAATACCGGGAGAGACGAACCCCTGAAGATCCGCTCACTGCCTCCATGTGTCTCGGGACTGTACCCAACTAAAACCTGTTTGCACGACTCCTTTGAGCCGTGGTAGGGTAGTAATCAAAGCACGGTGGGAACTCACACGAGACAAATGACGATCCCCAGGTCGATGAACTAACCTGTATACATGTCACCTGGGAACTGCTATCTGACGTCAGGTATAAGACCAACTAGCATGTTCCCGGCGAGTCCTGTCCGGTGTACTCATAACCCAATGAGCACCTGTATACATCTTAGGTGAACCAACTTACACCAGTGGCTTGTGAGACCGGCCACCGCCCCTCGTCGGGGTCTCGACTGTATACACTAGTCTACTCTGGAGAATCGATGCCCTGTATCGAAACTCCCACGAATTGGGACCTTTTAAAGATGTGCTTATAGACTCCAGCTCTCACTTATATGATCGCCCTCATACTGCTGGCAGTCAAGCAAGAATCCTATGGGCTCTATCAACGTGCAATAGCGACCTGTCAGGTCACCTAAAGCAGTACACGATGATAAAGGTAAACCAGATCGCATACAATCATCTCGAGTAAGACTGTCCTACCGGGATAGGTCCTCCCTCAATCATTGCAATCACGTGCCTGTGATCCAATAATTGACTCTGAGGGCACTATCTCCAACAGGAGGATGATGACCCAACTAGCTTCGAGCAGGCCATCACGAGTGGCGACTCTGTGAAATAGCTGGATGCAATGCGGTACGAGATGGAATCCATGTACACCAACAAATTATGGACTTTGGAAGATGCTCCTGAAGGGGTAAAACCTATTGGGAGAAAGTGGATCTTTAAAAAAAACTTGGTGTAGATGGGAAAGTGGAGACTTTCAAAGCTAGACTTGTTGCAAAGGGCTTTCGTCAAAGACCAGGTGTGGACTATGACGAAACCTTTTCTCCAGTGGCTATGCTTAAATCCATCCGGATCATGCTTGCCATCACTGCATATCATGACTACGAAATCTGGCAAATGGATGTTAAGACCGCCTTTCTAAACGGTGATTTAGAAGAGAGTGTGTACATGACTCAGCCAGAGGGCTTCGTAGCTAGTGGGAGCAGCGGGAAGGTGTGCAAGCTGCTTAAATCCATTTATGGATTAAAGTAAGCATCGCGAAGTTGGAACATCTGCTTTGATATCGTTATCAAAGAGTTTGATTTCATCAAAAACGTAGATGAACCTTATATCTACAAGAAGGTGGCAGAGAGTAAGGTTGTCTTCCTCGTATTGTACGTTGACGACATACTCTTGATAGGAAATGACATTCATATGCTGCAATCGGTCAAGCTCTTCTTATCACAAAGATTCTCAATGAAAGATCTAGGGGATGCCTCCTACATCTTGGGGATTAAGATCTATAGAGATATATCCAAACAGATACTGGGATTGTCCCAATCCAGGTACATTGATACCATACTAAAACGGTTTAGAATGGAAGAGTCCATGTGTGGGTTTTTACCCACGATCTCAGGGCTCACTCTCTCCAAAGAGATGTCTCCCATGACTGATTTGGAGAGAGCTCGCATGCAAGGGATACCCTATGCTTCGGCTGTAGGCTCTATCATGTACGCGATGCTATGTACCAGACCCGATATAGCACACTCACTAAGTGTAGTGAGTAGGTATCAAGCTGATCCTGGAGAGAGTCACTGGACAGCTGTGAAGAGCATTCTCAAGTACTTACGAAGGACTAAAGAGATGCTCTTGGTGTATGGTAATGGAGAACTCCAAGTGGATTCCTTTACCGATTCGAGCTTCCAGAGTGATAAGGACGACTCTAAGTCGCACTAGGGATTTGTCTTTACCATTTACGGAGGGGCGGTTAGCTGGGAGAGTTCCAAGCAGGAAACTGTGGCAGACTCGACGATGGAGGCTGAATACATCGCTGCCAACGATGCTGCCAAAGAGGCTGTTTGGATCAAGAAGTTCATTACTGAACTTGGTGTGGTTCCATCCATCGAGCATCCAATATCTTTGTATTGTGATAACAATGGAGCGGTGGCTTTGGCCAAGGAACCCAGGTCCCATCAGCGATCCAGGCATATTCTAAGGCGGTATCACCTGATCCGGGAGATAGTAGATCGCCGGAAGATCGAGGTCAGGAGGGTTGACACGAAGAACAACACTGCGGATCCACTCATGAAGGCTATTCCCCAGATACAGTTTGAGAGACTCTTCGGGATGCTTGGTATGCGATACTAGAGCAGCTGGCCCTAGTGCAAGTGGGAGATTGTTAGTTGTATGTATGCCCTAGAGGCCAGTATTGTACAGATGATGTATATTATATTGGATGCTTGGACACATATAGAGAGGACTTTCTTGCTCGATATGATAGTATGCTATCTGGTTGCTCTTTATCTTAACATGTATACTTGTCTCTTGATACTGTCTTATAGTTATATGTTGGTAAAGCCCTTAGGATGTGTACTTGACTTCCAGGACTATGATGCAGATCATACTAGTGGGGCCATGGTAGTCCATAAGTACATCCTTTTAATGTCCCTAGTCCTGGGTATATCGAGACGGGGCATCGATATACCAGAGTAGACTAGCGTATACGCTTCTCGACCCATGAGATGGGCGATGGATGATCCCATATCCATTGGTGTTTGACATCAGAGATGGTATTCGGGTGCTCGGTGGAGACTGGGTACACTGGACGGACTCACCGAGAAATCCCAGATGGTATTATACCTCACGTCAGATGGCAGTTCTCTGGTGACACTTGTGCAGGTTAGTCTGTAGACCCGAGATCGTCATAGAGTCTTGTGTGATTCCCACTGTGCTTTGATTTCCACCTTACCACGGGTAAGGTGTTTTTCGTCACCCCATTGAGATGGGAAAACTCGCGCTTGTCAGGCGCATTACAGATTCCCCCTGTCTAGGGTAGGCCGGGGTTTAATGATTGTGGGGATCCGAATCTCCGGCAGCCACGAACTAAGCTGCCGTTAATTACCCCTCGCCTTTGGAGCAAGGGAACCTCCGATTGACAGGTTAAACTGGTCATGCAAACTCAATGTGCAGTGTTGTGTTTTTAAGGGGTTTTGGATATATCGGGGGCCCCACAGAGTTTTTACGGGGATCCCGCTACCAGGATAGCGGGCTGGGGGTCAAGGTGGCTAGAAGCCCCCTTGCGGGGTGCGGGGCATTGCCCCGTTAGAAATATTTTTCTAACAGGGGCAGTGTCGTGGAGTATGTGTGTGTGTACATATGTATACATATGTATATATATGTATATATATAAAAAGGGGGAAAAGGCATCCAAAGGATGCGTGGGGCCAGCACCAGCGCTTTGAGCGCAAGAGCGCCAGCGCACCACGTGTCAGCACGTGGGCACTCGGGCGCTAGCGCTTTTGGCGCTAGCACTCTGAGTACAAGAGCGCTAGCACACTGAGCACTAGCATGCCACGTGTCAGCACGTGGACGCTCGGGCGCTAGCTCAATGAGCGCTAGCGCGCCACGTGTCAGCACGTAGGCGCTCGGGCGCTAGCGTCCTGAGCGCAAGAACGCTAGCGCACTGAGCACTAGCACGCCACGTGTCAGCACGTGGGCGCTCGGGCGCTAGCGCTTTGGGCGCTAGCGCTTTGAGCGCAAGAGCGTATGTATCAACACATAGGCGCTCGAGTGCTAGCGCTCTGAGCGCAAGCGTGCTAGCGCTATGAGCGCTAGCGCGCCACGTGTCAGCACGTGGGTGCTCGGGCACTAGCGCTTTGAGCACTAGCGCACCACGTGTCAGTACGTGGGCGCTCGAGCAGCAAAAGGGACTTGGTCCCTGTAATGGGAGTTGTACTCCCAGAAAGGAGCACTTATTATTTTGTGTGTGTCTATATATATATATATATATATATATATATATGAGGAGTTGAACTCCTAAGATGTTTTGAAGCTGATGAAGGGCTTCTCCCCTTGAGCCCTAGTTCTTCCCCAAAGTGGGGTTTCTGGAGATGGGTCTCCTTCTTCTTCCTTTGTTGGCCGGATCTTGAAGATCAAGAGATGTGAGATCTAAAAATCTCTCCTTTCTGAGATCTGATGGCAGATCTGAGTTCCCCTTTGTGGGTATTGTGGTAAAAAACTATTTAGTTTTGGAAAAGAAAGAGTAAACTCTTGATTTAATTCAAAAGAAATGAGAAGGTTTAGAACCTTGGAGAAGGAGCAGGAGGCACAAAGAACCCTAGTTTTTGGGGGAATGGAAATTGTATATTAGATATTTTCATCATGTTGCCTTATATAGGCTTACATATTTACATATAGCCCCTTGGGCTTTTCAAAATGGCATTTTGCCTATCTCATGGCTCATGTGCCATTTCATTTTGCACATAAGCCATGGGCTTACAAAAAATTGGCTTTATGCCCATTTTGTTTACATTCATGCATATAAAATTACATAACAATTATTTATTACATGATTTTATTGTTGGCATGGGAAGGCTGGCAACGGGCTCGACTTGGGCATGGGCCCGCTTGACCTGGGCTTGGGCCCACCTGGCTTGGGGTTGACCTTGACTTTGACTCGGTCAACCGGGGTGCAAATTTTGACCCCAACACCACGTCCAAGAGGGCGTGCAAAATGGTGGTTTTTTGGTACCGTCCCGAGTCACATGGAAGCAATGAGCGATAGGAGGGGTCCGTCTCTCCCGGTATTGGGGGTTGATGTTGTGCTGTGCTCGATTGGCCATAACAGGGAAATCCCTGGCCAGGGCTGATTTAGAGATTTACTGGTAAGTGTTACCAGTAGTTTCTCGACCCGTTATGAGCCTCACATCGGCACGACGTATCGGTTATTGGGGTCTGACGTTTACCACCCCTAGACTTGATATGCGACATATTAGACGAGGAGACCGGACTGTACGGGAAGTGTTACCGTCAGGATTTTGCAGGAGTTGGAGACGGCTTGCTTGTTGATCTTCTGATCACTCAATACCCGGGTAGCCGTTACGTCCAGCTAGTACCGCTGACGGCTTGTAGGTACTTGATGTGACCATCACCTACTGCCGGCGTATTGACGAGTCTTTAGAGTCCTACATAGAGGTTTTACTGGATCAGGCAAAACGAAATAGGTGCACATATGTGATATGTGCGGGACCGAGAATAATGCGTGTATGTGATACCGTAATATATTCTCGCGACTTTTTGTATCGGTCGGTTATATGAGATATAGCCGGGTAATCGAATCAAGGGCTGATTCGATAAGTCGATACATTGGATGTTAGTCGGTTATATGAGATATAGCCGGATTATTAAGTCAAGTGTTGATTTGATAATTTAGTGTATAATTGTATATTTGATATACTAATTTACATTAACTAACATTGGTTCACTTAAGCATTTGTTTTTCTCACATATGCATTACTTTAATATATATGTGATATATATTAAATTGCCTTTTCTTTTTGTATCATGGTTGTTGATACAACATTCATGGGTGTATGAGACTTACACCATGCTATTTGTTATGTTGGGTTTAATATTTAAAGTAATTACAAAATTAGTGGAAGATTAGAAAAATGCATGAAGCTTGTGGATGCATTGACTAAGTCCACTAGGTTTGTTTTTACTTTAGATATTCGTTAACCTAACCATCATACTTAGCCATGGTTATGTCTCTACATGAGTTAGTATATGATACTCACTCACCATGGTTAGCTCACTCACTTGATGATTATCCTCATCATTTCATTTGTTCATCTTCTTCTTCTTTGAGCAAAAGAAAAGCTTGCTAGGGTTTTCAAAAGAGAGTGAAAGATTGTGAGAAAAGAAATTCTAAAGTGAGCCCACTTCCTATTTCTTCATCCTCTACTAGACTAGCACTTTAGTTTAGGGTGTTTGCTTCACTAATTCTCTAGTTAGTGAAGTAGAAGCTTGAGTTAGCATCCCCTCGACGTAGATCATCTTCGGCCTCGAAGACTTCAAGCAAGGTCGCTCCTTTCGCCTCGTGAAGCCATGCAAGAGTCCGAGAGAACCACGATCGCAGCGAAGGGACTACAACAAGGAGCTTATGAAGTGAAGGACCGATCTACAAAGGTTGTATTTCGATTTCACTTAGTCGTAAATAGTTTACATGTGTTTCCGTATTACTTTCTAGCTAACGATTCAAGTTTAGAGTTCCCATTTTAAACGGCAAAATTTTAAAATGGCATGTTCGATGCCTCCCGAAACCTCGCTGCCGTCGAAGTGAACCCTACAGTGGTATCAGAGCCTAGCTAGGAATTAATACGGATTTTGTTTGATTACGAATACGAAACGAACTCCGAAACTTGCATCGCTAAAACCCACTTTCTATTGATTTTTAAACGAGCCCAATAAATTTTTTAAACATGTACAGAATGATGTGTATGATACTATGAACACTGAAAAAATCTGGAGGCATTCTGCCCTGTTTGGGCCGGCCACACCCCCTCACCGGCCTAATCCTAGCCATACCATGATTGACCCCTCACATCTCTCTCTCTCTCTCTTACCCATACCTCCTTGAAATAACCATTTCCTTTTTATTTTTCTTTTCTTTTCTTCTCCTTAAAATCAAACAACCATGCATAAATCATGAAGAAATGCCATGATGAAAAATGTAACAAGTGTTAAAAATGACATGTGCATGTCATATGCACAAAACACGCTTAAAGCCCGATTAGCGATATTTAATCGCGATTAGCACAAAATTTGTGTATACTAAATCATAAAATTTCATAATTTGCTTAAACCATATAAAGCACCCTCTTTTTAGTAATTTCTAAAATTTTCCAAAAATTTTCCAAAAATTTCCCAATTTATCGGTATTTAATTATACCGCCCTATTAAAATATTCAAATTTTATTATTTAATTATAAAAATTCCCAAAAATAATATTTTAATTTTTTCTGAAATGTTACAGTTGGATTTGTCTCATGTTTGTTATGTGGCTCCATCTCCAGTAAATTAGACCCCTCCTGTATGCAAAATTGGCTAATTTCACCTAGGGTAAAATCTGGGACCATTTTCTTAACTTGCTGCATTGTTTCACGATTTCGTTTTAATTTGGGATTTGATATTTGTTTCTGTGTTCCGTCGTCTGGTGTTTGTACATCAGCGATGGAGGTTGTTTGATGGTTTTGCAGGCGTAGGCTATAGGTTCTAACCTATAAGCGATTCGCATGCCGTTTTGGCTTTCATGTTCGATTCTTGATACTATATGATGCATTGGAAATTATAGGTACCCTCATGTGGACTTCGAGACGACGAGGATGAGCATGGCGTCATCGACTCCAGCAAGCGAAGATCAAGGTGAGTAGATACACATCTACGGGGGAAGTCGGGTGGATGGCGTATAGCACCCCCGCAGTTCGCAGTGTAGTGTCACGACCCAAAATAGCACGTGACTGGCCCTTGAATCATATGAAGTCTATATGACCCCATCTAATTCAAGTAAGCCAAAAGCCCAGAAATGTAAAACCATTTTAAGGAGTAAATAAGGAAAACTAGTTTTTAAGAAGTAAGGAAAACATGTTTTAAAAGAAAGGTTTTTAAATAAGTAAGATGAATATACATTTTTTAAAATGTCTCATCTTTTCTGAAAATTTCGGCAGAGTTTCCTTTGTAAATACTAGCCCCGAATGGGGTACAACAAGAATAATATATATGCAATGATAAAAGGCATCCCCAAGCGGGAGCTAGCTCTTCGTCAATCGACGGTCACAACCACGCAAGCAGTATAATATACAACGCCGAAGGGCGAGGATCAAAACTCAAAGAAAAACTCAAAATCAGCATGAAAACCATAATACTACAACACGCGACTCTAAGGTCAAAATAATACATAACTGGTTTTCTAAGTCTGAAACAATACACAAGTTTGGTTGATGGAATTACTAGATACAACTGAATAATACATATACAATGGTGGTCCTGATGCAAAAGAACCCACCTACCAAAGCAAATCACCCATAAGGGAATCTGTGTGCCAGAAAGCCGCGATGGAACCTGTACGGCAAAACCTGCAAGAACTGTGGCACAACGGGGGTGAGTTGCAAACTCGTGAATAGAAAACATCACAGAGTAGAAATCGTATGTATGACTCATCCTTGGTCAATACGATCAGATATATATATAAACCTCAAATGAATAAGTCTGAAGCAGGATAAGGTGGCCAAGGTAAACATCTATACATAAGTGTAGTAACAAGTGCTCGTGCCAGTGCCTCAGGTAACGACATATCATAATATGAGGTATGATCAATGTAATCAGTGTCAACTATATCATGAAGTCTATGAGTATGTGGATATCATCCAACTATATGATCGATGTCATCAATGTCAACTATATGTATGTGGATATCATCCAACTATGTATATATGTATGTGTGTGGATCTCGTCCACGTGTCACCCAATGACAATAAGGATCATTCATGTAAATATCATAAGTCATATGCATGGAAGTATGAGGATGTAAATCAATATGTGTCGCTCGCGGCATATCAAAATCATGAAACCTGAGTGTCTACCATCGACACTTGAAAACATCATGAAACCTGTACCTAGCATCGGCACGTAAATAATCATATATATATATATATAGGGCTCCGTCAGTCCGGATCGGCTCGCCTCATCTTTCAACTCCGGTCGGTATCCCCCAGATATCCGTCGAGCTCAAAACAATCGTCGGTAGGTAGTATTCCACTGCCAGGCTCACCGTCTAACATATACGAGTCTTCTTGCCCCGGGGTACCTCACCGGGTCCACCATGTACCCGCAGACGGTGCCTACCTCTCCTCGAATCGGGTTTCACATGTCGCTCATAGAACCGAGAAAACACATGGTGGACGCACTGAAATATCATATCAAGGGTAACCGGGTTTTTAAAACAATACATACTCTCTTTTGAAATACTCACGGTTCCCAAATCCAGAAATATCATGGAAACAACATATCTCAATGCGTATAATCATAAAGCATGATGTATGCGACATGTAAAAGAAATGTAAGCATATCAGTACATCATGCAACATGGAATAGTAATATGCAAATATTGAGGGAAACCGCTCTTTTAAAATGAATCAGTTTTAACGAGTATCTTGCGGTTCCTAAATCTCCAAATCAATCCAGAATCGTCTATGTATGTGCAATTACGTATTTATACAAGTATGAGTGTACAACTGGTATGTGCACCAGTATGAGTGTACAATAGGTATGTGCACAAGTATGAGTGTACAATATGCAAGTACACAAGTATGAGTGTACACTATGTAAGTGCACAAGTATGCGTGTACAGTATATAAGTACACAAGTATGAGTGTACACTATGTAAGTGCACAAGTATGAGTGTACAGTATGTAAGTACACAAGTATGAGTGTACAGTATGTAAGTGCTTAAGTATGAGTGTACAGTATGTAAGTCCACAAGTATGAGTGTACATTATGTAAGTGCATAAGTATGAGTGTACAGTATGTAAGTACACAAGTATGCCATGCAAGGGGTCATAACCTAATGCAACAGTCCTACAGTGTAGTGACAAGGCAATTATCGATGATGAAGTGTGTGAGCCGGCAAGCAGGTGTATGTGGAACATACGCATCATCGATAATGGTGCTAGTGTTCTAACAACATGGTTTTAATATAACAAATAACATATTTAACATGCAATGTGATGCAAACAGTAAGAATATGCGGCAAATGAATAATGAACACAACAATGTAGAATCTACATCAATGTATCTATGTCATATTGTTTTGCCATTTAAAAGAGGACAAATCGGGTTTTTTAGGAAAATAAGGGCTGCGGTGTTTTCAAGAAAAGATGTGTCTTTTGAAAATATCCGTAGAATCCCTTTGCCCGTCTTTAAAATACTCCCGATTCGTTAGTTTTTGAAATAGGTATGACATAGGCCTAGCCTAACATCTACTAGCAAAACTACAGCTCTAACTAACAAGTCAATCAGGATGGGTATGGAAACCACCTAAATCTGAGTCGATATATATATATATATATATAAATATAATAGTTGGTGATTCCGCCTCAAAGGTACCGCGTACGATACAATATCATATGACATCCTCGAGTCATGAGTACGGATCTATCATCAATATAAAGCTCGTACGGTAAATCATCGTACGACATCCCAAAAGCTGGGTACGGGTCAATATCACATTCACCTCATCAATTATCTGGTATCCTTATCATCATATCTAATGATCTAGGGTACTGATCTAAGTCTAGTACAAATCGATACCATCTATATAAATAAAATGCGTGTGTGAAACACACGTCCAAGGGTCCGCTAAAATCTCATGTCGTATCCCAAATACGAATCATATTATATCACCGATCTCATGGCACTATACCCAATCTCATCGACTCATCTCCAAATATCATATACTATCCTCATCATCCAGGTATAAGTATAACAATCAAGCATGTGTGTGTGTGTGTGTAAACCTATTCTATGGTTCGCAACTAGGAAACTATACTAGTTTACTTCTAAACCCTAATCTGTCCGTAGTACACCTTATCACATCTAGAATATCCATGTCACACATAACGCTATCATATATATAAATATAGTATATATCTAGTATACTAAGTATCGAACTGCGGGGGTGCTATACGCTATCCACCCGACTTCCCCCGTAGATATAATCTACTCACTTTGCATCCTGCGTGTTGGTGTCGATGTCGCCTTCATCTTCTTCATCGTATGAAGCCCTCGAGAAGGTACCTACAAGATAACACAATCGCATACACGCAATAAAATCACATTGGGAAAACCAAGCGACACGCTAAGGTCTATAGGTTAGAACCTGTGGACTTATGCTTTCAAAACCATCAAACAATCCTCGATATCGTCGTACAAACGTCAAAAGATCGAGGTAAAACACAATACTAGAAATCCAGAATTCAAAATACGCAAAACGAAACTCCGAATCAAAACAGCAGCTTAGGAAAAAGGTCCCGGATTTCACCCTAGGTCAAATTGGTCAATTTTGCATATGCCAAGGGTCTAGTTTATTGATTAGGGGACCATAGAACCAACACGAACCGATTCTACCCTGATCTGGCCGCAATTTGCGGCCAGAAAGATTAAATTTGAGGCCTAGAATAGGAGCCAGGGGCTGGGGTTTTGGTGGTAGCTTCCTTGGTGCCTGCACATCTCTCTATGTTTGCAAAATAATTGTCAGAGTCTCCGCGTGATAGAAGATTTCAATTAGCCCTCACAGATTCCATAATTTCCCGATATCGGCTTTCTTAAATCCGTATTTCGGTGTTCTAGTCTCTATTTTAGGCCTGAATTCTAGCACTAGGGGGTTTGTGTGGCCTCTACTGAGCTAAATTACACATCACAACCCAAGGTTTCCCTAAACCCAAACTAGAGTTTTCAAAGTGCAACCAAACCACACGATATCGGTTCTAATCTAACATGGGGGTAAAAGTAATGGAAATACCAAGCTAAAGGTTCAGAAAATACCTCATTTGGCAACTCAAGAAAATTCTTGAGTTGCCCAAAGTCTTCAAAATTTGATTTTTCTTGGTCCAATGTGCTTCCCTTGAGCTTGTGAACATTTTTGATGAAAAGGAGATAGGGTTTTGAGGTGTTTATTGAGGTGATTTTGAGGGGGTTGAAGATGGAGGGGGAGGAGGCAGCATCAGCAACAAAGAGAAAGGAGGGGGAGGAAATGAGTGAAGAAATGGAGAGGGAATGGCATCATGACAAGGGTTGACCCTCACCCACTTTTTCTTTCTCTAAACCATACTTCATATTCTATTCTTTGCCTTTTCTTTTCTATTTCCCTTCTCTCCTCAATAGTAACCCCAAAACAAAAGCCATGCACCATAAATTATGTAGTAAAAATGCAACAAGTGTTAAAAAAAAGATATGATGCATGTTTGCACAAAACAAGTTTAAAGCGCGATTAGCGATTTTTAATCGCTAGGCCATTACTGTATCATACTAGTTTGTATATTACTTGATGGAAGCTTGGGATATTCACAGTTATATAGACAATCTTGCTCAAAATGGTAGTATACTACTTGGTTTGTATCTACTTCAATATGTGCATGTGTTTCTTTTTAGCATATCGCTTATATATATTAGTAGAGCCCTTAGGATCTTTGCTTGATTACCAGCGTTGTGATGGCAGTCACACTTGTGGGGGCTGGGTAATCTATAAGCACATCCTTATACAGGTCCCTAGTCGTAGGACTATCGAGACAGGGCATCGATACTCCGGAGTAGACTAGCGTATGCACTTCTCATCTCAGCAGGGAAGACGGTCTGTCCCACAGCCGTCAGTACGTCGTACTGGAGATAGTATGCGGGTGCTCGTTAGGTTAAGAGTACACTAGACAGGACTCGTCGGGAACTGTTGGTTGGTATTATACCTATCGTCAGTTATCAGTTCCCAGGTGACATGAGTACAGCTTAGTCCGCTGACTTGAAACTGCCACTTTGCCTCGAGTGTGTTCCCACTGTACTTTGATTACTACCCTACCACGGCTCAAAGGAGTCGTACAAACAGCTAGTAGTTAGGTGCAGTCCCAATGCACTTGGAGGCAGTGACGGTTAGACATGATTCGTCTCTCCCGGTATTGGGGGTTGATATCGCCCTGTGTTTAAGAGAGCCATTACACACAGTCGTCCCTGGCCAGGGCAAGCCAGATATACTGGTAGGTTTCCAGTGTTATCTCAGGGTGTTCTGGGCTACACTCCGACACGACATGTACCGCTATTAGGGGACAGGCGTTTACCAACCCCCTAGGCCTGCCATGCGATATTTTCAGACAAACGGATCGGACTGTACGAAGATTGTCACAATCAGGCTCAGTAGGAGTTCGGATGGGTTTACCTCATCGGCCTTCTTATCGACATCTACCTGGGGACCGTTACGTATAGCTAGTGCTGCTTGCGGTCTGTGGTTAAACCCACTGCCAGCATAGTGTCGAGTCTTTAGAGTCCCACACAGAGAGTTTCCCTGCACTGAGCAAAAGGTGTAGAGGCCGTATGGTTTTACGGCAGGGCTACGATCACTTACGTGCACTTGTGTGCGTATGTTGTTTGGGCAGGCAATACTAGTGGGCTTTGGTTTAAGCCGGATCGTAGTATTGTACGGATGGATTTGTTTTGTCTTCTATGCATTCGCATTCTACGGAATGCGGATGCGGGTGTGTATGCACAGTTGGGAGGAGCGAAGAAGAAGGAGGTGCCTCATTAGGGTTTTGACAGTTGATTCAGCCAAAACCATTATGTGGCAGGCTCATTGGGGTTTTGACAGTTGATTTGGTCAAAACCATTATGAGCCGGGAACATTATTTACTAATCTTTTTAGTGATAATTATGTTATGGCTAATTGCTTTGACCATTTGACCACACTTGACTTGTTGACCGTTTAACCAAAATTGACTTGGACCTTCATGAGAGGTCTAGAGTATTCTTTGGTTTTCTTTTTATTTTTTGATATGAAAATGGTCAATTCAAATGTAGACATCAACTTTATCATGAAAGGATTAGTAATGATGATGTTTATGTATTATTGCAACCATGGTACATTTTCTTGAGTTCATTATTCTTTTCTCATTCTCTCTCTTGTGAGAAGAAAAGAAAAAGCTCCATGGTTGCTAGTTCTTCTTCCTCCTCTTGAAAATTCCTTTGATCTCATGTGTTGAGAGAAAAAGGATCCAAATAGATAAGCACATCCATCTACCTCTTCTACACAACCTAGGACATCAAGCCTAGCGATCTTGTTGCCCTCGTTGCCTCGGCTTGAAGTGGAGCTCGGAGCACAACTCTCTGGTGGATCGTCTTCGACTCAAGGAGACCGCGGAGGTGATCAAGATCCGGATCGATCCTCGGAGCTTGGATGGATGAGCAGGACAGCGGAGAGAAGACCCGAAGGACTGATATCGTGAGGTATAATCTCTATGGCATAGTAGATAGCACCTCAAGTAGTTTGCTAGTTTGTCGTTTAGCAATGATCCTCTCTTTTAGTCCATGTTGCGTTTGTGCCAAAAATCATTTTTCGCCATTTCCGCCTCCACGTAAGAACCGGGGTGAGCAACGTGGACTTACAGTGGTATCAGACCCTACCTAAACACAAACTAGCATGTTAGCAAAGTATTTAGAATTTCGATCGGAAAAAAAAATCGCAAAACACGTCCGGAAAAACCATGTTTCTGCCGATTTTTTTACTACTCTAAAAATAATTTGACATACATGAAAAATCGGCTCAGGGTTTTCTAAAAACACTCACCAAAAATGATCCAGTGAGTCGGTCAAATTGCCGCGGAACCGCGGCAAGAATACGCTTCTTGCCGCGGATCCGCGGCCGAGTTGACTCGGCCGTGGACCGGTTTTGGTGCAGTGTTCTTAGTTATCTGTTTTGGGATTTTTATGATAGTTTGTTTCTGCCCAGAATTTCCAGAAAATAAATTTGTGTTTGGGGTGGTTACAAATCCGTATTTTGATCGAAATTCCGTAGACTTTGGCTAATGGATTTTATCTGTGATGTGATATATGTATTGAACGTCTGCTAATCGCTATACGTCGATTAGTGGGGGTTATACAAATCTGTGAACTGTAATGTTGATAGTTTGTGTATATGAACTCGTTGGATTGTCGCGGATGAATAGCCGGGTGGATGTGAGATAAGAGTTTCTTTTTCTTTCATTCAATGTAAAATTTGTAATTGATGTAATATTATTTTATGGCCGCACATCCGGGATGAGGTTGTAGCCGCCATTGTATAATTTCTTTTACTATTTTTGCTCCTAGGATAGACCCAAGGTGGGGTGCATAAACTACCGGGTATCTCGAAGTGCCGAGTGGCCTACTCACGGTGTTGAGGGAGGTTGCTTCACTTCGGGTACTTAGCATGTAGTTTGCCGCACCCGTAGGGGTCTAGGGTGGGGTATTGGCTATTCATCGCGACTTTGTAATCCGTCTTTCGTTGCAGGCTCGAACGAAACGCGGATTCCTAGTATATCCAAAGTGTTCATCTGTGATCTGGAATGGCTATCATTGCATCTGACGAATGTATATATCTATATATGATATCTATTTAGGCGTTGCTTATGTTTTGCATCCGCGCTAGTCCAGCCCCCGCTCTGTCGTTAGTTAAGTAACTTAACGGGTGATGACGGGGCCCCGTGGCGAATGCGGATGGCATAAGCATATGTCATATTTTCGTTTTTTTCTGCAATGGTAGGATTAAATGATGGGACGCATTAAATTAATGCAAGAAAATAAACCAAAGTAAAGTCGTTGGAACACATTCAAAACCACTCGGTTCTTTTCAAAAACCAGCTTTTAAACGCAGAGCTTGAACCACTCCTTTTAAAAGCTATCCCGTTCCTTCGATTATATCAAGTTCACTACGTTCACGGTTTCGCCAAAACCATTCGTAGCCCTCCATCATTTCAGTTAAATATTCGGTAGTATTCAAGCTATGTATTTTGACCTATGCCAAGGCATAGTGATTGATAGCTGCCGGATATTTATCTGTAGCATAGATAGATGCGTTGGTTTGGGACAGTCGTACTACTATTTTGGCCTACGTCAAGGGTATGTACGGGTGGGTTCCAATTAACCTGGATAATGATGGGTAGAACTTGACATGTGACTTTTGATATTTTGGCCTACGTCAAGCTCATATGAGCATGGGGCAAAAATCCACATCAGGAGTTTCTAAAGAAACTGAAACTTGCTAGCGCTGCATACCATTTGGAGTGTGATGATTCTGGTAGGATTCCTTCAGTTTTGTCACGCGATGATATTTGGATCCCGATCCTACTGTGAGTATATGCTACTCCTCGGGAAATTTCTCGCTTAACGATCAATTCTATAAACCAAGTAGGTGTCTAGAAAGGTGTTAGCGGGGCTACGCACCCAGGGAAAAGAGGTTCTTAAATTAAGGAACTTCGCGAAAGCGTTGGAAAACCTCCCTCGAAGTACCGACACTGGCCTGGCTGAACGGTTAAGCAAGTATTGTACGGTGAGATTGATCCTGACTAATTCTTCCTTTATGGTTTGAGGAGGGATTCGAGAGACAGTGGGAGCCATCCTGTTTAGATAAATTAAAAACAAATCTAAACTTGCAAGAGCATCATGCTGAGTGTTTTCTTCTCTTTCTCTTAATTGCAGCGACCCAGTGACCACACATAGATTATATCTAGATAATAAAATGACTGAATCTGACTGTTATGATTGGCAAAGGTCTGTCCAGATGTCAATTGCCGATGACAAGCTGGGACAACTCTTAACTAATCCAACCCCTGCCGTCTCAGGATCAGTTTCCCTTCTCTCGGATATTGATATCCGTAAGACATCGGAAAAAGACTGGGCGAAAGCCAAGTGCCTCGTGTTAGCCTCAGTTGATGGTGGATACCAGAGGCAGCACGAGAAGATTGACTTAGTTTCTATCTTCCACCATAACAAAGATTTATATGGAGAGCAATCTCGTATCGCAAGATATGAGACCTCGAACGAATTGCTTCAAGCGAGCATGGCTATCGGGTCATCTGTAGGGGGCAACGTACTTACAGAGACCAGCTATTTTGAGCTCATGGACCTGAAGACCACGTTGAAGAACGGGTCAGATGCTGACTTGATTCTACAGTCTCTACCTTCTACCCTGAAGGAAACCAGGGAAGTAGAAGGAAAGGGAAGGGCAGAAGTTTCGGGAGTGGATGTAGTAAAGGAGGGACGTTCCTAATGTTACGGGAATGAACATTGGCAGAAGGATTGCAGGGCTAGCAAAGCCAGTAGCCAGGATTCGAAGCATGTTGTGGCTTCGGCTTCGGGTGTGTTTGTGATAGAGAACTGTATGTCAGTTAACCCTACTTCCTGGGTAATGGATACCGGATCAGGATCTCACATCTGTAATTCGTTACAGGCTCTGAGAAACCGTAGGGTTATCAAGATAGGTGATATGACTATCAGGGTTGCTAACGGAATGAGCATGAACGCTGAATCCGTAGGGGAATATCATCTTGGACTGACAACTGGGCAAATATTGATTTTGCGTAACGGTTTGTATGTACCAGGTGCGACTTGTAATATCATATTTGTATCCTTACTTTCTAAGGAAGGATATGATTTTACTTTTGTAAGCGATGTGGTCCACATCCACCTAAATCAAGTTCTGATTGGGTCAGGTACATTAAATAACGGGATATACGTACTGAATCAAGCTCAGATTTTCAGTGTCCAGAACACACTTAAAAGAAAGTCTCCGGAAATAAATCAGGCTTTCTTATGGCATTGTAGACTGGGTCACATCAATGAGAGAAGGTTGACGAAGTTACACACAGAAGGATATTTGGATCCGTTCGAATATCAATCATATGCAACTTATCAATCCTGTCTCAAAGGAAAGATGACAAAGACTCCGTTTACTGAACACGGAGTAAGAGCGAGTGAGCTCTTGGGACTCGTACACAGTGATGTGTGCGGTCCAATGTCTACACATGCACGAAGTGGTTATTCTTACTTCATTACTTTTACGGATGATTTTTCAAGGTTTGGGCATGTCTTCTTAATGAAGCATAAATCTGAAGCCTTTGAAAAATTCAAGGAATACAAGAATGAAGTAGAAAAAAAAACAGGCAAAAGTATCAAGACACTGAGATCTGATCGAGGTGGTGAATACTTGAGTGCCGAGTTCCTGGATTACCTAAAAGAGAATGGAATTCTCTCTCAGCTTACTCCCACATACACTCCACAACATAACGGTGTATCGGAGAGACGGAACCGAACCCTATTGGATATGGTGTGTTCCATGATGAGTAACGCTGAGTTACCGCGATCATTCTGGGGATATGCACTAGAATCAGCTGCATATCTTTTGAACCGAGTTCCAACTAACACTGTGCCTACCATACCATATCAGATATGGAGTGGGAAGAAAACCTATTTTCAATATCTGAAGATTTGGGGATGTCCAGCTTTTGTCAAAAAGCAGCATGCAGACAAACTCGAGGAACGCTCAGTACAGTGCAAGTTTGTGGGATACCCAAAGATCTCCAAGGGGTATCTTTTCTATTATGCAGAAGAACAAAAGGTCTTTGTCTCTCGTAATGCCCACTTTCTGGAACATCAGTTCTTAGAAAAAGAAATAAGTGGGAGCGCAATAGAACTGGAAGAAATTCCAGAACCACAAACTATTACTGAAAGCTTAGTGGAACCAGAAGGTTCGAAATAACAGGACATTCCTACGCTGCTCCGTAGGAGTAGTAGGCAGTCTCATCCGCCCGAGAGATACTACGGTTTTCTCATAGACGGGGATAGAGAGGATTGCACCATTGATTATGGTGAGCCTACTACTTTCCAGCAAGCCATTCAGAGCGGTGACTCGGTAAAATGGCTGGATGCAATGCGACCGAGATGGATTCCATGTACACCAACAAAGTTTGGACTTTGGACTTTGCTCCAGAAGGGGTAAAACACGTAGGCTGCAAATTGATCTTCAGAAAGAAGATTGGTGTAGATGGGCAGGTTGAAACCTATAAAGCTAGACATGTTGCAAAGGGTTTTCGTCAAAGACCTGGTTTGGACTATGACGAGACCTTTTCTCCAGTGGCTATGCTCAAATCCATTCGGATCCTTCTTGCCATTGCTGCTTTCCACGATTATGAAATCTGGCAGATGGACGAAAAGACGGCTTTCCTAAATGGAAATTTAGAAGAGTGCGTCTATATGGATCAGCCAGAGGGATTCATTCAGAGTTGGAGCAGTGGTAAAGTGTGCAAGTTGCTCAAGTCCATCTTTGGACTGAAGCAGGCATCGCGGAGTTGGAACATCTGCTTTGATGATACTGTCAAGGAATTCGACGTTATCAAAAACCCAGATGCACCATGCATTTACAGTAAGATTGTAGGGAGAACTGTGGTATTCCTCGTCTTGTACGTGGATGACATTCTCCTAATAGGAAATAATATTCCTATGCTACAGTCAGTCAAAGGATTCTTGTCACAGAAGTTCTCCATAAAGGACCTGGGCGATGCCAACTACATTCTGGGGATCCAGATCTATCGTGATAGATCTAAGAGGATGTTGGAACTTTCACAGTCCAGGTACATCGACACCATACTGAAAAGATTCAGTATGGAAGATTCCAAGCGCGGTAATTTACCGGCTTGTCACGGGATCACCCTCTCCAAAGAGATGTCTCCCAAGACTGATTTGGAAAGGGATCGCATGTCTATTATACCCTACGCTTCTGCGGTAGGCTCTATAATATATGCGATGTTATATACCAGACCAGATGTAGCATACGCATTGAGCGTTGTAAGCCGGTATCAGTCGGACCTAGGGGAGAAACACTGGATAGCGGTAAAGAACATTCTCAAGTACCTGAGAAGGACGAAGGAGATGTTCTTGGTGTATGGCGGAAAAGACCTCCAGATCGAGGCCTTTGCTGACTCCATCTTCCAGAGTGACAAGGATGACTCCAAGTCCATGTTGGGTTATGTCTTTACCCTCAATGGAGGGGCGGTTTGCTGGAAGAGTTCCAAGCAGGAAACCGTTGTTGACTCAACTATGGAAGCGGAGTACATAGCTGCTTGTGATGCCGCAAAGGAAGCTGTCTGGAAGAAGAAGTTCCTCATGGAGCTTCAGGTGGTTCCTACCATTGTTGATCCAATACCGTTGTATTGTGACAACAACGACGCTATAGCTTTAGCGAAGGAACCCAGGTCCCATCAGAAGTCCAGGCATATTTTGAGGCGGTACCACCTGATCAGGGAGATCGTAGATCGCCGGGAGATCGAGGTGAAGAGAGTAGATTCGGAGAATAACACTGCAGATCCACTCATGAAGGCCCTACCCCAGACTCAGTTCGAGCGGCTGATCGAGATGATAAGTCTTCGATACGCCAGTACATGGCCTTAGTGAAAGTGAGAGATTGTTAGTGTATATACCCTAGAGGCCATTACTGTATCATACTAGTTTGTATATTACTTGATGGAAGGTTGGGATATTCACAGTTGTATAGACAATCTTGCTCAAAATGGTAGTATGCTACTTGGTTTGTCTCTACTTCAATATGTGCATGTGTTTCTTTTTAGCATATCGCTTATACATATTAGTAGAGTCCTTAGGATCTTTGCTTGATTACCAGCGTTGTGATGGCAGTCACACTTGTGGGGGCTGGGTAATCTATAAGCACATCCTTATACAGGTCCCTAGTCATAGGACTATCGAGACAGGGCATCGATACTCCGGAGTAGACTAGTGTATGCGCTTCTCATCCCAGCAGGGGAGACGGTATGTCCCACAGCCGTCAGTACGTCGTACTGGAGATAGTATGCGGGTGCTCGTTAGGTTACGAGTACACTGGACTGAACTCGTCGGGAACTGTTGGTTGGTATTATACCTATCGTCAGTTATCAGTTCCCAGGTGACATGAGTATAGCTTAGTCCGCTGACTTGACACTGTCACATCGCCTCGAGTGTGTTCCTACTGTACTTTGATTACTACCCGACCACGGCTCAAAGGAGTCGTGCAAACAGCTAGTAGTTGGGTGCAGTGCCGAAGCACTTGGAGGCAGTGACGGTTAGAAGTGATTCGTCTCTCCCGATATTGGGGGTTGATATCGTGCTGTGTCTAGGAGAGCCATTACACACAGTCGTCCGTGGCCAGGGCAAGCGAGATAACTGGTAGGTTTCTAGTGTTATCTCAGGGTGTTCTGGGCTACACTCCAACACGACTTCTACCGCTATTAGGGGACTGGCGTTTACCACCCCCTAGGCCCGCCATGCGATATTCTCAGACAAACGGATCGGACTGTACGAAGATTGTCACATACAGGTTCAGTAGGAGTTCGGATAGATTTACCTCATCGGCCTTCTTATCGTCATCTACCTGGGTACCGTTACGTACAGCTAATGCCGCTTGCGGTCTGTGGTTAAACCCACTGCCAGCGTAGTGTCGAGTCTTTACAGTCCCACACAGAGAGTTTCCCTGCACTGAGCGAAAGGTGTAGATGCCGTATGGTTTTACGGAAGGGCTACGATCACTTACGTGCACTTGTGTGCGTACTATACTAGTGGGCTTTGGTTTAAGCCGGATCCTAGTATTGTACGGATGTATTTTTTTGTCTTCTGTGCATTCGCATTCTACGGAATGCGGATGCGGGTCTGTATGCACAATTGTGAGGAGCGATGAAGATGGAGGTGCCTCATTAGGGTTTTGACAGTTGATTCAGCCAAAACCATTATGTGGCAGGCTCATTGAGGTTTTGACAGTTGATTCGGTCAAAACCATTATAAGCTGAGGACATTATTTACTAATCTTTTTAGTGATAATTATGTTATGGCTAATTGCTTTGACCATTTGACCACACTTGACTTGTTGACCGTTTGACCAAAGTTGACTTGGACCTTCATTAGAGGTCTAGAGTATTCTTTGGTTTTATTTTTATTTTTTTATATGAAAATGGTCAATTCAAATGTAGCCATCAACTTTATAATGAAAGGATTAGTAATGATGATGTTTATGTATTATTGCAACCAAGGTTCATTTTCTTGAGTTCATTATTTTTTTCTCATTCTCTCTCTTGTGAGAAGAAAAGAATAAGCTCCATGGTTGCTAGTTCTTCTTCCTACTCTTGAAAATTCCTTTGATCTCATGTGTTGAGAGAAAAAGGATCCAAATAGATCAACACATCCATCTACCTCTTCTACAAAACCTAGGACATCAAGCCTAGCGATCTTGTTGCCCTAGTTGCCTCGGCTCGAGGTGGAGCTCGGAGCACAACTCTCGGGTGGATCGTCTTCGACTTACGGAGGCCGCGGAGGTGATCAAGATCCGGATCGATCCTCGGAGCTTGGATGGACGAGCAGGACAGCGGAGAGAAGACCCGAAGGACCGGTATCGTGAGGTACAATATCTATGGCATAGTAGATAGCACCTCAAGTAGTTTGCTAGTTTGTCGTTTAGCAAAGTTCCTCTCTTTTAGTCCATGTTGCCTTTGCGCCAAAAATCGTTTTTCGCCGTTTCAGCCTCCCCGTAAGAACCGGGGTGAGCAACGTGGACTTATAGTACTCCCCTTCCAGGCTCACCGTCTAACATATACGAGTCTTCTTGCCCCGGGGTACCTCACCGGGTCCACCATGTACTCGTAGATGGTGCCTACCTCTCCTCGAATCGGGTTTCACATGTAGCTCTCAGAACCGAGAAATCATATGGTGGACGCACTGAAATATCATATCAATGGTAACCGGGTTTTTAAAACAATACATACTCTCTTCTGAAATACCCACGGTTCCCAAATCCAGAAATATCATGGAAACAACATATCTCAATGCGTATAATCATAAAGCATGATGTATGCAACATGTAAAAGAAATGTAAGCATATCAGTACATCATGCAACATATAATAGTAATATGCACATATTGAGGGAACCGCTCTTTTAAAATGAATCAGTTTTAACGAGTATCTTGCGGTTCCCAAATATCCAAATCAAGCAAGAATCATCTGTGTATGTGCAATTACGTATGTATACAAATATGAGTGTACAACAGGTATGTGCACTAGTATGAGTGTATAATAAGTATGTGCACAAGTATGAGTATACAATATGTAAGTACACAAGTATGAGTGTACAATATGTAAATGCACAAGTATGAGTGTACAGTATGTAAGTATATAAGTATGAGTGTACAAAATGTAAGTGCATAAGTATGAGTGTAAAGTATGTAAGTGCACAAGTATGAGTGTACAGTATGTAAGTGCACAAGTATGAGTGTACAGTATGTAAGTACACAAGTATGAGTGTACACTATGTAAGTGCACAAGTATGAGTGTACAGTATGTAAGTACACAAGTATGCTATGCAAGGGGTTATATCCTGATGCAACAGTCCTACAGTGTAGTGATATGGCAATTATCGATGATGAAGTGTGTGAGCCGGCAAGCAGGTGTACATGGAACATACGCATCATCGATAATGGTGCTAGTGTCCTAACAACATGGTTTTAATATAACAAATAACATATTTAACATGCAATGTGATGCAAATAGTAAGAATATACGGCAAATGAATATTGAACACAACGGTGTAGAATCTACATCAATGTATCTATGTCATACTGTTTTGCCATTTAAAAGAAGACAAATCGGGTTTTTTAGGAAAATAAGGGCTACGGTGTTTTTAAGAAAAGATGCGTCTTTTGAAAATATCCGTAGAATCCCTTTGCCCGTCTTTAAAATACTCCCGATTCGTTAGTTTTTGAAATAGGTATTACATCGGCCTAGCCTAACATCTACTTGCAAAACTACAGCTCTAACTAACAAGTCAATCAGGAGGGGTATGGAAACCACCTAAATCTGAGTCGATATATATATATATATATATATATATATATATATATATATATATATATATATATATATATAAAAATATAATAGTCGGTGATTCCGCCTCAAAGGTACCGCGTACGATACAATATCATATGACATCCTCGAGTCATGAGTGCGGATCTATCATCAATATAAAGCTCGTACGGTAAATCATCGTATGGCATCCTAAAAGCTGGGCACGGATCAATATCACATTCACCTCATCAATTATCTGGTATCCTTATCATCATATCTCATGATCTGGGGTACCGATCTAAGTCTAGTACAAATCGATACTATCTATATAAATAAAATGCGTGTGTGAAACACATGTCCAAAGGCCCGCTAAAATCGCATGTCGTATCCCAAATACGAATCCCATTATATCACCGATCTCATGGCACTATGCCCAATCTCATCGACTCATCTCCAAATATCATACACTATCCTCATCATCCAGGTATAAGTATAACAAGCAAGCATGTGTGTGTGTGGGTGTAAACCTATTCTATGGTTCGCAACTAGGAAACTATACTAGTTTACTTCTAAACCCTAATCTGTCCATAGTACAACTAATCACATCTAGAATATCCATGTCACACATAACGCTATCATATATATAAATATAATATATATCTATTATACTAAGTATCGAACTGCGGGGGTGCTATACGCCATCCACCCGACTTCCCCCGTAAATATAATCTACTCACTTTGCATCCTGCGTGTTGGTGTCGATGTCGCCTTCATCTTCTTCATCGTATGAATCCCTCGAGAAGGTACCTACAAGATAACACAATCGCAAACATACATTAATATCACATCGGGAAAACCAAACGACACGCTAAGGCTTATAGGTTAGAACCTGTGGACTTACGCATTCAAAACCATCAAACAATCCTCGATATCGTCGTACAAACGTCAAAAGATCGAGGTAAAACACAATACTAGAAATTCAGAATTAAAAATACGCAAAACAAAACTCCGAATCAAAACAGCAGCTTAGGAAAAAGGTCCCAGATTTCACCCTATGTCAAATTGGTCAATTTTGCATATGCTAAGGGTCTAGTTTACTGATTAGGCGACCACAGAACCAAAACGAACCAATTCTACCCTGATCTGGCCGCAATTTGCGGCCAGAAAGATTAAATTTGTGGCCTGGAAAAGGAGTCAGGGGAAGGGGTTTTGGTGGTAGCTTCCTTAGTGCCTGCACATCACTCTATGTTTGCAAAATAATTGTCAGAGTCTCCGAGTGATAGCAGATTTCAATTAGCCCTCACAGATTCCATAATTTCCCGATATTTGCTTTCCTAAATCCGTATTCCGGTCTTCTAGTCTCTGTTTTAGGCCTGAATTCTAGCACTAGGGGGTTTGTGTGGCCTCTACTGAGCTAAATTACACATCACAACCATAAGTTTCCCTAAACCCTAACTAGAGTTTTCAAAGTGCAACCAAACCACACGATATCGGTTCTAATCTAACATGGTGGTAAAAGTAATGGAAATACCAAGCTAAAGGTTCAGAAAATACCTCATTTGGCAACTCAATAAAATTCTTGGGTTACCCAAAGTCCTCAAAATTTGATTTATCTTGGTCCAATGTGCTTCCCTTGAGCTTGTGAACATTTTTGATGAAAAAGAGATGGGGTTTTGAGGTGTTTATTGAGGTGATTTTGAGGGGGTTGGGATGGAGGGGGAGGAGGCAGCAGCAGCAGCAGCAGCAAAGAGAGAGGAGCGGGAGGAAATGAGTGAAGAAATGGAGAGGGAATGGCATCATGACAAGGGTTGACCCTCACCCACTCTATCTCTCTCTAACCCATACTTCATATTCTATTCTTTCCCTTTTCTTTTCTATTTCCCTTCACTCCACAATAGTAACCCCAAAACAAAAGCCATGCACCCAAAATTATGCAGTAAAATTGCAACAAGTGTTAAAAAAAAGATATGGTGCATGTTTGCACAAAACAAGTTTAAAGCGCGATTAGCGATTTTTAATCGCGATTAGCGCTAAATTAGTATATAATTAATCATAAAAGCTTAAAATTTGGATAATTCACATAAAACACTCTCTTTTAGTAATTTCTATAATTTTCAAAAAATTTCCCAATTTATCGTTATTTAATTATACCGCTTTATTTAAAATATTCAATATTTTATTATTAAATTATAAAAATTCCCCAAAAATAATATTTTATTTTTTTGAATTTTTACATGTAGTTGATGATATGTTATATATTTACATATGTGTTGTGAATTTGGATGATAGTGTCGTGGTTGATTTCTTAGTCGCGAACCATAGAATAGGTTTGCACACACGCACACACACCCTTGCATGCATTATTATTATTACTTGTGCGTATCTTGGGATACGTGTGTATACACACACACACACATAGGTATGGAACTATGCATATATCTATATATCTATATATCTATATATATATACACACACACACACACACATGGATAATGAGGACAGTGGATGATATTTGGAGATGAGTCATTGAGATTGGGCATGATTCTATGAGTTCGGTGATATGTTTTGGTTCGTATTTTGAGATACGACATGAGATTTTAGCGGGCCTTTAGGCGTGTGTTTTCATACACGCATATATATGCAGATGGTATTAGTTTGTACTAGACTTAGATCAGTACCCCCAGTTCATGAGATATGATGATAATGGATACTAGATGAATAATGTGATGAATGTGATATTTGACCCGTACCCAGATTTGGGATGTCGTACGACGGATTTACGTACGAGCTATATATTGATGATAAATCAGCACTCTTGACTTGAGAATGTCATAATATATATTGTATCGTATGTGATACTATTGAGGCGGGATCACCAACTATTATATTTATATGTATCGACTCAGATTTAGGTGGTTTCCTTACCTTTCGATTAGTCCTGTAGTTTACTTATAGATGTTAGACTAGACTCGAGTCATACCTATTTCAAAACTAACGAATTGTGAGTATTTTAAAGACAGGCCAAGGGATTCTACGGATATTTTCAAAAGACGCATCTTTTCTTAAAAACACCGTAGCCCTTATTTTTCTAAACACCACGATTCGTGTTATTTCAAATAGCAAAAATTGTATGATATATATATATATATATATTGATGTAGATTCTTCACTGTTGTGTTTATTATTCATTTTCCGCATATTCTTGCTATTCGCATCGCATTGCATGTTTGAATGTGTTTATTGTTATATTAAACCCATGTTATCAGGATACCAGCACCATTATCGATGATGCGTATGTTCCACGTACACCTGCTTGCCGGCTCACACACTTCATCATCGATAATTTCCATGTCACTACACAGTAGGATTGTTGCATCAAGATATGACTTGTTGCATGACATACTTACGTACATACATATTGTACACTCATACTTGCGTACATACATATTGTACACTCATACTTGCGTACATATATATTTGCACATACATAGATGATTCTGGCTTGATTTTGGAGATTTGGGAACCGCATGATATATTTTAAACTGGATTCATTTAAAAGAGCGGTTTTCCCTCGATATGTTCATATTACTGTTTTATATTGCATGATATACTTATATGGTTACATTTCTATTATATGCCGCATACATCATGATTTATGATTATATGCATTGAGATATGTTGTTTCCATGATATTTCTGGATTTGAGAACCGTGGGTATTTCAAAGGAAAGTATGTACTGTTTTAAAAACCCAGTTTCTCTTTATATGATATTTCAGCAGCCACCATGAGTTTTATCAGTTTTGATATATATATATATATATATATATATATATATATATATATATATATACACCCCATTCGAGAAGGAGTCATGGGCCGTGTGCGGGTAGATGGTCGGGCCCGGAGGTACCCCGGGGCAAGAAGATCGATGGACCACGCCGATGAGCCTGACAGGGGAATCATACCTACCGGTGACAGTATTTTAGACTCGGCGGTTATCGTGGGGATACCGACCGGAGTTATGTACGTATGGATACGTCGAATTGCGAGGGTCGAAGCTGGGCACTCGGGTTTTCGAGATAGCGTATGATACATACCTATCAGGGCCAGTCGTGGTGACAACACCTGATAGATGAGGATTTACGTGTCGATGCTGGACACGGGTTTCGTGATTTTTCGAGTGTCGATGCTGGGCACTCAGGTTTTTATGATTTTGATGTGTCGCGAGGGACACTCGTTGATTTATATCCTCATACTTTAATGCATATGATTTTATGACATTTACATGCATGATGTTGTTGCGTCATTGGTTGACACGTTGACGAGATCCACACGCATACAGGCATTGATACTTTGATCACACCTCATGTTTATGATATGTTGCTACCTGAGGCACTAACACGAGCACTTGGTATTACACTTGGTATAGATGTTTACCCTTGCCAGCTTTTCATGCTTCAGACTTTATCATATTGAGGATATATATATTACCGATCGTTTGACCTAGGATTGAGTCATACATACGATTTCTGCTCTGTGATGTTTTCTACTCACGAGTTTGCAACTCACCCCCGTTGTGCCACAGTTTCTTGCAGGTTTTGCCGTACAGGTTCGTTGCGGCTTTGCTGGCACACTGTCCTTTTACGGGTGATTGCTTCTGTAGGTGGGTTCACTTGTATCGTGACCACCATTATGCTCTATTTTAATTCAGTTGTATCTAGTAAACTCCATCAACCAGACTTGTATATTTATTTCAGACTTAGAAAACCAGTTGTAATTACTTCGACCTAAGACTCGCGCATTATATTATTATGGTTTTCTGGATGATTTTGAGTTTCCTTTGAGTTTTGATCATCGCCCTTCGGCGTTGTATATTATATAGCTTGCGTGGTTGTGACCGTCAATTGACGAAGAGCAAGCTCCCGCTTGGGGATGCCTTTTATCAATGTGCATATATTATTCATGTTGTACCCCGTTTGGGGCCAGTATTTACAAAGGAAACTCTGCCGAAATTTTCAGAAAAGACTTGGGATTTTACAAATACATACTTCGGCTTATGTTTTTAAAACCACTTGTTTTAAAACTAGTTTTCTTCAGTTCTTCCTTAAAATGGTTTAGATTTCTGGGATTTTTGGCTTACTTGAATTAGATGGCTTACGTGACACCTACGCATGCAAAAACAACCAAACAACCCTCGTCGTCGACGTACAAACATCATCCTGGGATTCCCTATAGGCACACAAAACTTCACAAAACCGACACGGGTAGATTCCTAAGTTTATTTGGGTTCTAATCCGGGTCTTGGCCAGTAAAATCAACACTAAGGTCTTGTAACAGCCCCTAAATATCACAAATCCACACATTCACCCAAACCCTCTTTTGGAATTTTCCAAACATCACTAATCTAGACATGTTAACTCTAAACTAAACTAGGATGCTAGGAAACTTAAAACTAAACTAAATGAAAGGAGATATACCTCATTTGGCAACTCAAGAAAATTCTTAAGTTGCTCAAAATATTCAAATCCAACTTTGATTGGTCAAATGTGTTGAGGATGAAGTGGGGATCAACTTTATTGAATAGGGTGTAGGGTTTTGGTGAAGAAATGGATATGATTCTTTGAGATGGAGGTGGAGGGAGATGAGGAGGAAGAAGATGAAGCAAACAAAAAGTGGAGGAAATGAATGGCCGCCTTCTCTCTCTCTCTCTCTCTCTCTCTCTTATTCTCACCCTCTCTCAACTCATTTCATTCTCTCTCTCTCTCTCTCATTTAACTGTCTCCTTTTTCCCTTTTCTCTTTCTCTTTTCTTTTTATCATCTAAACCAAATAAAACCAATACCACAAACACACTAAAAGTAACATGCAACAAAATGCTTCATGCCATGTTGCACTAGCCATGGAACATGATAAAAAATATGGATTTGGCCTAATTGCGATTAGTAGTGCACTAATCAAGTTTTTATTTAAACTGCATATAATTAATTATAAAAATGCCAAATCCAATAAATATATTTTTAAATGAATAAATCATTTTAATCTCCAATTATTTCACAATTATTAGTATATATTTATACCATTTTACGAAAACCCTAATTTCGCAAATCGGGTAGTTTTCGTGAAATATATTATTTTAATATTAAATTCCAAAAATAATATTTTATATTTTCTGATATGTTACAATCTTCCCCTCTTAAATAAATTCGGTTCCCGAATTTAAATTTAAACCCCCAAATACTAAAACATTTCAATAATCAGATCAAATCAACGGGGCTCCGAAATCATGGAAGATATAAAAATCCTACAGCGCGTCATGTGCGCATGAAAACGAATACGAAACTCAAAATCGAACTCCGTCGAACGTAACACAATCATCGGAGTTACAATGGAGATGTAGATCTCGAAATCCAACACTGAAATCCAATATACACTAGTCAAATACTATAATACATATATAGTACGCATCCTTGAAAAATCTTTTAAAAACTGAATAAAACACATGCAATTCTTTTCTGAATGGCCGTGTGATGCGTAACTCACGGCACAAGTTACGGACGCTCATTTGTAAAATAATAACTATACGTTTATATATGTTTTGCTCAAATATACGTTCCGCCCTTTTTTTGAAATATCCCACAAGGTTTTTCCTTTGTAAATATTCGTGTCAGCTCGCAGACACGTAGGAAATAGCGAGACTGTAGCTCCTTTTTGAAAACCTCTTGTTATACTTTTAATGCATGCAAAGTACCCAGGTACTTTCCTCAGATCAGCTCTGTTCGGCTACTACATAATATAGTGCCCATTATGAAAACAAAGGGCTCAAGAGCAAAATCAGCCTCAAAAAGCGTATCCAACATCACGCACGTCTGGTGCGCACGGAAATCAAAGCCAAATACAAGTGCTATGAATGTGCACAAAACAAAACTAAGTGCAACGGGTGTGCACGAAAGCATCTGTCCAATGCAACGGGTGTGCACGACAACAACATCTAGTGCATCTATAGTGCATGAAAATCTTAACCCAATGCAACTAACATGCACGAATGAAAATCCCAATCGAGTGCATCCGGTGTGAACAAAATCGCATCTCATATCATACGCCCAACATGCGTGAAAATTAAAATCAAGTGCATCCGTCATGTACGAATGAAATCTAAATCAAGTGTATCCAACATGCACAAATAAAATCTAAATCAAGTACATCAGACGCGCACAAAATTCAATACCAAGCGCCTAACATGCGCAAAAATCCAACCCAAGCGCGTCAGGTCCGCATAAACTCCCAGTGCGGTAAAGCGCACGAAAACGAACGTCAAGTGCAACGTGCACAAAAACATAAATCTGGTAAAACAAATGCTCCAAGACATAAATCGGATGCAACAAATGTACGGAATATAAATCTAGTGCAACCCATGCACGAAATACCCATGTGGTGCAACAAACGCACAAAATACAAATTGGGTGTATCCAATGCACGAAATACCAATCTAGTGCAACTAATGCACGAAAACTCATCAATAACTCAAATGCGTATAAAACTACACCGAGTGTACAAAGGTGTATAAAATCATAAACGCGTGTATCTGCGTACACAAAACACGTATCAATGCACTACAAGCATATATGAGCTATACTGAGTGCAAAAATCAAATCGAATGCGTACTACATGCACAAAATCAAATCAACTGTATGAAATCCATGAAATCATAACCACGTGCTACCAAGGCACAAAATCGACATCAAGTGCAATAGATATGCACAAATCATAAACCAACATAACGGTATGTAAAACGTATATCAAGTGCAATAACTATGCACAAAATGTAAATACCCAATAGGTGAAGCCATAGTGCACGAAGACAATATCATGAAACTAAATCATCAAAACTTAAATCCAAGCGATATAAGCGTGATACTCGGATCACAAACGTAAATCGCAATAAATGACATTGAGGTACACTTCCTATAATGTCGAAAAATATGTCGGTGCGCCCAAAACTGGCAGAGCAAGAATCCGCTTGCCTCCTGCTCACGATTTGGCGTCCTCTGTCTCTGGGTCCTCATTTTCTCTGTGGATTACCAATCTGGCAATCCATCGGCTCATCGGCCCGGTCAGATGTACTAACGGAAGCGATATAAACATGACCACTCGTAAAGCAGCACGTCACTGGCGTCAGCCTATGGCCCTTTGAATACACGTGACACAACTGATCCTCGGTGCAAATCTTATTGCAGCAGTGTCTTGGAAGGAACCTGCTCAAGGTCTCTTCCGATCTCGCCTATGCCGAACTATACGGAGGCTGGTACTTTTACATAATCTTTTCACGTTTTCTGGATATCTGCGTTCTCAGCACAGCATTTCTTCAGGAACTGGTCATATCCCAACGCCTTTGTATATACATCAGATCTCTAATCTCAACGGGGAGTAACAACAGCTCGTTAACCTCTCGCACGAACCTCTTGTTCCACTTATCCTTATTATCGCCCACTTTCACGTCACGTCATGCTATCTGCGTACTGTAATTGTTCTTGGCTACAGTCAATCCGGAATCTCTCACATGGACTCGAAATCACGAACTCGGTATCTTCATCACTCTGTAGAAGATATCTAGCCGAACACGTCCTCGAGAACTCGTCCAAACTATCGGAGAAATACTCAATACTCATCCATTCTCGATCAACTCACAACGCATCTGGGTGAGGTCCTCTATCGGATGCTGGTCAACTTACTGATCTCCTATCGGATCATCCGAAGAACAACGTCATCTCTGGATCGATTTACTCTAGATCTGAGTAAGATTCTCCACACTGGAAATCTTCAACTCAACTAGGCCTACGTCGGCGCATCAATTCTGACGAATCACCTTCATCTCTCAACTCAAGTTAAACTAGTTATCATCTGTCGCATCTCTGCCTGAAAGCTCCAGCGATCTCAGCTCGTAAGCTCCGGAAGTGACATCTCATCAATCTCAGCAACAGCTGGGTCATCTTTCTGCACGGTAGACGATATCACAAACTCCGAGGTAGGTTGTATATCAACAGTCCTCTCACAACAGGCAGCCTCTAACAAAGTCGCGATCATCTTTTGTAAAACCAAACACTCGCCTCTAACAAGAGGTCACAACATAAACGCTAAATCGAGACGTTCCCATGTCACCAGAAACACGATGGTCAGTCCTCATCCATGACGAGCTCGCCCTGACCGCATCACTAGCAGGAGCTCAATCTACGCTCAAACTATGGTGACAGGAACCTCAAGCATGTATCGATGAAAACAGATCAAAGGAATGAAAGGAAACAACAGATCCAGAATGGATACATGATCATAAGGAGGAACGGAATCAGTGAGAGTATGATCATTGCAATGAATAGAATCAAGGATCTCAAATGGATGTATAATCATGGGATCGAAGAGAACCACAGATCTCAAAATATGTACATACTAAGGTTTCTTAAGTGGAGTATCATATCGTAAATATGTCGTGGAACATACGTACGGTACGTCACTCTACTCAAGTTACCTACTCCATCAATCAAGGTCAACCTATGAAACGAAAGTTCGGGTTTAATACCCCTCTGTTAAAGTCTAAGTTCCGTAAGGTGAAGCCTAGGTTCCGAAATATATACGCCCAAGACTCCACATAGTCAAACCTAGACTCGAACCAAGGTTAAACCTAACGCTCTGATACCAACTTTGTCACCACCCGAAAATTTAGCTCGTGACCGGCACTTAAATCACGCCACGTCTACAGGCGTAATGTAATTCAAGTAAGCCGAAGCCTAGAAATCTAAAACTTTTTAAAGAAAATAAAGAGGTGATATTTTGAAACAAAGGTACGATGAAATCAACGTTTTCTTAATGCATAAATAGTGGAAAATGAAAATTGCAAGTGGATTTTACTAGTTGAAAACATGTTTCATATTTTAAAAATTTGGGCAGCACCTCCCTTGTATATTTTGATCCAAAACCACATACACATGATAATATAAAAGGCATCCCCAAGTGGGAGCTAGCTTTTCGCCAATCGGCAGAATCACATGTCAGTTATGTATATGCCCTAGAGGCCATTGTTATACATATGATGTATATTATAGAAGATGCTTGGATATATATAGAGAGGAATTTCTTGCTCGATATGATAGTATGCTATCTGGTTTCATTTTATCTTAATATATTGACTTGTATTGGTTTACTACCTTGCTCTCACATGTTGATAAAGCCCTTAGGATATGTACTCGACTACAAGAACTTTGATGCAGATTATACTAGTGGGGCCAGAGTAGTCTAAGAGTACATCCTATAACTGTTCCTAGTCGAGGGTGTATCTGGACAGAGCATCGATACTCCAGAGTAGACTAGCGTATACGCATCTTGACCCATATGATGGGCGATGGATGATCCCATATCTATCGGTGTTTGACATCAAAGATGGTGTACAGGTGCTCAGTGGAGACTGGGTACACTGAACGGACATGCCGAGAACTCCTAAATGGTATTATACCTATCGTCAGATAGCTGTTCTCAGTTGACATTGGTACATGTTAGTCTGTAGACCCGAGATCGTCATAGAGTCTTGTGTGATTCCCACTGTGCTTTGATTTCCACCTTACCACGTTCATGAGAACGTGCAAAACGGTGGCTTTTGGATGCAGTCCCGAATCATATAGACGTAATGAGCGATAGGTGGGGTTTCGTCTCTCCCGGTATTGGGGGTTGATGTTGCGCTGTGTTCGATTGGCTATAACTGGAAGTCCCTGGCCAGGGATGATATGGAGACCTACTGGTAAGTGTTATCAGTAGTTTCTTGATCCGTTATGAGCCTCACATCGACACGACTTATCGGTTACTAGGGTCTGACATTTACCACCCCTAGACTGGATATGCGACATATCAGACGAAGAGACCAGACTGTACAGTAGTGTTACTGATTGGATTCATAGGAGTGTGTGCAGGCTTGCTTGTTGATCTTCTGATCGCTCAATACCAGGGTGGCTGTTACGTTTAGCTGACCGCTTGTAGCTTGTGGGTGTTTGATATGATCATCACCAACTGCTGACGTATTGACGATTCTTTAGAGTCCTACACAGAGGTTTCCGGGCTCAGGCAAAATGGAGTAGGAGCACATATGTGATATGTGCGGGACCGAGAATAATACATGTATGTGATACCATATTTGATTCTCGCGATATGAGATATCGGCCGAGTATATGTGATATAGCCGGGTCATCGAATCAAGTGTTGATTCGATGATCTGATACATGTTATATTAGTCGGTTATTTGCAAAATAGCTGGATTATCGAATCAAGTGTTGATTCGATAATTTAATGTATAATTATATATGTGATATAATACATTACATTAACTAATATAAGCTCACTTAAATGATTCTTTTTCTCACTTGATAATACATTGATATATATGTGAAATATGTTAATTGTATTATTTTCTATTGTTACATTATATATTATATATGTGATATATAATATTGTAACATGTTAGGGTTACAAATGCAACTAAGGTTTTGAGATCAAACCATGCGAGGGTTTGGATTAGGGTTAATGTTTTATTTTGGGTAAATACTAAATTGTGTGGAAATTATTGAGATATTTATTCATGTTGACTAAAGTCCACCCTTTAGATAATATCTAGATATCTGTTAACCTAACCTCTTAACCCTAGCCTATGGTTTATTCTCTATAAGGGTTAAGCATGCCATGCTTAACCCATGGTTGCATTTCTAACCACACACAATTCATTCATCACAATTCTTCTTCTTCTTCCTCTCACAAAAGCATTCTAAATTTTCTTTTTGTAATGAATTAAAGTGAGATAAAGAAACCAAATGAGAGCAAAATTCTTACTTCATCATCCTCATCTATTCTAGCCACTTAGATTAGGGTGTTTGCTTCACTAATACTTAATTAGTGAAGTTATAGCTTGGGTTTTGTGTTTCCTCAAGGTAGATCGTCTTGGATTTCGAAGACTTCAAGCAACATGCACCATTCACCTCATAGAGCCTCTCGAGAGTCCGGGAACTTAATGATCGCAGCGAAGGGACCTCAACTCGGAGCTTATGAAGTGAAGGAACGGACTACAAAGGTTGTAATCCCTAACTCTTAGACGTAAAGTTGTTTACTTGTTATATATAACCCTAATTCTCAAGTTAAGATCCTTGCTTAGGTTGTTTAGCACTTGAAAATTTTAAATACGGCATGTTTGATTCCTTGTAGAACCTTGTTCTAGTGCCTAAGAACCTTACAGTGGTATCAGAGCGTAGCTAGAGCATTAGGCGTTGTCTAGGCGAAGTTTAAAGTCCGATCGAAACTCCGAAAACCCTAATTGTACCCTTCTCTGGAAAATTTTTCAAACGTTGAAATTTTTCATGTTAAAAATATTCCGAAAAACAAGCAAGGAATTCTATGGACACACCGGAAGAACGAAACCCTAACTCGTCTAAGTAACCGTGGATCCCCGACTAAAACAAGGTTTTTGCGGCGGATCCGTGCCGCCACTTGAGAGGCTTGGGTCGGGCCCTTCAGCTGTATGTCCGTAGGTACTGTTACATGTCTCTGGTTAATTTTAACAGTGCTCAAGTGTTGAGCTTTCTGGGAATTTTGGGAATTCGTTGATTCGATCGAATTGTTTAATGTCGTCTAGGTTTCTGTAATGAGATACAATTATTGGAATCTATAAATTTGTTTGTTGCGTGTAAATCTAACATTTCGGTCTTGGGTGTAATCGGAAATCTTGTTGAATTATCCGACTTATTTTTAAAAGTGTTTTCATGGTTGAGGCCTAAATGCGAGCTTTACATTGTTAGGCATGAAATCTTGGATATGTAGATATCACGGGTTTATGTTGTCGAAGGGCAGTTATGATTCCAATTGTTGTAGTTTTATATTTTCTTTTCTGCGATCGTAAGTGTAATATGTGGTGTATCGCCGGTTTCGGTGCTATATGTCAACGACAATTGGGATACGCATATTTACTTACGCTGATGACATGTGATGTTATGTGTTGTTGTGATATGTTATATTGGATCGTCGTGTTTTGAATAGCCGGGGGTTTTATGTGAGATAAGGGTTTTTATTTTCATTCATGTAAAATTCGATGTATGTAATATTCTTTTATTGGGGAACTTTCGGGTTGAGGATGATGTCACCATTGTATATTATTTACTTTTCCGCTTTAGGATAGACCCAAGGAGGAGAGAACAAGTAACCGGGTTCTAGGGTCCAGTGGGAGGCCATCTCGAGGAGTCAAGACCGGGTCTCCTAACCCTAGAATTGGTAGGGTTGCTTGCCGCTCTCGTAGGGGTCAGGGATGTGGTTTTGTCTTTTCATCGCGACCGTGGAATCTGTGTTTTATACTGGCTCAAAATAAAACACGGACCTCCTAGTATATCCAATATTTCATATGTTATCTTCTGCTGTTGATATACTGTAATGTGATCATTCTATATGCGTGAGACGAATACTTTATTATTGTATATATGATATATAATAGATGTTGCTTATGTTTTACACCCGCGCTAGTCCAGTCCCGGTATGCCGTTAGTTAAGTAACCTAACGGTGCATAACGGGACACTGTGCCGAATGCGTATGGCATAAGCGTACGTTGTATTTTCGTTTCTTCTGTGATGCTTAGGAAGCTTAAACGATGGGATTCATTAATGAGATTATGAAAGAAAATGAAACCTAAAAGATTTTGTAGAATCAATTTTATAAAAAAAGGGTAGCTCTAGTTTTTGCTTTGCATAGAGGTATTCCTTGTAGAATATCCAATAACTTTTTCGATAAGGAAGGAGCTGAGATCCCTTCACCGGGAGTGACCACTTTAGCGAAACTATCAGATGTTACAACTTACTCGGTTTTGTTTTTGATTGCTTCTATAGTTCTTGCTTTGCAAAGTAGTATTTGTGAAATATCCTGCACCTTATTCGATAAGGAAAGAGCCGAGATCCCTTCACCGGGAGTGACCTCTTTAGAGAAACTAGTAAAAGCCTCAAAAGCACTCCTTTTTTTAAAAATCACTTGTTTGTACAAATGATATCAAGTTCATTACGTTCATGGTTTTCTGAAAAACCTGTGTAGCCCTCCGTCATTTCCGATAGAGACTAGTTAGTATTCGTGCTGCGTTTGTTGACCTTAGCTAAGGCGTAGTGTACAGTAGCTAATTAGTGTTTATCTGCTGAAACATGAGATGTGATTGAGTTAGGGTAGTCGTAAAACTTTGTTCACCTTAGCCGAGGGTCGTACGGGTGGGTTTAATTAAATTAGGAAATGACGGGTTGAACTTGGCCAGCGCTTATGATTTGTTGACCATAGCCAAGGCCATGAGTTGCTAGGGGCAAAAGTATTATCGGGAATTTCAAGTGTTGAATTTTGCAATGAGATTGCATACCTTCTATGAGATAGTTGGATCCCGATACCCACTGCGAGTAAGAGTTACTCATGGGAGAATTTTACACATGACAATTAGCCAATCAAGTATGTGTCTAGAAAGGTGTTAACGGGGTTATGCCTCTGGGAAAATGAGGTTTATTTTAATTAGGTCCATGCGAAAACATGGGGAACCTCCCTCAAAGTACCAACACTGACCTGGGTGAAAGATTGGCAAACTTGTAAGGTGTAATTAATCCCGGCTAGTCTTACCTTCTAGGTTTTGAAGGAAGATTTGATGAAAACAGTGGGAGCCATCCTGATTAGATAAGATAATAACCAATCTAATCTTAGAAAAGCGCACTCTAAAGTGTTTTCTTCTCTCTCTCTCTCTAGGTAGCGACCATGTCAGGCCTTAATCAAGATAATAATATGGATGTATTGACCGAACCCGCTTATTATACTGAGCAGGGGAACGTTGGTTCCGTTCTTTCTTATAATTGTTATAATACAGAGCAGGGAATAGGAGAATATCCGGATTCTCACGCCGCCCAAACGAAGAATAAGCATGTTGATGCATCTTTTTCGGGTGTGTTTGTTATCGAGAACTGTTTCTTAGTTCACTCTATGTCCTGGGTATTAGAAACCGGATCGGGATCCCACATATGTAATATGTTACGTAGGCTACGGAAAGGTAGAGAACTGGGAGAGGGTGATCATTCCGTAAGAGTAGGGAATGGTGAAAATGTTGCAGCCAAAGTAGTTGGCGAATATCACCTTGTATTACCATATGGTAATACAGTGATTCTGAACGAATGCTATTACATTCTGACCCTGATATGCAATCTTATATCAGTTTCTTTATTGAGTAAAGAAGGATATAATTTTGTAGTATAGGATAATGTTATGAACATCTTCCTGAATCAAAAGTTGATTGGATCAGGCTCGTTAAATAATGGCATATATGTTCTAGATCAAACCACGGTTCTTAGTGTACAAAACACAAACAGGAGGAAGAGTTCAGAAATGAACGAATCCTTCTTGTTGCATTGTAGACTATGTCATATCAATGCGACACGACTAGCTAAGTTGCATAAGGATGGATATTTGAATCCTTTCAAATTTTCATCTTGTGATACTTGCCAGTCATGTCTCAAAGGCAAGATGACCAAAACTCCGTTTAGTGGACACAGAGAAAGAGTTACGGAACCCTTAGGACTGATACATAGTGATGTATGCGGTCCAATGTCTACACATACCAAGAATGGTTCTTATTACTTCATTACATTCACTGACGATCTCTCAAGATACGGACATGGGTTCCTGTTGAAACACAAGTCTGAAGATTTTGAGAAATTCAAAGAATATAAGAACAAAGTGGAGAACCAAACGGGTAAAAGTGTTAAAATCCTTTGATCTGATCGAGGAGGAGAATACTTGAGCAATGAGTTCCTGGACTATCTAAAAGAGAATGGGATTCTCTCTCAGCTTACTCCTCCTTATACACCACAGCACAACGGTGTATTGGAGCGGAGGAATCGCACCCTATTAGATATGGTGCGCTCTATGATGAGCACTGCTGAGTTGCCTATTTCCTTTTGGGGGTATGCGCTTGAGACAACCATATACCTATTGAATAGAGTTCCAACCAAATCGGTGCCTACCACTCCATATGAGATATGGAATGGGAAGAGACCGTCTCTTAAACGAGTTAAAATATGGGGTTGTCCGGCCTATGTGAAAAAGCAAAATCTGGACAAGCTCGAGGCAAGATCAGTCCTTTGCAAGTTTTATGGGATATCCAAGCAATTTGTATGGATATCTATTCTACCACGGTGAACAACAAAAGCTGTTTGTTGCTCAACATGCCACCTTTTTAGAAAAGGAATTTCTTGAAAAAGAAATTAGTGGCAATGAGGTAGAACTGGAAGACGTTCCAGCTACACAAACCACAGATGATGATTTTGTAGAACCGGACGATTCGATAGTTCCCAACGAACCTCAGCCTCTCCGCCGATCTAGTAGGGTTCCTTATCCACCTGAGAGATACTACGGTTTTCTCATTGTTGGTGGGAGCGAGACTGCATCATGGAAGATGATGACCCGACTAGCTTTGAGCAGGCCATCACGAGTGGGGACTCTATGAGGTGGCTGGATGCAATGCGATCTGAGATGGAATCCATGTATACCAACAATGTATGGACTTTTGAAGTTACTCCTGAAGGGGTAAAACCCATTGGGAGCAAATGGATCCTTAAGAAGAAACTTGGTGTAGATGGAAAAGTTGAGACTTTCAAAGCTAGACTTGTTGCAAAGGGTTTCGTCAACAACCAGGGGTGGATTATGACGAAACCTTTTCTCCAGTGGCTATGCTTAAGTCCATCCGGATCTTACTTTCCATTGTTGCATACCATGAATACGAAATCTGACAAATGGATGTTAAGAACGTCTTTCTAAATCGTAATTTAGAGGAGTGCGTGTACATGACTCAGCCAGAGGGCTTCGTAGACAGTGGGATCAGCGGAAAGGTGTGCAAGCTGCTTAAATCCATCTACGGATTAAACCAGGCATCGCGAAGTTGGAACATCTGCTTTGATGTTTTAGTCAATGAATTTGACTTCATCAAAAACGTAGATGAACCTTGTATTTACAAGAAGGTTGCAGAGAGTAAGGTTTTCTTCCTCGTATTGTACGTAGATGATATACTCTTAATAGGAAATGATGTTCCTATACTGCACTGGGTCAAGCTCTTCTTATCACAAAGATTCTAAATGAAAAATCTAGGTGATGCCTCCTGCATACTGGGGATTAAGATCTATAGAGATGGATCTAAATGGATACTGGGATTGTGCCAATCCAGGTACATTGACACCATACTAAAGAGGTTTAGTATGGAAGAATCCAAGTGTGGGAACTTACCCACGATCTCTGGGCTCACTCTCTCCAAAGAGATGTCTCCCAAGACTGATTTGGAGAGTGTTCGCATGCAAGCGATACCATATGCTTCGGCAGTAGGCTCTACCATGTACGCGATGCTATGTACCAGACCCGATGTAGCATACTCACTAAGTGTAGTGAGTATGTATCAAGCAGATCCAGGAGTGAGTCACTGGACAGCTGTGAAGAACATTCTCAAGTACTTGAGAATGACTAAGGAGATGTTCTTGGTGTATGGTAAGGGAGAACTCCAGGTGGAGTCCTTTACCGATTCGAGCTTCCAAAGTGATAAGGACGACTCTAAGTCGCACTCGGGATTTGTCTCTACCCTAAATGGAGGGGCGGTTTGTTGGAAGAGTTCCAATCAGGAAACCGTGGCAGACTCGACGATGGAGGCTGAATACATCATTACCAACGATGCTGCCAAAGAGGCTGTCTGGATGAAGAAGTTCATAACTGAACTTGGTGTGGTTTCGTCCATTGGGCATACAATACCTTTGTATTGTGATAACAATGGAGCCGTGGCTTTGGCCAAGGAACCCAGGTCCCATCAGAGATCCAAGCATATTTTGAGGCGGTATCACCTGATCCGGGAGACAATTGATCGCCGAGAGATCGAGGTCAGGAGAGTTGACATGGAGGACAACACTGCGGATCCACTCAAAAAGGCCATACCCCAGATACAATTTGAGAGACTCTTCGGGATATTGGGTATGAGATACTACAATAGTTGGCCTTAGTGAAAGTGGGTGATTGTTAGTTATGTATATGCCCTAGAGGCCATTGTTGTACATATGATGTATATTATAATGGATGCTTGGATATATATAGAGAGGACTTTCTTGCTCGATATGATAGTATGCTATCTGGTTTTACTTTGTCTTAACATGTTGACTTGTATTGGTTTACTGTCTTGCTCTCACATGTTGATAAAGCCTTTAGGATATGTACTCGACCATTAGGACTATGATGCAGATCATACTAGTGGGGCCAGGGTAGTCCAAGAGTACATCTTATAACTGTTCCTGGTCGAGGGTGTATCGAGACAGGGCATCGATATTTCAGAATAGACTAGCGTATACGCATCTTGACCCATATGATGGGCGATGGATGATTCCATATCCGTCGGTGTTTGACATCAAAGATGGTGTACGGGTGCTCAGTGGAGACTGGGTACACTGAATGGACTCGCCGAGAACTCCTAAATGGTATTATACCTATCGTCAGATAGCAGTTCTCAGGTGACATTGGTACAGGTTAGTCTGTAGACCCCAGATCGTCATAAAGTCTTGTGTGATTCCTACTGTGCTTTGATTTCCACCTTACCACGTTCATGAGAACGTGCAAAACGGTGGCTTTTGGGTACGGTCCCAAATCACATGGAGGCAATGAGCGATAGGAGGGGTTTCATCTCTCCCGGTATTGGGGGTTGATGTTGCGCTGTGTTCGATTGGATACAACTGGAAGTCCCTAGCCAGGGCTGATATGGAGACCTACTGGTAAGTCTTATCAGTATTTTCTCTACCCGTTATATGCCTCACATCGACACGACTTATCAGTTTCTGGTGTCTTACGTTTACCACCCCTAGACTGGATATGCGACATATCAGACGAAAAGACCGGACAGTACGGTAGTGTTACTGATTAGATTCACTGGAGTGTGTGCAGGCTTACTTGTTGATCTTTTGATCGCTCAATACCCGAGTGGCTGTTACGTTTAGATGACCACTTTCAGCTTATGGGTGTTTGATATGATCATCACATACTGCCGGCGTATTGACGATTCTTTAGAGTCCTACAAAGAGGTTTCCTGGCTCAGGCAAAACGGAGTAGGAGCACATATGTGATATGTGCGGGACCGAGAATAATACGTGTATATGATACCGTATTCGATTCTCACGATATGAGATATCGGCCGAGTATATATGATATAACTGGGTCATCGAATCAAGTGTTGATTCGATGAACTGATACATGTTATATTAGTCGGTTATTTGCAAAATAGCCGGATTATCGAATGAAGTGTTGATTCGATAATTTAATATATAATTATATATATGATATATTACATTACCTTAACCAATATAAGCTCACTTAAATGATTCTTTTTCTCACTTGATAATACATTGATATATATATATATATGTGTGATATATGTTAATTGTATTATTTTCTTTTGTTACATTATATATTATATATGTGATATATAATATTGTAACATGTTAGGGTTACAAATGCAACTAGGGTTTTGAGATCAAACCATGCTAGGGTTTGGATTAGGGTTAATGTTTTATTTTGGGTAAATTCTAAATTGTATAGATATTATTGAGATATTTATTCATGTTGACTAAAGTCCACCCTTTAGATAATATCTAGATATTTGATAACCTAACCTCTTAACCCTAGCCTATGGTTTATTCTCTATAGGGTTAAGCATGCCATGCTTAACCCATGGTTGCATTTCTAACCACACACAATTCATTCATCACAATTCTTCTTCTTCTTCCTCTCACAAAAGCTTTCTAACTTTTCTTTTTGTGATGAATTAAAGTGAGATAAAGAAAACAAAAGAGGGAAGAATTCCTATTTCATCATCCTCATCTATTCTAGCCACTTAGATTAGAGTGTTTTCTTCATTAATACCTAATTAGTGAAATTATAGCTTGGGTTTGTGTTTCCTCAAGGTAGATCGTCTTAGATTTCGAAGACATCAAGCAACATGCAACATTCACCTCATGGAGCCTCTCGAGAGTCCGAGTACTTGATGATCGCAGTGAAGGGACCTCAGCTCGCAGCTTATGAAGAGAAGGAATGGACTACAAAGGTTGTAATCCCTAACTCTTAGAAGTAAAGTTGTTTACTTGTTGTATATAACCCTAATTCTCTAGTTAAGATCCTTACTTAGGTTGTTTGGCATTTGAAAATTTTAAATACGGCATGTTTGATGCCTTGTAGAACCTTGTTCTAGTGCCTAAGAACCTTACATCTCAACCACGCAAGTCATAAATATATGTATACGACGCCCTATGGCGAAGATCAACACAAAAGATAATGAATAAAGCAAGACATCAACCCACCAAGTGAACATATAACCCGTCGCTCTAAGTCTCGCAACCACAAGTCTTGCTAAGTCTTACGACATATACAAATACTAGTTTCTGATTGATGGAGTTAACTAGATACAATAGAAATAATAATACAAGAGTGGCACGATCCGTTATTTACCACCTACCAAAGTAAATCACCCGAAAGCGAGCCGTGTGCCAACGATACCGCTACTGATCCAAGCGGTCAAACCTGCAAGAACTATGGCATAACGGCGGTGAGATGCCAACTCGTGAGTAAAAAACATCATCAGTTAGAAATCGAAATAAACAACGATTCCTTGGTCAACTATATCATAAAGGCAATAATATGATCTATTGGGTGACTGTATCTGCGTATGTGCCAGCAATATACTCAATGCCTATATGCATGTGGATATCATCCAACCATATAATCAATGCATGTATGCATGTGGATCTCATCCACGTGTCCATCAATGACACAACAACATCATGCATGTTAATATCATAAAAGCATATGCATATAAATATCATAAAAGTATATGCATGTAAATATGAGGATATCAACTATCGTGTGTCCATCAACGACACATCAAAATCATGGAACCTGAGTGTCTAACACCGACACATGAAATGTCATGGAACCCGTATCCAACATCGACATGTAAATCCTCATATCTCTGGCGCCGCATCCTCAGATCAGCCCTCAGACGCCGCATACTCTGTTCGGCCCTCATATCCATCTCATAACTCCGGTCGGTATCCTCCAGATAACCGCCGAGTCCAATACTATCACCGGTAGGTAGTGCTCCCTCTTCCAGGCTCATTGTCTACACCACGAAAATCATTTCTTGCCCTGGGGTACCATACCGGGTCCACCCTGTACCCGCAGACGATGCCTACCGCTCCTCGAATCTGGTTTCTAACACATATCTTAAAACCGAGAAAACACATGGTAGACGTCTCGAAATATCATATCAAGAGAAACCGGGTCTTTTTAAAATAATACATCCTTTTTTTTGAAATATAACCCCGGTTCTCAAATCCAGAATGTCATGAAAACAGCATCTCAATGCGTATAATCATAAACCATGATGTATGCAAACATAGAACAGAAATGTGAGCATATCAAGTATATCATGCGACATAGAAAAATGATGTGAGCATAGAAATATATCATGCAACATAGCATAATGATGTGAGCATAGAAATATATCATGCAACATAGTATAATGATGTGAGCGTAGCAATATATCATGCCACATAACATAATGATGGGAGCATAGCAATATATCATAGCATGATATAGCAACTCTACTGTGTAAGTAACATAGCAATTATCGGTGAAGAAAGTGTGTGAGCCGGCAAATCTATGTAAGTTTAACATACGCATCATCGATAATGGTGTAGGTGTACTAGCACAGGTATATGTAATGCAATGACAATGACATGAACGTAGCATAAGGTACATCGTAAGCAAAATGCTAAAAGGTATTCGTATATATAACATAACCGAGTCGGTGAATCTATCAATCGGTATCCAGCCTCACAACATCACGTAAGGTATAATCCATCGTACGGCGTCCTCTAGTCAAGAGTATGGATCGATTATCAGGTAAAACTCATCATGTACGGTAATCCATCGTACGACAACATTAAACAATTAGGGATTCTATCAACCTATATGACAATGAGGGTATGGACTTAACGTCTCGTACGGCATATCGCTATTTATTCACATCATTATCCATATCAATCTCATATCTCGGGACTGGCAAAGGTATCAATCATCTCATATCCACTTGCATCCATATAACGACATATCAAACCAAGTCATCATATCACACCGCATACTCTTTTCATCACATTAATATCTCACATCAATTAATCTTATATATACATTCTATCTTATTAATCTCGTATCATGCTAATATAAATCTCGTACTTATTCTGTTGCAACTACATATCTATATATCATGATTCACATTCACTTTTCATATCCTTATATATCAATTCGAGACATCATTTTTATCATATCATGTCAAAGAGTCATATCCCTATAGCTTTCATCTCATATCTCGATATATATATTCAATCATGCATATCATCTCTAACTATCCTTTTAACCATGTCCATAGTTTTCTAATATAGGTTTCCTTAACCATATTCTATATATCGGTTTCTATCAAAATTTAAGAGGGTGCTATACGCCATCCACCCGACTTTCCCTATAGATATAAATCTACTCACCTGCGGAACTCTTTGTCCAGCCGTAATCGATGTGTTTCAATGTCTCGGAATCCACGCGAGGGTACCTACAAATCAACACATATCACAATAACATTAAAATCAATGTCCAAAAACTGATATGGCACACGGTGCGCTCATAAGTTAGAACCTATAGCCTACGCATGCAAAAACAACCAAACAACCTTTGTCGTCGACGTACAAACATCCAACAACCAAATACAATATCAAATCTCAAAACCAATATTCCCAATATCGGAAAACATATCCAAACCCAACCTAATATGCTCCCAGATTTCCTCTCAGGTTAATTGGAAGAAAACAAACTAGTACAAGGAGTTGTATATAGGGTATGTGAGCTACATAACCAATTCCAACACCAATGGCCACAAATGACCCAACGACAACACTCCCAAAACCGGCCTGCTCGGCCTTGTGTGCTCTGTTTGGGCTCGTCTCCTCAGGGTGGTCTCCTAGTACTCAATTTAGGTTAATAGTATTGCTAGTTTTTCTCGTAAATGTCCCAGGTCATCCCAGATTCCCTATAGGAACACAAAACTTCACAAAACCGACACAGGTAGATTCCTAAGTTCGTATTTGGGTTCTAATCCGGGTCTTGGCCAGTAAAAATGATACTAAGGTCTTGTAACAGCCCCGAAACATCACAAATCCACACATTCACCCAAACCCTCTCTTGGAATTTTCCAAATATCACTAATCAAAACAAGTTTAACTCTAAACTAAACAAGGATGCTAGGAAACTTAAAACTAAACTAAATGAAAGGAGATATATCTCATTTGGCAACTCAAGAAAATTCTTGAGTTGCTCAAAGTATTCAAAATCCTACTTTGATTGGTCCAATGTGTTGAGGATGAAGTGGGGATCAACTTTAATGAAGAGGGTGTAGGGTTTTGGTGAAGAAATGGAGATGATTCATGGAGATGGAGGTGGAGGAAGATGAGTAGGAAGAAGATGAAGCAAACAAAAAGGGGAGGAAAAGAATGGCTGCCCCCCTCTCTCTATCTTATTCTCACCCTCTCTCAACTCATTTCTCACACTCTCTCTCCAATAATTGTCTCATTTTTCCCTTTTCTCTTTTTCTTTTCTTTTTCTCATCTAAGCCAAATAAAACCAATACCACAATCACACTTGAAGCAACATGCAACAAAATACTTCATGCCATGGTGCACTAGCCATGGAACATGATAAAAAATATGGATTTGGCCTAATTACGATTAGTAGTGCACTAATCAAGTTTTTATTTAAACTGCATATAATTAATTATGAAAATACCAAATCCAATAAATATATTTTTAAATGAATAAATCATTTAATCTCCAATTATTTCACAATTATTGGTATATATTTATACCATTTTACGAAAACCCTAATTTCCCAAATGGGGTAGTTTTCGTGAAATATAATATTTTAATATTAAATAACAAAAATAATATTTTATATTTTCTGAAATGTTACATGCTGATTTACGGCCCATAACGGTTCGAGAAACTACTGATAACACTTATCAGTAAATCTCGAGAACCCTGGCCAGAGATTTGCTGTTATGGCCGATCAAGCATAGCGCAACATCAACTCTCTATACCGGGAGAGACGAAACCCCTTCTATCGCTCACTGACTCCATGCAATTCTGGACTGCACCCAAAATCCACCTGTTTGCACGACTCAGTAGAGCCGTGGTAGGGAGGAAATCAAAGCACAGTGGGAATCATACAAGACACTATGACGATCTCGGTTCTACAGACTAACCGATACAAGTGTCACAAGAGAACTGGTATCTGACAATAGGTATATATACCATCTATGAGTTCTCGGTGAGTCCTGTTCGGTGTACCCATTATCCAATGATCACCTGTGTACAATCTTTGATGTCAAACACCAATGGTTGTGGGATCAACCATCGCCCCAGGGACAATAAACCTACACACTAGTCTACTCTGGTAATATTGATGCCCTGTCTCGATGTACCCTCGACTAGGAACAATTAAAGGATATGCTTATAGACTGCCCAGGCCGCACTAGTATGATCTACATCATAATCCCGGTAGTCAAGCATAATCCTAAGGGCTTCATCAACATGTATATAAAGATATGAAATACAACACATCACACGTTAAGATGAAGATAAACCAGATAGCATACTATCATTTCTAGCAAAGATTGTTTCTGTATATATACATGCCTAGCATTCTATACAATACAGGCATCTAGGGCATACATATCTGACAATCTCCTACTTGCACTAAGGCCTGTAGTAGGTGCAATAAGTACCCACTGTCTACACTAGAACCAGTTGCCGGCGTACCGCATGCCCAACAGCTCGAACATTTTCTCAAACTGGATTTGAGGGATGGCCTTGGTGAATGGATCTTCTTTGTTGTCTTTCGTGTCTACTCTCCGTACCTCGATGTCCTGGCGATCCACTATCTCCCTGATGAGGTGATACCGCCTCTAGATATGTATGGATTTCTGATGGGACCACGGTTCCTTTGCAAAAGCCATGGCTCCATTGTTATCGCAATAAAGAGGTATTTGATTAGCAATGGATGGAACCACCTGAAGTTCAGAAATGAACTTACTCATCCAGACTGCCTCTTTTGCGGCATCATTAGCAGCAATATACTCAGCTTCCATCATGGAGTCAGCGACGGTATCTTTCTTGGAACTCTTCCAACATACCGCCCCTCCATTTAGGGTAAATACAAACCCTGAGATGAACTTACTATCATCCTTGTCGCTCTGGAAGCTGGTGTCAGAAAAGCCCTCCATTTGGAGATCTCCGTTACCATACACCAAGAACATTTCTTTAGTTCTTCTCAAGTACTTCAGAATGTTCTTCACAGCCGTCCAGTGTTTCTCCCCTGGGTTGGATTGATACCTGCTTACTGCACTCAGTGCATAAGCTACATCTGGGTAAGTACACAAAATCACATACATTATAGATCCTGCCGCCGAAGCGTAGGTTATAATGCTCATGCGAGCCCTCTCTTCATCAGTCTTTGGAGACATCTCTTTGGAGAGGGTGATCCCGTGACAAGCGGGTAAATTACCTCGCTTGGAATTTTCCATACTAAAACTCTTTAGTATGGTGTCAATGTATCTCGATTGGGACAATCCCAATAATTTCATAGAACTATCTCTATAGATCTTAATCCCCAGAATGTACGAGGCATCACCCAGGTCTTTCATGGAGAACCTCTATGATAAGAATAGTTTGACTGATTGTAGCATAGGAACAACATTTCCTATCAAGAGAATGTCGTCCACGTACAATACGAGGAATGTAACATCACTCTATACAATCCTTTTATAAATACATGGTTCATCTACATTTTTGATAAAACCAAACTCTTTGATTGTATCATCAAAGCAGATGTTCCAGCTCCGTGATGCCTGCTTTAATCCATAGATGGATTTAAGCAACCTGCATGCTTTTCCGCTGCTCCCACTATCAATGAAGCCTTCTAGCTGATCCATAAAAATGCATTCTTCTAAATCACCATTTAGAAATGTCGTTTTAACATCCATCTTCCAAATCTCATAATCATAGTGAGCAGCTATAGCAGGCAAGATCCGAATGGATTTGAGCATTGCGACCGGTGAAAAGGATTCATCATAGTTCAAGCCTGGTCTTTGATGAAATCCTTTTGCTACCAGTCTAGCTTTATAGGTCTCCACCTGACCATCAACACCGATCTATCTCTTAAAGATCCATTTGCACCCTATGGGCTTTACTCCAGAAGGTGCAACCTCCAAAGTCCATACTTTGTTGGTGTGCATGGATTCCATTTCTGATCTCATGGCATCCAGCCACTTGACTGAGTCACCACTCGTGATAGCTTGTTGAAAACTAGTAGGATCATCATCATCTATGATGCAATCTTCTCTATCACCGTCAATTAGAAAACCGTAGTTTCTATTAGGTGGGAGAAAAGTCCTACTAGATTTACGGAGTGGCTGAGGTTCGTCAGGTTCTACCGAAACCTCAGTTTCAACCAAATCATCGGTAATTGTTTGTGTATCATGAATTTTTTCCAGTCCTACCGCATTGCCAACAGTATCATTTGTAAAAAATTCATTTTCTAAAAATGTAGCATACTAAGAAACAAACACCCTTTGTTCCTCCTTGTGGTAGAAAAGATATCCATACGAGTGTTTTGGATATCCCATAAATTTACATAAAACCGATCGTGTCTCGAGTTTGTCCGGATTCTGCTTTTTCACAAAAATCGGACAACCCCATATCCTAACTCTTTTAAGAGATGGCCTCTTCCCATACCATATCTCATATGGAGTGGTAGACACGGTTTTAGTCGGAACCCTATTCAGTGGATAAATCACAGTCTCCAATCCGTGCCCCAGAATGATATTGGTAACTCAGCATCACTCATCATAGATCGTACCATATCTAATAGGGTACAATTTCTGCATTCCGACACACCGTTGTGCTATGGTGTGTACGGAGGAGTGAGTTGAGAGAGAATCCCATTCTCTTTTAGGAAATCTAGAAACTCTGAGCTTAGATACTCACCTCCTTGATCCCATCGAAGTTTCTTGATACTCAAGCCTGTTTGTTTTTCTACTTCAGATTTATACTTCTTGAATTTTTCTTAGGATTTAGACTTATGTTTCAACAAGAACACGTGTCCGAATCTCGAGAAGTCATCAGTAAAAGTTATGAAGTAGGAAAAACCACCTCTCGCATGTGTAGACATTAGTCCATATACATCACTATGTATGAGGCCTAAGAGTTTAGTAGCTCTCTCTCCGTGTCCACTAAACGGAGTTTTGGTCATTTTTTCTTTGATACAAGACTGGAAAGTCGCATAAGATTTATATTCAAACGGGTTTAAATATCCATCTTTATATAGCTCGATTAGTCTTGTTTCGTTAATATGACTAAGTCTACAATGCCAAATGAAAGCTTCATTTATGTCTGAAATCTTCCTTTTGTTTGTGTATTGTTTATTGAAAACTGTGTGCTGGTTTAAGACGTATATCGCATTATTTAATGTACCAGACCCAATCAACTCTTGATTACGCTTAAGGTTCATAACATTAGATTGTAATACAAAATTATATCCAGCATTGTCCAACAACGATACATATATAATATTACATAACATGGAAGGTGCAAAATAACAAGGGTTCAAAACCAATATACAACCCGACGGCAAACCAAGGTAATACTCTCCCACTGCTGCAGCATGCACTGAGGAACCATTCCCAACCCAGAGAGTATGATCACCTTTCTTCAAAAACCTGCTATTTCTCAGCCCCTGCACACAATTGCAGGTGTGATATCCTGACCAGGCATCTAATACCCAGGAAAAAGAGTTAATTGAAAAACAGTTTTCTATTATAAACACACCTGAAGTGGAAGCATCACCATGCTTCTTCTTCTAGAGGCCGGCCAGGCATCCAACGCAGTTTCTCTTCCAGTGCCTAGTCTGGTGGCAGTGGAATCATTCCCCTCATCCTGTCGCAGCAACGGCAGTGGAAGCATTCCCCTCATCCGGCCAGGCATCCAACGCAGTTTCTCTTCCATCGCCATGCTTCTTTCCATTGGCCTTGGCTTTCGGGACGGAGGAGGATGATGGCCAAGCAATTAGAGCGGGAGTTTCCGCTACCTTTAGCATGCTCTCTGCACTCCTAAACATATTGAGGAGTTTAGGTAAGGACTTCTCCATGTTGTGCATGTTGAAGTTTACAATGAACTGAGCAAAGGCAGGGGGAAGGGACTGTAGAACAATATCAGTATATTGTTTGTTCTCTATGGTCCAACCCAGGTCCTCTAGATCTTCGATAAGTCCAATCATCTTCAATACATGGTCGCCTATAGACATGCCAGCAGCCATACGCATCTAAAACAACTTTTGAGATGCCTCGTATCGGAGAGTACGAGATTGCTCTCCATACAACTCCTTTGTATGGAGAAAGATGGATTGTACATCCATCTTCTCGTGCTGCTTCTGATGTTCATTGTTCATAGAAGCAAGCGCGAGGCACTTGGCTATTGCGCAGTCAATATCCCATGTCTTGCGGATTTCTTTATCCGCAACTGAAGAATCAGGGCCTGGGCTAGGAGGGGATGGAGTAGTCAGGACGTATACGACCTTATCATAGCTCAGGGCAATATTTACGTTCCTTAGCCAATCTTGGTAATTCGGTCCCGTGAGTTTATTCTTGTCTAATAAAAGCTTAAGTCCCGTCATAGGTATCTGCCATTAGGAGAGAGAAAAGAAGACACTCAGCGATTACTCTTGCAAAATTAGATTGGTTATTAATCTTATCTAATCGATGTCTTCCACTGCTTTTTATCAAATTTTCCTTAAAACCTTAAAAAGAAAATTAGCCAGGATTAATTGCAATCTACAAGTTCGCTAACCGGTCGGCCAGGCCGGCGTCGGTACTCCGAGGGAGGTTCACCGTGCTTTCGCACGGACCTAATTAAAATAAACCTCATTTTCCTAGAGGCGTAACCCCATTGACACCTTTCTAGACACCTACTTGATTAGCTAATTGTAAAGTGCAAAACTCTCCCGGGAGTAACTTTTACTCACAGTGGGATCGGGATCCAACTATCATATAGAAGGTATGCAAACTCATTGCAAATTTCAACTCTTTCAAATTCCCGATATGATTTTTACCCCTGGTGTCTTATGACCTTTACTATGGTCAACAAATCATAAGCACTAGTCAAGTTCTACCCGCCATTTCATAATTGATTTAGACCCACCCGCATGACCCTTAACTATAGTCAACAAAGTCATACGAATTTCCTAATCGATCGCATCAAATGCTTTGTAGGAAGACATCACTTAGCAACCGTACAACATGACTTAACTATATAGTCAACAAACGTGGCACAACTACTAAGTACTCTGCTTCCTAAAATGGCGGAGGGAAACGGATGGTTTTTATTAAAACCCTTAACGTTTTGAACTTGATATCACTGTAGAATCTAGTGAAAAGAGTGGTTTAAGCTCCAGTTTTAAAAGTCGAATGGTTTTGTAGTATCTTTCTAGTTTCGCTAAAGAGGTCACTCCCGATGAAGGGATCTAGGCTCTTTCCTCATCGAATGAGGTGCTGGATATTCATGAATACCACGATAGAAAGAAAAAGTTAGATCAACTTTAAAAACAATCGAGCGCTCTATAACAATTGCAAGTTTCGCTAAAAGGTCACTCCCGGTGAAGGGATCTCAGCCCTTTCCTCATCGAATGTGGTGCTGGATATTAATCATAGGATTACCACTATGCAAAGCAAAAAGTAGAGTTACCCTTTTTAAAAAGTTTGATTCTACAACATCTTTAGCTTTCTTTTTCTTAACATTAATCACATTAATGATGCCCCATCATTTACGTTTCCTAAACATCACAGAAAAGAAAGGAAAATAGAACGTACATTTTTGCCATCCGCATTCGCCATGGGGCCCCGTCATGCACCGTTAGGTTACTTAACTAACGGCAGAGCGGGGGCTAGACTAGCGCGGGTGCAAAACATAAGAAACGTTTATTATATATCTCATATATAAATAGCCATTTGTCGCATGCATTTATAAACATTCCAGATCACAGATGAATACATTGGATATATTAGTAATTCCGTACTTCATTTAAGCCCTTAATGAAAAACGGTTTCCACGGTCGTGATGAATAGCCAAACCCCACCCTAGACCCCTATGGGTGCGGAAAACTACCCGCCAAATTCCCGAAGTGAAGCAACCTCCCTCAACAAAGTGAGTAGGCCACTCGGCACTTCGAGAACCCGGTAGTTTGTGCACCCCACCTTGGGTCTATCCTAAGAGCAAAAACAGTAAAAAGAAAATATACAACGGTGGCTACAAACTCAACCCGGATGTGCACTGCAAAAATAATATTACATTGATTTTTACAAATTACATGAATGAAAGAAAAATGCTCTTCTCACATCCCCGGCCATTCATCACGATGATCCAACATATTCATATACACATACCATCGCATGATACCAATACCGATGTGTGCAACCCCGACTAATCAACATATAGCAATTAGTCGACGTTTCTATAACACACATACACATCACTAAGCTTTTAAAGTAACCATGACATTAGAATTACGCACGATATTAGCAAACTAAACCAATTTCCAACTCTTGAAAAAATCCAGTGAGCAACCTTTTAAAAACCAATCTTTTGAGCCAATCCGGGAGTCAAAACGAACTCGAAACCCTCCCGAACTTCATGGAGGTGAAGAACAACATATTAAAGTTTTAATGGGGGGCCTCAAGGGGGTACCCACCCACGGCGTCCACCTCAAGGAGGCCCCAAAAGGTGTGCAGACCCGAGAGCACCCTGTTAGGGTACTCTCGGGTCACCTAGCACGAAGGCCACCTTGAGGTGGTCTTGGGGTGTGGGTCCAGCCTCTGGTCCCCCCTGGGGTGTCCCTAGGGTGCGCGCTCTCCATTTTACGGCTTCTCGGTTCTAACGGAGAGCCCGCGGGGTGTGCAAACAACTCAAAACTTCGATTTTCAAAACTGTTTTTTCGGCAGTTTTTGAACGAGAAAAAATGGCTCAATTCTAACATTGCTATAAGCTATTTAAAGTTTAAGATAGGCTCTGATACCATGTTAGTGAATGTTGTACACACTAACAACACTTGTGAGGAGGCGGAAGCGATAAACAATAATTTTCTTGCATGCAACACCCACATAACCCAAGATTAGTGCTTAAACCTTACCAAGCAAACCCTATATAGAGTTCTATACTATTATGATAGGGGTTATACCTTGAGAATCTTTCCTTTGGGTCTTCGTTTGGATGCGATTCCTAGGCTCCTTGATGGTTGCAAAGAGCTCGATCTCCGGCCACCTCAATATCCAAGACGATCCACCCGAGAGCTATCAAACAAGCTACAAACTCTTCACAAGAGTTTAACTAAGAGATCAAAATTACTAGAAGTGATCACTTAGATGATGTAGAGATCAAGTAATGGATTATATTTTTCCCTTGACCTATGATTCAAAACTCATATGAAGGTTTAGGTCAAGAGGTAGAGGAAGGAGAGAATTGGGAGAGAGAAGGTGTATGTGATGAATAAATGAAAAATGAAGCATACCAAAAGATATAGCTCAAAACAATAATTGAAGCATGCATTATTTTTTCACAAAAATAATGCACCATGCCTCAATAGTAAACCCAAATGAATATAAAATGATTTGAGCCATGCCTTCAACCATGCGAAGACTTTCTCCAAACTCCACCTCATCATTTCCATTATCTCATATGAAAATCCATTTATGAGGTGTCTCCTTTTAGAATGTATTCTTCTACAATTACAAGAATACCCCTAACCGTATACCGTATAAGTATACCCGTATTCGAATTCCGAAAAATACGAATACAAATAAACCAATAATATAATACCAGTATTCGGCTTGAAGCAAAGCCTACCAGTATTATCCTTCCGATCATTATTCCTGTAACACTTACACGAACATGATCGAAACCCTGTCGTAACAACTTACGGCCTCTACATCTTTTGCCTGAACCAGGGAACTCTCTGTGTGGGACTTTAAACACTCGTCAGTACGCTGGAAGTGGGTTTAACCACAAGCACGTCAGCGGCACTAGCTGTTCGTAACGGCTACCCAGGTACATGACGAAAAGGTGGCAAACGAGCGAACTCATCATAACCCTAGAGAGCCTGTAAGCAATACTTACCGTACAGTCCGGTCTTTTCGTCTGATACTCGCATATGAAGTCTAGGGATGGTAAATGTCAGACCCTAGTAACTTTACGGCCCATAACGGTTCGAGAAACTACTGATAACACTTATCAGTAAATCTCGAGAACCCTAGCCAGGGATTTGCTGTTATGGCCGATAAAGCATAGCACGACATCAACTCTCTATACCGGAAGAGATGAAACCCCTCCTATCGCTCACTGCTTCTATACAATTCGGGACTGTACCCAAAATCCACCTGTTTGTATGACTTAGTAGAGCCGTGGTAGGGAGGAAATCAAAGCACAGTAGGAATCACACAAGACACTATGACGATCTCGGGTCTACAGACTGACCTGTACAAGTGTCACCAGAGAACTGCTATATGATAATAGGTATATATACCATCTAGGAGTTCTCGGCGAGTCCTGTTCGGTGTACCCATTCTCCAATGAGCACCTACGTACAATCATTGATGTCAAACACCAATGGTTATGAGATCAACCATCGCCCCCAGGGACAAGAAACTACACACTAGTCTACACTGGTAATATCGATGCCCTGTCTCGATATACCCTCAACTAGGAACAATTAAAGGATATGCTTATAGACTGCCAAGGCCCCACTAGTATGATCTACATCAAAATTCCGGTAATCAAGCATAATCCTAAGGGCTTCATCAACATGTATATAAAGATATGAAATAGAACACATCACACGTTAAGATGAAGCTAAACCAGATAGCATACTATCATTTCGAGCAAAGATTGTTTCTGTACATATACATGCCTAGCATCCTATACAATACAGGCCTCTAGGGCATACATATTTAACACCCTAAGTTGAATAACCCAAATCCTGTGCGTCATAGGTTGAAACCTGTATTATGGTTAAGAAGAATTATACCGCTGTTTAATGCTCCTTACCTAACCATCAACTGATATAGGTAAATGTCATGGACATAATTTCAAAAAGTTATATCTCACTTTATGAAATAAACGTATAAATATATCAGTTTGAAATTGGTGCATAACAACGGATATTCAAAACCAAATATTTGCCATCAGGCAAAACCCTAGGTGATTTCCTCAAATATCACCAATTACAACGAATTCCGATATAATGAGAATATAATCACGTAATTCCCAATAACTTACTCCTACTCATCAACTGTAAAACCATACAGATGTGATAATCAAACCTGGTAAATACATACCCTGGAGTAAGGTTCAAATTGGGAAATCAGTTTTCAATTAACAACGCATAGTGAAACTGAAACATGAAAATGTTTCGAAGGGGTAGCCGGGTATTCCTAGTAATGCCTCTTCCACTATCCAGATTCATGACTGTAACCGTATATTTCATTGCCATCTCTCCAAATCACTTTATTTGTCTTTACTCATTACCTCCTGTACACCACTCTTAGACTAAATGGTTTTCTTCTTTCCCTACCGTTCGGCACCGGCGTATGGTTTTGAAGAAGACTATCCAATAAGCATAATAGGTGTACTTTCCTAATCTTAGGAGCACTCGCAAATTGAGAGAAGGTAAAGATAAAAGACAACCGAATAAATCTTATTCTATTTCTCCTGAACCGGAGAAATGCAAAGGTGAAGTAGACGTGACGATGAACTACGCGGTTTAGTCATCAATGATAGCAGTCACAATTTACTTTGCCCTCTTTCTAATCTTTTTATTTGTATTTACTTATTACCTTCTATACATCACACTTAGGCTAATTGGTTTTCTTCCTTCCCCACCTTTCAGCACCTGCCTATGGTTTGGAAGAAGACTATCCAATAAGCGCAATAGGTGTACCCTCTCCTTATCCTAGGAGCCCTCACATCTTGAGAGAAGGTAAAAGGAAAAGACAACTGAATAGTCCTATTCATTTTCTCCAGAACCGGAAACCATCTTCGAATCTGAAACATGTTTCTTCGAGTTCGTATGTAACTATACGATGGTCATATCCAATAAATGTGGATCTTCGTAGTGATACAGAATATTCCGGTGAAAAGCAAAGGGTAAAAGTAGGAGTGGCAATGAGGTATGCAACTCAGACAATCCAAAAGTCAATATGTTTTAAGATGGTCCGGTTATCTTGGTTACTGAGTTATAGTCTAGGGTCGGGACATGGTCGCTGCCAAAGAGAGAGAGAAAAAAAACAGTCAGCGTGCACTATAATCTAGATCAGAATGGTCGATCACTTTATCTAATCAGAATGTCTCCTACTGTATCCTCAAATTCTCCTCCAAACATGAAAGTAGAATTAGCCGGGATCATCTAAAATCACCCAAGGAGTAAACCAACTCATCAGTGGGATCGAGATCCAACTATCATTGCATGATAACCTGATAGAACCCACTCAAGTTATCACACTCCAGAAGATATGCGCATGTCTAGCAAGTTTCCTGTATGTTTGAAACTCCCGATGTGATTTTTACCCTATGCTCTTATGACCTTGACAAAGGCCAACATATTATAAGTCACATGCCAAGTTCTATCCGTCATTGTCCAGGTTAATTTGAACCCACCCGTACATACCCTTGATGAAGGCCAAAATAGTAGTACGACTGTTCTAAACTAACGCATCTATCTATGCTACAGAAAAGTAACAAATAGCTACCATACACTACTCCTTGACGAAGGCCAACATACATAGCATGAATACTAAGTGCTACCCGTCTGAAATGTTAGAAGGCTACGAATGGTTTTTGGTGAAAAACTTTTAACGTAATGAACTTGATATCGTTGAAGGAACCGAATTGCTTTTTATAAATATATAGTGGAGAAAACCCTTTGCTAAAGAGGTCACTCCCGGCGAAGGGATCTCGGCTCTTTCCTCATGGAATGAGGTGCAGGATATTCCAACTGAATACCACGACGCAAAGCAAAAAGTAATCGACTATAGTGAAGTTATTACCCTGACGCAAACTTCTGCCCAAGAGATCACTCCCCGTGAGGGGATCACGGCTCTTACCTCGTTGAATGAGGTGTTGGATATTCATAACCGAATACCGCTATGCAAAACAAAAGAAAACGTCCTTGTAATAACAGCTTTTGAAATTTTTTCCAACAACATCAATTAGGTCTGTTTTCATTGCATTGATCTGAATCAACGCAGTCCTATCAATTAATCACACCACAAAAGAACAAAAATATGATGTATGTATATGCCATCCGCATTCTCCACTGGGTCCTATCATCACCCATTAGGTTACTTAACGAACGACAGAGCGGGGATTGGACTAGCGCGGGTGTAAAACATATACAGCATCTACTAGTATATATATAGCAATATATAGTAATCGCTCCAGGCGTGATAAATGCAACATCACTGTAACATTTCAGAAAAATAAAATATTATTATTGCGAATTTATATAATTAAATAATAAATATTATGAATATTTTAATATTTCGGTATAATTATATTCCGATAAATTGGGAAATTTTTGGGAATTATGTTAATTATTGAATTTGATAGAGATTATAAGATTTGAGCATTCATAGATTGTTATATAATTAATTATATTATATTTTAGTGCTAAACTCGATTTATTTTCGCTAATCTTGCATTAAGAGTGATTATGTCTATGTCATGCACCATGTCACATTTTTAACACTTGTTACATTTTATTCTCCATGAATTCTTTTGTGCATGGTTTCCGTTTTTGAATTGAAAAGAAAAGATAATAAAACAGAAAAGAAAAAGAAAATGAAAAAAGAAAAGAGTATGGGCATGAGAGAGAAAAGAGAGGGGGTAAGGGGTTCTTTGACCTTGGCCATTCTCTTCACTTCATTCTCGACATCTTTTTTTTCTCCTCCTTCATCCATGGTTGCCTTCCTCCCTCCACCAACTACACCACCTCACTTCACCCCCAAAAACACCTCAAAACACCTCATTCCTTTCATTTAAAATGTGCACAAGCTCACTACTAGGATGGAGAACCAAGAAAGTTTGGATTTTGAGCACTTGGGGCAACTCAAGAATTTTTTGAGTTGACAAATGAGGTAATCCTTTCATAATTTGTGTAGTATTTGATTTCCTTTAGCCTCTATATTAGTTTAGAATCCATTTAGTAAGGTTTAATGGTGTTTGGAAATTTCTAGAGGAAGTTTAGGGATGCTTGAGTTGTGATGGTGTAATTGAGATGTTTTAGTAACTACAAACCCCCCTTAGTGTCTAAAACCCAGATCATACCTAAACTGAACCCTAAGAATTGAATTGGAAATTTCCATGTCGGTTGTTCTGAATTGTATGCCTACAGGGAATCTGGATTGATCCGAGACTTTTACCGGAAAAGCAAACAATACCACTAACCTAGATGGACCACTAGAAGGCCACCCTGCAAATACGAGACCAATCCAAGCCTTTTGAACCGATCTGGACGGATTTTCATGGTATGTGGCCGGCTAAAATGTTGGGGATCATGTTGAAATTGCTTATGTACCTCATATACCTCCTATACATCACCCCAGTATTGTATGTTTATTCCTATTTTACCTGAACCAATATCTGGGACCTGTTTACAAAGTTGCTGCTTAAGGTTTTAAGGGTTTTAATGACTTGAAGTTTTGGTTTTGTGTTTTGTATCGGTCACTTGACGTTTGTACGTCGATATCGGGTGTTATTTGGCTGTTTTGCAAGAGTAGACCATAGGTTTTAACCTATGTGTGATTCGCGTGTCGTTTTGGTTTTGAATTGGACGTTTTGATGTGATACGTTATATGTGATATATAGGTACCCTCACGTGGACTTCGGACGATGAAGAAGAGGATAGCGACATCGAATTCGGCAAGCAAGGATCAAGGTGAGTAGATATATATCTACGGAGGAAGTCGGGTGGATGGCGTATAGCATCCCGGCAGTTCGTAGTGTAGCCGATGATATATTATATTTATATATGTATATGTGTTATGTGAAACATGGATAGTTTGCAAGTAAGATCTTAAGAGATCCTGGATTAAATTTTAGTATAATTGGTTGATAGTGTCGTTAGTTAGTTTTAGTCGTGAACCTTAGACTAAGGTTTACACTCACGCACACGCACGCATCCATTTTATTTTCTTGTTCATATATGGGGATATATATATATATATATACATATATGTATGTGAGTATGTATATATATGTATGTATGTATGTATGTATACATATATATGGATAATGAGGATAGTAAATGGTACTTGGAGATGAGTCGATGTCATTGGGCAGGATGCCACGAGATCGGTGATGTGACTTGGTTCGTATTATGAGATACAACATGATGTTATAGCGGGTCTTTAGGCGATGTGTTTTCATACATACGCATATATATATGTTGATGGTATCATAATGTACTAGACTTAGATCAATACCCCTAATTCAGGATGATATGATAAGGATACCAGATGAATAATGAGATAAATGTGATATTCGACCCGTACCCAGATTTGGGATGTCGTACGATGGATTTACCATTTGAGATATTTTATGATGGTAGATCCGCACTCTTGACTTGAGGAAGTCATATTATATATTGTATCGTACGTGATACTATTGAGGCGGGATCACCAACTACTAGATATAGATATCGACTCAGACTTAGGTGGTTTTTCTTATCCTTTTGATTAGTCTGTTAGTTTAGTCCTGTAATTTTCTTAGTAGATGTTAGACTGGTCTCGAGTCATACCTATTTCCAAAACTAACGAATTATGAGTATTTTAAAGACAAGCCAGGAGATACTACGGATATTTCAAAGGGCGCACCTTTTTTTAAAAACACCGTAGCCCCTATTTTCTAAACACACGATTCGTGTTATTTCAAATGTCAAAACTGTATGACTCATATATGTAAATGTGCATTCTTATATGTTGCGTTATTATTCATGTTCCGCATATTCTTATTGCTCGCATCACATTGCATGCTTATTTGTTTTATTCATCAGTTATTTTTAAAATCATGCTGTCAGGGCGCCAGCACCATTACCGATGATGCGCATGCTCCATGTACACCTGCTTACCGGCTCACACACATCATCATCAGTAATTTCCATGTCACGTACACATTAGAAAACACTAATTCAATGTATAAATTGCTAGCTGATAGTTTCGACATAGTACTAGTGCGCTTACTGTTATATGCTAGTTTAATTATTTTAATCTTTGCTTGATATCCCATGCATTTCATATATTCATTTGTTATGCAATATTATGTAGCTTATTGTCGATAATTCATTGTTTATTTACTCTTGAGATTGGGATTTCGTATTTCCATAAGATTTCTGGATTTGGAGAAACCGTAAAGATTTTATAAACTTATTATCATTTTAAAGATAGAAAATTGTGGTTTTCTCATGATATGATTTGAGATATGTCCACCATGAGTTTTCTCGGCTCTTGGGCGATATCATACACCCGATTCGAGGAGGAGGAGGAACCGTCTGTGGGTGTATGGTAGACCCGGTGCGATACCCCGGGAAAAGTTGGTCGCAGATGATGGCGTTGAGCCTGGCAGGGGAGCACTCCCGACCGGTGATTTTATGTGACTTGACGGATATCCAGAGGATACCAATCGGAGTACTGGCCAGTCCGGATAGTCGGAGCTTGAGATATTGAGATTTGATGATACAGGCCAGTCCGGATAGCCGGAGCTTGAGATATTGAGATATTGAGATATTGAGATATATATTTTGTGTCGATGCTTGACACTAATTCTCTATTGATTTCATTGATGATACTCGATTTTTATACAGAAATCTCACTGAGATAAGAAAACAGTTTTCTCATTTAGATGTATTCTGTTTTCATGCATTCATACATCGTATATATGATATGTTGTTACCTGAGGCACTGACACGAGCACTTGGTATTACACTTTTGTATTGATGTTTACCTTTGCTATTATTATATGCTTCAGGCTAAATTATTTTTAGGATATTATTATCGTATGACCTAGGATTGAGTCATACATGCGATTTCTGCTCGCTGATGTTTTCTACTCACAAGTTGGCAACTCACCCCCCATTGTGCTACAGTTCTTGCAGGTTTTGCCATACAGGTTTCCTTGGCGGCTTTGCTGGCACACTACTTAATTCCGGGTGATTGCTTTGGTAGGTAGGTTCACTCGCATCATGACCATCATTGTACTTTTATTTATTCAGTTGTATCTAGAAAACTCCATCAACCAGACTTTTATATTTTATAGGCCTAGAAGACCAGTTGTATATTCTTTCGACATTAGAGTCGCGTGCTGTATTATCATGGTTTTCTTGATGATATTGGTTTCCTTTTGAGTTTTGTTCCTCGCCTTTCAGCGTTGTATATTATATTGCTTGTGTGGTTGTGACCGCCAATTAGCGAAGAGCTAGCTCCCGCTTGGGGATGCCTCTATTCATATTATTTATGTTTGTACACGTTTGGGGCCAGTATTTAAAAAGGAGACTCTGCCGAAATTTTCTGAAAAGACTTGATGTTTTAAAAAGGTTACTACGACTTTTCAAAATGATATTATGCAAACTTTAAAACAAGTTTTCCATTCCTTCACTTCTTATTTAAAATGGTTTACATTTCTGGGATTTTTAGCTTACTTGAAGTAGATGGGGTCCTACAGACTTCATATGATTCAAATACCAGTCACGTGCTATTTCGGGTTGTGACAAAGTTGGTATCTGAGCGATAGGTTTAACCTTGTTTCGAGTCTATGTTTGACTATGCGGAGTCTAGGGCGTTTATATATATTCGGAACCTAGGCTTGACCTTACAGAACTTGGACTTGGTCGATGGGGTATTAGACCCGAACTTTCGTCGCATAGGTTGACCTTGGTTGATGGAGTAGGTGACTTAAGAAGTGTGACGTACCGTGTGTATGTTCCGCGGCATAGTTACGATATGCTACTCCTCTTAAGAAGCATTAGGATATACATTTCCTTGCACCTATTATATTCATTCCTTTGATCTATCCTCATCGATATCAGTTTATGGTTCTTGCTACCACGATTTCACGGGCAGAGAGAGCTGTAGCTAGAGTTGCGGTCGGCATGAGCTCGTCACGGACGAGGACTGACAAGGACATGATTCCAGGGACACACGATTGTATTGATGTGTCATTTTATTGTGTTTCCGCGCCATGAGCTTTTGATGGATCGCTTTTACAAAATTTCTCGAACGTGCAGATCAGCATCAGAGAATTGGGCCACCACTAGAGGCCAGCCAAAATGTGAGGACCGTCAATGCACCGATTATTCTTAATGATTGAGGCATGGTTCAGCGTGCAGACGAATGATTCAGTTGTTGCCGCGACTAACAAGATACCGCCCCAGATGTTTGAAGCTATTGAAGCACGGGTTTGTACTTAGAGATATGATAGAAGATCGCTAGTCACCCATGGATGAATGACTAGGACATGTGGTTCGTTGCATACCCCGATACGAGGTCATCAGATTGATTGATTCCAGCTTGAGAAGACTTCATGCCGGTACGTTGAGAGTCGATAGAAGACGATCGAATGTCAGAAAACCATTTTTCCAAGTTTAAGGTATTCGGAAAAATATGCAAGTAATTCCGTGGACCCTCTAGAAGAATGAAACCCTAACTCGATATAATGACCATGGGAACGCTTTTGAACCTTAGGGTTTGCAGCAGTTCAGTGGTGCCATTAATGAGGCTTGGGTTTGCCCTTTCTGTTAGTTATATGTATGCCCTAGAGGCCATTACTATACATGAGATGTATATTGTAGTAGATGCTTGGACATATATAGGGAGGACTTTCTTGCTCGACCTGATAGTATGGTATCTGGTTACTCTTTACCTTAACGTGTACACTGATTGTCTCTCTGTTACATGTTGGTAAAGCCCTTAGGATGTGTACTTGACTACCTGGACTATGATGCGGATCATACTAGTGGGGACATTGTAGTCCATAAGTACATCCTTCAATGTCCCTAGTCGTGGGTGTATCGAGACGGGGCATCGATATACGAGAGTAGACTAGCATATAGCTTCTCGACCCATATAGATGGGCGATGGATGATCCCATATCCATTGGTGTTTGACATCAGAGATGATATACGGGTGCCCAAAGCACAGTGGTAATCACAAAAGACTCTATGGAGATCTCGGGTCTACAGACTAACCTGTACCAGTGTCACCAGAGAACTGCCATCTGACGTGAGGTATAATACCATCTAGGAGTTCTCGGCGAGTCCGTCCAGTGAACCCAGTCTCTACTGAGCACCCGTATATCATCTCTGATGTCAAACACCAATGGATATGAGATCATCCATCACCCATCTATATGGGTCGAGAAGCTATACGCTAGTCTACTCTGGTATATCGATGCCCCGTCTCGATACACCCACAACTAGGGACCTTGAAAGATGTACTTATGGACTACAATGTCCCCACAAGTATGATCCGCATCATAGTCCAGGTAGTCAAGTACACATCCTAAGGGCTTTACCAACATGTAACAGAGAGACAATCAGTGTACACGTTAAGCTAAAGAGTAACCAGATAGCATACTATCATGTCGAGCAAGAAAGTCCTCCCTATATATGTCCAAGAAGCCACTACAATATACATCTCATGTATAGTAATGGCCTCTAGGGCATACATATAACTAACAATCTCCCACTTGCACTAGGGCCATCTGATAACAGTGGTTGTAGTATCTCATACTCAACCATCCCATAATAGTCTCTCTCTGGGAAAAGGCCTTTGTGAGTGGATCCGCCGTGTTGTCCTCTGAGTCTACTCTCCTGACCTCGATCCCCTGGAGATCTACCATCTCCATGATCAGGTTATACTGCCTTAGAATATGTCTGGATCACTGATGGGACGGGCGTTCCTTGGCATAAGCCACAACTCCATTGTCACACAATGGAAGGAACGAAGTTCATCTCATGAACTAATAGACACCCAGACTGCCTCTTTGGTAGCATCTTTGGTAGCGATGTATCTAGCCTTTATCGTCTAGTATGCCACGACATCTAGCTTGGAACTCTTCCAACATACCGTCCCTTTACTGATGGTAAAGACAATGCCTGTGACTGACATTCAGTCGACCTTATCACCCTGGAACTTTTCCAGTAATTCTCCCCAGGATCGATTGATACCATCTCACTACAACCAGTGAGTATCCTAACATCCAATTAGATCTATCTAATAGATCCAAACTCAGGATTTATGAGGTATCACTTTGATCCTATATGGAGAATCCTTGTGATAAGCGGAGATTGACCGAGCGTAGCATAGGAAACTCCTTTCCTATTAAGAGTATGCCATCCACGTACTCTACGAGGATCACTACCATACTCTCTACTACGTTTTTGTATATACAAGGTTCATCTACCATTTTGATGAAGTCAAACTCTTCGACTTTCATATCAAAATAGATGTTCCAACTCCGTGATGCCTGATTCATCTCATAAAGCATCTTGCACATGTTTCCGCTGCTCCCACTATCTACGAAGCACTCTGGCTGTGTACTTATAGACGCTCCCTTCTAAATCACTATTTAGAACAGCCGTCGTGACACTCAACCGTCAGATATCATAGTCATGGTATTTAGCAGTGGCAAGTAGGGTCTGGATGGACTTAAGCATAGGTACTTAGAAAAGGTTTCATTATAATCCATACCTGGTCAATGATGCAAACCTTTAACAAGTCTAGCTTTGAAAGTCTCAACTTTTCCATGTATACTAAATAATCTTCTCAGGATATACTTTCTCTTGATGGGGATTTAACCCTTCAGATAAAGCAATCAAAGTCCATACTTTGTTGGTGTATATGAATTCCATCTCAGATCGCTTAGCATCCAGCCATTCTTACAGAGTCCCCTTCTTGATGACCTGCTCGAAACTAGTTGGGTCATCATTTCATGATGCATTCCTCGCTCCCACTGTCATAGAGAAACCGAAGTATCTCTCAGGTAGGTGAAGAACCCTACTAGATCGGCGGAGAGGCTGAGGTTCGTTGGAAAATCTTGAATCCTCCGGTTCTACCAAATCAGCAGCTGCAGTTTGTTTGGCTGGAACTTCTTCCAGTTCTATCTCATGACCTCTAATTTCTTCTCAAGAAATTCCCTTTCACAAAGGTGGAATGCTGAGAAACAAAACATCTTTTGTTCCTCGGTTAGGTAGAAGATATTCCCTAGCGAATGCTTGGGATATCCAACAAACATTCACATAGCTGACTTTGCCTCGAGCTTGTCCGGATTTTGCTTTTCAGACATAGGCCGGACAACCCCAAATCTTTACAAATTTAAGATATGGGCTCTTCCCTTGCCATATCATATATGAAGTGGTAGGCAACTGATTTGATTTGAACCCTATTCAATAGGTATGCAGCTTCTCAAGTGTACAACTCCCAAAAGAAAATAGGAAACTCAGTAGTACTCATCATAGAGCACACCATATCACATAGGGTGCTATTGCTTCGCCCCGATATACCATCGTGCTATGGTGTATACGGAGGAGTAATGCTGAGAGAGAATCTCATTCTCTTTTAGAATGGTCTAGGAATCCCGTGCTCAAGTATTCTCCTCCCTGATCACATCAAAGGACATAATACTTATTCCCGTTTTTGGTTCTCTACTTCTAACTTATATTCTGTGATTATCTCAAAAGTTTCGGACTTGTGTTTCAACAGGAACATATGCCTGAATCTTGAGAGATCATCAGTGAATGTAATGAAGTATAAAGAACCGGTCCTGGCATATGTAGACAGGGGACCTTCATACATCAGCATGTATCAATCCGAAGAGTTCACTAACTCTTTCTCTGTTTCCAATAAATAGAGCTGTGGTCATCTTATCTTCATGACATGACCGGCAAGTTTCATAAGATGTAAATTTAAACTAATTTAAATATGCATCTAAATGTAACTTCAGCTAGTCGGGTCACATTGATATGACCTAGTCTATAATGCCTCAAGAAGAATTCGTTCATTTCTGAACACTTTCTCTTGTGTGTGTTCTGTATACTAAGAACATTAGTTTGATTTAGAACGTCAATGTTTTTAGATAACGTGCCTGAACCGATCAACTCTTGATATAGGAAATGTTCAAAACATTATCCAACAATACAAAATTATATCCTTCTTTACTAATAAAGAGACTGATATGATGTTGTATATCAGGTTCGGTATCTAATAACATTCATTCAGAATCAATGTATTCTGATAATACAGGGTGGTAACTACCAACAGACTTGGCTGCAACACTTGCACCGTTTCTATCTCATGAAATTTATCACCCGTTCTTAGTTCGCTACTTATCTGTAGCCCATGTAACAGATTACATATGTGGGATCCTGATCCGGTATCTAATATCCAGGACGTAAAGGATACTGAGAAACAGTTCTCTAAAATGAACACACCCGAAGAAGATGCATCAGCATGCACTTTCTTCGTTTGGGCGGCACGAGAATTCTGGTAATCTCCAATTTCCTGCTCTGTCTTATAACAATTATAAGTTGGAGCGGGACCAACGTTCCCCAGCACAGTATAACATGCGGGTTCAGTCAATACATCCATATTATTATCTTGATTAAGGCATGATATGGTCGCTACCTGGAGAGAGAGAGAGAGAGAAGAAAACACTCTTCGTGCGCTCTTGCAAGATCAGATTGGTTATAATTTTATCTAATCAGGATGGCTCCCACTGTTTTTATCAAATCTTCCTTCAAACCCTAAAAGGAAAGACTAGCCGGGATTAATTACACCCTACAATTTCGCCAATCTTTCAGCCAGGCCAGTGTCGGTACTTTGAGGGAGGTTCCCCGTGCTTTCGCACGGACCTAATTAAAGTGAACCTCGTTTTCTCATATGCGTAACCCCGTTGACACCTTTCTAGACACCTACTTGATCGGCTAATTTTCCTGTGTAAAACTCTCCCAGGAGTAACAATTACTCGCAGTGGGTATCGGGATCCAACTATCTCATAGAAGGTATGCAATCTCATTGCAAATTTCAACACTTGAAATTCCCGATAATATTTTGCCCCTAGCGTCCCATGACCTTGACGCAGGCCAACAAACCATAATGCGCTAGTCAAGTTCAACCCGTCATTTCCTGATTGAATTAAACCCACCCGCAGGACCCTTGACACAGGCCAACAAAGTCGCACGACTACCCTAATCCAATCTGCATCATATGCATAAGCAGATAAATACTAGTTAGCTACTGCACACTACGCCTTGACGCAGGCCAACAAACGTAGCACGAATACTAAGTAGGACTTATCTGAAATGACGGAGGGCTACGTTAGGTTTTTCTGAAAACCTATTGCGTATGAACTTGATATCGTTGTAGAATCAAATGATTTTAAAATGGAGTGTTTTTTAGGCTTTTGCTAGTTTCGCTAAAGAGGTCACTGCCAGTGAAGGGATCTCGGCTCTTTCCTCGTCAAATGAGGTGCAGGATATATCATATATATCACTGTGCAAAGCAAGAACTAGAAAAGCAATCAAAAGACAAAACCGAGGGGTGTAGCATCTGCCAGTCATTGCTAAAGGGGTCACTCCAGGTGAAGGGATCTCGGCCCTTTCCTTATTGAATAAGGTGCAGGATGTTCTACAAGGAACACCGCTATGCAAAACAAGAACTGTAGCTACCTGTTTTTAAAAATTCGATTCCACAACATCTTTTAGGTTTCTTTTCTTTCATTAATCACATTAATGAAGTCCCATCATTTAAGTCACCTAAACATCATAGATAAATACGACGTTCACTTATGCCATCCGCATTCGCCTCGATGTCCCCTCGTGCACCGTTAGGTTAGGTAACTAACGGCAGAGCGGGGTAGGGCTAGCGCGGGTGTAAAACATAAGTAACGTCTATATAATATATCATATATACTATATACAGTGTCTATCACAACATATCAAATGATCACATCACAGATATCGCAGCAGAAGAAATATATGAAACATTGGATATACTAGAATGTCTGTGTTTTATTTTAAGCCTCTATAAAACACGGATTCCACGGTCGCGATGAATAGCCAAACCCACATCCCTAGACCCCTACGAGAGCGACAAGTAACCCTACCAATTCTAGAGTTAGGAGACCCGAACTCGACTCCTCGAGTTTGTCTCCCACTGGACACTTGAACCCGGTTACTTGTGCTCTCCTCCTTGGGTCTACCTAATGCGGAAAAGTAAATAATATACAATGATGACATCATCCTCATCCCGGAAGTGCCCCAATAAAAGAATATTACATTCATTTAATTTTACATGAATGAAAATAAAAACTCTCATCTCACATAAAAACCCCGGCTATTCAAAACGCGACGATCCAATATAACATATACAGCAACACATAACATCACATGTCATCAACGTAAGTAAATATGCACATCCCAATTGTCGTTGACATATAGCAATGAAACCGGTGATATCACATATTACACTTACGGTCGCAGAAAAGAAAGTGTAAAACTACAACATTTGGAATCCACAATCTCTTTAGACATCGTAAATCTGAAATATCACATACTTCGCATTTCATGCCTAACTATATGAATTTCACATATTGTATCACATTCCAGATAAATAGATAGTATTAAACTTTCCGATCGAATAATCAAATACCCAAGATTTCCTAAATAGCTCAACACTTGAGCGGAGTTTAAAAATTGCAGAATACGTCACAGTACCAACGGTCCAGCCGTAGAAGGGTCAAGCCAACGCCTCACATGTGGCAACGCCGTACTGCCCTAAACCCTAAGGTTTAGAGACGGTTCAGACGGTCACATAATCGAGTTAAGGTTTGTGTTCTTCTAGAGGGTCCATCGCGTTACTTTCACGTTTCTCCGAAAGATTTAAACTCAAGAAAAATTCAACACTTGAATGTTTTTTGTGCCGGGAAAAATGAGTTAATGATATCCGTTCGAATATTTTAATACTTTCTAAATTATCAGGAAAACATAACGAAATTAAATTTTCCGATCGAATCAACGTATACAAAATAATCCCCAGAACACTCAACACTTGAGGTAGATTAAAAATACCCAGAATGATACACTAGCAGATACGGTCATAACTGTGCAAAAAGAAAAGTCAAAACCGACTGTACGGCCGCGGATCCGCGGCGCAAGCAAGGTATTGCCGCTGTTCCGCGGCGGTCCATACGGTTTAGAACCTCGTTTTTCACAGTGATGCTTAAAATTCCCTACTGATTTTTTTATGTATTTTTAATACAGAAAAAATCGCATTTTTAAATTTTTTCCAGAGAGGGGGTAGTTTTGACGTTACGGGGTTCGATCGGAGTTTTAACTTCGTAAACACGTCGCCTAATGCTCTAGCTAGGCTCTGATACTACTGTAGGGTTCCTAGGCACTCTAACAAGGTGATTTCCACCTTACCACGTCCAAGAGGGCGTGCAAAACGGTGGTTTTTGGGTACAGTCCCGAATCACATGGAGGCAATAAGCTATAGGAGAGGTTTCGTCTCTCCCGGTATTGGGGGTTGATGTTGCACTATGCTCGATTGGCCATAACAGGGAAGTCCCTGGCCAGGGCTGGTTTAGAGATTTACTGGTAAGTGTTACCAGTAGTTTCTCGACCCGTTATGAGCCTCGCATCGGCATGACTTATCGGTTATTGGGGTCTGAAGTTTACCACCCCTAGACTTGATATGCGACATATCAGACGAGGAGACCAGACTGTACGGTAGTGTCACTGTCAGGCTTTTTGCAGGAGTTGGAGCGGGCTTGCTTGCTGATCTTCTGATCGCTCAATACCCGGGTAGCCGTTACGTCCAGCTAGTACCGCTGACGGCTTGTGGGTGCTTGATTTGATCATCACCTACTGCCGGCGTATTGACGAGTCTTTAGAGTCCTACATAGAGGTTTTACTGGCTCCGGCGAAACGAAATCGGAGTACATATGTGATATGTGCGGGGCCGAGAATAATGCGTGTATGTGATACCATATTCTATTCTCGCGACTATTCTATCGACCGGTTATATGTGATATAGCCGGGTTATCGAATCAAGTGTTGATTCGATAAGTTGGTGCTTTCTGTGTTAGTCGGTTATATGTGATATAACCAGATTATTAAGTCAAGTGTTGATTTAATAATTTAGTGTATAATTGTATATGGGATATACTAATTTACATTAACTAACATTGGTTCACTTAAGCATTTGTTTTTCTCACTTATGCACAACTTAATATATATGTGATATATATTTATTTGTGTTCATTTTGTATCATGGTTGTTGATACACACTACATGGGTGTATGGGACATACACCATTATAATTATATTGGTAGGGTTCTAATATACAAAGTAAATACAAAATTAGTGGATAATTGTTCAAGTGCATGAAGCTTCATGAAGCTTGTGAGTGCATTGACCAAAGTCCACTAGTTTTGTTTTACTTAGGATATTTATAAACCTAACCACTAAAATTAGCCATGGTTATGTCACTACATGAGTTAGTATATGATACCCACTCACTCATGGTTAGCTCTCTCTCTCTTTTAGTTTTCATTCTCATTTTATTGAGCTCATCTTCTTCCTCCTTCAAATACTTGCTAGGATTTGATAAAGAGAGAGAAATAGTGTGAGAAAAGAAATTCTAAAGCGAACCCATTTGCTATTTCACCATCCTCTACTAGACTAGCACTTTAGTTTAGGGTGTTTGCTTCACTAATTCTCTAGTTAGTGAAGTAGAAGCTTGAGTTCGTATTCCCTTGATGTAGATCATCTTCGGCCTCGAAGACTACAAGCAAAACCGTTGTCATCTCCTCATGGAGCCGTTCGAGAGTCCGGGAGTTCGATTATCGCAGCGAAGGGACTACTACAAGGAGCTTATGAAGTGAAGGACCGGTCTACAAAGGTTGTATTTCGTATTCACTTAGTGGTAATTGATATTTACTTGCATGTGTTACCCTAACTATCTAGCAAAGATCTTGTTTAGGGTTGTTCGGCACGGCTAAAATTTTAATCGGGCATGGTTGATGCCTTGTAGAAACTTGTTAGAATGCTTAGGAACCCTACACTTTCTACGGCTGGTCCACAGGTACTGTGGAATATACAGGATATTATTAAACTGTACTCAAGATGTTGAGATCTTGGGGGATTATGGAACTTTAACGAATCGATCGAAAAGTTCGACGTCGATCGGATATCATGTGATGGGATACAGTACTTGGGAGACTCTAGATATGAGTATAACCGTTGGAGTGCGGCCCATACAGCTACGAAGAAACGAGTCCGAATCAGTCGACATTGGAGAAAAGTGGAGTAAGAGATTCGTACGAGATTTCGACGAGATGGCGTTCCACTCCGTTGATATCAGAGATGTGATACACATGCAGAGGCGTTAAATATGTATATATCTTCCAGAAGGAGTCATGATGAGTATGCAGCCGTTCCGGAATAAGAAATTGATTTAGTAAAGGATGATAACTTCCGTGCAGTTCGGCATAAACGAGATTTTGGGAAGACTTCGACAGACTCGAAGGGACTTCTTCGAGGATGGATCCAGGTTCAGGAGAAATTAAATTGGTTTATTCAGTTGTCTTTTATTATCACCTTCTCTCAGGTTGCGAGGGCTCCTTGGTTTAGGAAAGTACACCTATTACGCTTATTGGATAGTCTTCTTCCAAACCATAAGCTGGTGCCGAAAGGTAGGGAATGAAGAAAACTAATTAGCCTAAGTAGGGTGTACAGAAGGTAATAGGTAAAGACAAAATAAAGGGATTAGAAAAAGGGCAAAATAAATTGCGACTGCTATCATTCACGACCAAACTGCGTACTTCATCACCACTCCTACTTCACCTTTGCTTTTTTCCCCAGTTCGGGAGAAATAGAATAAGGTTTTATTCAGTTGTCTTTTATCATCACCTTCTCTCAGATTGCGAGTACTCCTTGGATTAGGAGGGTACACCTATTATGCTTACTGGATAGTCTTCTTCCAAACCATAGGCTGGTGCCGAACGGTAGGGAAGGAAGAAAACCACTTAGTCTAAAGGGGTGTACAGAAGGTAATGAATAAAGACAAATAAAGGGATTTGGAGAGAAGGCAAAGAAATATACAGTTATAGTCATGAATTGGATTATGGAAGAGGCATTACTAGGAATACCAGGATACCCATACGAAACATTTTCATGTTTCAGTGCATTGTTAAAGGAAAACTGATTTCCCGATTAGATATTTACTCCAGGGTATGTATTTACCAGGTTTCATTCTCATATCTGTATGGTTTTACAGATGATGAGTGGGAGTAAATTATTGGGAATTAGGTGATCATCCTCATTATATCGGAATTCGTTGTAATTGGAGATATTTTAGGAAATCTCCTGGGTACAATTTTCAACCTACGACGCACAGGTTTTGAGTAATTCAACTCAACGGACTTAAACAGAGTATTGTATGTTGTCTAGTGTCCGTAAGGACAAAGGGGTTGGTCCTCGTACTATGTTCTGTTTACTTGTGACTTCTCTAGTTTTTAGACAAGTGTTTCGTAGAAATACAATGTCTAAGTTTTGAGAAGTTATAGGTATAAGAATAAAGTAGAGAACCAGGTATCGCAAGTATCGGGATTCTTCAAGGAGATCGAAGATGTAGATACTTGTGATTGATATTCAGTTGATAGTAATGGTTTTGAGAAATTTGTTTCTCTTTCAGGTTACTCATAATTGGATGGATTCCTAAGTTGAGTAATGCTGATTAGCCTCTCTCCATTAAGTTGATATGCACTGGAGATAGCTGCATGATTTGAATCTGGTTCCAATTAAATAAGTGCCCAAGTTTCTATATTGGATATAGAATGGTTCATATCTTAACGATGTGAAGGTACGGGGAGTTGTCCGGCTTATGATTAAAACCATACTCTGGATAACTCAAGGCACGTTTCTATAATGGCAGTTTGTGGGTTGGCCCAGGCTATGTCGAGGGTTGACTTTCTACCATTTGGAAGATCAATAGTGATATTGTTCTTGACTCGCCAAAGTTTTAGTAAAATGGATTTTTTCAGAAAACAGTAGTGGGAGTATGGTAGAACTAGAAGTGATTCCAGAACCGCAAACGATTACGGAAAATTCAATAGGTCCTAAATATTCAATCAGGTTTGACATCCCATTAGCCACTCCGCAGATATGGTGGTTAACCTCAGACACCCGAGAGGTACTCCGGTAGCCTCAAATACGGTAACAGGGAGGTTCTTGTATACCCAGACTTGACACTACTGTTGTTCCAGGTTATGAGACCAAGCAAGAGGTTAAGTATAGCGTCGTTCTAAACTAGCTTTTAGAAGTGCACGCATATATTATTCTGCCAGAGGGTTATTGTGGTCAGTGGGAGCAGTGGAAGCATGGTTGGCAAGTAGCTTATGTCTATTTATAGACTTGAGCAGATATAGCGGAGATAGATCATCTATTTTTGATGTGACAGTCATAGGTTTGACTTCATCAGAATAGGGGATGGATATGTTAAGAAGGTAGTAGGGTGTGATGTCCTGGTATTTGGATGACATACATACAGTAGGAAGTAAAATTTCTATACTACGATCAGTTATACTGTGTTCGTCACACAGTTGTTTCTCCACAAAGGATATGGATATAATATCTGACACTTTGGTTTCTAGATCTATGGTTTTAGATCTAGATTTGGGTAGTTTCGCAATGTGGGTACTTTGACAGTATTCAAATAGTATTTTAGAATAGATGACTCCTGGCATGGTGGTGAACCTGCAGGTGATGGAGTCGCCCTCTCTAAAGGTGTCTTACAGACTAAAGGGGAGAGGGATGTGCATGATTGGCATATCACTTGCTTAGGCAATTGAATCAATAGTGAGATGTCAAGTACCACACCAGATGTTGTTTATGTACTAGATGCGATAAGTTTATATTAATCCAATCCTGAAGAAACATAAGGAAGCAGTTTCAGAACATAAGTGCATGTTCTACGGATTTGATGACGGAAGCCTCCTTCGGGAGACGGTTATCATTCCAGGCTTCAAAGGTGACATGGATGACAGAGTGATTGTCAGAGTTATAGTTTTCCCTCTGGCGAGGGACAGTGTTATGGACAGGTGGTCCAAGAGGATACTGTGGGAGGCATGGTGCTGGACACTGATTAGTTTCAGTTGTCAATACAGTCTAAGAAGTTTGGGTTTGGAGTTCATTTATGAACAAGGTCCCATCAGATATCCAGACATATTCTAAGACAGGTATTACTCAATTCGGGAGATGACTTTCTCCGCGAATTTGAGATTAAGAGAGACATAGAAAGGAACATCAGGGTTGATCCATTCACTGAGGCTATTTCTCGAACACAAGAGTTTTACAAACGGGCTTTGTGAAACTGATTAGTAGAGGAGTTGCGTGTTCGGTATCACACGGGTTGTGAGTATGCGACATCGCAATAATTAGCCTTAAGTGCAAGTGGGAGATTGTTGGATATAGTGCCCTCAAAGTTAATTATTGGATCGCAGGTACGTGATTGCAACAATTGAGGAGGACCTATACCGGTAGCACAGTCTTACTCGAGATGATAGTATGCTATCTGGTTTACCTTTATCAGTCGTGTACAGGCTCAGGTGACAGATCACTATTACACGTTGATAGAGCCCTTAGGATTTTTCTTGACTACCAACAGTATGATGGCGATCATATACGTGAGAGTTGGGTAGTCTATAAGCACATCCTTAATAGTGGTCCCTAGTCGTGGGAGTTTCGAGATAGGTCATCGATAGTCCGGAGTAGACTAGTGTATACAGTCGAGACCCCGACGAGGGGCGGTGGCCGGTCTCACAAGCCACTGGTGTCATTTGGATCACCTAAGATGTATACAGGTGCTCATTGGGTTATGAGTACACCGGACAGGACTCGCCGGGAACCTGCTAGTTGGTATTTATACCGAGCGTCCAATAGCAGTTCCCTGGTGACATGTATATAGGTTAGTTCATCGACCTAAGGTCGTCATTTGTCTCGTGTGAGTTCCCACTGTGCATTGATTCCTACCCTACCACGGCTCAAAGGAGTCATGCAAACAGGTTCTTTTTGGGTACAGTCTCGAGCCACATGGAGGCAAGTGAGCGGATCGACAGGGGATTCGTCTCTCCCGGTATTGGGGTTGAGATCGCGCTGTGTCTAGGAGAGCCATTACACAAAACCCTCGGCCGAGGTAGGAGATTTACTGGTAGGTACTCCAGTAGTATCTCAGGGTTTTCTAGGCTACACTCCGACACGACTTACACCGCTATTGGGGGTCTGACGTTACCAGCCCCCTAGGCCCGATATGCGATACTCATAGACGAACGGACCGGACTGTACGTATATTGTGACTGTTAGGCTCAGTAGGGCTCCAGGATGAGTTCGCTCATCGGCTTCCCTTGAGGTCAGTACATATGCAGCCGTTACGCACAGCTAGTGCCGCTGACGGCTTATGGTTAAACCCACTGCCAGGGTACTGACGAGTGATTAGAGTCCCCCACAAATAGTTTCCCAAGTTCGGGCGAAACTTTGTAGAGGCCGTATGGTTTTATGGCAGGGTTTGGAAAATGCACGTGCGTTTACGCACATGTCATATTTCGGGCAGATAATACTGGTGGGCTTTGGTTTAAGTCGGATCCATGTATTATACTGTGTAGGTATAATATCTTTGTCTTAGTTGCATTTGTATTTGGTCGTAATACAAATGAAGGTATGTTTATACCGTTACGGGGTTATCTTGAAATTCGTTTCGGGATCGCTTTTGGAAGTAGCCAGTTTTCTATCACCCGTCTTAAACATTCGGTTTAATGCGGAATTATCTTTTCTTCTTATGGTGAGTCATGAGGGTGAGTCATGAGGAAGTTTCTAGAATGGTGACTAGGTTTAGTGTGTCACCATTTCGCATTAAATGGTTGATGACTAGGATTAGTGATTCATTGTTTGCATTGAATGTTTTGTGAGGTGTTTTAAGTGACTCATTCATTTCATTATTGCTTATGGTCACCCTCCCTTGCTCCTACACTCACCCCCCACCTCATATAGTGGCCGACCCTTATGGATGCCTTCTTGATTTTGATTTTTCCACTCTCTCAAATGGTTGTTGGGAAAAAGATTATGGAATTTGGTTCATGAAATTTGATATGCTCATTTCTCTTTATTCCATTAAAATGCAACTTCATTAACCGTTCATCCATGGTTTTGGATGAAGGGAGACAAAGTGTTCTACTCATTCTCTACATCAATCTTGGACATGTCGGCTAGCAAACTTCATGTCCGAGTTGCCTCGGTTCAGAGGCGGGAGCCCGTTTAAAGATCCGTAGATGTGGTGCTACCTCGATGAGGAGCCAGGAGATCGGAGCAGCCGCAACGGAGCATGGGATGATGGTTAAAGACCGAAGTACTCGGATCGTTCGGTATAGCCTTTCTACCAACTTTGTAGTTTGTTAGTTTAGCGTTAATGGCAGATCCGACTTATTGTATGCGATAGCGCCAGTTATAAAAGTTTTTGTTCCACATTTGGCGTCTGAAAGACGGCCGGGGCGCTACCGTAGACTTACAATCCTTTTTGAGGTCCCTAGTCGTAGGATTATCGAGACAGGGTATCGATACTCTGGAGTAGACTAGTGTGTACGCTTCTCATCCCAGTTGGGGAGATGGTCTATCCCACAGCCATCGGTACGTCGTACTGGAGATAGTATACAGGTGCTCATTGGGTTATGGGTACACCGGACAGGACTCGCAGGGAACTGTTGGTTGGTATTATACCCGTCGTCAGTTAACAGTTCCCAGGTGACATGAGTACAGCATAGTCCGCAGACTTGACACTGCTGCTTCGCCTCGAGTGTGTTCCCACTGTTCTTAGATTGCTACCTTACCACGGCTCAAAGGAGTCGTGCAAACAGGTAGCTGTTTGGTGCAGTCCCGAAGCACTTGGAGGCAGTGGCGGTTAGACAGGATTCGTCTCTCCCGGTATTAGGAGTTGATATCTCGCTGTGTCTGGAGAGCCATTACGCAAAGTCTCTGGCCAGAGTAAGCGAGATTTAGTGGTAGGTTTTCCAGTAGTTTCTCAAGGTGTAATGGGCTTCGCTCCGACATGACTTATACCGCTTTTATGGGACTTACGCTTGCCACCCTTAGGTCCGATATGCGATAGTCCTAGAAGAACAGACCGGACTGTACGAAGATTGTCACATAAGGCTCAGTAGGAGTTCGTACGGGTTTCCTCACCGGCCTTCTTATCGACATCTACCTGGGGACCGTTACGTACAGCTAGTGCCGCTTGCGGTCTGTGGTTAAACCCACTTCCAGCGTAGTAGTGGAGTCTTTAGAGTCCCACACAGAGAGTTTCCCTGCTTCGGGCGAAACGATATAGAGGTCATATGGTTTTACGACAGGGTTCGGACACGCACGTGCATTTATGCACGTACGATGTTCGGACTGTTTTTACTACCAGGCTTTGGTTTAAGCCAGATTCTAGTATCGGATTATTGGATTTATACAGTCTAAAGTATTTCTGTGTTTTCACGGATAGGAGGGGCGTTCTCGTAAATTGTTGAGAAGCTTCTAGAAGGATGATGACTTGGAGGTTAAGGTGGCATTTGCATTTATTGGAATAATGAGTCATGGTGTGATTCATCCATGGAGTTAATGAAGCATTAATGATTCTAATGACTCATGAGATGAATCACTAAGTGAGTTAATGAAGCATGAAGGTATTTTTTATTTGTTATTCATTTAATAAACATGTTATGCTTCATATATATCACAATGATTTCATTATTCCAGAAGGATTCTTATTCTCACCTTCTCTCTCCTCAAGCTCTCTCTCTTCAAACCCTAACCTCTCATGTGTTGAGATCAAGGGTTAGCAAGACTTATTAATCCCTAATCCTACTCTATATTCCCTAGGTTGCTTTGATTAGCACTTTGAGTAACCTAGTTACCTCAAGTTAGAGGTCAAGCTTGGAGTAGTAGCTCTCGGGTGGATCTTCTATTACAAAGAGGAGGCCGACGAGGAGGTGGTCATCGAGAAGAAGAAGGACTTGGTTCATTAGTTATAATCTTCTTTCATAGTATCTAATCCCTCCTATGATGTTGTTAGTTAAGGTTTGGCAAAGATCCGTAAGCTAGTCGATGTTTGTTTGAAACAAAATGATTGTTTTACCTATTCCGCCTCCCTGCAACTCATGGGGTGTCTAACATCGACTTACAGTGGTATCAGAGCCTCACTATACCATAACTAACTTGTTAGCAAAGTTGTTAGAAATTCGATCGCGAAACGAACCGGAAAAATCATCATTTTCACAAAGTTTCTGTCGATTTTAAAATGGGGTCTAAAAATTTTTCAGGGACCCTTAAAATTACAAGCAGGGAATTATTAGAATACTGGAGAAATTTGGGTTCCTGACTCGGCCAAACAGCCGCGGAACCGCGGCCGATCCATGCGATCCGCAGCGGAACCGCGACCGAGTTGAAGCCGAGTCATAACAAAATTCCCCAGTAACTCTTCTGTGTTAATTTTGGTATTCTGGGATATTTTGTTTCTGCTCAAGTCTCAGATGCACAGAGAAGTTTTTGGAGTAGAATCATTTGCGTTTTCTCGATCGAAATTCTACGATGTTTAGCTAATTAGATTATATCTGTGATTTGTATAATGTGTTCGTAAACCTCCCCTAACTACTAGTATGTCGGTTGGCAGGGGGATGCACATTTCTGTAATGTTTTTACTGTTTGTGTTTGTGGACTTGTTGAATTGTCGTGAATGGATAGCCGGGGATGTGAGACTAGCGTTTCTTTCATTCAAATGTTATTTGTAAATTGTTGTAATATTCTTTTGCCGGGCACATCCAGGTTGCGGTTGTAGCCACCGTTGTATTATTTTATTTACTGATTTTTTCTCCTAGGATGGACCCATGGTGGGGTGCACAAACTACCGGGTACTTTAAAGTGTTTAGTGGCCTGCTCACGTTGTTGAGTGAGACCGCTTCACTTCGGGTACTTGGCGGGTAGTTTGCCGTACCCGTAGGGGTCTAGGGTGGGGCTTTGGCTATTCATCACGACAGTGTAATCCGTCTTTCTTTGCAGGCTCAAAAGAATGCGGATTCGTAGAAAATCCAATATGTTCATCTGTGATCTGGAATGCCTATTATTGTGTCTGACGAATGTACAATATCTATATATGATAGCTATTAGATGTCACTTATGTTTTACATCCGCGCTAGCCCAGCCCCCGCTCTGTCGTTAGTTAAGTAACCAAACGGGTGATGACGGGACCCAGTGGCGAATGCGGATGGCTTAAGTGGACATTCTATTTTCGTTGTTTTCTGCAATGATAGGTTAATTGATAGGACGCATTATATTAATGCAAAGAAAATAAACCAAAATTGAGTCGTTGGAATAATTTAAAAGAAACCACTCGGTTATTTTAAAACAGAGGATATTTTTTAATTGCGGAGCTTTAACCACTCCCTTTAAAAGCTAACAGGTTCCTTCGGTCATATCAAGTTCACTACGTTCACGGTTTCGCCAAAACCATTCGTAGCCCTCCGTCATTTCATTTGGGTATTCAGTAGTATTCAAGCTATGTATTTTGGCCAAAGTCAAGGCATAGTGTTTGGTAGCTGCTGGGTATTCATTTGTTGCATAGATAGATGAGTTAGTTTGGGGCAGTCGTATTATCATTTGACCAAAATCAGGGGTATGTACGGATGGGTTCAAATTAACAAGATAATAATAGGTAGAACTTGACATATGACTTATGACATTTTAACCAAGCCAAGGTCATAAGAGCATGGGGCAAAAATTAATATCGGGAATTTCTAAAGAAACTGAAATTTGCAAAGAGATGCATACCATTTGGAGTTTGATGAATGTTGGTAGGATTCCTTTAGCATTATCATACGATGATATTTGGATCCCGATCCTACTGTGAGTATCCGCTACTCATCAGGAGATTCGTCACTTAACGATCAATGCTATAAACCAAGTAGGTGCCGAAAAAGGTGTCAGCGGGGCTACGCCCCCAGAGAAAAGAGGTTATTTAATTAAGGAACTTCGTGAAAGCGTTGGAAAACCTCCCTCGATGTACCGACATCGGCCTGGCTGAATGGTTAAGCAAGTATTGTACGATGAGAATAGTCCTGGCTAGTTCTTCCTCTTTGGTTTGAGGAGGGATTCGAGAAACAGTGGGAGCCATCCAGTTTAGATAAACTAAAAACCACTGTAAACTTGCAAGAGCATCGTGCTAAAGTGTTCCCTCTCTCTCTCATTGCAGCGACCCAAAACATGACAGGACTTAAGTTACTAATAGTGAAAAATATATTGACAGGGCCAAACTATAAAGATTAGCTGCGGAATGTCAAGATGGCTTTAACCTTTGACAAATTAGGGTATGTCCTTACTGCTAAGGTACCTGCTATCCCTTGTCCTAATTCTAGTACTGAGGATAACGAAATCCGCAAGACCTGGGAGTTAGATTGCGCGAGGGCCAAGTGCATCGTGATTGCCTCGATGAATAATGAACATCAGAGGAGGCACGAGGATATGGATCTTGATGCCATATTTCTCCATACAAAGGAACTTTATGGAGAGCAATCTCGTATAGCAAGATACGAGACCTCAAAGAACTTGTTTCTGGCGAGTTTGGCCGTCGGATCATCTGTAGGAGAACATGTCCTAAAGATGATTGGTTATATAGAAGAGCTCGCAGACCTCAGGACGACTTTGGAGAACGAGCTCTATACTGACTTGATTCTCCAGTCCCTTCCTTCCACCTACGCCCAGTTTATTCTGAATTTCTACATTCAAAGAAAAGAAATTGAACTTCTAGAACTCCTTAACATGTTTAGGAGTGCAGAGGGCACCTTGCAGAAGGCAAGGGAAACACCCGCTATGTTTGTTCGCGGTGCTTCTTCTTCCGGGTCCAAGGCTAGGGCCAAAGGAAGGAAGAATATGGCCGCCACCAAACCTAGAGGAGGTGTTAGTAAGGTGGGAGTCAAGGGAAAGAAAAAGATTGCGGTGCCAGTAGTAGAAAAGGATGAGTGCTTCCACTGTCGTAGGAAAGGGCACTGGAAGAAAGATTGCAAAGCTTAGAATGCCAAGAACCAGCAACCGAAGCAAGTTGTGGCTTCGACTTCAGGTGTGTTTGTAATTGAAAAATGTCTGTCAATCAACTCTACTTCCTGGGTATTGGATACCGGATCAGGATCTCATATATGCAATTCATTGCAGGCACTGAGAGACCGTAGAGAGCTGAAGGTTGGTGATATGACCCTCCAGGTTGCTAACTGAGATAGCGTGGGAGCTGTGTCCGTAGGGGATTATCACCTTGGATTGACGAGTGGACATATTTTGGTTTTGCATAACTGTTTTTTTGTACCCAGTTTAACGTGTAATATCATATCTGTTTCGTTGTTATCAAAAGAAGGTTATGATTTCACGTTTGTAAGCGATGTTGTTAACATCCACCTTAATCATGGTTTGATTGGGTCCAGTACACTAGATAACGGTATATATGTCTTAAACCAATTACAGATTTTAAATGTCCAGAACACACTAAAAAGAAAGTCTCTAGATTTAAATAAGGCTTTCTTATGGCATTGTAGACTGGGTCACATCAATGAGACAAGGTTAACTAAGTTACATAGAGAAAGATATTTGGATTCGTTCGAATATCAAACTTATGCCACTTGTCAATCATGTCTCAAAGGAAAGATGACAAAGATTCTATTCACTGGACATGGAGTAAGAGCGAGCGAGCTCTTAGGACTCAGACACAGCGATGTATTTGGTACAATGTCTACACATGCAAGATGTGGTTTTTCCTATTTCATTACTTTTACAGATGATTACTCTAGGTACGGATTCATTTTCTTGATGAAACATAAATCCGAGGCTTTTGAGAAATTCCAAGAGTATAAGAATGAAGTAGAAAACCAAACCGGCAAAAGTATCAAGACACTGAGATCTGATCGAGGTGGTGAATACTTAAGTACCGAGTTCCTAGGTTACCTAAAAGAGAAAGGAATTCTTTCTCAGCCTACTCCTCCATACACTCCACAGCACAACGGCGTATCGGAGAGACGGAATCGAAACCTATTGGATATGGTACGTTCCATGATGAGTAATGCTGAGTTACCGCGTTCTTTCTAGGGTTATGCGCTAGAATCAGCGGCATATCTTTTGAACAGGGCTCCTACCAAGACTATACCTACCACGCCATATCAGATGTGGTATCTTCAGCATATGGAGATATGGGGATGTCCAGCTTTTGTTAAAAAGCAGCATGCGGACAAACTCGAGGCACGATCAGTGCAGTGTAAGTTTGTGGGATATCCAAAGAACTCCAAGGGGTATTACTTCTATTACGCAGAGGAACAAAAGGTTTTTGTTTCACGTCATGCCCATTTTCTAGAACAGCAGGTTTTAGAAAAGGAAACAAGTGGGAGCGAAATAGAACTGGAAGAAATTCCATAACCACAAACTACTACTGAAAGTTTTGTAGAACCAGTAGTCCAAGAAGAACAGGACATTCCCGCACCCCTCCGCAGGAGTGGTAGGCCGTCTCATCCGCCTGAGAGATACTACGGTTTTCTCATAGATGGGGATAGAGAAGATTGCATCATTGATGAAGATGAACCTACTAGCTTCCAGCAGGCCATCCAGAGCGGCGACTCGGTACGATAGCTCGATGCAATGCGGACCGAGATGGAGTCTATGTACACGAACAAAGTATGGACTTTGGACTTTGCTCCAGATGGGGTAAAACCCATAGGATGCAAATGGATTTTCAAGAAAAAGATTGGTGTAGATGGACAGGTGGAAACCTATAAGGCTAGACTTGTTGCAAAGGGTTTTCGTCAAAGACCTGGTTTGGACTATGACGAAACTTTTTCTCCAGTGGCTATGCTCAAATACATTCGGCTCCTTCTTGCTATTGCCGCCTTCCATTATTATGAGATCTGGCAGATGGACGTAAAGACGGCTTTTCTTAACGGTAATTTAGAAGAGTGCGTCTATATGGATCAGCTAGAAGGCTTCAATCAGAGTGGGAGCAGCGGGAAAGTGTGCAAGTTTCTTAGTCCATTTATGGACTAAAGCAGGCATCGCTGAGTTGGAACATCTGTTTTGATGAAACGGTCAAAGAATATGACTTTATCAAAAATCCAGATGAACCATGTATATATAGTAAAATTATAGCACGAACTGTCGTATTCCTCGTCTTGTACGTGGATGACATTCTATTAATAGGAAATGACATTCCTATGCTACAATCTGTCAAAGGATTCTTGTCACACAGGTTCTCCATGAAAGACCTGGGAGATGCCTCTTACATTCTGGGGATCCGGATCTATCGTGATAGATACAAGAGGATGTTGGGACTTTCGCAGTCCAGGTATATCAACACTGTACTGAAAAGATTCAGTATGGAAGATTCTATGCGCGGTAATTTACCGGCTTGTCATAGAATCACCCTCTCCAAAGAGATGTCTCCCAAGACTGATTTGGAAAGGGAATGCATGTCTATTATACCCTACGCTTCTACGGTAGGCTCTATAATGTATGCGATGTTGTGCACCAGACTAGATGTTGCTTACGCACTGAGCGTGGTAAGCCGGTATCAGTCAGACCCAGGGGAGAAGCACTGGATAGCAGTAAAGAACATTCTCAAGTACCTGAGAAGAACTAAGTTGATGTTCTTGGTTTACGGCGGAAAGGACCTCAAGATAGAGGTCTTTGCTGATTCCAGCTTCCAGAGTGATAAGGTTGACTCCAAGTCCATGTCAGGTTATGTCTTTACCCTCAATGGAGGGGCGGTGTGCAGGAAGAGTTCCAAGCAGGACACCGTTGCTGACTCGACGATGGAAGCGGAGTATATTGCTGCTTGCAATGCCGCAAATGAAGCGGTCTTGATGAAGAAGTTCCTAACAGAACATCAGGTGGTTCCTACCATTGTTAATCCAATACCGCTGTATTGCGACAACAATAGAGCTATAGATTTAGCAAAGGAACCCAGGTCCCATCAGAAGTCCAGACACATCTTAAGGCGATATCACCTGATCAGGGAGATCATAGATCGCCGAGAGATCGAGGTCCGGAGAGTTGCTACAGAGAAGAACACTGCTGATCCATTCACAAAGGCCTTACCTCAGATTCAGTTCGAGAGGCTACTCAAGATGATCGGTCTTCGATATGCCATTACATGGCCCTAGTGCAAGTAGGAGATTGTTAGTGTACATGCCCTAGGGGCCATTATTGTATCATACTAGCTTGTATATTACTTAATGGAAGCTTGGGATATTCACAGTTATATTAACAGTCTTGCTAAACATGATAGTATGCTACTTGGTTTATATTTATCTTAATATGTGTGTACGTATTGATAGAGCCCTTAGAATCTTGCTTGACTACCAGCGTTGTGATGGTAGTCACACTAGTGGGGGCTGGGTAGTCTACAGGCACATCCTTTTTCAGGTCCCTAGTCGTAGGATTATCGAGACAGGGCATCGATACTCCGTAGTAGACTAGTGTGTACGCTTCTTATCCCAGTTGGGGAGATGGTCTGTCCCACAGCCATCAGTACGTCGTACTGGAGATAGTATATAGGTGCTCGTTGGGTTACGGGTACACCGGACAAGACTCGCAGGGAACTGTTGGTTGGTATTATACCCGTCGTCAGTTAACAGTTCCCAGGTGATATGAGTACAACATAGTCCACAGACTTGATACTGCTGCTTCGCCTCGAGGGTGTTCCCACTGTTCTTAGATTGCTACCCTACCACGGCTCAAAGGAGTCGTGCAAATAGGTAGCAGTTGGGTGCAGTCCTGAAGCACTTGGAGGCAGTGGCGGTTAGACATGATTCATCTCTCCCGATTTTGGGAGTTGATATCGCGCCGTGTCTGGAGAGCCGTTACGCAAAGTCCCTGACCAGGGCAAGCGAGATTTACTGGTAGGTTTTCCAGTAGTTTCTTAAGTTGTAATGGGCTTCGCTCCGACACAACTTATACTGCTTTTAGGGGACTGACGCTTGCTGCCCCCTAGGACCGATATGCGATAGTCGTAGACAAACAGGCCGGGCTGTACGGAGATTGTCACATCAGACTCAATAGGAGTTCGGATGGGTTTCCTCATCGGCCTTTTATCGACATCTACCTGGGGACCGTTACGTACAGCTAGTGCCGCTTGCGGTCTATGGTTAAACCCACTGCCAGCGTAGTAGTCGAGTCTTTAGATTCCCACACAGAGAGTTTCCCTGCTTCGGGCGAAACGATATAGAGGTCGTATGGTTTTACGACAGGGTTCGGACACGCACGTGCATTTTTGCACGTATGATGTTCGGACAGTTTTTACTAGCAGGTTTTGGTTTAAGCCAGATTCTAGTATCGGATTATTGGATTTGTACTGTCTAAAGTATTTCCGTGTTTTCACGGATAGGAGAGGCGTTCTCGTAAATTGTCGAGAAGCTTCTAGAAGGATGATGACTTGGAGGTTAAGGTGGCATTTGCATTTATTGGATTAATGAGTCATGGTGTGATTCATCCATGGAGTTAATGATGCATTAATGATTCTAATGACTCATAAGATGAATCACTGTGTGAGTTAATGAAGCATGAAGATATTTTTTATTTGTTATTCATTTAATAAATATGTTATGCTTCATATATATCATAATGATTTCATTATTCCAAAAGGATTCTCATTCTCACCTTCTCTCTCCTCAAGCTCTCTCTCTTCAAACCCTAACCTCTCATGTGTTGAGATCAAGGGTTAGCAAGACTTATTAATCCCTAATCCTACTCTATATTCCCTAGGTTGCTTTGATTAGCATTTTGAGTAACCTAGTTACCTCAAGTTAGAGGTCAAGCTTGGAGTAGTAGCTCTCGGGTGGATCTTCTGTTACAAAGAGGAGGCCGACGAGGAGGTGGTCATCGAGAAGAAGAAGGACTTGGTTCATTAGGTATAATCTTCTTTCATAGTAGCTAATCCCTCCTATGATATTGTTAGTTATGGTTTGGCAAAGATCCGTAAGTTAGTCGATGTTTGTTTTAAAAAAATGATTGTTTTACTTATTCCGCCTCCCCGCAACTCGTGGGTTGTCTAACGTTGACTTACAGTTGGCGAATATTACCTTGTATTACCAAGTGGTAATACATTGATTCTGAACGAATGCTATTATATACCGAACATGATATGCAACTTTATATCAGTTTCTTTATTAAGTAAAGAAGGATATAATTTTGTAATACAGGATAATGTTATGAACATCTTCCTGAATCAAAATTTGATTGGATCAGGCTCGTTACATAATGGCATATACTTTCTAAATCAAAACACAGTTCTTAATATACAGAACACACACAAGTGGAAAAGTTCAGAAATGAACGAATCCTTCTTGTGGCGTTGTAGACTTGGTCATATCAATACGACATGACTAGCTAAGTTACATAAAGATGGTTATTTAAATGCGTTCGAATTATCATCTTATGAAACTTGCCATTCATGTCTCAAAGGAAAAATGACCAAAACTCCGTTCAGTAGACACGGAGAAAGAGTTACAGAACTCTTGCGACTGATATATAGTGATGTATGCGGTCCTATGTCTACACATGCCAGGAATGGATCCTCATACTTCATTACATTCACAGACGATCTCTCAAGATACGGACATGTGTTCCTGTTGAAACACAAGTCTAAAGCTTTTGAGAAATTCAGAGAATATAAGAACGAAGTAGAGAACAAAACGGGTAAAAGCATTAAGATCCTTCGATCTGATCGAGGAGGAGAATACTTGAGCAATGAGTTCCTAAACTATCTAAAAGAGGATGAGATTCTCTCTCAGCTTACTCCTCCATATACACCACAGCACAATGGTGTATCGGAACAAAGGAATCGCACCCTATTAGATATGGTGCGCTCTATGATGAGCACTGCTGAGTTACCTATTTCCTTTTGGGGATATGCATTGGAAACAGCTGCAGACCTATTGAATATGGTTCCTACCAAATCTGTTCCAACCACACCATATGAGATATGGAAAGGAAAGAGATCATATCTTAATTATGTTAAGACATGGGGTTGTCCGGCATATGTAAAAACACAGAATCCGGACAAGCTCGGGGCAAGGTCTTTTCTGTGTAAGTTTATTGGATATCCTAAACATTCGTGCGGGTATATCTTCTACCACACCGAGGAACAAAAGGTGTTTGTATCTCGGCATGCCACCTTTATAGAAAAGGAATTTCTTGAAAAAGAAATTAGCGGCAATGAGGTAGAACTGGAAGAAGTTCCAGCTATACAAACTGTAACAGAAGAGTTGGTGGAACCAGAGGATTCAGTAGTTCCCGATGAACCCCCACCTCTCCGCCAATCTAGTAGGGTTTCTCATCCACCTGAGAGATACTATAGATTTCTCGTTAATGGTGGGAGCGAGGATTGCATCATGGAAGATGATGACCCGACTAGTTTCGAGCAGGCCATCACGAGTGGTGACACTGTGAAATGGCTGGATGCAATGCGTCTGAGATGGAATCCATGTACACCAACAAAGTATGGACTTTGGAAATTGCTCCTGAAGGGGTAAAACCCATTGGGAGCAAATGGATCTTTAAGAAGAAACTTGGTGTAGATGGAAAAGTTGAGACTTTCAAAGCTAGACTTGTTGCAAAGGGTTTTCGTCAACGACCGGGTGTGGATTATGACGAAACCTTTTCTCCAGTAGCTATGCTTAAGTCCATCCGGATCTTACTTGCCATTGCTGCATGCCATGACTACGAAATCTAGCAAATGGATGTTAAGAACGCTTTTCTAAATGGTTATTTGGAAGTGTGCGTGTGTAGCGTCTTGAAAAGTCATTTTGGTGTTTTCCTGAAAATCGGTGAAAATTCGGTATTTTTCCGAAAACCGTCTTTTTGTTATTTTGCAGTTTAGGACTAATTATACCTAAAATGGATAGGTAATTGCTTGTTTTTAGTAGCTAATGAGTTACTTATGAAATTCTGGTCGTTTAAAAGTTTTTCCCTATTTTTCATTTTTTTAATATTATTTTAAGCCGGTAAGAAAATACATTAAATAAGCGATAAATACAAATTTTTCCGGGCTAATTTTAATATTTAAAATTATGATAATTAAAATCTAGTTGTAACATAAATTTTTAGTATTTTATTTTGATTTTTAACAAATTTTTATGATAGGAAACGAATTTATTGACTTTTAAGCTAAAACTTGCAATTTTTGACTTGTAGGGGGTCTTTTTGCATAAAATTTCTTTTGTAAAACCCCTCTCTCTCTTCCCTCAGCCCTAGGACAGCCCCACCTTGTTCAGGTCCAGAAATTTCTGGACTCATTTTGGTTTTCTTTCTTGTGTTGTATTGGGTTGTTTATGAATTTATTTTAAATATAGTTGTTAAAGTATGGTGCATTGACTTTTGGGGAGTTGACCAATGACTTTTCCCCACACACCCACACCCTCCCCTTACCTCCTCTGGCCGAAACCTGCACCCCCTCCTCTTCATCTCTTTTCTTTTCATTTCTTCAAAATTCTTCATGTTTAATTCAATAAAATTGCAATTTCAAGCTTACAAATTAAACCCATCCTTCATCTTTCTTTTCCTTCACCTCCCTAGCTTGGATCTTGATGCTTGAGGCCATCATTTGGAGCAAATTTATTCTTGCTAGATCTCAAATTGAGGTATAATTTTGACCCATTTAAATACTTATGGTTTGATTCCTTGAATGAAATTGTATTAGTGTTAAATTTCATTGCTAATTTCTAATCTTGTTTTTTTAAAAAGTGAATGGTTTGAATTGAATTAGGGTTTAGAAATCCATTATTAGGTTAATTAAATCTAATTTGTTATCTAGTTGTTTTGCTAACCTAATCTAGAAGGTTAACTTGCTAATTGAGTTATAAATTAGTATTAATTTAAGGTTTTCATATATAGTTGGATTAAGATTTGCTAGGTTATATAATTCAAGTAATGGTTGTTTATGGAAAATAGGTTTTGAATCTTTGCTAATGTGTTGTAATTATAGTGTTTGTAGATTGCTTGTTGTGTGGTTGGATATTGTGTTGGATTGTGATAACCGTATCGCTAATTTTCGACATTTGCACCAAAATTGCTAGTTTTGTGCTTACTAGGTTTTTATTAAAATTTTTTGGTGAATTATTTGTGATACCTTGGGGATGTTTTTAGCATCTCCTATGAAGTTTAGGATGCGTGAGTGCGGACTTTTGAGTAGTTGGGTTTTAGTTTTGCCGGGTGACCAAATCGGCGATTTTTGGCAGTTTTTGCGATTTTCGCGTGTGTTCCGCGCACTTTGTGCACGTTGTACCTTGCTAGCGAACATTAGTAGTTTCTTTGGGGTTTTGCGTCGTTCTTGATATGTAACCTTATGTTTGGTATTTATGTAAATTCCAGGTTCGGTCGCGGAGACGTCAGACGCGGCGCGAAAGGGGAAAGCGGTGATTGGACACAGCTAGCCAGGGATTCCGGTGAGTAGATGTAACATCTACGGGGGACTATCGTTGGATGGCGTAAGCCGCCCGATAGTTTTAGTAACTTACAAGATTCTTAGTGATGTTAGTAATTAGGGGTGAAATACGTATATGATTATTTGCTGCATCCATGCATTATATTGACATACCTATGCGAAACCATTTTATAGGACACCTGCACCATTGCCAGGTTTTTATATGCAGCACGAGCACTATTCATGCTTACACACACACCCTGGTAATTGCCATGCCACCACACTAGATAACCTTTAAATTTAAACCTTTTACTAATTGATACTTAAACTTGTGCTATTGCCTTTAATTCCTTAAAATGAAACCGTAGGATTGCTATTCATGTGCATGTATTTCATCATATTAATTGTTCATGCTTAATCTATTAATCACACACCGCAACTTGATTATTGATACCATATGCATTCATTATCATTGATATATGCACTTATGAGGATTTCTTGAGATTTTATGATATTGCTGGATTTCGGGGGAAAGCCGCAAAATTTCTAAACTTATTATAGTTTTAAAATATGTAAATTGCGGTTTTCTAGTGATGTAAGTGTCGTCCACCATGAGTTTGCTGTGGTTTTGGAAATCCGTGTCGAGGAGTGGAGGAACCGGCACGGGTACATGGTGGGCCCGGTAAGGTACCCCGGGGCAAGAGGAATGTGGTGTTGACGTTGAGCCTGGCAGGGGACGGATTACCTACCGGTGACTGTTTGGGACGGCGGATATCCAGAGGATATCGACCGTGGCCGCTAGATGATGAGATATTGATATTTGAGATGGGTCAGCCGGACGGCTGAGGCCAGAGATACATTGATATGAGATTTGAGACAGTTTTGAGGTGTCGATGCTGGACACAGGTTCTTGTTGATTCTATTGGTATTGTGCTGGTATTTCAAAAGACGTTCTTAAAGGGAAAAACATGATTTCTTATACTTACACATTCAGATCACGAGTTGATTCACATTGCATTCATACCTGCTAGTATATCCATATTGCATACATACTTTCCATTATGTCCTGCCTTACCTGTATTTAGATGCTAGGATGCTTGTGTGCATGCATTCGATAGCCTGTGTAGATGTTATTTATTACTCACGAGTTGGCAACTCACCCCCGTTGTGCCATAGCCTTTTTCAGGTCCGCTCCGTCAGTACAGTAGCGGCGGGTGCGCTTGCTTCTTTTGCCTCTTTTGCCTGGACTCGAGATTTTGCTCATAGGTGGGTTATGTTATTATTTTTGTACCACCTTGTATATTCTTTGTATCTAGTGTACTCCATCTACTGTTTCTACCAGTATTATTGTATATTGACCTAGAGATGAGACTGTGAGGTTTGTGGACTTTTATGCTGTATTTTGGGGTCGAGCTCACTTGAGTCGACATGATGTTTTCTTATGCTTCATTATGATTATTTCGCATGTTGTTGCTTTATATTGCGTGGGATTTGTGACCGCCTTGTGGCGAAGAGCTAGCTCCCGCTTGGGGATGCCTTATTTGTTGGATTTATATATATTCTTGTTGTACCCATTTTAGGGGCCAGTATTTAAAAAGGAGACTCTGCCGAAATTTTCGGAAAAATTTATATTGTTTTTAAAGAGGTTTTATATGACTTATTTGATAACTCGTTTTCAATTGATTGGGTTCTCTTCACTCTTTTGCTTATTTGGTTTTGGTTTTCTGGGCTTTGGCTTACTTATTTTACGGACGTCTTGAGACGTTTCGTAACCTAAGTGCCAGTCACGTTCCGTACCCTGCGGGTCGTGACAGCGTGTACATGACTCAGCCAGAGGGCTTCGTAGACAGTGGGAGCAGCGGAAAGGTGTGCAAGCTGCTTAAATCCATCTATGGGTTGAAGCAGGCATCGCGGAGTTGGAACATATGTTTTGATGCTATAGTCAAAGAGTTTGACTTCATCAAAAACGTAGATGAACCTTGTATATACAAAAAGGTGGCAGAGAGTAAGGTTGTCTTCCTCGTATTATACGTGGATGACATACTCTTGATAGGAAATGATGTTCCTATGCTACACTCGGTCAAGATCTTCTTATCACATAGATTCTCAATGAAAGATCTAGGTGGTGCCTCCTGCATTTTGGGAATTAAGATCTATAGAGATAGATCTAGACAGATACTGGGATTGTCCCAATCCAGGTACATTGACACCTTACTAAAGAGGTTTAGTATGGAAGAATCCAAGTGTGGGAACTTACCCACGACCATTGGACTCACTCTTTTCAAAGAGATGTCTCCCAAAACTAATTTGGAGAGAGCTCGCATGCAAGGGATACCCTATGCTTCGGCAGTAGGCTCTATCATGTACGCGATGCTATATACCAGACCCGATGTAGCATACTCACTAAGTGTAGTGAGTAGGTATCAAGCAGATCCAGGAGAGGATCACTGGACAGCTGTGAAGAACATTCTCAAGTACTTGAGAAGGACTAAGGAGATGTTCTTGGTGTATGGTAATGGAGAACTCCAGGTGGAGTCCTTTACCGATTCGAGCTTCCAAAGTGATAAGGACGACTCTAAGTCGCACTCGGGTTTTGTCATTACCATGAATGGAGGGGCGATGTGTTGGAAGAGTTCCAAAGAGGAAACCGTGGCAGACTCGACGATAGAGGCTGAATACATCGCTGCCAACGATGCTGCCAAAGAGGCTGTCTGGATAAAGAAGTGTAGGGTTACCTATGACGGCAGCAAGGTTTCGGGAGGCATCGTCCATGCCAAATTCTAAAATTTGCCGTTCTAGCAAACCCTAGCCATGAATCGTTAACTAGAAATATACGGAAAACATATGCAAACACATTGCAATAAGTAGTGAGTAAGGAATACAACCTTTGTAGAACGGTCCTTCACTTCAAATAGCTCCATGTAGTAGTCCCCTTCACTGCGATCGCGAACTCCGGACTCTAGAGAAGCACCACGAAGAAAAGAACGTGCTTGCTTCGAAGACTTCGAGGCCCAAGATGATCTACGTTGGGGAGACACTAACTCAAGCTATTTCTTCACTAGGTCATGAACTTTGTGAAGAGAACACCCTATACTACATGGCAAGTAGTAGAGGATGAAGAAGTAGGAAGTGGGCTCACTTTAGAATTGATTTTCTTACACTTTTTCTCATAACTCCATTAGAACTAGAAATCTTTTGAAGAGGAGGAAGAAGATGAACTCATTTTAATAATTCATCCAAATGAATTATTGCACCTATGGTTGAGTTAAAGCTATCATGCCTAACTCATGTAGAGAATAAACCCAAGGCTATGGTTAATGGTTGGGTTAAGGAAAAATATCCTAAGGAATGTCAAAAGAGTTGACCTTCAAAAAGTTCTACAAGCTTCTCCAAGCTTGAAAACATTGACCAAGTCTTTTACTCTTTTGTAATAACTTAAGAAATAATCGAAACCCTAGCATGGTATAAGTCTCATACACCCATCTTGTATGCATCATCAAGCAAGACACAATAAATGTACACAAATATACATATTACATATATACAATGTGCACATCAAGTGAGAAAAGAAATCATTAGTGAGTTAAATATGTAAGTCCATGCTACCTCTCCCGGTACTTTCGGGAATGCGGAATTTGGTAAAAAACGATTTTACGGAGGTGGTAACATGGACCTATAACCCGGATCTTGGTTAAACATCTATCTAACATCCTAACTATGAGTTTCTAGCTACTCGGTTAGGGGGTTATACCTTGCTTGTCTTGAACTCCTTCGTCTTCAAGCTCCGATGGTGGTCCGGATTGGCTTCTTCTCGTCGTCTCCGTACGCCGAAGATAGATCCACCTGAAAGTTCCAACATTTAGCTCCTTCTTCGTTCTTTGAAGAAAACTAGTTCACTTGGTTTGCTAAACCTAGTGAACTAGAATGAGTAGAGAAGAATTAGAATGGGATTTTATCTATGGTTCTTGATTCTCAACTCATGAGAGATATGAACCATAGAATCAAGAGAGGGAGCAAGAGCAAAAAGGGTGAGAGCAAAAGGAGAGCTCAAGAACAAGAGAGAGAATGAGCAAGCAAGAATGAGCAAGTATTTTGTCTCTCACCCTCTCATAATCCAAAGTCATGATAACTCATCATATCAAAAAAGTCTTATGTGATGGTTGAAGCAACCATAACCATATCATATCATGCACTCATTTTACACAAATGAGCAAGCAAGTAAAAGTCTTTGCCATGAAATGATGGCTATGGTTATCATGATGGTCAACTAGTCAAGCCTAGTCAACCGGTCAACAAAGTCAACAAAAGTCAACAAGTCAACAAAGTCAACAAAAGACAACAACCATGTCACCAAAATACTTAATTAATATAATAGTTAATCAAATATCATATTCTCATTAGGGTTGAGCAAAAAGTCAAATAGTCAACGGTCAACTGTCAACAACCCTAATGAGAATCCGCTGCCTCTGCCTCCCTGTCAACTGTGCATACACACCCGCATCCGCATTCCGTGGAACACGAATGCAAACTGGATAAATCCAATCCCAAAAGGTACACTAGGATCTGGCTTAAACCAAAGCCCGCTAGTGTAAACTGTCCGGACACTGTACGTGCACAAGTGCACGGATGTGACCGAACCCTGTCGCAAAACCATGCGACCTGTCGCAATACCATGCGACCTCTACTCTTTTGCCTAAAGGCGAAAAGCTTTCTGTGTGGGACTCTAAAGACTCGACACTACGCTGGCAGTGGGTTTAACCACAGACCGCAAGCGGCACTAGCTGTGCGTAACGGTCCCCAGGTAATGCCGACAAGAAGACCGACGAGGCGAAACCCATCTGAACTCCTACTGAGCCTGAGTGTGACATTCTCCGTACAGTCCGGTCTGTTCGTCTGATACATCGTATGGCGGGCCTAGGGGTGGTAAACGTCAGTCCCCCAATAGCGGTACAAGTCGTGCCGGAGCGAAGCCCAAAACACCCTGAGATAACACTGGAAGCCTACCAGTATATCTCGTTTGCCCTGGCCAGGGACTACTCGTGTAATGGCTCTCCTAGACACAGCGCGATGTCAACCCCCAATACCGGGAGAGACGAATCCTGTCTAACCGTCACTGCCTCCAAGTGCTTCGGGACTGCACCCAACCACTACCTGTTTGCACGACTCCTTTGAGCCGTGTAGGGTAGTGATCAAAGTACAGTGGGAACACACTCGAGACGAAGTGACAGTGTCAAGTCAGCGGACTAAGCTGTACTCATGTCACCTGGGAACTGATAACTGACGATAGGCATAATACCAACTAGTCAGTTCCCGACGAGTCCTGTCCAGTATACCCGAAATCTAACGAGCACCCGCATACTATCTCAAGTACGACGTACTGACGGCTGTGGGACAGACCGTCTCCCACACTGGGATGAGAAGCGCATGCGCTGGTCTACTCCGGAGTATCGATGCCCTGTCTCGATAGTCCTACGACCAGGGACCTGCATAAGGATGTGCTTATAGATTACCCAGCCCCACTAGTGTGACGGCCATCACATCGCTGGTAATCAAGCAAAGATCCTAAGGGCTCCACTAATGTGTATAGGCGATATACAAAAATAAACACATGTACACATTGAAGTAGAAACAAACCAAGTAGCATACTACTATTTTGAGCAAGATTGTATATACAAGGTGAATATCCCAAGCTTCCATTAAGTAATATACAAACTGGTATGATACAGTAATGGCCTCTAGGGCATATACACTAACATTCTCCCACTTGCACTAAGGCCATGTACTGGCGTATCGAAGACCTATCATCTCGATCAGCCGCTCGAACTGAGTCTAGGGCAGGGCCTTGGTGAATGGATCTGCAGTGTTATCTTCTGAAGCGACTCTCCGAACCTCGATCTCCTGGCGATCCACGATCTCCCTGATCAGGTGATACCGCCTCAAGATGTGCCTGGATCTCTGATGGGACCTGGGTTCCTTCGCTAAAGCTATAGCCCCGTTGTTGTCGCAATACAGAGGTATTGGATCAACAATGGACGGAACCACCTGAAGTTCTTTCAAGAACTTCCTCATCCAGACAGCTTCTTTTGCGGCATTAGATGCAGCGATGTATTCCGCTTCCATCGTCGAGTCTGCAACGGTTTCCTGTTTGGAGCTCTTCCAACAAACCGCCCCTCCATTGAGGGTAAAGACAAAACCCGACATGGACTTGGAATCATCCTTGTCACTCTGGAAGCTGGAGTCAGCAAAGGCCTCGATCTGGAGGTCTTTTCCGCCATACACCAAGAACATCTCCTTAGTCCTTCTCAGATACTTGAGAATGTTCTTTACCGCTATCCAGTGTTTCTCCCCAGGGTTTGACTGATACCGGCTTACCACACTCAGTGCATAAGTTACATCCGGTCTTGTACACAACATCGCATACATTATAGAGCCTACCGCAGAAGCGTAGGGTATAATAGACATGCGATCCCTCTCCAAATCAGTCTTGGGAGACATCTCTTTGGAGAGGGTGATCCCGTGACAAGCCGGTAGGTTACCGCGCTTGGAATCTTCCATACTGAATCTTTTCAGTACGGTGTCGATGTACCTAGACTATTAAAGTCCTAATATCCTCTTGGATCTGTCACGGTAGATCCGGATACCCAGAATGTATGAGGCATCACCCAGGTCTTTCATGGAGAATCTGTGTGACAAGAACCCCTTGACAGATTGTAGCATAGGAATGTCATTTCCTATTAAGAGAATGTCATCCACGTATAAAACGAGGAATACTACAGTTCTCGCTACAAATCTACTATAGATGCATGGTTCATCTGGATTTTTGATAAAGCCAAATTCTTTGACCGTCTCATCAAAGCAGATGTTCCAACTCCGCGATGCCTGCTTTAGTCCATAGATGGACTTAAGCAACTTGCACACCTTTCCGCTGCTCCCACTCTGAATGAAACCCTCTGGCTGGTCCATATAGACACACTCCTCTAAATTTCCATTTAGAAAAGCTGTCTTCACGTCCATTTGCCAGATCTCATAATCGTGGAAGGCAGCAATGGAAAGAAGGATCCGAATGGATTTCAGCAAGGTTACTGGAGAAAAGGTTTCGTCATAGTCCAAGCCAGGTCTTTGGCAAAAACCCTTTGCTACCAGCCTAGCTTTATAGGTCTCAACCTGTCCATCTACACCAATCTTCCTTTTGAAGATCCACTTGCATCATACGGGTTTTACCCCGTCTGGAGCAATGTCCAACGTCCATACCTTGTTGGTGTACATGGACTCCATTTCGGTCCGCATTGCATCCAGCCATTTCACTGAGTCAACGCTCTGAACGGCCTGCTGGAAGCTAGTAGGCTCATCATAATCTATGATGCAATCCTCTCTATCCCCGTCTATGAGAAAACCGCAGTATCTCTCGGGCGGATGAGACTGCCTACTACTCCTGCGGAGCGGCGTAGGAATGTCCTGTTCTGTTGAACCCTCTGGTTCCACTAACCTTTCAGTAATAGTCTGTGGTTCTGGAATTTCTTCCAGTTCTACTGCGCTCCCACTAATTTCTTTTTCCAAGAACTGGTGTTCTAGAAAGTGGGCATTACGAGAAACAAGGACTTTTTGTTCCTCTGCGTAGTAGAAAAGATACCCCCTGGTGTTCTTTGGGTATCCCACAAACTTGCACAGTACTGAGCGTGCCTCGAGTTTGTCCGCATGCTGCTTTTTGACAAAAGCTGGACATCCCCAGATCTTCAGATATTGAAGATAGGGTTTCTTCCCACTCCACATTTCATATGGTGTGGTAGGCACAGTCTTAGTCGGAACTCGGTTCAAAAGGTATGCAGCTGATTCTAGCGCATACCCCAGAATGATCGTGGTAACTCAGCGTTACTCATCATGGACCGCACCATATCCAATAGGGTGCGGTTCCGTCTCTCCGATACACCGTTATGTTGCGGGGTGTATGGAGGAGTAAGCTGAGAGAGAATTCCGTTCTCTTTTAAATAGTCCAGGAACTCGGCACTTAAGTATTCTCCACCTCGATCCGATCTTAGAATCTTAATACTTTTGCCGGTCTGTTTCTCTACTTCATTCTTATACTCCTGGAATTTTCCAAAGGCTTCGGACTTATGTTTCATTAAGAAGACATAACCGTACCTTGAGAAGTCATCCGTAAAAGTAATGAAGTAAGAATAACCGCTTCGCGCATGTGTAGACATTGGACCGCACACGTCACTGTGTACGAGTCCCAAGAGCTCGCTCGCTCTTACTCCATGTCCAGTAAACGGAGTCTGTGTCATCTTTCCTTTGAGACAGGATTGACAAGTGGCATACCATTGATATTCGAACGCATTCAGATATCCTTCTGTATGTAACTTAGTCAACCTTCTCTCATTGATGTGACCCAGTCTACAATGCCACAAGAAAGTCTGATTTATTTCTGGAGACTTTCTTTTTGTCTATTCTGGACATTGAAAATCTGTGGTTGGTTCAATACGTATATACCATTACTCAATGTACCTGACCCAATCAGAACTTGATTAAGGTGAATGTTTACAACATTACTTACAAACGCAAATTCATAACCTTCTTTAGAAACTAAAGATACAGAAATAATATTACAAGTTGCGTTGGGTACAAAAAAGCAATTACGCAAAACCAAAACATGTCCATCTGACATTCCCAGGTGATAGTCCCCCACGGCTTTAGCATCCATGCTAGCTTCGTTCGCAACTCTGAGGGTCATGTCACCTGCCTTCAAAACCCTACGGTTTCTCAACGCCTGCAAAGAATTACAGATATGAGATCCTGATCCGGTATCCAATACCCAGGAAGTAGAGTTTATTGAAAGACAGTTTTCAATAACATACACACCTGAAGCTGAAGCTGCAACTTGCTTCAATTCCTGTGTTCTGGCCTTCCAGGCCCTGCAATCATTCTTCCAGTGTCCTTTCTTATGACAATAGAAGCATTCTTCCTTATCCACAAGCTTCCCCGCTATCTTTGTTGCTTTAGCTTTTCCCTTCGTATCCACTTTACTAACACCGCCCCTTGGTTTGGCGGGGGCTTTCTTCTTCTTTCCCTTGGCTTTCGCCTTGGACCTAGAAGAAGATGATCCTCCTACAAACAAAGTGGATGTATCCCTACCTTTCTGTAGGGTGCCCTCTGCGCTCCTCAGCATGTTGAGGAGCTCTGAAAGTTCAACCTCTTTTTCTTGTAAGTTGAAGTTCAGTATAAACTGGGCGTAAGTGGAAGGAAGGGACTGGAGAACTATATCCGTATAGAGTTCACTCTCTAATGTGGTCCCTAGGTCCGCGAGCTCCTCAATGTAGCCGATCATCTTTAGCACGTGCTCGACTACTGATGATCCGACGGCCATCTTTGCCGAAAATAGCTTTTTCGACGCTTCGTATCTTGCGATACGAGATTGCTCTCCATAAAGTTCTTTTGTATGGAGAAATATGGATTCAAGGTCCATATTCTCGTGCCTCCTCTGATGTTCGTTGTCCATCGAGGCAAGTACGAGGCACTTGGCCTTCGCGCTATCAATCTCCCAAGTCTTGCGGATTTCCTTATCCGCGACGCTGGAAGTGGGACCAGGGGCAGGGGGAGCTTTGGTGGTAAGAAGATACCCCAGCTTGTCGTAAGTGATTGCTATCTTGACATTCCTGAGCCAATCTTTGTAGTTTGTCCCTGTCAGTTTGTTTTTATCTAGGAGTAACTTAAGTCCAGTCATGTTGATTGGTCGCTGCAATTAGGAGAGAGAAGAAGAAACGCTCAGCATGATGCTCTTGCAAGTTTAGAGTGGTTTTTAGTTTGTCTAAACAGGATGGCTCCCACTGTTTCTCGAATCCCTCCTCAAACCAAAAAGGAAGAATTGGTCAGGATCAATCTCACCGTACAATACTTGCTTAACCGTTCGGCCAGGCTGGTGTCGGTACTTCGAGGGAGGTTTTCCAACGCTTTCACGAAGTTCCTTAATTAAAGAACCTCTTTTCCCTGGGGGCGTAGCCCCGCTAACACCTTTCTAGGCACCTACTAGGTTTATAGCATTGATCGATTAGTGAGAAATTTCCCGAGGAGTAGCATATACTCACAGTAGGATCGGGACCCAAATATCATCACATGACGAAACTGAAGGAATCCAACCAGAATCATCACACTCCAAATGGTATGCAAATCTAGCAAGTTTCAGTACTTATAAGACTCCCGATGTGGATTTTTGCCCCATGCTCTTATGACCTTGGCGTGAGGTCAAAATGTCATAAGTCACATGTCAAGTTCGTCCCATCATTATCCAGGTTAATTTGAATCCACCCGTACCTACCCTTGACGTAGGCCAAAATGGTAGTACGGCTGTCCCAAACCAACGCATTCTATCTATGCAACAGATAAATATCCGGCAGCTACCAATCACTATTCCTTGGCGTGAGGTCAAAATACATAGCTTGAATACTACCGAATATTTAACTGAAATGATGGAGGGCTACGAATGGTTTTGGCAAAACCGTGAACGTAGTGAACTTGATTTAGTCGATGGAACGAGATAGCTTTTAAATGGAGTGGCTCAAGCTCCGCATTTAAAAGTTGGTTTTGAAAAGAACCGAGTGGTTTTTCGAAAGTGTTCCAATGACTTTAACTTGGTTTATTATCTTGCATTAGTTCTTTTAATGCGTGATATTCTTGCATTAGTTCTTTTAATGCGTCCCATCAATTAATCCTACCATTGCAGAAAACAACCAAAATATGACGTACGCTTATGCCATTCGCATTCGCCACTGGGCCCCGTCATTACCCGTTAGGTTACTTAACTAACGACAGAGCGGGGGCTGGGCTAGCGCGTCTGTAAAACATAAGCAACGCCTAAATAATATCATATATAGATATACTGCAATGATAAACATTTCAGATCACAGATGAATACATTGGATATACTAGGAATCTGTAATTTGCACGAACCTGTAACAAAAACAGATTACACGGTCGCGGTGAATAGCCAAATACCCCACCCAAGACCCCTACGGGTGCGGCAAACTACCCGCCAAGTACCCGAAGCGTAGCAACCTCCCTCATCTCCATGAGTAGGCCACTCGACACTTCGGCATACCCGGTAGTTTGTGCACCCCCTCCATGGGTCTATCCTAGGAGCAAAAACAGTAAAAAGAAATTATACAATGACGGCTACAACCCCGACCCGGTTGTGCGGCCATACAAATAATTATTACATCAATTTACAAATTTACAAGAATTGAAAGAAAAGAAAACTCTCGTCTCACAACCCCCGGCAATTCACCCGCGACAATCCAACATATTCATATACGCATTCCAGCAACATTACAGATCACAGATTTGTATAACCCCCACTAATCGACATATAGCGATTAGTAGACGTTCAATACAAATATCACATTACAGAAAACCCGTTAGCTTAAGTCTTTTAGAAGTTCGATCAAAAATACGGATTTTCGGGACCCCAAAAAATAAAATTTTCGTTCTGGAAAATCTGGGCAGAAAATATATATTCCAAAAATCCCAAAATACCCCCATAATAACACTGCACCAAATATTGACCTCGGCCGAGTCAACTCGGCCGCGGAAACGCGGCGGGAGCATGCTCCCGCCGCGTTTCCGCAACGCTTTGACTCGAACGTTGGACCATTTTTGGTGGGTGCTCACAGAAAAGCCTGAGCCGATTTTAGGTGTTAAAATAATCAACTTTTGAACAGTAAAAAAATCGACAGAAACTGCAAATTTTTGGGGTTTGTTTTCGGGACTTTTTCTTTGATCGATCTTTTAGTTACTTGCTAACATGTTAGATAGAGTTTAACTAGGCTCTGATACCACTGTAAGTCCATGCTACCTCTCCCGGTACTTTCGGGAATGCGGAATTTGGTAAAAAACGATTTTACGGAGGTGGTAACATGGACCTATAACCCGGATCTTGGTTAAACGTCTATCTAACATCCTAACTATGAGTTTCTAGCTACTCGGTTAGGGGGTTATACCTTGCTTGTCTTGAACTCCTTCGTCTTCAAGCTCCGATGGTGGTTCGGATTGGCTACTTCTCGTCGTCTCCGTACGTCGAAGATAGATCCACCTGAAAGCTCCAACCTTTAGCTCCTTCTTCGTTCTTTGAAGAAAACTAGTTCACTTGGTTTGCTAAACCTGGTGAACTAGAATGAGTAGAGAAGAATTGGAATGGGATTTTATATATGGATCTTGATTCTCAACTCATGAGAGATATGAACCATATAGTCAAGAGAGGGAGCAAGAGCAAAAAGGGTGAGAGCAAAAGGAGAGCTCAAGAACAAGAGAGAGAATGAGCAAGCAAGAATGAGCAAGTATTTTGTCTCTCACCCTCTCATAATCCAAAGTCATGATAACTCATCATATCAAAAAAGTCTTATGTGATGGTTGAAGCAACCATAACCATATCATATCATGCACTCATTTTTACACAAATGAGCAAGCAAGTAAAAGTCTTTGCCATGAAATGATGGCTATGGTTATCATGATGGTCAACTAGTCAAGCCTAGTCAACCGGTCAACAAAGTCAACAAGTCAACAAAAGTCAACAAGTCAACAAAAGACAACAACCATGTCACCATAATACTTAATTAATATAATAGTTAATCACATATCACATTCTCATTAGGGTTGAGCAAAAAGTCAAATAGTCAACGGTCAACTGTCAACAACCCTAATGAGAATCCGCTGCCTCTGCCTCCCTGTCAACTGTGCATACACACCCGCATCCGCGTTCCGAGGAACACGAATGCAAACTGGATAAATCCAATCCCAAAAGGTACACTAGGCTCTGGCTTAAACCAAAGCCCGCTAGTGTAAACTGTCCGGACACTGTACGTGCACAAGTGCACGGATGTGACCGAACCCTGTCGCAAAACCATGCGACCTGTCGCAATACCATGCGACCTCTACTCTTTTGCCTAAAGGCGAAAAGCTTTCTGTGTGGGACTCTAAAGACTCGACACTACGCTGGCAGTGGGTTTAACCACAGACCGCAAGCGGCACTAGCTGTGCGTAACGGTCCCCAGGTAATGCCGACAAGAAGACCGACGAGGCGAAACCCATCTGAACTCCTACTGAGCCTGAGTGTGACATTCTCCGTACAGTCCGGTCTGTTCGTCTGATACATCGCATGGCGGGCCTAGGGGGCGGTAAACGTCAGTCCCCCAATAGCGGTACAAGTCGTGCCGGAGCGAAGCCCAAAACACCCTGAGATAACACTGGAAGCCTACCAGTATATCTCGTTTGCCCTGGCCAGGGACTACTCGTGTAATGGCTCTCCTAGACACAGCGCGATGTCAACCCCCAATACCGGGAGAGACGAATCCTGTCTAACCGTCACTGCCTCCAAGTGCTTCGGGACTGCACCCAACCACTACCTGTTTGCACGACTCCTTTGAGCCGTGGTAGGGTAGTGATCAAAGTACAGTGGGAACACACTCGAGACGAAGTGACAGTGTCAAGTCAGCGGACTAAGCTGTACTCATGTCACCTGGGAACTGATAACTGACGATAGGCATAATACCAACTAGTCAGTTCCCGATGAGTCCTGTCCAGTGTACCCGTAACCTAACGAGCACCCGCATACTATCTCAAGTGCGACGTACTGACGGCTGTGGGACAGACCGTCTCCCACACTGGGATGAGAAGCGCATGCGCTGGTCTACTCCGGAGTATCGATGCCCTCTCTCGATAGTCCTGCGACAAGGGACCTTCATAAGGATGTGCTTATAGATTACCCAGCCCCACTAGTGTGACGGCAATCACATCGCTGGTATTCAAGCAAATATCCTAAGGGCTCCACTAATGTGTATAGGCGATATACAAAAATAAACACTTGTACACATTGAAGTAGAAACAAACCAAGTAGCATACTACTATTTTGAGCAAGATTGTATATACAAGGTGAATATCCCAAGCTTCCATTAAGTAATATACAAACTAGTATGATACAGTAATGGCCTCTAGGGCATATACACTAACAAAATATTAGTTAATGTAATATAATATATAAAATATATAATTATACATTAAATTATCAAATCAACTCTTGATTTAATAATCCGGCTATATCACATATAACCGACTAATATCAAATGCAACATCTTATCGAATCAACGCTTGATCCGATAACTCGGCTATATCGCATACAACCGATCAATGTCACTAATTGTGAGAATAGAATACGGTATCTCATATCGTATTAATCTCGGTCCCGCACATATCACATATGTGCTCCTACTCCGTTTCTCTTGAGCCAGTGAACTCCTGTGTAAGACTCTAAAGACTCGTCAATACGCCGGCAGTAGATGATGATCATATCAAACACCCACAACCGTAAGTGGTCTGCAAAACGTAACGGCCACCCCGGTATTGAGCGATCAGAAGATCAACAAGCAAGCCTTCTCACACTCCTGCGAATCCAGTCAGTAACACTACCATACAGTCCGGTCTCTTCTTCTGATATGTCGCATATCTCGTCTATGGGTGGTAAACGTCAGACCCCAGTAACTCGATAAGTCGTGTCGATATGAGGCTCATAACGGGTCGAGAAACTACCGATAACACTTACCAGTATATCTCTGAAGCTGCCTTGGCCAAGGACTTCCTGTTATAGACAATCGAGCACTGCGCAACATCAACTCCCTATACCGGGAGAGACGAAACCCCTTCTATCGCTCATTGCCTCCATATGACTCGGGACTGTACCCAAAATCCACCATTTTTCACGTTCTCTTAAACGTGGTAAGGTGGAAATCAAAGCACAGTGGGAATCACACAAGACTCTATGAGGATCTCGGGTCTATAAACTAACCTGTACCAGTGTCACCAGAGAACTGCCATCTGACGATAGGTATAATACCATCTGGGTGTTCTCGGCGAGTCCGTCCAATGTACCCAGTCTCCACTGAGCACCCATATACTATCTCTGATGTCAAACACCAATGGATATAGGATCATCCATCGCCCATCTACATGGGTCGAGAAGCTATACGCTAGTCTACTCTGGTATATCGATGCCCTGTCTCGATACACCTACGACTAGGAACATTTGAAGGATGTACTTAGCGACTACACTGTCCCCACTAGTATGATATGCATCATAGTCCTGGTAGTCAAGTACTCATCCTAAGGGCTTTATCAATATGTAATATAGAGACAATCATAGTACATGTTAAGATAAAGTGCTACCAGATAGCATACTATCATATCGAGCGAGAAACTCCTCCCTATATATGTCCAAGCATCCACTACAATATACATCGTACGTACAGTAATGGCCTCTAGGGTATACATATTTCTAACAATCACCCACTTGCACTAGGGCCATCTGTTGTAGTATCTCATACCCAACAATCAGCAGTGGTTGAAGTATCTCATACTCAACCATCCCATAGAAGTCTCTACTGGGAATATGATTTGTGAGTGGATCCGCCCTGTTCTCCTCTGTATCTACTCTCCTAACCTCGATCTCCCTGGAGATCAACCATCTCCACTGATCAGGTGATACCGCCTAAAAATATATCTGGATCACAGATGGGACGGGGGTTCCTAGGCCAAATCCACAACTCCATTGTCACACAATGGTAGGAACGAAGTTCATCTCATGAACTAGTGTACATCCAGACTATTTCTTTGGTAGCATCCTTGGTAGCAATGTATCCAGCTTTTATCGTCTAGTATGTCACAGTATCTAGCTTTGAACTCTTCCAACATACCGTCCCTCCACTGATGGTAAAGACAATGCCTGTGACTGACATTCAGTCGTCCTTATCACCCTGGAACCTTTCCAGTGATTCTCCCCAGGATCGATTGATACCATCTCACTATAGCTAGTGAGAATCCTAACGTCCAATTAGATCTATCTCATAGATCCATAACACAGGATTTAGGAGGTATCACCTTGATCCTATATGGAGAATCCTTGTGATAAGAGGAGATTGACCGAGCGTAGCATAGGAAACTCCTTCCATATCAAGAGTATGTCATCCACGTACAATACGAGGATCATCACCATACTCCCTAGTGCCTTTTTGTGTATAAGGTTCATCTACCATTTTTATGAAGTCAAACACTTTGACTACCACATCAAAACAGATGTTCCAACTCCGAGATGCATGCTTTAACTCATAAAGCAACTTGCACACGTTTCCGCTGCTCCCACTGTCTACGAAGCCCTCTGGCTGTGTACTTATAGACGCTCTTTTCTAAATCACTATTTAGAAAAGCAGTCATGACACCCAACCGCCAGAAATCGTAGTCATGGTATGCAGCAATGGCAAGTAGGACCAGGATGTACTTAAGCATAGCTTTGAATTTCTCAACTTTTCCATGTACAACAAGTAATCTTCTCAAGATATACTTGCTCCAGATGGGGATTTAACCCTTCAGATAAAGCAACCAAAGTCCATACTTTGTTGGTGTGTATGGATTCCATCTCAGATCACTTAATATCCAGCCATTCTCATAAAGTCCCCACTCTTAATGGCCTGCTCGAAACTAGTTGGGTCATCATCTCATGATGCATTCCTCGCTCCCACTGTCATAGAGAAACATAAGTACCTCTCAAGTGGATGAGGAAACCTACTTGATCGGCGGAGAGGCTGAGGTTCGTCGGAAGCTATTGAATCCTCCGGGTTTACCAAATCATCAGCTGTAGTTTGTATAGCTGAAACTTCTTCCAGTTCTACCTCATGACCACTAATTTCTTCACAAGAAATTCCTTTTCTCAAAGGTGGCATGCTGAGAAACAAAACACCTTTTGCTCCTCAGTGTGGTAAAAGATATTCCCTTGCGAATGCTTGGGATATCCAACAAACTTCGACATAACTGACCTTGCCTCGAGCTTGTCGGGATTTTGCTTTTAGACATAGTCCGGACAACCCCAAATCTTAACATCCTTAAGAGATAGGATCTTCCCATACCATATCTCATATGGAGTGGTAAGCACCTGATTTGATTGGAACCCTATTCAATAGATATGCAGCTTCACAAGTGCATAACCCCAAAAAGGAAATAGGCAACTCAGTAGTACTCATCATAGAGCATACCATATCACATAGGGTGTGATTGCTTTGCTCCGATACACCTACATGGTGTGGTGTATACGGAGGAGTAATGCTGAGAGAGAATCCCATTCTCCTTTAGAATAGTCCAGGATCTCCGTGCTCAAGTATTCTCCTCCTTGATCACATCAAAGGACATAATGCTTATACCTATTTTGGTTCTCTACTTCTATCTTATATTCTTTGAATATCTCAAAAGTTTCGTACTTGTGTTTCAACAGGAACATATGTCTGAATCTTGAGAGATCATCAGTGAATGTAATAAAGTACAAAGAACCGGTCCTGGCATGTGTAGACTGGGGACTTTCATATATCAGCATGTATCAATCCCAAGAGTTCACTAACTCTTTCTCTGTTTCCAATAAACAGAGCTATGGTCATCTTATCTTTAGGACATGACTGGCAAGTTTCACAAGATGTAAATTCAAACTGATTTAAATATGCATCTTTATGTAACTTAGCTAGTCGTGTCACATTGATATGACCTAGTCTACAATGCCAGAAGAAGGATTTGTTCATTTCTGGACTCTTCCCCTTGTGTGTGTTCTATACATTAAGAACTATGATTTGATTTAGAACGTATCTGCTTTTAGATAACGTGCCTGAACCGATCAACTTCTGATATAGGAAATGTTCAAAACATTATCCAACAATACAAAATTATATCCTTCTTTATCTCAATAAAGAGAATGATATGATGTTGTATCTCAGGTTCGGTATCTAATAACATTCGTTCAGAATCAATGTATTCTTGTAATACAGGGTGATATCTGCCAACTACTTGGCTTGCAACAATTGCACCGTTTCCAACTCTTGAAACTTATCACCCGTTCTCAGTTCTCTTCTTTTCTATAGCCCATGTAACAGATTACAATAACGGGATCCTGATCCGGTATCACATACCCAGGACGTAGAGGATACTGAAAACAGTTCTCGGTAATGAACACAACCAAAGAAGATTTATCAACATACACTTTCTTCGTTTGGGCGGCACGGGAATCCTGGTAATCTCGAATTTCCTGCTCGGTCTTATAACAATTATAAGTTGGAGCGGGACCAACGTTCCTTAGCGTAGTATAACAAGCGGGTTCGGTCAATACATCTGTATTATTATCTTGATTAAGGTGTGACATGGTCGCTACCTAGAGAGAGAGAAGAAAACACTCAGCGTATGCTCTTGCAAGATTATATTGGTTATTAATTTATCTAATCAGGATAGCTCCTACTGTTTTAATCAAATCTTCCTTCAAACCCTAAAAGGAAAGACTATCCGGGATTAATTACACCCTACAAGTTCGCCATCTTTCAGCCAGGCCAGTGCCGGTACTTTGAGGGTGGTTCCCCGTGCTTTCGCACGGACCTTATTAAAATAAACCTCGTTTTCCCAGAGGCGTAACCCCGTTGACACCTTTCTAGACACCTACTTGATCGGCTAATTGTAATGTGTAAAACTCTCCCAAGAGTAATGATCGCACGCTTTTGGCGTATCGGATGTTCAAAGTTCTAAAGTTATAACCGCGATCAGGATGGTGTCGCTATGCAGCTAGCCGGTTAAGCACAGGTTGATCCACAGGGAGATGGTTGTATGTTCGTTCGAGTTTTAGATGAGTCAATAAAGAATGTGTATATGTTTGTTCAGTTCTATCCTAAGTGTTCGTATTTATGTTCAAGTAAGCTTGTTAAGGTTAAGGCCGGTTAATAGAGTTAGGATTAGTCTTGTGCTTGTCTTTTGCCATTCTTAAGAACGATGTTGGGATAATCGAAAGTAGCGAGGATTAGGAGGACATTGGAATGGGATTTGCGAGTTTAAGCAAGCTTTCCAACGCTAAATCCATTCCTAGTGCCCCTTGTCCGTCCGCTAAATACGCTTATTTCTAACCCTCGGCCAAACACCCGCAACCATGTATCCAATTAAGTCACAACTACATGTCACGTTGTAGTGCGCTTAAAGGACTTCTCTACTTAGGTCGCGGCTACATGTCACGTATAGCGCGCCTAAATGAGGGGGTTGCGTTTGTTTGGTCGGGGTTCGTTTCAAGATGTTTGGCGAAGAGAAGCACAAGGGATTTCTCCGTCCCTCATACCACCTTCCATAGCCTTAACAAGTGGGAAATTATTCACACATTATAAAAGAAAATAAAACAAAACAAGAAGGAAGAAAAGAGAGAAAAGGAAAATACGGTTTTACAAATGGCGCAAGCTAACTTTTGGGTCCTCACCTTTAGCAAGGAACTCCGTCGAATATCATCGCTTGGAAATAATACGGACAAGAGAAAGGAAAAGAGAACAAGAAAAGAAATGACAACAACTACTTTAACAACAATAATAAAATTACACTAGAAATTAAATTACAATACAATGAAATAAAAATACAAGATAAGCAAAACAACCCTCATCTTCATTTCATCATCCACTCAAAAAGCTCTCACTACAATTTTCATGGAGGAAAGAATGAAGAAGAAGAAGAAGCTAAACTAAATCCTAACAAAAAGAGATTGGAAAAGAAGACATGAAGAGGCCCATGGCTTGGCAAAAAACTAGGCTATTTATAGGCTGCGAGTTGAAACCCTAGAGTAACATTTTGGCCCAAAATGAAATGACAAAGCTACCCCCAAAATTTGGTCAGATGATGACACGAAACCGCGGCTGATCCGCCGCGAAAACCCACATTTGGCGGCGGTTCCGCCGCGGTTTTGTGGAATTGTGGTCTCTAATTTTCTGGGTTTCCTTGTGTTGCCATCCTATGTTGTTAATCATATCCCAAATTGCAAATTGCCTTCACAATTTCTTCAGATCTGCACAGTCCAAACATAGCTTCACTTTTGATTGATTTGACCTTTCTCACTCGAGCTCCGCGCACCCATTAATTCTTATGCTGCCCCTCTCGTGCTTTGTGCTTGTCCGAGACACGAATGACTACTGTCATATGTCCTGTCTCTGGAACTGGTACGCGGCACTGGACGGATACGGATGACCGGAACCCGGCTTTATCTGTTGGCAACAGATGTTCTGTATTTTGGCATAACAGTGGAGATTTTGTATCATTTGTGTTATTTTTGACTAGGAACCTGTAACCTGTAAATATGTAGCAAACACGGATTAAAAGCACCTACCTATAAACAAACGAGCATAAGAGGGGGCGGTAATAAATGCAATATTCTGGTATGAACAAGTAACTCTTAGTCGCAGTGGGTATCGGGATCCAACTATCTTATAGAAGGTATGCAATCTCATTGCAAATTTCAACACTTGAAATTCCCAATAATATTTTACCCCTAGCATCCTATGACCTTGGCGAAAGCCAACAAACCATAGGCTACTAGTCAAGTTCAGCCCGTCATTTCCCGATTGAATTAAACCCACCCACACGACCCTTGACGAAAACCAACAAAGTCGCACGACTACCCTAACTCAATCGCATCATATACTTATGTAACGTATTAAATAGGTATTCAATACTAAACCTCTTTAATATGCCGGACAGCCCCATGTCTTAACATAATTAAGATATGTTCTCATTCCTTTCCATATCTCATATGGAGTGGTTGGCACAGATTTAGTAGGAACCATATTCAATAGGTCTGCAGCTGTTTCCAGTGCATATCCCCAAAAAGAAATAGGTAACTCAGCAGTGCTCATCATAGAGCGCACCATATCTAATAGGGTGCGATTCCTTTGTTCCGATACACCGTTGTGCTGTGGTGTATATGGAGGAGTAAGCTGAAAGAGAATCTAATTCTCTTTTAGATAGTTTAGGAACTCATTGCTCAAGTATTCTCCTCCTCGATCAGATCGAAGGATCTTAATACTTTTACCCGTTTTGTTCTCTACTTCGTTCTTTTATTCTCTGAATTTCTCAAAAGCTTTAGACTTGTGTTTCAACAGGAACACATGTCCGTATCTTGAGAGATCGTCAGTGAATGTAATGAAGTATGAGGAACCATTCCTGGCATGTGTAGACATAGGACCGCATACATCACTATGTATCAGTCGCAAGAGTTCTGTAACTCTTTCTCCGTGTCTACTGAACGGAGTTTTGGTCATTTTTCCTTTGAGACATGAATGGCAAGTTTCATAGTGATGGTTATTTAAATGCGTTCGAATTATCATCTTATGAAACTTGCCATTCATGTCTCAAAGGAAAAATGACCAAAGCTCCGTTCAGTAGACACGGAGAAAGAGTTACAGAACTCTTGCGACTGATTCATAGTGATCTATGCGGTCCTATGTCTACACATGCCAGGAATGGTTCCTCATACTTCATTACATTCACTGACGATTTCTCAAGATACGGACATGTGTTCCTGTTGAAACACAAGTCTAAAGCTTTTGAGAAATTCAGAGAATATAAGAACGAAGTAGAGAACAAAACGGGTAAAAGTATTAAGATCTTTCGATCTGATCGAGGAGGAGAATACTTGAGCAATGAGTTTCTAAACTATCTAAAAGAGAATGAGATTCTCTCTCAGCTTACTCCTCCATATACACCTCAGCACAACGGTGTATCGGAACAAAGGAATCGCACCCTATTAGATATGGTGCGCTCTATGATGAGCACTGCTGAGTTACCTATTTTCTTTTGGGGATATGCACTGGAAACAGCTGCAGACCTATTGAATATGGTTCCTACCAAATCTGTGTCAACCACTCCATATGAGATATAGAAAGGAAAGAGACCATATCTTAATTATGTTAAGACATGGGGTTGTCCGGCATATTAAAGAGGTTTAGCTGCAGACCTATTGAATACCTTATTATTTATGTTCCGCATATTATTGTTGCATTTACTATTCATTAGCCTTTATTTTGTTGTTATCGTCTCATTGCATTTTATTGTGTACTTAGTGATTATGAAACCATGCTGTTAGGACACCAGCACCGTTACCGTTGATGCGTATGTTCCATATACACTTACTTGCCGGCTCACACACATCATCATCGGTTACTACCATGTCACGTACACTTTAGAGAATATTATTTGATTGATATCGCCTGTTAGTTGATAGTCTCGACTTATCATTACTGTGCTAGTATAGACATTTCATTCATTATTGTGATACTTCTTGCATGATATCAGATGCATTCATATATTCATTGGTTATGCAGTATTTTGGGATTTTATGCCAATATTCACTGTTTACTTACTCTTGATTTTGGATTTCAGACTCTCATGAGGTTTATGGATTTGGGGGAAAACCGCAAGAATATATATAAACTTCTCTCTCACTCTCTCTCATTTTAAAATGCAAGATGCGGTTTTCTCGTGATGTATGTGTCGTCCACCATAAGTTTCATGATTGTCGTTGGATTTCGAGACCCGATTCGAGGAGGAGTAGGAACCGTTTCGGTTACATGGTGTGCCCGATATAGTACCCCGGGGCGAGAGTGATTTCATGGAGGATGATGAGCCTGGTAGGGGTAGACTGCCTACCGGTGATTTTACCTGGTGCGTCGGATATCTGGAGGATACCGTTCGTGGTCGTGTGATTGATGATATGGGTCGATCCGGATTGACGGAGCCCGAGATATTGAGATACTGAGATATTGAGATTTGAGATATTGAGATACCGAGATATTGAGATACTGAGATTTATGTTTTGTGTCGATACTTGACACTGATTTCTTTATTGATTTCATGATGTATTCCGTTTCCATTCGTAATGCATTCAGACATCATATATCTGATTTGTTGCTATCTGAGGCACTGACACGAGCACGTAGAATTGCACTTATATGTAGATGGATCAGGACTTTATTTGAGGATATTACTTGATATGAACTAGGATAGCGTCATACATGCGATTTCTGCTCTATGATGTTTTCTACTCACGGGTTGGAAACTCACCCCCGTTGTGCCACAGTTCCTTGCAAGTTTTGTCGTATAAATTCCGTTGCGGCTTTGCTGGCACACTGTTCCTTCCGGGTGATTGCTTTGGCAAGTGGGTTCTTTTGCATCAGGACCACCATTGTACATTTGTTATTTCAGTTGTATCTAGTAAAACTCCATCAACCAGATTGTATATTTGATATAGATAGAAGACCAAACTTGTATTTATTTTGACCTTAGAGTCACGCGTTGTATTATTATGGTTTTCATGTTGATTAGAGTTTCTTTTGAGTTTTGATCCTCGCCCTTCTGCGTTGTATATTATCTTGCTTGCGTGGTTGTGACCGTCGATTGACGAAGAGCTAGCTCCCGCTTGGGGATGCCTTTTATTATTTCGTATACTATTCATGTTGTACCCCGTTTGGGGCCAGTATTTACAAATGAAACTCTGCCAAAAATTTTAGAAATGACTTGATGTTTTTAAAGCACATAATTCGGCTTATGCTCTTAAAACTACTTGCTTTAAATTGTTTTTTCGTTCACTCTACTGCTTCTTTTGGTTTTGATTTCTGGGTTTTTGACTTACTTAGATTACGTACGCCTCGAGACGTTTCGTAATTTAATTGCCAGTCACGCTCGGTACTTTTTGGGTCGTGACAAAGTTGGTATCAGAGCGTTAGGTTTTACCTTCGGAGTGTAGGATGACCCTTGGTTGATGGGGTAGGTGACTCAAGTAGAGTGACGTACCGTGTGTATGTTCCGCGACATACTTACGATACGATAATCCGCTTAAGAAGCCTTAGGATGTACATTTCTTTGCATAGTATTATATTCATTCCTATGATCTATCCTCATCGGTACCAGTTATTGTTTTGTTACCACGATTGTACGGGCAGAGAGAGCTACGGCTAGAGTTGCGATCAGCACGAGCTCGTCACGAACGAGGACTGATCAGGGCGTGATTCCAGGGACATACGTTTGCATAGAGGCATCATTTTATTGTGTTTTCGCGCCATGAGCGTTTGATGGGTCGCTTTTACGAGATTTCTCGGACGTGCAGATTAGCACCAGAGGATTGGGCCACTGCTAGGGGCCAGACAGAATGTGATGACCGTTAATGCACCGTATTTTGATGATTAAGGCACTGTTCAACGTGCGGACGAAGGATTCAGTTGTTGCTGCGATCGACGAGATATCGCCCCTAATGTTTGAAGCTAATGCCGCACGAGTTATAATTCGAGATATGATAGAATATCGCTAGTCACCAAAGATGAAAGACTAGGACATATGATTCATTGCCTACCCCGATGCGAGGTCATCAGATTGATTGATTCCAGCTAGAGGCGACTTCACGCTGATACGTTGAGAGTCGATATAGACGATCGAATGTCAGGAACCCATTTTCCATGTTTAAAGTATTCGGAAAACAATGCAAGTAATTCTACGGACCCTCTAGAAGAATGAAACCCTAACTCGACTTAATGACCATGGAACGCCGGTGAACCTTTGTGTTTGCGGCAGTTCGGCAGTGCCATTAGTGAGGCTTGGGTTTGCCTTTCTATGGTTGGTCCTTATGTGTTGTGGTATATATTCGATACTATTAAACTGTACCAAAGATGTTGAGCTCTTGGGGGATTGTGGAGCCTTGACGAATCGATCGAAAGGTTCGAAATCATTCGGATATCATGTGATGGGATGCATTGCTTGGGAGACTCCAGATACGAGTATGGCCGTTGGAACGCAGCCCTTGCAGCCATGAAGAGACGAGTCCGTAGCAGTCGACATTAGAGAAAAACGGAGTAAGTAGTTCGTACGAGATCCTGATGAGGTGACGTTCCACTCCGCTGACATCAGAGATGTGATATGCATACAGAGGCGTTGAGATACGGCCAGTTCCCGAGGAGGAGTTGTGCTGAGAACGCAAATGTCCAGAAAATGAGAAAAGATTAGGCAAGAGTACCAGCCTCCGTACAGTTCGGCATAGGCGAGATCGGAAGAAACCCACAGCAGGTTCTTTTCCATGACACTGCTGCTATGAGATTTTTGTAACACCTTAGGATGTGATTAGCGGATAATTATATTTTAATAAATCGTTTTTAATAAAAAGTTTACCAAATTGATTTTCAAATATTTTAGCAAATTTAATGAAGATTTTATTAGAATTTTTCTAGGCTTGCACACACATGTGCATGTAAACTAGGGCGTAATTGGGGTTAAACCATGATTAGCAACCATGGTGGGTTAACCCATTTTAATTAAGTTATTTTGTTTTGGGTTTTAATTTATTATGGTTGTTTTTTTAAATGTAAAAAGGATTTGAAATTATTGGTTGACTTGGTGAGAGAGAGAGGGAGGGAATGGCATCATGGCCTTGCCCATGCTTCATTAAATGGAGAGAGAGAGGGGGGGAGTTGACTAACCTTAGCTCTCATTTCCTTTGCTTTTGCCACTCATTTTTCTCACAACTCTCACTCACACACACACACACAAACACAACCACAGCAGTAGTAGAAGAAGCAGCAGCAGCTCCAGCAGCACCAGCATCAGGAACAGCTCCAGCAGCATCATCAGCAGCACCAGCATCAGCAGCAGCTTCAGGCATCAGCAGCAGCTTCAGCATGCAGCACCTGTAGTAGCAAGCAGCCGCAGCAACACAGCTTCTCTCCAACTTCTCCTGCTTTCTAGGATTCAAGTGAGGGTATATTTCTAAAACCCAACTCCTTTTGCTAAGCTTATGTGTAGAATTAGCTTCGGTTAGTGATAAAAGTGAGTTTTTGTGCTAAATATGGTGATTTGTGTGGACTTTTGGTTAGGGGATGATTTTATTGGTTAGCCTAGCCTTGTTAAGTGTTATTAGGGCCACTTAAACCTAGATAAACCCCAGATTTCACCAAAATACCCTAGGTTTCCATTTTGTGCAAAATTTGACGTTTTTAAGACAAAGTTAGCCTTTCTGTGATCTGCTTGTGACCCGGCTCCTTCAGAGAAAATTTTAGTTAACTGGAGCATACTTGGTAGACCTTGATCACACCACCAGAGCACCTACCCCAGACACCCAACCCAGGCCGCCGTTTTATTCATTCTGGCCGCAAATTGCGGCGAGACAGGGGACTTAGGGGTTAGGGTTTTGGCTAGAGGAGTCTGCTGTATTTTTAGGGCCAGTGGTATGTGCAATTTTGTAAGTTCTCACCTGTATCAAAATCTGGGATGATATATCGTTTTTCTAGTATGTTTTTTTTGCGCGATACGCGCGATATGTTAGTGGGTTCTGTGATCCAGCGCATCGCGGCGTGTCGGGGTAGTTTTATACGCGTACACACGATCTAGCATTTCGGACACACGCGCGTTTAGTTCGCGACACGAGTTTCTCGTTTGATTTCGATATCGCTTTTTGCGACATATTTGCTTATGTGGATTTTCCTTGTATGAATTCTAGGTTCGCAGGAGCGTACGTCGGACGCCGCAAAGAAGGGGAAGCAGGTGGTCGGCTACGTTTAGCACGCGACCAGGTGAGTAGATTTAACATCTACGGGGAAATCACCCATATGGCGTTATGCGTCAGGGCGTAATAGGATATTTTAGTTGTATGTGTTCATATATATGTAGTATAGTAGCATACCATCTCCTCTTGCATATAGATTGGTAGATATAGAACACTGCACTATCACTAACGGTTCAAGCTGCACGAGCACTAAATGTTTGTTACACTAGCACCGTTAGTGATTGCCATGACACTCGCACTATAGGATCACCGCATCATTGATGATTGTCATGACTTGTCGCATATTTACATACCTTCATTGATATATCACTACCTGCGCACAGGCACACTGTATATTCATACCAGTGCACACATATATTGATATCTTCATACTTGCGCACATGCACAATGTATATTCATACCAGTGCACACACATATTGATATCATCATACGTGCGCACTGTTTGTGTATATGCCCTAGAGGCCATTACTGTATCATACTAGTTTGTATATTACTTAATGGAAGCTTGGGATATTCACCTTGTATATACAATCTTGCTTAAAATAATAGTATGCTACTTGGTTTGTTTCTACTTCAATGTGTACATGTGTTTATTTTAGTATATCGCCTATACACATTAGTGGAGCCTTTAGGATCTTTGCTTGATTACCAGCGTTGTGATGGCAGTCACACTAGTGGGGCTGGGTAATCTATAAGCACATCCTTATGCAGGTCCCTGGTCGCAGGACTATCGAGACAGGGCATCGATACTCCGGAGTAGACTAGCGCATGCGCTTCTCATCCCAGTGTGGGAGATGGTCTGTCCCACAGCCGTCGGTACGTCGTACTTGAGATAGTATGCGGGTGCTCGTTGTGTTACGAGTACACTGGACAGGACTCGTCGGGAACTGACTAGTTGGTATTATGCCTATCGTCAGTTATCAGTTCCCAGGTGACATGAGTACAGCTTAGTCCACTGACTTGACACTATCACTTCGCCTCGAGTGTGTTCCCACTGTACTTTGATTACTAACCTACCACGGCTCAAAGGAGTCGTGCAAACAGGTGGTAGTTGGGTGCAGTCCCGAAGCACTTGGAGGCAGTGACGGTTAGACAGGATTCGTCTCTCCCGGTATTGGGGGTTGACATCGCGCTGTGTCTAGGAGAGCCATTACACGAGTAGTCCCTGGCCAGGGCAAACGAGATATACTGGTAGGCTTCCAGTGTTATCTCAGGGTGTTTTGGGCTTCACTCCGACACGACTTGTACCGCTATTGGGGGACTGACGTTTACCGCCCCCTAGGCCCGCCATGCGATGTATCAGACGAACAGACCGGACTGTACCGAGATTTTCACATTCAGGCTCAGTAGGATTTCAGATGGGTTTCACCTCGTCTGTCTTCTTGTCGGCATCTACCTGGGGACCGTTACGCACAGCTAGTGCCGCTTGCGGTCTGTGGTTAAACCCACTGCCAGCGTAGTGTCGAGTCTTTAGAGTCCCACACAGAAAGCTTTTCTCCTTTAGGCAAAAGAGTAGAGGTCGCATGGTTTTGCGACAGGGTTCGGTCACATCCATGCACTTGTGCACGTACAGTGTCCGGACAGTTTACACTAGCGGGCTTTGGTTTAAGCCAGATCCTAGTGTACCTTTTAGGATTGGATTTATCCAGTATGCATTCGTGTTCCTCGGAACGTGGATGCGGGTGTGTATGCACAGTTGACGGAGGGACAGAGGCAGAGGATTCTCATTAGGGTTGTTGACCGTTGACAGTTGACTATTGACTTTTTGCTCAACCCTAATGAGAATATGATATGTGATTAACAATTATATTAATTAAGTATTATGGTGACATGGTTGTTGATGGATTGACTTTGTTGACTTGTTGACATTTGTTGACTTATTGACTTTGTTGACCGGTTGACTAGGCTTGATGTTAGGTCCACGTTACCTCACCCGGTACTTTCGGGGTTGCGGAAACGGTAAAACAAAAATTTTTCTAAACTTTGTAACATGGACCGTAAAAGCCGGATCTTTGCTAAACAATACACTAGCATCCTAACTTGAGATGTATCTACTCGGTTAGGGGTTATACCTCAACTTTAACTCCTTCTCTTCTTGTTGTTGTTCTTCTTTCTTGCTCTTTGTAGTAGCTTGAATGGCTTCCCCTCCTCGTCTCCTCTTTGCCGAAGATAGATCCACCTGAGGGCTTCATCCTTGGGCTCCTTTCTCGATCTTGAGAGAACTAAGGTATTCGGCTTGCTAGACCTTCTACCTTAGAGTGAGTAGAGTGTGCTTTGCGGTGTTGTATCTTCAAGGAGATGATTCTCAACACATGAGATTTTCTCTCCTTGAACTAGAGGAGGAAGAAGATGAAGTGAAGAGAGAGAAAACAAAATGATAGAATGATATGGTTTATTTTACAACCATAACATATATGTGATTTTCTAATAATAATATTAATTCAAAATGAAAAAGGTGATGGTTGGATTGAAGAGACCATTATCATATCACAATAAATGAATTTTGCAAAGATCAAAGAGCA